>JACJUM010002279.1:2106096-2299836 GCA_020976665.1 Heortia vitessoides | reverse complement strand
ATATAGCAAGCAATATGGGTTTTGTATAGCGTTGAGTGGTTTGGTATAGCCCTTATTACTATCAATTGTTACTATTAAGTACATAATTATTTAGAACTAATAATATACAAGAGTTGGTATATAATATGTATCTATGTGTCTTAATATCATCAACAATATGTCACCAATATTTGACAGGGTAACCCTAAAAATCACGGATCACTTCCCCACCCAAGAATCAGCTAAGTAAAAAGTGTCCCTAATTGATATTTAATGTGTTTATAACACATCAGTCATCCTGAAGTAGGGACCTTAATTACCTCCCCCACCTTCCCTCTTATATTCCTCTTCCAACCTTCCCTGTAATAATTCATCTAAACTTACGTTGGCTGTGGTCTAAGGGCCATGCAAAAACTAACAACTAAATAACAGCTAATTAGAGAGATTTGTACATTACACCACCATTGAGACTAGCTGAGGCCGGTGACTTGTCAGTAAGTATATTAGATTTATTTATCAACACCAAATGATATTCTAAAGGAACTCTATATCCTATAGCTAATATATGTTTTGGGATATATTTACCAATAACAGGGCTAACATTCACGGCTTCTGTGTTGATTTTAATATCATAAACAAGGATACAGACCGCGTCATAGTAAACATCACCTCTGCCCAAAGACGCTCGTATTATGAAAAGGATATCACTAGCGTATGGTGGCACCATTATGACTTAAAGATATAATTTCACATAACCTAATAATTTCACTAGATCTGTCAACGTTTTAACAATTGCTGCTGTTTGGCAGTAGAAATAAGTGAGAGTGACGTAATAATACAAACGACCTTTCTATATGTAAATTCTGCCTCTAGTAAATGTGTGGTCTGTTGCATTTGCGCTAACTTGTTTTGGATATACCGCCATCAACAAGTTTCGTTACCTATATCGCTCCCCATAATCCGGATACAAAAGTATGTATATATTACTTTAATCAGTCGATACCAAGCGACAATTGGGATACTTTCTTCTAAAATTAAACTTGGTCAACAATATTTGAAGGGTTTACGTCCGCGCTTCCACATTTATTTTATTTTTTTTCTTTATAAATATAGCTTAATCTACTTCTTACAACAAAAAGCTATCGGTCAATATTAGTCCAACCGTTGAGTAGAAAAGTTGTCAAACAGAAAAATATAAAAATATTCTGATGAATTCTCAATTTTTGACTATAATAATAATGTACTCTTTATTTTACACCAATAAAAACAACACAAGAACATCACAAAAACATACTTTATTGAGAATTAAAAATAAAACTCTCATTTAATTAAGATCCGAAAAAATGCTATTTATAGCTTTCCCTTATTCCCTAATAAGGGAAAGCTATAAATAATACAAAGATCCCTTTTCTACATTGTTCCAGATACCTGCTTTTCAAACACCGGATTTCAGAGAACCTACTTGCTGTGAGTATTTTTTATTTTTGTTATCTATATACTCATATGTAAAGGAGAAGCTGACTAATTTACTGACTGACATATCTGTATAAGGGTTGAAAACTTGAAATTTTACGCAAAGGTTCATTTTATAACGTAAGAACATTAAAGAAGGATTTTTGAAAATTTATTACCTAAGGGAGTAAAACATGGCTACAAAGATAGTATGAAAATATCTGATTTTAAAAGTTATATCAATAAAATGTTATATACCAATAATGATTATTACCGATATCCCATTTTGTGAATAGAATCCTCAAGGGGTTACTTCCTTAAGGGGGTAAAAAGAGGCGCAAATTTTGCTCAGGGTTGGTAAGTATTTATGACTATTTCATAAAATTAACAAATATGTCTAAAGACTAAAGACTATCTACTGTGTAGATCTAAATTCCTCAATATCGAAATAAATAATATCAGAAAAGTTTTGTTAGTTTCTTAGATAAACTTAGATATACAAAACTACTACATCATCAGCAGCAAAATAGTCGTAGAATGTCGATTTTTGGATATAGGCATTTTTAGAGGGGACATGTGCTTAATATTTCCACACTGAGCAAGCATGGTGGCAATTACAGAGCGTAGCTGCGCGATGGGGATGCCCTTCCCCAGCTTGCGCATCGGATGGTACACCACCATATGTCAGTTCCTCTTTACGAAACCTGTATTAAGAAAGGTTCTACTCTACCAGCACAATGGGGCAGCACAATTATGGAAACACATTAAAAAATACCCTTTAATAAAGTTAAGCACGTTATGTTTTAAACACGATGTGTGTAACGTTACATCTGTCGGTAAATTATAAGTTTTATTACCGAACTATTTAAGCATAGTCTTCGTGAGTCCACAAGCAAAATTCCCGATAAAATAGGTGCAGTAATTTCAGAGTTTATCTCAAACAGACAGACAGAAAATGCACGCTTATTATTGTTGTAACTAATTCACAGTTCCAAACTTCTTTAATTTACACAGATATATATTATTCTTTATAAAGAGAGAGAGAGAAAAAAAAACCTAACACGCACATTTTGATTTATTTTTATTATCATTAATTAGGTCTCGATGACGCAGATGGTAGTGATCCTATCTTAAGTACTAAAGGTCATGGGATCTAACCCCACCCAGGTCTAATATGTATATGATGATATTGTGAATTGTGTTTTGCCGTGAGGTACAGGCAGAGTAGAATAGTACCTCTCACTACACCAGGTGTCGTAGGAGGCAACTAATGTACCAAAACCGACAGAGGGCGGTATATCTATTCGAAACAGAGAGTAGTAGGGCTGGGCAAATAGCATCCCCGTCGCGAAAGCTGCCAAAACGCTTGCCCAGCGCGGCAATTATAGGCAAAAAACCTCCTTTCTTTGAGAGGCATATATGTGTCTGGGTGTTATAATTGTGTATTTAAGTATCATATACAAATTTCTCTGTTGTCTGTCCGTAACACAGGTACTTTAAGCGACTTAACTCGGAGTCAGTTGTTATTATTAATTAGTGAGAAGTGATACTGAATCCATATTTACCGTGTTCTATAAATATTTAATTAAATCTATCGAGTATCCTTAATCGATACTGCGAGCATTACTCAGCGACCGTGTGCTTGAGGCCATAAACATTTAAGGGTCTATAAAGTAAGCACCTAAACAAGTGAGGGGATGAGGGTGGGTTAGTTGACACGTGACGTCACGTAGGAGAAAATTCTAGACAAGGGTGGTTGTAAATGGAAAAGTTTTTTTTCGGTGTTGAAATAGTTCGACATTTATTGCCACCGGGGCATGTTGGCGTAAGACTGAGGATCCGATTATAGCATGCCGATAAAAATATTATCTCGAATTGTATTTTTAAGTTGATCTCTTTAATTAAATTGCTCCTTGTTGGAATACTTCTGGAAGATGGGGAAAAAAGATGGGGTTTTCGTATCTTCTAATAACTAAATAACTGGTAGGTGTGTTAGCGCAAATGAATGTCTGTTAAAAAATTTCCACGAAAAATATACATATGAATGCTTTAACTTTTAAGTGTATCATTTACACCCCAAAAAAATTGTACGGTTAACATTACAATTCTTCAATTGTTTTAAGTATGTAATAGAAAACAATATCTCTCCATAAAAGGGGTTTTTTGAAGATTTATACCACATCTCATATGTCAACCAGACTCCAAGCTCAGTCGCTTAAAGCATTTACATACATTTTTCTTGTGTTACGGACATCAGAAAACTATACGGACAGACAATATACTACTTAAATACATATTTTAACACCCAGACACATAACACTCACAAATATCATCATATAAATGTTCATAAGATAGCATTAATACCATTTGCGCCATCGGGCCTGTTAACATAGTCTACTGAAATAGTGTAGCTCAAATGCAACATAGCGGAGATACGCATTTCCTTCGGGAACTTACGTTCTGTGATTGCCACCACGCCTACCCACTGCTGAGATCATATCAACAAACAAGCATACAGTCCGCGTGATAGTTAGCGTAACTGCAGCTTATCGACGCTTTTAATATCACAAGGATATCACTAGCGCGTAGCCAACCTAGTGACTTGAAAAAAAATGTCACATAAGGAACCAGTAATTTCATTGTCTTTCTCACCCTTCAAACCATAACTGAGCAATGTAAGCACTATTTGTCGGTAGATGTAATATTTCTACCGACAATATTTAGCAGGTAGGTATAATAATAATTGGTGATAGTTAGGTACCAAGGCAGGGGCATTTTTTATGAGGTTTCTGTTCGGCTAATGTGATGTTGGTGATTTTAAATACAAAAAATACTCTTGACAGCTATAAATATAATTTGTTTAATAGCTCTAAAGACTTTATCGAGAAAAAAAGTAAATTAAGATTGATAATCATTTGTTCGTAATTGAACTTCAAGGAATTTATTATTTCTCTACACTTACATCAGTGTTCTTGATTAAGGAAAAGTGATGAATTGCCAAAAATAAACGAACATGTACAAAGATACTAATGCGTGTAAAGGAGGCTAGGGAGATATGCCAAGATCGTAGCAAGTACCCATAATCTTTGCCTGCCCCGATGGGATACAAGCGTGATATATGTATGTACGATTGTATTGAATTTTATGTATATTGGGTACTACTAATAATTTATCTTACGAACTATGCTACGCATAGTATATCGTTATCATCATGACGTCCATTGCTGGACATAAGCCTTCCCAAGGAGGGAGAATTTTGCTATTCATTGCCGCTCTGGGTACGCGTGTTGGCAATCGCAGAGCGCAGCTTTCGCGACGGGGCTGCTACTTGCCTAACCCTGCCCTGTACAAATGAGCGGCACTGTTTCGAATGGATATACCACCATCTGTCGGTTTTGGTAACTTAGTCGCTTCTTACGACACCTGGTATAAGAGGGCGTACTATTCTACTCTGCCGATACCTCACGGCATAGTATATATGTAGAGCTCATTCAGTATATGGAGATTATTTAAATTAGTGTTGGTCTCTTTTCAAGCTCGATTCAAACCCGCTGAAACTCGTGCTTATCAGTGAGTATCACTAATCACTGGTTAATTTAGGAAAGGTATGAAATACTGAATTATTTTGGTTTACATATTTCACATGGAAGTTACCTGAAACAAAAACATTTTCAATTAATAAAACATGAACATGTACATATATATTTATATTTTTGCCGGCCCAATGGCGCTTTTGTTTTTGTCCCTTTTTTATATGTTAAGAGCCGAGACGACGTGCATTTAAATATTAGGATTGTAATCCCACTGTTATCTGATAGATTCAATGCACGTGCTTTAAGCTACATAACTCAGAATCAAGTCAACCCATGCGATTTTGCGCTGTTTATTATAGCTTTTGCGAACCTATAATTTTACTAGTCACTATTCGGTGTGATTTTTATTAGACCAGTTCGACAAACAATTATACAGTCCACGTGATAGTAAGCGTCACTGCAACCTATATATCACAAGGATATCGCTAACGCATGGCCAAACTTGTAACATGAGTATATTATTACAATACCGAGTATATTCATTGTCCCTCTCGCCCTTAAGACCGGAATACGGCAATGCGAACTGTTATATAGCAGTAAAAATAGGTGAGAGTGACCGATGCACATGATCTTTTGTATGAGGTCTAACTCATGAATGATCATATTTAATCCAATTTACGCAATATATTGATGGATTATAACAATTATACTCTCTGATTGTTGGTGTTAGTCGTATAAAAACGTTTGGTTTTCAATATCACTTGTTCAGGTAGACAAAAGATCAAAAAGACCTTTTAAAAAATCGTCTGCATTGGTACCTTATTTACATACTTGTACCGAAAAACAACAGTGTTTACATCACTGTATTCCGGTTTGAAGGTTGAGACAGGCAGTGAAATCACTAGGTAAATGTGACATAACATCTTCAGTTTACGTAGTTGGTGGCACGCTATTGATATCTTTGTAATGACACGAGTGTCTATAGGCTGCGGACATTTATATAGTGGACCCTATGCTTGTTTGTTGTCTTCAATATATATAAAAAAAGTATGAAGGGGGAATTCGTTATTTATTTTATAACTTATTGTTTGTTCTATTTCCTAAATATCATTTTAAAATGTTAACTTAAACTTTAATCTGCATATAGCAATTTATTTACGCCTTTCAATATCTCTTATTTTCGTTTACTATTTTTTATCCAAAGGTTGCTGGAACAAATTCTTTTACCGGTAGGGTCGCCCATTATATAATTATCGTTTTTGTTAGTATATATTCTTAAGTTTAGTGAACAATACTTTTTATTAGTTATGATTGCTGTCCTGTGGATTATTTGTCGAATCATAGAATAGAATCAATACTTAGTATCCGATTTAAGCAAAGTCGCTTTCCGCTATTTATCTGCCCCTATCTAAGCTTGAAACGTTAAAAGTACGCAACATATTTTAAAGCGATTTTTTTTTATAAATTATATTGATTTAAGAAGAAGGTAATGTTTAATACATGCATAATTTTTTATAAAATCATTGGTAATTTTCGATTTTTGCAATATAAATTGCAAATGCTGGCAATATTGTACACCTTAAAAAGGTCTACGAAAATGTTTGGAATGGAGTATGTCTATATCTTAGGAATTACATACGATAAACATTTTTTATCCTTATTACACCCGTGCAAAGCCGGGGCTAGTCGCTAGTAATAGAATAAATTATACATTTGTCTAACACGAAAGCTTCCCGGTATTTTATCACGTAATCAGATTCCAATTTAAACTTAAAGTGTCATGAAATAAGAAAAGTTGGATATCCAATTTTTTTCTAGCCTCAAAATAAGATTCTAGGGTGCAGACATCTCGTTATAAATGCGAACGAGTAAGCAAAATTATTGAACTGAGGCCTCAGGGTGGAGTTGTGACTTGCAAATAAGTTTCACGGCTCATGTCTTACAGTTGCCAACTATTCTTGAAAAGGCTTGGCTGCTGTATTTCATATAACTTAGCTTTTGCTTACGTATTCGTAAAACAAATTAAAACTTCGAGGTAGACCTTGAATTCGATGGTACCCGTACATCTGTCTCTCCAATTTTTCCGCTTTGAATGCGCGTGTTTTGGCTTATTCTCATATATCTGTTTGGGTCAAACTAGAATATAAAAAAGCAGTTGGCAAATTTAATATCATATTTAATTACTTTTGATTGAAAATTGAAATTTCGGATCTCTGTCGGTGTTAAGACAAATAATATTATATATATTGGTGCCAGTATAAATATTTATTCCAACTTGATTTATTAATCATTATCATTTTCATCATATTGACTATCTAATGTCTACTGTTGGACATAAACCTCACCAAGATAAAAAGAATTTAGCCCATAATTGACGCGCTACGTAAGCGTGGTGTGGTAGCCACATAGATTTACTTTTAATAACATATAAAATAATATGCTGTCTGTTTGCTAGTATCATCATCGTTATCATCATAGCAGCTATAAATTGTCTACATCTGAACATAGGCCTTCCTAAGAAAGAGGAAAATTTGCCTATAATTGCCGCGACGGGAATGCTTTTCTATCCCTGCCCTGTTGCATTTGAGTTACGCTTTTTCGAGGTTATGAATCTATTCTGGTATCTTAGTCATCTGGTACAGGGGAGGTACTTTTCAACTATACCGCTTTCCTACAGCACATATTGTATATTTCTTTATTATCATCGTCATTTTCATGTAATCATCCGTCAACCGTCAATTAACCGTCTAACGTTCACTATTGACAGGCCCGATGGCGCAAATGGTTATGATCCAATCGTGGATTCGATCCCAAAGCAAATATTTATCTAATGAATATTTGTATTAATATTGTGTCTAGGTTGTATGTGTAGTGCTATTTATATATATCTTTTGTGTTTATAATATATTATATTTGTAATTGCTCTGTTCTCCTTTGTTTGAAACAAGAATAATTTAAGCTACTTATCTCGGACTCTGGTCAACATATGAGATGTCGTGTAAATGTATTTATTGTTTAAATATATTTAACCACATTTTGAAAACGGGCAACCATGTATAATTTGCCAAATTGAACTTTTATTGTTAAAATAAAACGTAAGGACCACAAATAGAAATATAAATCTTTTTCTCCAGATCAAGTAACATTATACTGCCAAATATAAGTTTCAGTCAACCAAAAGTTACTAAAAACCAGCCAACAATATTCACCGAAGCTATCCCAAGCTGCCGCGAACATTGTGCGACGACGCCAAGTAAAATAAAATTTAAAGTAGCACAAAACGAGCCAGTCTTAAACATTTCAGTAACATTCGCCACTAAAATTATCCTTACTTTAAGCTGGAATTGTATTATACTATATATCCACATTACCCGAATATATTAAACTGCGCATAGTTAAAAAAAAACTATCTAGAAAGTATGCTCAAGATTTCTAATTGAAACTAGAATTATATTTTTTACTACATCTAGTTTTTTTCAGGCTTTATAACGAAACGTTACTGAAACGTCGTACTAAAAATCTACAATCTTAAACAAACTTCAGAGCCATTGTAGCCTCTAGACGTGGGCAAGCGTGTTGGCAATTGCAAAGCGCAGCTTTCCCAACAAGGTAGCTGCTGCCCATCCCCACCCTATGCATTTTAGCTATACTATGGATATACAGCTATCTGTTGGTTCTGGTACCTTAGTCGCTTGTAACGACTCCTAGTAAAAATCATTAACCAGGTTAGATTTACGAAATACGTAAGTATTGTGTCTAAGTTTGATGAACTGTTGAGGTATTTCGAATATTTCGTATAAAAATCTCATCAACGAATTCTTTATGAGATTTTTCAATTTAAACTTCTCATTTCCGATTAAATCATGTTTATATTTAGTTTATTCTACGTTCACTCGAGTGGCGCCACTGTCTACGTATTATCGAAAAGTAAGAAATAAGCCAAATTGAACTACAAGTTGAAGTTTATTTATATGTATACTATAAAACCGAAGAGTTTATTTGTCTGTTTAAACGTACTAATCTCAGGAACCGCTGTTTCGATTTGAAAAACTCTTTCAGTGTTGGATATTTAGGAAGGCTATTTGCAAAAAGCCTCTATTCCACGTAGATAAAGTCACGGGCACTGCTAATATTTTAAAAAGTTAGAACTGAATTCTTGACAGGTAATAAATTAACATTCTAACGCGACGATTTGTAAATGTGCTGCTAAAGTCTTTGGTGACGACATATGTCTGATATAATGACGTGTGGATGAACACACTGGTGTTACTTCTTAATGGATGCGGATGGTATGTGATGATATGTTGACGTTATATTAATGTATGTGACGTTATATTACGTTATAGACGTTATGTATAATACTGAGGAATTATAATGATACTCGGTGTGAAACACAAATTACTGATATATCCAGTCTTCTAAATTTGGTCATCTTAAATTATATTGAAATAAGGCCACAACTAGATGAATATTAGTTTAACAAATCGGTTAAAATCTTAAGCAGTTTTAGATTAAATATACAATTAAAAAAGTTTGTTTCCAATTGAGGGATTTGTACTGACTAGAGTAGGTCTTTTATAGCATGTACAACGCAATCCACCCAACACCCAACACCAAAAACCCACCCTTTGTCCCAGCGACAAAACACCTATGTTTGCCAAGGCGTACTCTATAGAGGCGTCAGATTTAACACTAATATTATTATCTACCAGAAATCTAAAGACGAATTTTCACTTTAAGTATTTATCCAATATAATTTGACGGGCCCGATGGCGCAGATAGTAGTGATCCTGTCTTGTGCACCAGGGGTCGTGGGTTCGATTCCCACCCAGAGCAAATATTTATATGATGATATTTGTGTTTGCTCTGTGTATGGGTGTAAAATATATGTATTTAAGTAGTATATTTGTGATTCCTCTGTTGTCTGGCATTCGTAACACAAGTGCTTTAAGCGACTTACCACGGAGTCAGGGCAATGTATGAGATGTTGTGGGGAAAAAAAAACAAAACATGACAACATGTTTGCTCTTGATGTTATGTTTTAGTAAAACACAGCTAAAACATCAATGATTAATTACTGAGTCTAAGTCTCTAACTCAATAGTAAGATACTTATAAACCAACTGAAAATAGTTCAACAAGCTATGATGAGGGAAATTCTTGGAGTTTCTTTGCGTTATTTTATTAGAAACTAGCTGTGCCCGCGACTTCGTCCGCGTGGATTAGTTTTTTTGAGTACCTTAACTTATATAAACTATGAATGTCATGTTTATTTATATCGAATCACTGGCCTTAAAAATAAATTTCAAATTTCTAGCTCTAAAAATAGCGATACTTCCATACAACTTTTCATCCCCCCTTTCAACCTCTTACAACCGTTATTTAGAATTAAAAAATAGCCTATGTTCTTACTCAGGGTGTCAACTTTAATAGAAATCGGTTGAGAGGTTTAAGCGGGGAAGCGTTACAGACAGACAGAGTTACTTTCGCATTTTAAATATTAGTGGGGATGAGGAGACCCGTAAATGAACCACAGTTGCAGGAAGAGCTTCTGGAATGGAGTCCATGCAGCAAGCGCAGGACGGTCATCTTCAAGTGGGACGAACGATGTTAGATCACGCTGGAAGAAATGATCAAACCCAAAAAGGAGCAAATACTTAAATTATGATTTATGTCTTTGTCCTGTGTCAGGGTGTGAAATATATGCATTTAAGTAGTATATTTATGATTTTTCTATTGTCTGGCACAAGTTCTTTAAGCGACTTACCATGGAGTCAGGTCAATGTATCAGATGTGGAAAAGAAAACCATATTATTAATATTATTTCCACGATGTTTTCGCTGTTTTCCAGTATATTCTGATGAAATTGATGTTTCAAGTATTATTTCAAAAAATCTTTTTAAAGATTATAATTGTTTTTTTAATTTAATTTAACGTCATCTTTGCGCAACATTGTACTTGTATAGCATGCTTAGAAGTTTCAACCCCCCACGCTATATCCAAAACAAATTTTAAGCCTCACCAATCGCTCTCTCAGCCGATGCCCGTAGAGATTAAAACATCAAAAACCAGGCGTGCATAGAGATTTTGCAAATCCTTCCGTTGGCTAATCCAAAATTAACAATTCCGTTTGGTAAGTCAAATAGAAAAAGTGTGATGGAATTTGTGTAGTTTTATTAAATAATCTCAATTTTAATGTTTGCGGCGAAATTTATTCGTTCATTGTATTTAATAAACGAGATTTCATGATATATGTAAATTAACCGAAAACATCTTATCTTTAAATAAGAAAAAAGTAAAGACAACCCTAACAAGGAAGACGAAACCTAAACGAAATTCCGTATTGTTATTATCAATTAATAATTAAATTTTTTTAAAGGGTTCTTTTCAATATCATTATTAACATCATATCAGCTTTTGATGTTTAATTATTCTATTTAAAACATTAAATCTTCCCTACAAATTACTTAACCTTCTACGCCTATTGTGATAGCTATGGGCCGCACATAACTAGCGTTTTTTGGACCCGTCTGCCAGCAGACTTGTTTCAAAGCAGGCAAATAATGACCATTTAATCAAATGATTCTTCTAACCTTAAACTTTAAATGGTCACAGGGGTCATCGGTCATTTGAGTAACGTTTTGAAATCTATATTTAAGGAAAAAAATTTTTTAGTTCCAACGATTTAAAAGTGCTTATTATTGTCGTAGCTCCTTTTCCTCTAAATTTTCCGGAAGTAGCAATAGTTTTTTACTATTTTTAAGTGTAAAGAGGCGGAAATGAGTGATGTATTAATGCATTTTTGACAGTGATCACTGGCCATCATGCGCGCTTTATTACCAGTGTTATAAAGAACAAAAGAGGAGGAAAAATAAAAGAGAATCATTTCCTCGCGCCTTCACGTCAAAGACCTTCTACCACGCAAACGATCACATCATAATTCCCCCCATTGGAATTCTTATCAAGTCTCAAAGAAAGGACTCAAAGTTCACACGTATATCAGAACCGAAAATGTAGGGGGAAAAAAATGTCACGCAAACTACGGCACCCCTGGGACAGAGTATTATGTTTATTTAGGTGGCAACCCAGGGTCGTGATGACCCTTTTTAATATTGTACCCTCAACTTTGTCAAATATCGCTGTGTATTTTTACTGTGTTTGCTTGTCTTTTAAAAGTAGACTCTAACTTATTTTATCATTAGGGACCGCTAATAATATAATGTGTTTACTATTTTTTTATATTTTTTTTTACTGTTAGATAAACTGTATATGTTTTTATGTATACTATTATATACACATAGTGCGTATTATGGAGCGTGTAAAAATATGTCAAGTCAAACTCCAAGATTTTAACATATACTTCAAAACTGTAATAAAAATTAAGGATAGTATGTTTGGAACACTTACCTACTTGATCTCGTTTTCGCTTATTTCTTTATTTCATCAACTGTTCAGAACATTTTTACGTAAATATTTTTACTTATTCGCCGAAATCTATCTCCATATTATTTATATCGTATCTATCTTTATTTATTATATCAGTATTTCCAGCCAGCCAGGAAGTCGACAGCTGGACATAAGCCAAGAAAAAGGGAATTTTGCCCATAAATGTCGCGCTGTGCAAGCGTGTTGGCAATCGCACAGACAGAGATGTCAGACGTCAGTTCTGCTACTTCAATAGCGGCCTACGACACCGAGCACAGGGGAGGTGTTTTTTACTCTGCCAGTACCTCATGGTCTAAGCATATTATTAACTAAAAAACGCTCAACTAGTCCTAGGCTTTAGCTGGAACTCAAACCTGCATCTTTCCCTTGCCAAGGGACTGCACTATCATTGTGCTACCTAGACCTAAGCGGACTCTTAGTATTTTTCCTTCTAATCTTTTTGTACTGAGAAATAAGCGCTATCTCTTCAATGTTGTACATATAACCACTCAAAAGTCAACTTATTTATTGAGATTGTATGCAGTGAGTGCAATTTTAAATTTTTACAGAATTTTCTTATCATGAAAAAGAAAAAGGATTCTATTTTGAAACGGACGTATAAATACATAAATTAACAATACACATCATACATAACCTGACTTTAAGCACTATGACATGTGTGTTACAAGATAGCAGACAACAAAGGAATTACACATATAATATTTAACAACCAGATACAGAACAAACACTAATGTTGCTCACATAAGTTTACCCTGGGTATCAAACTTATGGTGTATAAGATAGGTACACCAAATAATGCGCTGTTGCACCTGTCAATTATATTATTATTAAATTCGAATGCTTAAAGTATTTCTTTACCAAAACCAAACTGTTAGCGTTAACAACAAGGGTAATACGAACATCGGAATGCAACAGTTTCGCATTCTCTTCTCGGACTGCGGAAGATAGCATCTGAAGCACAGTTTAATTTTGGAACAGCTGTATTAACTAGTGGACCGCAAACGGTGGTTTAATACAACTAGAAGTCTATTAAATATTCGTCTCTGCATTTATGCAAATACTAGCATCGCCCCGCGGTTTTATTTGGGTTATGTTGTAGAACAAACCTAGTATCAAATTCGCTTTACACCACACTTTTTACCCTTTCGAGGAATGATTTTCGAAAAAAAAATTACACATATTTCACAATTTCCAATGAAAAACCTTTATACTGAATTTCATTATAATAATTTCAATGCAGAAATAGATAGATAGCGTAGGAAAATTGCGTCTAAAGTATACATCAAAAGAGTTAATTTTCCAACTGCGCCAAAATATTGTATTGTAAATTCATAATTAATTTTAAAAGTAGGATTGATTTATCTTCTTATTCATACATTTAATCAAAACGGAACTTTTTATAAAAAAAATACTCGAAGATTACAGAAGTGTTATTTTTATATTAATAGCATGAAGTTCGGATTAAATGAACTTTATTTCTGTTCATCATCAATACATAGTTATACTAATAAAGTCGCTTATCGCTGTCTGTCTGCCCTTATCTATGCATAGATTTCTAAAACTTCACAATTAAATTTAATGCGATTTTAATAGATAGAGTGATTCAAGAGGAAGTTTATATGTATTATACATGCATAAATAGTGCATAAGAAATAACATTTAAATGTTTTACAATGTAAACAAATACATTATTTTCATTGCAAACGCTGGGTAAGCCCGTCAAGGTAGGTGAAAATGATATACTGTAATATTACACCTTACAAATTTCTACAAAAAAGTTCGGGGTGCTATATATGTACCTCTGAGAGATAACCAACTATAATCGTTTTTTTTTATTCTCGTTGCATCAATGCAATGCCGCTTTTTTATTATAATTTGAACTTTAAGAGCAAAGATACATAATTTTTTACATCTACTCGTAATATCACATTACACGAGTCAATTATGTCAGATATGGTAGGCACATCACTCTTTTAAATAGGAGAAGATTAAGGTTAATTAACATTTTAAAAATATATAACATAGATATTTTAATCATATTTAGTAAAGACATGCATAATATTATTTGTATTTACGAGTTCAGTAATCAAGATTGGGAAAAACGTTGAAGCAATTTTTTTACAACTCTTGATATCCGTTGCTGTGTGGTAGTCAGAACCTCGAAAAAAACAACGTCACAGGTAAAAATATCTAAATCTTAATTGAAGTAGTCTTTTTGTAATTACAAAAAGTACTAGTGGCTCGCCTCGAGTAAAGTTTTATACCGTTAATCCAATTAATAACCAACCAATATACAATGAATGAATCCTTCTGTCTACAAAGATTAGGCAGTTAATACAATTAGATACCCTTTTTTACAAAAACACCACCAACCACCAATACAAACCGAAGTCCTAACAAAAACTAACACAGCAAGAACATAATTGTCCAATTTGGTGCAGATGTTCTTTAATTCCATACCAAGTATTCGTTTTTATTTATACAGCTTATTACGTAGTTTATCCTGACAATTCCTAAATTGTACTCCGAAATTAAAAGAATTTTGAAATATATCATCAATACAAGATGAGTAAGTACGCCACAGGAAGATCATAATTTCTTATGTAAATCAATATCACAAGCGGACAGCTTCAAAGAATGTATAATTACAATCACTTATTTAGGGAAGATCCGTTGAGAAATAGTACGCCTAATGCACAGCATTAGTTCCAGAGTTGGCACCCTTCCATACTCCCAGCTATTCCGGGATTGACCTATTTCGACCGGCTTCCTTGAAAACAATACGTTTTTATTACAATAAGACAATGAGTTACTGGCACATTTTTTGGGATTATTTCTGGCAAGGTTTGAAGGGCGATTGTGTAATTTTATAGTGCAAATTAAATGGTTCGGAAGAAGACACGCGTGCGGTAAACTTGATTTATGGAGAGGAATCTGTTTTTTTTACGCTTCATCTGGTTTTCTTTACCAGGTACTCTGACGTATCGTTAATGTTTAGTAGCACCATCGCTATTGTTTGGCAAAATAGAATGTTTCTGTTTGTTTGTCGTTATATTTTGCCAGATGAGTTCACTTGCTATCCAGCTTCATCGAAGCAGAATGGGTCTTGTTTGAGAATATACACGCTTCTCTGAGTAATATACCGTAAAATCAAAAGCTGAAGAGAGAAATGAAAGAAAGTATGTTTTTTCGGCAATAATATAGTTTGTCCGAAACTGTCCGAGTTTGTGTACAAATACCAGAACTACTAAATGTATTGCGGACGTATTGCTATTAGTGATACTGCTAGTATCTAACTAGAATTTCATTTCTAAGCTTTAGATGTACTTTAGTATGCCACAAATCTTTAATGTAAAAATTCCGGGATACATTTTTAAACTAGAGAACTAATTTTAATCAACTTTTTGATCACTGTATATCAATTTGTAGTTGTAGTATTGTTGTGTTTGATGATAAACGTATGAGAATAATTTAAACAGGTCAACGTTGGTCTAGTTAGCTAGTTATTATATAAATCAAAGTGTTTGACAATTTATTTGTTATCAGTAAATCTTAGGTTATTTCTTCCTCCAATTAGATATAAAAGTACAATTGTCGTAGCGTGATAGTCTTACTGGGAAGGAAGAAATGATGAAAAGACTTCCATTAGCTGGCAATCTTTATACCAGCTAATGGAAGTCTACTGCTAGACTGGGCTACTTGCCGCGCTGGGCAAACGTGTTGGCAATTGCAGAGTGCAGCTTTCGCGTCTACCGCTATATATCGTTTCTGGTACCTTAGTCGCGTCTTCCGACACCTACTATAGGGAGATATACTATTCTTCTCTGCCATCCCCGGCAGAAGCGTCCCCTTCGCGAAAGTTGCGATCTGCGATTGCCATCATGCTTGCCCAGCGCGGAAATTATGGGCAAAAAATCTCCTCTCTTGGCTAGGCATATGTCCAGCAGTAAACTTTCAATGGCTGGTATGACGACGATGATGATGTAACTTTACGATAGAGTACACAACTAAATCATACTAAGATTTTTAAACAGAAATCAGCTTTAAATTACCCTTAAAACCGACAGTCTCAGAAGACCCAAGACCCGTCGGGCTTCGGGCCTTTGATGAACAGATCATTAATTCACGGCTTGCTACCGCGCTCGTAAATATTTTTCTTTGAGGTCATCTGGCTTATCTTGGACGTAATTTTTAAATCTTTAGTGTTCACGCGACAAGGGTTCCGTAGCAGAATATCTTATCTATCCTCTCTATATAATAAACTAGCTGTGCCCGCGACTTCGTCCGCGTGGAATAGTTTTTTGGGTACCATACCTATTTACTTCAAATTATATAAACTTTGAATGTCACGTTTATTTATATCGAATCAATGGCCTGAAAAATAAGTTTTAAGTTTCTAGCTCTAAAAATAGCGATCCATGCAAACAACTTTTCATCCCCCCTTGCAACCCCTTACAACCCTTATTTCGAGTTCAAAAATAGCCTATGTCCTTTCTTAAGGTCTAAAGATTGTCTATGCCAGATTTCATCAAAATCGGTTGAGAGGTTTAACCGGGAAAGCGTAACAGACAGACAGACAGACAGACAGACAGAGTTACTTTCGCATTTATAATATTAGTAGGGATTCACAGAACACTTGATACAAAGACCTGATAAATCGTGAAAAACACTTGTTTTCCAGACATCAGGCAACAGAGGAATCACAAATACTTAAGTACATGTAAATCAGCACAAATATCATCATGTAATCATCACCATCATCTTTAACAAGATAGGATCACTACCATCAGCGCCATCAGGCCTGTCATATTAGTTGAATTAAATCATCAATCAAGTAGTCCATGGATATTATACATATAAACCATAAATATATAAGAATGTCTGAGGTAAGATATATTTAAAGCTGCTAAAATAGAATAGTACCTCCTCTAACAACACTTGGTACACCAAGTGTTGTTAGAGGCGTGTACGGTACCAGAACCGATAGATACCCTATATTTCTTTTTAATTGCCTATTTATTTTATTCTTTTTGTCATACAATTTATCATCATTGCAGCCGTATAAGTACGATAATGACAAGTAAGAGAATGTCATTGTTGTTTTGTTGCTTTTTTGTTTTTTGGTCCTGTTGCATCTGTCTGTTTCGGTACCTCAGTCACATCTTACGACACCTGGCAGGAGGTACTATTCCACAATGCGGGTACCACGCAGCAATAGAACAATGCATAGAAGGTATAGAATATAATACTGGTACAATTGCTTGTAAATAAATATATAAAGTCAGAAATCTTTCTTTCTACGGCGGATATAATAAATTCCTACAAAATCTCGTACATTCACACACTTGGGTTACGGACATCAGACAACAGAGGAATCACAAATATCCTACTTAAATACATTTATTTAACACCCAGATACAGAACAAACATTAATATCATCATATAAATATTTGTTCAGGGTGGGGATCGAATCCACGAACTTTTAAGACAGGGTCACTACTAATTATCCCATCTCTTTATTGCCTTATTGCTTGCATTCGGGCTTGACAGGCCCAAATGCAAGCAATAAGGCGATAATTGTTACAAACTGTTCTATCGAGCATTGACGGATTTTTTTCTATAATAATGATAACTATGTATTGTAGAATATCTACCGCAGAATAGGGTTAGAATTAATTAGGGGCCGAATATGTTTCACTAGATAAGGTGATCTTGTTTTTTTATTTAATTGTTTATTTCTGGAAGTGATGCTATAATTAGTAATTAAAACACACATGCATACTTTTGAATACCTGGTAGTTCGGTCTAAATAAGGATGAACTTTGATTAATGAGGTGTCAAATAACGAGCCGGCTGGTTGCCTCGCTACATTCATTTTAAAAGGGTAGGGTTAATGAAGTATGGAGTATGCGGACAGAGTTACTACTAAATAAAGTAATTTATGAACTTTTGCGCGAAACATAATGCGTTTATACAATTAAATTCAGAAGTAACTTACACTGTAATTCTAAAATAAGTTGCTACAGGCAATAGAGAAATCATAAATATAATACTAAAATATATATTTAACACTCAGATACAGAAAAAACAAAAATATATATTTTTAATTATAACACATCTCATGTATTGACCTGAAAACTTGGTAAATCGCTTAAAGCACTTGTATTACAGACATCACATTATAGAGGAATCACAAATATAATACTTAATTACATATTTTTAACACCCAAGCACAAATATTATCATATTAATATTTATCCTGACGGGGATCAAACCTACGACCTTTGGCGCATTAAATAAGATCACTACTACTATCTGCGCCACCGGGTCCGTCAAATATTCATCATAAAAATATTTTTTCTAGGCGGAGATCGAACCTATGACCTTTTTTTTAAAATATTCCGCGAACTATGTTAAAAGCTGGAAAAAATAAAAAGCTAGACAGAAATCATATAATTCAATGTTAAGAATATGTGAGAAAATAATGCGAATCCTCCAGATTCCTTCATAAGTACAAGAATGGGACGTGAATTTGATTTTCGTAACACAGAGTAATCTTACGTTATACACATATTTTTTATTTGCACTTAATTTGTCAAAACTTGATTGACATATCAGTGCGTGAAATATTGTACTATCAATATAAAAATAAAAATGGATATTCCATTTTAAACTTGTCTAGACAATTCACAAAAAAAAAAACATCTTTCAATACGTCTGGATCAATCTCGAAAATGCCAAAAAATAACTGAAGCCATTTAAAAGTAGTTCCATTATGGAAAATTATACGTAAATGTCTGAAAAAAATAAAAATGTATGTAAACAAACAAATGTAAATATTCCATCATTTAAACTTATATATTTTAAGAGCAAATAACGTATGTAAAATACGGAAGGAAAAAATCTACATCTTCTAAGCATGCTCTATATGACAAACCTCAAAAACACCTGGAAACTGTAAAAATAATTCAGTTGTTCTAACTTAGTTTTAAAGAAATGCTTTGTTAACTCCGACGCCGGTATGGGTTTCATTAACACCAACCATTTAATATTGATGGATCCATTATGGCCACCAGTTTTTCTTGCAGATTCATATCTTGTGGTTCGTTTTATGTACCTGCTCTAAACTTAGCTTGGAGATTCGTTTGGTGACGGCACACCAATCTGAGGTAGCCCAAATTTACATATGCTCATCATCGTACACTATTGGAAGTCCACTGCTGGACATAGGCCTGTCCAAGAAAGGAGGTTTTTTTTGCCCATAATTGCCGCGCTGGGCGAGCGTGTTGGTAATCGCAGAGTGCAGCTATCGCGACGGGGATGCTGCTGCCCATTCCCACCCTGAAGATTTAAGCTGCAGTGTTTCGAATAGATTTACCGCCATCTGTCGGGACTATTTTTCTTTGTACCTTACATATGTTAGATGACTATTATGAACACGTAGGGTCATTAGAGACATCAGTATTAAAAATGTAATACATCCTGTAATGTAACCTTTATAATTGCCGGCGTCAGTTTGAAAAATCACTCTGTTTTCTTATATTAAACAGTAGAAAGCACAATAGCATTCATTCCAAACAGTAAATTTATTGAGCTCCAGTCGGAGAGCCTAAGTTACGAGGCGCCCTGAGCCACCAGTATTACGAGTTGATTCGATTACGACGCCTTTATCTACCTGCTCGTATTGCTATGTCTGCGAGTGGTTTATGATCAAATATGTTATTACTCTTTTGTTCTGGGAATTGACTGGATGCTTTGTTTTATCACACAAATTATATTATTTTCATGAAATTACTATCAGATGTAGAAACACCACCATCACAGCAACCATAGAACATCTATTGCTGGAAAGTAGGAAATTTCACATGGATATACCGCCATCTATCGATGTTCCGGTATCGCAGTGGTACCTTATACGAAACCATCGTGGGGCATGGTGAGATATTCTATTCTGCCAACGCCTCTCGGCTAAATGTATACTCTAGTAATTCATCTTTTTTGTGTCAGAAGTTAAATTAACATTGCGAATCGGATACGAAGCTATTAATAAAAGAACGAATTTGCGGGTTTCATTAAATTAAACCCTAATATATCTCCGGGCGAAACCGCCTTTTATTGTTGGAAGTTCAAAACACGATTAGCAAAACACATAGAACCGCTCCAAAGCCCGAAAATATACGAAATGGAAGACGAGGAGAAAGTTTAGCCCAACATTTCGATATTGCACGAGACAACGTACGAATTCGCGTAGATTGGAGCAATTTGGGAGTAGGCACGAACATGTAAATTTCCGGCCCCTAACTGTGTCACTATGTGTAATGAAAAAGGGTCAACTCTACAAACAAGTAATCGCAGAAATGTCAAACTTGACTGAAAACTAGCAGTTTTCGTGCCTACATTTTGTTTATTGACAAAATTACACTTTCTTCGACTATATTAATGTGGGCTGTCGAATGCTGCCAAAGATTTTTTATATTTTATAGTATTTCTCCCTGTACTAGATGGTGTGAGAGACGACCGAGACACCAGATCGCGGTATCAGAACCAGTATGGATCAAATGCAACAGTACGAGAAGCATTCAGCAGATGAAAACACAAAACACTTTCAAGGCAATAAGCATATCGTGTATTTATCGACTGGCCCGATGCCGCAAATGGTAATAATCCTGTTTTGCACCAATCCAATGCGAGGGTTCGATCCCCACCCAGTAAAAATATTTGTATTTGTTCTGTGTCTGGGTATTGAATGTATATTAAAATATTATATTTGTTATTCCTCTGTTTTTTGACATCTGTAACACCACTTGTGTTTAAGAGCTCTAAGTCTGGTCAACACATGAGGCGCGTGAATTAAAAGAAAATTTAATAATTATTCTTTTTCTTGTTTCTGTTCTTGTCTATGGCGTAATGGAAATCAAAACAATTTGAACGAATTTATATAATAAGGACCACAATCAACATTGATGTGACGTTTATTTTATTATATATATAAAAAATAAATTACAAAATAAAATAACGTACTTGATTCTTCCAAACATTAAGAACAATTAGACAATTAGGCCATTAATACATATTCTTGCTTAATCAAAGTAAGTTAAGCTGAAATCCTCATAATAGACAGGCAACAGAAATGTTAACGTGGCACAGCAGTTGATCTGGAAATAATCGCTCATTAACAGGCAGATAATAAACCTTGTTAGTCATTTGAAATTATAATTGGAAGGCGTGAGGAATATTTGAGTAATTATTCGAGATGATTTTCTAAAATTGAATAGGAGTCGGAACGTTGCTGGGCCGGTGGCTGCAATGATTGACTGCTTAATTTTAGGTTCGGAGTATAATACCTTATTATAGATGACGCAATGTATATGATATAAGAGGTGATTGTCGGTAGTAGCAAAGGTGGAAAAAACATAGAAGAATTAGTACAGAGTATCAAGACGTAATGTTAGCTAGCGAATTTTTAAATATTACATTAGCACATTGTTACCAAGCTGTTGGGTTGAATGCTAGCGAAGCAGCGGGCGACGACGAGGAGGGTAACAAATCTTTTCTTCTTATCTTAAAGAATTTCTTTCGAACGTGAAATAAAAATCTAAATTTTCTTTTTACTTTTCAACTTTATATGTATTATTAGATGATAGTAATCCTGTCTTGTGTGCCAAAGGTCGCGGGTTGGATCTCCACCCAGAAATATTTATATGATGTATTTGTTCTGGGTCTGGGTATTATTTATGTATTTAAATATCACACATATATAGTACTCGTGTTGTACTTTACCAACTTATCTCAGAGTCATGTCAACGTATGAGATGTTGCCTGAATTATTATTTTAATTGTATGTACATATATATAATTAACTCTCATCCATCCATCTGAATGGATAGATGAAACTGGAATAGCTTCACAAATATATAGAGCAGAAGTGGATGGCAGAGTTGGTACAACGTGATCTAGGGGAATATATCTTAACCAGGATGAAGAGATATTAAAAAAAAATCAAGTCAGAAGTACCAAGTATAAACGAGTGTGAATGAAAGAACTAATTCAAATTAAAGAAGCCACAAAAGTAATCGTTATATTGAAGCAAATGGAGATCCTATCCCAATGGAATACTGTCGTATGTATGTATAACCAACCTATGTGCATTAAATTATATAAATTTCACCAAAGTTTGCTTAGAACGTATACATTTTCATTTTAGTATCCAAAGTCAACTTACTTTATATGGCCGCCATAACTAATGAAGTTATGCAACATCAAACTCTAAAAATCTCTGTATAAAGTGCAGAATTGATTGGGCAATTACCTCACCTAGCTACAATGAGTACCCCGATGCATTATAAGGTGCAGCGTTAAGGAGTTAATCCGGGATCGTTCAGTTAAGATTGACTCATCTAGGGGTGCCAAGTTGATTGGATTTTTGGTGCTTAATTTGATGGAATTCTGTAATGAAAACTTGTTTTTTTTTATCGTTTAATAATCATCCAAACCGTTGTATACTAAGTATGTAGATCGTTTTGGACACCGTAAATTGTGGCAAATTTATCAGGGCGGGGATGGGCAGCCACTTTGCTCATTGTCAAAAATATGGCCCAATTCTTCTTTTTAGAATGTCGACAAATAAGCATAGGTACGATCCACGTGATAATAAGCATCACCGCAGCCTATGGACACTCGTATTGTCAAAAGTTATCAGTACCTCGTTGTCAACCTTGATTTGAAGATACCATGTACCCTTAAACTGGAACACAGTTATCAGAATACTACTGTTTGGCGGTAGAAATAGGTGGCATCCAGGCAAGTTTACTAAGGTAGACTGACGATCTGACTGAAACAATCGTAGTAGATACAAGCCGTATACAAACGGGATCTACTTCAGTTAGCCTAAGTCCAAATTTGAAATTCCTTCACCTGATATGATGACTATAGTAACTATGTAAGGAACAGTTCATTTAATATGAAAAGATTTCAATTTGACCATAATTAAAAGCAGACAACCCTATTTACTCTTAGCCAATACTTGCAGATTAATCCCAGCTCAGAAGCTAAGTTAGCTTTAATAAGTAATGCATCAGGTTTGAGTAGAAGGACGTTTCGTACGTACAGTAAATACACCCACGCTTTTTATTCTCTCTTGAATAATTTAAACCGCTTCCGCACACAGTTTTGGATGAATTTTTTTATTTCATGTATCTTTTTATAAATTAAGTATATTTTTAGAACGACAACGAACAGTTTGTTCTGGCTTAAAGTTCTTTATTATGCAACAAAAAACCAAAAAAAATGGAAATCTCCAACGACAAGGTCACTTTGGAACTTATAAAAAAAATGTGGCATCATATACACATATGCTAACTCCGTACAATCCCAACAAATGGCGCTGAATTTCATGTTCATATTAAGCATCATGCTGAATTCCAAAAGTCAGTTTTAGTCTGGTATATGGATTAAGTATATACTTCCTTACCCGACCATGATCTTATATTCGTGTAATTAGGCCAGTGGAGGTAGACAAATGTAATCTGCATTGGGTGCCTCACTCTCATCTATTTCTACTGACAAACAATGTTCGCAATGCTGCATGCAACAATGCTGCTGTTCCTGTTTGAAGTGTGAGGCAGTGAAGTGACTGGATAAAGTAACATAATACCTGCAAGTTACATTGCGCCTATGTCAAGTTGGGGTAGGCAGAGTCTATGGATCTCAACTTGCTACGATCTTGGCATACATCTTTCGCTTTCTTTACTCGCATTAGTCCTTTCATTCACGCTCGTTTACTCTTGGTACTTCTGATCTGGCCCTAGGTCATCTTATACTAACTCTTCTAATCTCTTCCGCTGTACATATTTTTGTGCAGTAATTCCACTTTCATCCATCCTTTCGATATATCCGAGCCATCTCAACATACTCTCACTATTGACTCAACATATTTTTTTACACCATATCGTCACATTATTATTTAATCAATCTCTCAAATTCGGTGTAGTTTGATTATATACATGATCTCAGTTCGACAGTATTTAGCTCTTGCTGCTATTTGCCTTATCTTGAACAGTCAGTTTTGCCCGTACGTGTGTGCGTGTCTTATTTAAAAAAAAATCTATTTATGTTAAAACGATTGTTTTTTAACTTCATTTATAAATAACTCATGGAAACAAATTCAGTACGCCCTTAGGTACAATGATAAATGGTAATATAAAGACATTAAGTTGAAGTTAATATATTTAGAAATAAAGAAATTGACAGACAATGATCAAATCATTAATAAAAGGAACATTTGGTCTTCAATTTTATACCTTAACTAAAACCAGCACTGAAAATACGATGATTATAGAGAAGCGAGTTGTACACATACTGTTAACATATATCACTCATATTGTATTGTCCTGTTGTTACTAATTTCCATAACACGGTCCCTTTGATCCCCGTACATTGGGATCAAAGCAATATGTTGTCCCAAATTAATTATCATTCATTTATCAATCTACAGACGCGTAATGGCGGATGGTCTTGATTCTTATACATCAAGAGAAACAAATATATTATATATAAATATAATATATACGGTATTTATTTGTCGTTCCTAATGTCTCGATGGAAGTTGAGATCTAATATAATTTTTTAGTAATATTTCTTAATATTAACATTACAGCCATTGGAAGTCCACTGTTGGTCATAGGCTACCCAATGAAACGGGGAATTTTGTCCATAATTGCTCATCGCTGGGCAAGTGTTGGCAATCGTAGAGTGCAGATTTCGCAACGAGGCCGCTGCGGTCCATCCCCACCAAAGCATATGAACTACACTGTCTTGGGTGGATATACCGCCATCTGTCGGTTCTGGTACATTAGTCACCTCTTGCGACACCTGGTACAAAGGGAGGGTACCAGGAGCACGGCACACTAGAATCTTCTCTGCCGGTACCTCACGGTAATGCATAACTATTTTTGTGATTCCAATCTTCTTAAATTCTGATATAATACTGAAAAATAGGTTTCTTAGATATTGACATATAAAGTGAATATTTTTAACTAGATTTTTTCTTAATCACTTTAAAAGATAGTAACTGTTAGTAAACGAACCGAGTTTTAAATATTAAATATTTTCTAGCTAACAAGGCTTGTCAATTTTATGTTTTAACGAACAATAAATTGCTTATCAAAAGTCCACCCAATTTTTTGAATTATTTTCTGTTTGAATTCTTTTTAAAAGGACAAAAAGATCAGAGAACGGGAAGTGTGATAAGGAAGAAAAAAGAAAGAAAAGACAAATAGAGAAGAAAGCTCGTTTTGTTGCTGATGCTGATAAATGCAGGCTGTTTCGCAATAAAAAAAACATGTATAAGTTCCTCCCTAAGATAGAGAGACATTTGCCCATTATTACAAGGCAAGCGCTGTAGCATCACGATACTTCATTGTGATGCTGCACCCGATCCTCATTCTGTAGTATTTAAGCAGCGCTGTTTCGAAAAGTTATAACTGGCAATTTGTTAGTCTGTTTCGGTAACTCTAACGATACCTGGTAGAAAAGGAAGTAATATCCTACTATCCCACAGCATGAGAAAAGATTTTTTATTAGACCATGTCGACTAACAAGCCTACAGTCCATTATCTATAGACCCTTGTGATATCACAGGGGTCTAAACCACTAACGCATTGCTGACCTTAAAACTTGAAGATGTTAAGTTAAATTACAAAGTAATTTCACTGCCTCTCTCACCTTCTTTCAAACTGGAATGCAACAATCCGAATATGTATTGCTATTTGATGTTAAGAGAGAGCAAGACAGACGACTTAATGAACGAATGAAGTAGTGAGGTGGTCTACCACGTGTTTCTTCAGGAACTGCAATATGCATAACCAGAAGTACTTTTTCTAAAAGAAGACTTTTGACAGCATTTTTAGGATAGCAATGTTGATGTTTTTCTTGTAAAATTTATTATTTGATGATAGAAAATAAGTACAGTAATTATCATAATATCAACTGCAAGACGTCCACTGCTGGACGTAGGCCTCTTCGAGTGATTTCCAAATGGACCAATCATATGTAGCCGGCGTCCTGCGCAATCCTGCAGTTTTAATCAGAACGTCTGCCCACCTTGTGGGTGGACGTCCTTCGCAGCGCTAACCGGTACGTGGTCTCCATTCCAGAACCTTGCGACTCCATTGTTCATCGGTTCTGCTCAGTGTTTATTTCTCATAAAGAATTACAATGGATTCATCGAGAAAACAATATTTAACGATAATGGAAGAGCGTACACAGATATTTAATTAAGAAAGTAAAAATAAATGTCGGTTAGATCACATAAAACTGTTTGCTTTGGACGAGATACCATGGATGTAAAACGCGGTGAGCGAATTTGCTATACATATTGCTATTACGCATATTATGTAAATTTAGGAAAATTTTAATAATGTATACATCAATGGTTTCCATTTGCGGAATAGAAATATATTGAACTATTTTATTATTATGCATATTAAGGATATTTTGTCGGACAATACGTATTATATTAGTTAATTTAAGAAATCCCCAAAGTAAAAATGTGTAAGGAATACACGTCTGATAATACATTTATCAGCAACCTTCCATTCAAGGTCCGCCATTTCTTTGACGTTATTGTGCTTTATAACAACATAAATCGGATTTATATCTTCGAAAGCTGGCAGTAAATGTCCCATATCCAATGTCTGAAATGGTTGGAAATAAAACAGGTTTATATTTATTATTTCCGATGCCGTGTGTCTATTGAAGTGCGCTATTATTGATTTGATTGAAGCATACACTATTATGTATTATAAATGTTTTTACACATCAATATTCAAAATTCTGCACACCACACTACATAAGTTTAATTCTACAAATTGTCATAATTCGGAATTTCTATACTCCAGAAGTTAATAATACCATACACACTAGACGATTACGAAACAGAGAGAGGACAAAACAGGCGACGAAAAACATAGAGTTAAGATGTGCCAGATGGTACAGTCTGAAATATTCTGTTTGATTTTTGGTCAGTTATAAGAGGTGACTAAGGTACCTAGAACCACCAAGTGTAGTCTTTGGATACGAAACAGCGCAGTTCAAATTTATTCAGGTAATATTCTACTGAAAAGCTAATTGCATCAATTTTAAGAAAAGGCTGCCATCTCCAAGTGGCTCTCCAAGTTGACAATTGTGGTTAAATATACTAAAAACATACCTACATCACGCCTATGTCCCATCGGAGTTAACAGAGACTATAGATCTCCACTTGTTTCTATCTCTCTCGTCTCCCTTACTCGTATTATTCCTTCCATACACTCTCGTCTACTATTAGTACTTCTGACCTGGCTCTTGTTTAATACCTCTTCTATCTGGTTAAGATATATTTTGCCTAAGTCACTGTATACCAAATCTTCCGATCACATCTGTTCTATATATTGTTGCAGTCATTCTACTTTCATCCATCCATTCTACATGTCCAAACCATTTCAACATTCCTTTCTCTATTGTTGTCACAACATCACGTTTTACTCCACACTAATCTCTTATCTCTCGGTATACTCCAAAATATTCAAATAATAAGATATATCAATCTTGTTTCTTGTCAATGGCAGGATAGATCATCCTTCCTATCGAAACAGAAACAGAATCGAGCCGAGTGCAGGTCCCGAAACAATAAGTCAAAGCAATAGATGACTTACGGTTGTTAGGATGGAAGATTAAAATGGTCGCATTTATTTCTTCGGCATCTAATGAATTTCAAGTCCCTAATCCCTTTATAGAGTTAACTGTTACTACGTAAACAATTAGAGATAATAAATTGACACGACATCTCATACGTTGACATGACTTCGAGATAAGTAGCTTAAAATACTTGTGATTCGGTTATTATACAACAGACGAATTACAAATATAATTTTTAAATTCATATAAATAGCACCTAGTCATAATATCAGCCATCGGAAGTCCATTGCTGGACATCAGCCTCTCCATAGAAATGTAGAAATTCAGCCAATAATTGCCGCGCTGAACAATCGCAGAGAGTAACTTAGCGACGGGAATGCTGATGCCCATTCCCGCCCGTTGCATTTGAGCTGTTTTGGTCACTGGTCGCCTCTTACGACAACTGAATTGATACAGGGGAGGTACGTTTCTACTCTACCAGCAAATATTCATTATAAAAATATTTTCTCTGGAAGAGGTTCGAACCCACGACCTTTGACGCACAAGATCACAATCATCTGTGCCATCCAAGCCGCTGAAATCAAGTTGGTTCATATAAAATAATATAGAAAACCTCTTTTGTTGAACACATTTGGACATGACGGTATCAGTTTAGTTATCTTTCCAAGTTAGTAAATAAACATGGTTGTGTGTTATGACATTGCCGGGGTACAGGTACACTCATGGGTACGATTTCGAACCTTGTACCTTATCGTTAGGATAATGACCCTAAGCCTCAAGGGGGTGCGGCGCAAACAAACAATGGAATATTGCCCGGTTTAATATATCACAACGTGTTTTAGTGTTGTACTGAACACGGATGGTTGATAGATAAGTGGGTTAAAGTTAATTATATCAGCCATTTAAGTCCACTATTGGGAAAGGCCTTCCTAAAAATGGTTGAATTTTGCCCATAATTGTCACGCTGAGCAAGCGCGTTGGCAATCGCAGGGTAGCTTCGCGACTGTGCACTTAAGCTATCCAGTGACGGATGTATATAACGCCATCTGTCGGTTCTAGTACCTTAGTCTCCTCTTACGAAACCTAATATAGGGAGGTACTATTCTAATCTGCCGTACCACACGGCAATATGTCTATAACGCGTACTATTGTCCTGGTATCGGATTATATGATACATGATGAGAAGAAGAGATATCGTTCGAAGTTCAAAATTAAGACTTCATTGAATCCGAGACATTCAAAAAATAGAAAAGACACGATGCAGTGTGAATCAAGCGAAGTTATGTAATTGGGTAGATTATAGATACCACTCGGGGAACGGGGGAAAGGGGAGGCAACACCGCCGGCTTCCGGATCCTTTAATCTACATTAATTGTTAACAGCATAAATAATAAAGCCATTAACGGCACCAAAATGGGGTATTTTTGACTTATCTCAATATTTTATTTGCCGCAAGGTTTTCAGGCATAAAATAAAAGAAAAATTAAAGGTTAAATTTCAAGGATTCCCTGTAATAAAAAATATTGTGCGCAAATGTTAGATATATCAATTCTTCTTGGCTTGACTGCAACTATTGAAACTACATATGAGGACATTGAGTGACAATAATTACATATGCTTTCATTACTCTCTCACGAGAAGGCCTATTTATACGAATATTATAAAGATATATTTGTTTGTTTATTTGTTGCGCTTGAACTTAGAAACTACTAGATTAATTTAGTTTTTGTTCCATATTAGGAATATCTTCAGACTGACTTCAAGGCTGTGTTATGTTTTCAAAAAAAATAAGAGACTCCTAGCAAAAATAGAAGTATATATACAAGTCTTGTATTTTTGTACGTTAGTAAAAAACTCTGATATTATTGAATTCATTTTATAAAACTCTTTCATAAATAGAAAACTACATTATGAGTAAGTGACAAAAGTAACATATTGTATCCCCATATTGTTATGGAAAGCGGAAACAGAAGAGTGAAAGGACCTTTCCTAGATACTGCTAATTCGAATCATGTTAATAATGTGGGGATGGGCAGCAGCATTCCCGTCGCGATAGCTATGCTCTGCGATTGTCAACACGTTTGCCCAGTGCGGAAATTACGGGCAAAACTCCCCTTTCTTGGGGAGGCCTATATCCAGCAGTGGCATTCTAATAGCTGTGATGATGATGATGAAAAATGTAATTTTGTTTGTGTTGAAAACCAAAGTTATCTAATCACCGCAAAAGCAGAGCACGCGTGTAACAGGTACTTAAAATCTCCGTGTATTAATAACAATTGAATTACCCGACCGAACTGAAGGAGAAAATCTTAGGGAGTAACTTGCGCGAGACCTCTGCACGTTCAGACCGTGATTCGCAAACTCAATTCGAATTACGACTCTGAATCGGTTCATCAAACCAAACTCGGCCACAAAAATAGAAATCAAAGGGAAAGGAAAACATTTGGAGAAATATCTGAACGGATCAAACGTGAACGGTTGATATATCTATAAATATATATATATATATTTTTTTTAAATACCTGTGAGTTTTACGTTTGCGCGATTAGGAAAAAATACAATGGTATTAGGGAAGCGTATGATTGAATTGTATTTTTTGAAGAAGAAAATTTGTTTGATGTTTATTTTCAGATAAGGGGTTTTATTCGTATTTTATTTGATGGTGTTCAAAGATTTCCTAGCTACGAGATTTTTGATGGTGCAAGTATCAAGATCTTTTAAGATACTTCAGAATTGTTAAGGAGTTACTTAGTAATTTATTGAATCGTCTTTTCAAACCTCATCAATGATGCTCAGGTAAGCAAAGGTTTCTTAAATGTTTTAGTTGTAAAATAATAAAAATCACACATATTAGTAATATAAACAGAAAAATACGACTACCTTTGTTTTTAATAAACAATTATTTTTAATCCGTAAGTAATGCAATTACAATTTCAAGTGTAATTTTAATTATAATTCATTTATCATTGACTAAATGCTACTTTGAACTAGCTTGCTGGCACCTGACGGGGCTTAAAACGAAATAAATAGTTGGTTCATTAAGTCAACCATCCGAAAGAGGCATTGTTCAAGGTGTAAAGAAAATAATATAAACTAGCATAATTGCTCTTTACTCTAATAAATGGAACATAACCATCAAATGCACAAAACTAAACAAACTACTTACTTATGCATTCGAATCACATATGCGACTCTTTTTCTTTGAAACCATGTTGGATATAAAACTTGGCTCTTCTTTCCGCTTACTTTGCCAAATATATTTATACACATATCATTTTACAATGTATCACAAAAAATAACAATGCCAAATTTTGTTTCACATAATTTTTTGAGTATTCAATTACATAAAATAAACCACGTAGCATATTTTAGGGTTTTTAATATCGTGAGGTACCGGCAGAGTAGAATAGTATCCCCACTGCACCAGGTGTCGTAAGGTGTCTTCGGCGACTAAGGTACCAGAACTGACAGCTGGCGGTATATCAGTCCCGAAAGCTGCGTTCTGCGATTGCCAATAGCTTTGCCCAGCGCGGCAATTATGAGCAGAAAACCTCCTTTCTTGGAGAGTCCTATATCCAGCAGTGGGCATTCAATGGTTTGTATGATGATGATGATGTTGATAACTTTAAATACAGAGTTATTATTAAAATAAGTGTTATTTAAACAAACTAAAAATGTTTTACTAATATTATACATAAGTCTGTGAGAGCCCTATTGGAAGAACTAGACAGCAGTTTTTTCATAGACAAGTGTAAGATCTAAGTTATAATTTAATTTACACATAAAAAAATTAAAAAACATTTATGGATGCAGTACCGACTGAATTTGTTCTGTTATAATAAAAACAATTTTTTTGATCCAAGTATTACTAACGGACTAATTATAATAATACAGGCAATTGAGGGAAGTCCCGTTGGAAACGCCTATCCTTTTCGAATCATTAGGGTGTCTATAGTCTATATTAAAAGGCTGATGTAAGTGCATCGCGGTACTGTTTTCCTTCTGTTCATTATGGGCCTGTCACACACAACATCTTTTGTCAATGAAATGTGAAAAAAAACTAAATATACCGCGTAATAAAACCATTAAAAAAGTATATATGTTTTGAGTAATGAACGGATAGGGTAAGCGTAGCGTAGGGCGTGCATTCGCAAGATGGACAGACGATCTTACTAAAACCGCAGGATCGCGCTGGACACAGGCCGCATACAACCGGTCCTATTGGAGATTACTTGGGGAGGCCTATGTCCAGCAGTGGACGTCTTATGGCTGATATGATAATGAGTAATGAATGTAAATGTTAGAAAATATTAAAAATATACGCACTCTAATAGATTATATCGTAGTTGTTCATGTAAATAAGCTTGCCCGTATAATAAAATTATAACGTAATATATTCCAAGAATTGATATTAGATCGTCTTGTTTTGATCAAATACCGCAGATCCCAGGGGGCCAACTGTAGAGAGGCTCTCAATAAGAACAGACCTGGATAATATGTCGATAATAGATAGTTCCCCGGCTTATTGCTCCATCTTGAATTCTTTATTATGCTTAAGTATATTGGATTTTGAAAAGACGACTGGAAGAATAAAATTGCAGCGGTACTTTTTTAAACTTACTGTAACGAAAATAAGTTTAAGTCTTTTAAAATACCACAATAAACCAATGAAACCTTTACATATACCTTTTTGCAGGACTACACGAGGGCCCTACTTCAACAATCGTAAACATTTGTGAAACATATAAACATGTAAGCAAAATTATTGATGAATGTTGCGAGAAACCATTTAGGATAACAGATTTTTAATATAAATGCATTCTTAAATTTGGTACGCTGCGGTAAATGTGCACTCTTCATCTTTACATGTTAAGATAGATAAGGAAAAATAATTTAATTAACTTTCTGTTGTTTTTTTTCAAATTTTGGATTGACATAAAATTTTTTGCATATATATTTTTTTCTAGTGTTAATGTTATGCATGCGGTGTTTGCCAGTAAAAAATTGTGCGTACAATAAAATTTTATAAAAATTATAGTTTTTAAGTAATAATAAAATAATTGTTAGTAAAGCTATTAAAGGTTATTATACTGAATCAAATAAAAATATATAAGTTTTCTTACATCTGCTACTATTATTTGTCAATGAAAGTTGTCCTCGGATCAGTCCTATAGTTTCGATTTATAAGAAGTCCCGGACATATTTTGTGCGCATTATTATAATTAATACTATTATTTTCTAATATTTCACCTGAATTTACATTTTGTATTCTTTAAAATACATTTAAAGCAAAAATATAATTAAATAGGATCTTCAACAGAATCCATTTGCAATCCAGAAAGCATTCTCCTAAGCTGTTGTAGTAATTAGCTTGGCGACGCCCCAGTATTCGTTGTTCACTACAAGGCTATCAATAACTAAAGAGGTAACAGTAAAATATAACTAATTTAATACAATACGAGACTTTAACGCTTTGATAAATCATATTCGATGAATGGCTCACTAGAATTGACTGACAATAGACTACGACTTAAGATTTTCGATAAAAATTAAACGGCTGTAAATATGAACGAAAATGTAAATATCAAGTCAGTAAGGAAAAGTTCAGATAAGAAGTAGCAAAAACGAGTGATATTATAACACAAGAAGCATGGAATGAAAGTACGATATAGCCATAAGAATGAACTAGATTAATTAGGTTATCTATCCTAAGTACTCAAAAAAGTCTAAAAATATTTTTTGTTTTATTAGTCGTCAACCAAAAATACACTCCGCGTGATAACACAAGGATATCACTAACGCGTTGCCAAACTCGTAACTTGGGGATATTATTCTACATTACCCAGTAAATGAATTGTCTCTCTCACCCTAACACAATAATGCGAACATTACTATTTGGCGGCAGAAATAAGAAAGAGCAAGGTACCAATGCAGATCACTTTTTGTATGAGGTGATCATGTGGATACAACAAGAAATTCTCTTTTCAAGACTGAATATTTCAGATGTTAGACATAATTTATTGAAACTCAATCATGATGGAGGGACAGTTTAGAATGATATCTCCCCCATGATATGCCGAGGTACTGGAACCGACAGTTGGCACTATATCCACCCAAAACCGTGAAGCTTAATGTAACAACAGAGCGGAAATAGACAGCATTGCCGTCGATCTGTAATTGTTACAACGTCTACCCAGCGTGTCAATATGAGCAAAAATTAGGCCCATGCCCAGCTTTGGACGTTACCGTTGCTAAGATGAGATGATAAATCATGATGGTGACGATGAACCTGTCCAGGTTGATGCCTGTTCTGATTTTTCGACAGCACAAATACAATTCTCAACAGCACGCCAACAGGGCCTTAAAAGCCGTACATTTATTAAGGTCACGCTAATTTTCCCGGGCAAGTATCTTAGGGCAGTCGGTACGTGATCCAATTATGGATTAATTTTAGCCGAGCCTGCCAGGCGACATGGTTTTGCCATTCTAAAGGCGGCAGATAATAAATCATTCTGTACTTGATGCAGGATATGATCTGTTCAATTTAAATTGAAATATTTAGATATCCAAACAGACGACGATCGTTGTAACAATTGAATTTGAAACTTGTTTATTCTATACCAGGATCAAATAAATTACGATCTGAATCATCAACGTCTTATTATATTTTATATACGGTAGTTCAGGAACTCTTTCAGGAATCAGATAAAATCAATGTAAAACTGGAAGTCATTCGAATTTGAACTCAATGGCCCACATCCACAGAACACTATCAACTGAGAACTTTGAAAGGGTTAGATAGGACCTTATCTTTAAAACCAAAATTATTAGTATATTGAAATATACCGTACCTCAAATAATTAAAAACCCATTTTTAAATAAGTAAGTCGAGTAGGTAACTGTAAGTCGAGGTGGCGCTAGCTTAGTTAATTAAAAATTAAATATTTCTTTCCTTGATATTGAGAATATAAACCTGTTCAAAGAAATTCCACAAATATCGTATTGCCTCGATAGAGAGAAATTCAATGTACGGCCTTCACAAACAAAGAGTGGATTACTTCTACAATTGTTTGGATAATCGGAACTGCGTGTATATCAAATGCATTCTTATTATGAGGAAGTTAAAGTTAGATTTCCGATGTTGTGTTTGCGTAGGGTATTTGTGCCGATATTTGTCGCAAACGGCTGGAGAGATTAGGTTGTAGATTATCATAAATCCAATTTTTTGGTCCCATTTAAGTGTATATACATTATAACGTTAATAATTTTCTCCTTTTTTATAAATTGTCATACCAGCCGATAGAATTCCGCTGCTGAACATAGGCCTCGCCAAGTGAGGAGAATTTTTGCCCATAATTTCCGCGCTGGGCAGACGTTTTGGCAATCGCAGAACGCAGCTTTTGCAACGGAGATGCTGCTGCCCACCCCCACCCTGTAGTATTTAAGTTGTGCACTATTTCGTATGGAATACCGCGTATGGAATCGGTTCCGTTACAGTAGTCGCCTCTTACGACAGCTGGTGCAGTGGGAGGTACCAGTACCCTACGGCTAATCCAAAAGGTAGTAACAGAGTAATTCTATAGGATCCAAACACTGAGGTAAGTCCCATTGGAAACAACGAATCTCTTACGAATCATTAGCAGGTTTGGCAGGCCTTTATTAAAACACTGACGTAGTGCATAGCAGAACTGTTTTTCTGCTATTCATTTTGGGCTTATCACTTTTGCAAACGACATCTTTTTTCAATGAAATGTCAAAAAAATTAAAGAGTTTAATATACTGCGTTTTTAAACCGTTCAACATATGAGTAATGATTGATTAAATATTAAAAAATATACGCACTCTTCTAGACTAACTCGGTAGTTGTACATGCAAATAAGCTTGTCCGCATAATAAAATTATAATTGAATATATTCCAGGAAATGATATTAGATCGCCTTGTTTTAATTAAACACCGTAGATCCCAAGGGGCCAAATGTAGAAAGACTCTCAATAAAAACTAATTCTACTCTGCCGGTATGTCACGGAATTGCGTTACGTTACGTTTTAGTACCTCTCTTAGAACCAGGTATTGTAAGAGGCGACTGAGGTTCTGGGACCGACAGATAGCGGTATAACCGTCCGAAACAGCGTAACTTAAATTCTATAGGGTGGGATGGGCAGCAATATCTCCAGTCGTCGAATCCGCAACAGTCGTGAAAGTTACGCTCTGCGATTACTAACACGCTTGCAACGGCGCGGCAATTATAAGCAAAATTCCCCCTATATTGGGGAGGCCTATGTCCAACAGTGGACTTTCTATGACTGATATGATGACGTTTTTATTCAACTTGTACTATAACTTATACCATTCACATGACATAAATTAATTGATCAACATTAATATTTCACTACACTACCACATAACCGTCGATATAGTACTGGGTGTCAAAAAAGGTGAATGTGAAATGATCATCATATTAAATTATCTGCTGGGGGGTGTCGGCAGAGTAGAATAGTACCTTTGTGCACGATCATACCTATATATATATATATATATATATATATATATATATATATTTATATATTAAATTGATAATATTCCTATATTGTCTGATATCACAAATACTGTTAACAAATCCCGGAGTCAGGTCAATATATGGAATGATGTGTGAATTTATTAATTATTATTATTATACATATCAGGTGCAATCGTCATCATTATGGACATAGACAAGGACATTCATTGCTGAGTTATTCTTCCCTAATTTTATTGTTACCTGTAATCTTCTAGTTCATAATCATAAAGTTACAGATAATACCTAGACGGAAGTTTCTGTAGCCTTATCTGCCCATTACTTGCTAATATTACAAAAGAGCATGACAATTATATATTATTCGTACACTTATTATAAGTTTTAAGATCAAAGCTTCCGAACAATCCTTTGGTAACTCTCCGGAGCCTTATTAACTAAGCGTAAGGCTATATCTCGAATTATCTTCACTGAATATACCTTTGAGAATTTCCTTCATTTTGTTATTAATATTTTTGAAACTGTTTTTGAAACTTTATTGAACTGAAAGTTAACATTATGGTATCGTATGAAAATATATGAGGTACCGGTATGTAGCGGTATATCTGAAACAGTGCAGCTCAAATGTACAGAGCGGGGATTGGTAGCAGAATCTCCATCGTCAAAGCTGCGCTCTGCCATTGGCAATAGAGTTGCCTAGGTATTTACAGGCAAGTTTCCCACTTTCTTGGGGAGGCCTTTGTCCAACAGTGGACTTCCAAATGCTGATATGATGATGATATTTGTAATTAGTTTTAAGATTCTTTTAAATTTATGTGAGGGTGTAATTGTAATTTTACTAAGGAATTCATAATAAAATCTTAAGCTGTTGCCGTGGAACTTATTTCTTTTTCCTATTCTAATCTTAAATAATATGTTCATAATTCTTCTTTATCTTAAGGTACCATATCCTGATTGGATACGATGCACCGATGGTTATAATGTTTAATTTTCACAAAGCATTATAGAATGATACCTTCTTCTAAATCCCGTTTTTTGGTGTAAATAGCATTAAAATGCATTCTTAATTAATTATCAAGGTTAAATTCAAAGTATTTATTTAACTAGGCCTATCAAATTAGTTTCAAATCAAAAAAGTAACCAAAAAATCTATGAGTACCAGGAATCTCATAACTAAGTTTATAGCCAGTTCATTACGCTACCATTCGAGTTCTGATCGCGACAAACAAACTGAAGCATATTGTTTATTAATATTTAGTGATTAGCTTTATATCTAAGCGTAACAAAGTTTTAACTCTTGTGAAGAGTAGAAAAGTACTAAGGACTTAGAATCGCTGCAATCATTGCTAGTATTTTACGAGACCAATTGAAAAAGTGGCCATTTTACAACTGGGGGAGGCTGTTACCGTAAATTTGCCTAAGCCTCCGCTTGGCTGACGGTTGTTATGCGATTGCTGGCCTCTGGCCAAGCGGGTTCAACGAACTGACAAACGTATCGGTGTAAAATATTAGGGTAGTTACCGATCTTCGGTGTTTGGCAGATTTATTTGTGAGGTAAAGTTGGTTCAATAGATATTTTGTATTTGAGATCAACATTGATCTTCATTAGGTGATAATTGTATATTTAAATCAATTTATATCATTTTCATCGTAGGATGTCTTATAGTGAACGTCACTAGGCCTCTTGAACTATGTTTTAGGGGATTTTATCCTTGGGGAATCTAATGAGTAACGTTTTTTCTGACGCATAAACCGCCATTAGCCGTGAGGTACCGGCAGAGTAGAATAGCACCGCCCCCTATACAGGTTTCGTAAGAGGTGACTAAGGTACCGGAACCAACAGATGGCGGTATATTCATCCAGAACAGTGCATCTCGTATGCATAGGGTGAGATGGGCAGTAGCATCCCCGTCATGAAAGCTGCGCTCTGTGATTGCCAACTCGCTTGCCAAGCGCGGCAATTATGGGTAAAATTCCCCCTTTCTTGGAGAGGCCTATGTCCAGCAGTGGACTTCCAATGAGTGGTATGAAATTCTTGCACCACTCCATCTATCAAAAAAACCGAATTAAAATCCGTTGCGTCATTTTAAAAATCTAAGCGTAGCATAAGATAGCCGAAAGCGGCTTGGTGTAATAAAGTAATAAAGAATTCGTTTTCATAGTACAGTTGTATACCGAGAATATTTTTCAAGATATATACAACTATGTTGGCTAAAAAAATAAGTGATCACATATATATAGCACATACAAAATGTTTAAAGAATTTATTTTACCAATTTATAAGCACGAATTAAATGTACGTCGATATCGCTGGACTAGAAAAATGTTTACGGTCAGAGCTAAACAAAATGGTAAAACACATTTAAGTATCAGAGTAATGAACTTCATGCGATGTGTAATCAATTCATTCGTCACGTATCCATTTATATTTAAGAGTTCACCTCACCGCATCGCTTAAACAAACTATTACCACCAAATAAAATCAATCTTTTATCGTCAATAAATCGCCCGTCTAATTGACCGCGCGTTCCATTCTACGCAACGTGAAGCAAAATTTAGAGAGCGACTTCAAAGTGACTTCATTCATGTCCAACTATAGTTTGCTTTGAAGTCATTTGATCTACGAATCAGGTGATGATAGAATTTGTGTTTGGTACATTTGGTGTGACCTTATTCTTTCTGTTAATTGAATGTTGCATAGTTATTTTTGTAACTGAACTATTAACGAGTATGTTTAAAATAGCGCGGCACTGGCGAAGGAAAATAATACCTTCTTCTGTAGAAGGTGTTGTGTGACTGACTGGGACCAGATTAAACTGACAGATGCATAAGTAAGAGAAGAAGCATATTTATAATAATAACTAGCGGCTTGTCCCGGCTTCGCACGGGTAAATATAACTGGGTACAGATATTTAAGTTATCAGCATGCTAATTTAAACGACCATGAATCACTAAATTAGAAAAAAGTTGTATGCTTATCTTAAAGCCTCCCTGTACACTACGTTGGCTGTGGTATTTGTAGGTGGCAACAAAACGTATTGATTTTCAAGAGATCCTACTCGAGAAAGTGCCACACACAATTGCTCTCGTCAAGTTAGTTACTCGATTCGCTGCGTGGCGGCCGCCGCCAGCATGTATTTCTTTATTAATTTCATAATATCTTTTGGATGGAATATCCGATTTAAATAATTCAAAAAGTAATCAAATGAAAATTATAAATCAAATTATTTGTTTGCATAAAAATTTATAAATGGTATGATAGCATGGTCTGATTTTGATCGGCATGTCTATCAATTTGTTAAATGTAAGAAAGTAGTTATAGTGACGTAACTACAATAGTTAGACATATGGTCTCCTGAAGTTTTTTTGTAGATATTGATATTTTCTATAATATTGTCAATTTTTTTTGTCCTATACTTAATACTCTGCGTATGCGATAAAAGACATATTATGCAATTTTTTTTTACATCTTCGATTGGTTTTAATAGGAATTTCTAATCTAGTACTAAATATAACTTATGTTACTGAATGATAAAGTAACTTTATAATGAAAAAACAATTATCAAAATCGGTCCAGTACTTTTTAGGTTTATTTGTTGCATACAATAATACAAATCTTTTCTCTTTATAATATTAGTGTAGATAAGTCCTGCAACATCTCATATTTTTACCTGACTCATTAATCACTGACGTAACGCAAGGGCTTACAGCGACTTATCTCTAAGTCAGGTTAATGTATAATATTGTAATTGAAAAAAAATTCTAAATCGAATAAATTAGGAAGCAATTTCTTAAGTTTATTTTCATTTTATATGACTTAGAATGATACAACTTGTTTTTTGGTTCATCAAGCGAACTGTATGCTTGATTGCTGACTTCATTATATAAAAAAAATTAAGTCAACTTCAAACCTTATAAAAAACATCTTAAATAATAATCAGTAGTTAAAAAATATTAATTAAATGCACGTGTTGACCCGTCACAAATGAAATTCGTTCGCTCATTTTAGTTTCTCAGAGTTGCTTATTAAAAACTAAAAATAAACACGCCTAGCTTTATAATGCGTGTGTTTATTCTGGTCTTTAGATGTTTGACAGCACAAATAGTTGAGACCATGTTGCGGATAAAATATTTTTTTTAAAGTTTTAGATTTTAGTATAAAATGGTGCCACCATTTGGTACCCAACATCCAAAACTTTACCAAAGATCATTTGTATATTCACACTGCCATTAAATTGAAATAAATGAACGTTTTATTTATACTATACTAAATCTAAAACTATGTACTATGTACTATATTATATATAAATCTATACAATATGGTAATATGGAATAGCACCTTTCTCTGTACCAGGTGTTTTAACAGTCGCCTGATGTATCTGAATCGGCCAATGGTGGCATATATCCATTGTTCGATGGCGCAGATGGTAGTGATCCTATCTTGTAAGTCAAAGGTCGTACGATCCCCCTCAGGACAAATATTTTTATGATGATTATTTATATTTGTTATCTACCTGGGTGTTATTTATACGTATTATATATGATGCCTTGAGGTTCCAGAAGAGTGCCGTGGGGTGCCGGCAGAATAAAATAATACCTCTCACTGCACCAGGCGTAGTAAGAAGTGACTAGGGTACTAGAACCGACAGATGGCGGAATATCTATCGGAAACAGTGCACCTCAATTGCACAGTGCAAGGATGGGATGGCAGCATCCCCATCACGAAAGCTGCGATCTGCGATTACCAACACACTTGCCCAGCGTGGCAATTATGAGCAAAAAGCCTCGTTTCTTGGAGAGGTCTACGACTAGCAATGGACTTCCAATGGCTGGTATGATGATGATGAAGTATTATATTTGTGATTCTTTTATTGTCTGATATCCACTTCACAAGTCCTTTAAAACTACGTACCTCAGAGTGGGGTTAAAGTATGAGATGTCGTTTGAATTTATTTATTATTTTATTTTATTATAAAAGTCATATCTTAAATGTTACAGGGTGAGAACGGGCAGCGAAATTCACATCGCTAAGTTTTGCAATTGCCAACACTCCTGCGCGCCAATTACTGGTAAAGTTTCCAATTTTGGATGACCATGATGATTTACCATCATTAAAATCTGTATTATTCATTTAAGTACTAATAAAATATGCCTGAAAGCTATAAGTTTCTCTATTGAAATAGAAATCATATTTCTATAGACCAACTCGTGTTCGGGTCCTGTCTATTTTTGGTAGTGTATTTAAAAATACCTGTATCATTACATATACTCACTTTAAGATCTCAGCTCCATAAATCATCATTATCATACCATCCCTCAAAGTCTACTCTTGGACGAAGGCCTCCCCTAAGAAAGGGGAATTTTTCCCAAAATTATCGTAGTATATGTGAAGCAGTGGACTTCTTGCTTCAATGCTCTACTCTCGGACCGAACTTAACATTTAACTGCTAATAAATTTCAATACGATGGATAACATAGGAATATACTATTAAAAAAGCTGCATTAAGCTAACATTATTAAGTTTACTGCATTATTAAAAAATATAACAATAAAGTCTATTAATAACGTGTGTTTGGCTAACAACAAACAATTTAATCAGCAGAGTATATAAATTATGCAAATTGGCTATTCTTAAATTTAAACAATGTTTTACATTAAGGCAGTTATGAACTTCTGACCTTAAAACTTTGAGGTTAAATTGACTGCTGCAAAACTTAATTTGGTAGGTTACTTGAATTGCTTTAAACGGTCCATTCTATATATATATATATATATATATATGTATATTAAAGGAGAAGCTGACTGGCTGACTGACTGATTGACATATCAACCCAGGGCTTAAATTTACCCCCTAAAGGAGTTGAACGTGGATGCAAAGTTAATATGAAACGTTGCTGTTTTTTAATTTATTCAAATAAAATTCTGTTTTAAGTCAATCAAGGTTTTTCGATGAAATTCATCACAAAGGTGTAATATAGTTTTTCAAAAACAATCCCCTACGGGGTAAAAGCGGCAGCAGCGAAATTTGTATGTAAGTTCTACTAATTAACGCGGGGGAAACAGTAGGGTGCTGCTAAATCGAAAATATTTTAAATGTAACGTAATAATTTTTGATACTGGCGTTGTTACCGAGAAAACTTTGCGTTTCCTTCTCGGTCTGGTCTGTTTCATTTCCTCTAAGTTATCGACATGACTATTTGCTGAGTTTAGCTGTCAAAGAACGACAAAGGGACATCTATAAATAGCAAAAATTTCTTAAGAGTGCGTTAACGGCCTCGCGTGCGAAAAGTTAGTTGCTGAATACAAATTAAATATCGTATATAAATTTATTGAAACAGCTGCCTGAAAGTATATTAAATGGTAAAGCTTCAAACTTTCATTATAAACAAACCACTATATATAGGTTCTGAGCTTTTATTTCCAATTGCGGTAACATTGAAAACCAAAGAATAACAAATATATGTTCAGAAGAATTCATTATAATAGCCGTAAAACGTCAAACCTGGGTATAGGCTTAACTAAGAAAAGGAAAATTTGCCCACAATTGGCACGCTGGGCAAGCGAGACGGTAATCGCAGGATCCAATTTCGCAACGGCAATGCTTCTGCCCTACCCCCTCCCCCATCCCCTGTTACATTTGAGCTAAACTGCTTCGATCATTATACCAGCAATTGAAAGTCCACTCACTGCTGGACATAGGCCTTTCCAAAAAAGGAGATTTTTTTGCCTATAATTGCCGCGCTGGGTAGGCGTGTTAGCAATCGCAGAGCGCAACTATCACGACAGGGATGCTGCTGCTCATCTCCACCCTGTACATTTGATCTGAACTGTTCCGGTTGGATACACCGTTATCTGTCGTTTCCGGTACACCAGTTGCATCTCACGACACCTGGTACATAAGGAGGTACTATTATTTTCTGCCGGTATTACACCCAGTAATATGATAACAAATAAATTTGTTAACGTCAGTTGAAACATAACATTACATCCAAATCTTCGAACATATCTCTTGTATGAAGTGCATTAGTAAATTTGATTGATATGTTTATCCGGGGTTAACCGTACCGAAGCTCGCGTATCGGAGCCGTTAGATACATTTGGAGAGGTAAAAATTGCGTGTTACGGCTTGTGGTGATGGTTTTATGAGGTATAGAAAAAGATTTATACCCTGTACACGTTTTCTTTGGTGCATAAAAATACAGGTTTTGGAATTCATGTTATTGGAAATAAATATTTTTTTAATGGTTTTTTTTTTTTCGGACGAACCTATTGCTGGACGACTCAGGCGTCAATTCCAGCGCCACCGAAAACATTTTTGATTGTGTTTTTAGTTACTGTGTTAGCAATTGCTGAGATAAGCTTCATGATAGGAATGCTGCTGCTTATCCCAGCTTAATCGCATTTGAGCTATGTTATTATATGGTATATCGCTAAATCGGTTCCAGTATCTCATTTCCCTCTTATGACACCTCATTTCACTCTGCCTTCTGGGGACATTCTATTCTACTCTGCCAGTATCCTCCGAGTAGTCATTGATATTATTGTGATAATAAACACCAATTTCCATATTGTCGAGGAACATGTTTTTTTCCTGGGACCGAAAAAGACTCTGCCTACATCTTTTTACCTTAGATTTGATCAAGACATATGTATAAATAAGAAAATATATATATGTATAAATAAAAAGTCGACTAAGATTTTGAAAATTCATCATTATAATTACAGCCATTAGAAGTCTCCAGCTGGACATAGGCCTTCCCAAGAAAGGGGGCAGTATACCTGTCGCGAAAGCTGCCATCTGCGTTGCAAACAAGCTTGCCGAGAACGGCAATTATGGGCAAAATTCCTCCTTTCTCAGGGAGGTCTATGCCCAGCAGTGGACTTTCAATGGCTGATATGATGATAAATATGACTATAAAAATCAAATCAGTGCGAAATCATTAAATAGGAGAAGAAACAGAACAGCTGTCAAAGTAATGTGCTTTTTTTATTATTATTTTTATGGCTTTTTGTTTTAATTTTAAACTGAACCCCTTGTAATATTAACATTGTTAACAACAAATTACATATGATGCCAAATACAGTAAAGCCGCAAGCGTACATTGCCGATATATTATTATGCAACTTGAATTTATTTTGCATGATTTCTTGTTTTAATACATAATTGTATCGGTTTATATAAAGCCATTAAGAGTGCTTCGCGAACTCACAATTATTGTATAAGTACACAAAATATCTCGCACATTCATAGCATATTTCGATTCATTTTCGGTTTATTACGTAAATACGTACGTTTGATCATGTGTACAACTTTCGTACTAAGCTCAAATGGCAACCTGTTCGACTTCGCAGGAACGCTCATGTCGTCTCTTTGCTATGCAAGCTGTTGTTCTATTCTTTTCCTACTACTTATCTTTAAAGCTGCTTTGTGTTCCTTGGGGACAGCCACGAAATATCCCTAAGATCGTCAGATAATTTATCACTCAAAATGCCTCTGCATTCCACAAGCTTCTATAGCAAATCCTTTACAGTTCAAGCTGTTCGTTTGTGCGAATGCGCTCCCCCTTGAAGTGAGATCTACTCGTTCTCTTTCTATTTTTAAGAGAATGGTAAAGAAATGGTGATTTTTTATATGTATTCGAATGTTTGTGTTATAATAATATGTTTATTATTATGTATGTATGTACTAAATGCACCTCAAACTTCCACCAGCTTTTTAACATTATTTCTATCCAAAGGTTGGCTGTAAGGAATTGCGATAAGGCCGCCTCTTGTACCTACTATTCCATATTTTTGTAATGTTCTTGTGTTGTTTTCATTGGTGTACAATAAAGAGTATATTATTATGATTATGTACCAAATTTCATATAAATCAGTTTAGTAGTTTAGGCGTGATTGCGTAACAGATAGACAGACAGAGTTACTTTTGGATTTATAATATTAGTAAGGATATAGAGATAAGCCATGGCACTGACATAGCGTTTTAGAAAAAAAAATTCTCCGTTTGGATAAAAGACAGCAAGCAGTGGCCATAAATTCCTATGCTACTATAAAAAGAGATTTATCACGCACTAGAGCGGTGTACGGCACGCGAATGCCTGTAAACGGCTTCTCTAACAGTCCATCTGTGGAATGCTTGGCCGTTCCTTGTTATAGTTTGTATAAAGATACTACGGAAGAGGAAAAAATAATTAGAAACAGTTAGTGAGACTTATGTAGATCACACAAACACGAAAAATATGTATTTATTTAAAAAAATATATTTTTTATTTAACTTTATTTACGTCGAAAACACTGTAACTGTTCATAAATCGGATTCAATTCAAAGTAGCATTATATGCTGTTTAATACTAGCTACAGGGAAATACCAATATTTATTTAAACTTACAATGTACAATAGAAACAAAATACTAATAACAAATATACTAATAACACCTTTTTAGTTCTTAAATACGGCTTTTTATAATGTCGGTTTCATAATGTCATGTCGGTTCCGATACCCCAATCATCTCTTATTGCTTCTGCTGCCATTTTGTTATAAAATTTTAACCGTTTACAATTAAAAATCTAATTACTTTTACTTCCATATCTCTTACTATTAATAAGTCAATAATAATACTGACTATTAATTATAAAGCTGAGGCATAAATTTGTTGAATTCAAATGATTCTTAGTTTGGCGAATACAATAAAGATATTAATACAATTTATTTTGGTTCTAATAAACAATATTTCAAATAAACAAACGAGGTTTTTTTTTAATATATACATTTTAACACGATTTGATATTTACTTTTGTTATATTTTCAAGAATAAAAAGTATTTTTAATAATTAGCTATGGCTGCTTCAAAAAGAACAATATTAAATTGATAATTGTGTTTAAATGTTTTTGCTTGTTTGCTTATTTATAGTGAGTCAAGTAGTAATAATACTTTTTAGGTGGTTTTTCTTTTTCATTTTTTGTTTTGAGAACCTCCCAAAATAGCTCCAAAGCGTTTTTATTGTAAACTGGAACGCGTAAATGTTAGAAAATAATATATTACCTTCAGTATTTTCATATCTTATATAAATCTTGAGAATAAACAAAACAAACGTGATTATTTTATAAATACTCTTAGACTTAACTATTCTAACAAAATGAGCTGTGAAAAATATATTTCTATAACAAAGGGAGTTGCATTTGCCTTTGAATAAAAATTTAAATTGCAAACGCTAGTAAGACTTCCCCTTTATCTTTTTTCATTTCCTTATCTTACCCGCTTGGTCTGTTTTGTTTGAAAGATAGCAATTTTTTTCATAACATTTCTTTTAATAAATGAGTAACTTTAATTTACATATAGCATAAATAAATCAGACAATTTCTAATCCCATCACCATCTAATCGTCCACCAGAGCCCATTGGCATTTGTAACTGCTGACGCATCGAATAAAATTTCAACAATATTACATCAGGTTACTAGAGATAAACCTTATACAAAGGTCGCCTGCATTGTACCTTACTGTCACTTATTTCTACCGCCAAGGGCATAATTACCATTACTGTATTCCGGTGAAAAAAGCAGTGAAATTACTAGGTAATGAGACATAATATCTTCAAGTCACAATATTGGCAACGCGTTAGTGATTCCCTTATGATAATAATCTTTAGGCTGCGGTGACGCTTATTATTATCCGGGCTCTACGCTTGTGTCGACTCATTCATATTAAAACTCATGATTTCTTTATCGTGAGTACTATGAGGAGAATAAAATAGTACCTCCCACTGCACCAGGCGTCGTAAGAGGCGACTAAGGTACTAGAACCGACAGATGGCGGTATATTTATCCGAAACAGAACAGCTCAAATGCACAGGTACGGGCAGCAGCATTCTCATCGCAATAGCTCTGCTATTGCTAACACGCTTGCCCAGCGCGGCAATTATTGGCAAAAAACCTCCTTTCTTGAAGAGGCTTGTGTCCAGGAGTGGACTTCCAATGGCTGGTATGATGATGATGATGTATACTGCATTTTTTACGCTTCAATCTAAAATAATTGCTGAAGGAGACATTTTACAATGATACATTTGCATCTTTTGTTTATTTTTATCATTGTCGACTTGCCAGTATTAATATTATATTCTATGCGTGATTGTAATCGTCACTATACATACAGTGACGCTTACTGCCCCTGGCACGGTGACTATATGCGTGTTTATTGAAGCTGTTAACATTATTATTAAACAAACAAAAATAGTAATAAATAAGAGATCTAAAATCCCTCCATTATAACAGACCACCGAAATGCAAGCAAGTGAAATGAGTTATTTTAACTACAACAGTTTTAATGACTTCTGGTTTGGTTGGAGAATTGTTGGGCCATTGTGCTCTTGAATCCGGGATGTGCTTCGGGTTATTATTACTTTGGAATGCTTTAAATGATGTGCTATACAACTTAACAGTATCGTTAAATTTGAGCCAAGCTCTTCCGTTACGTTTGTTTTTGTAGGTTTAGGCCCTATGTTGGGCAGAATTTTGTTGTTCCGAATTTTATTTGGCAGAACAAAATTCGCATAATATTCTCAAAATGATTATTTTATAACAATAATTATATTTATTTTTGTCTCCTTCACACTTAAGAACTAATTTACAATAACTTTATTGAAGCACTTAAATCATGCTTCAAGCGGAGACTGGAGTCTGAAACTAAGCTTAGTTTAAGAAGCTTGTAATTTTCAAATCACCAGGCCTCCAACTCCTACAACAGTATATACTTTACATTAATGTATGTATTACTTCATATAAAATTAAGAAATCTTTATGGTATTTTGTGTTTGTGTTATTACGTGTGGGTGTGTTTGAGTGTATGTGTCTGTGTATTTGTGTGTGTGCGTGGGTATATGGATTCATTAAAATTAGTTAATATCGATACTAATAGAAATAATCTACCTGTATTACTACAATATTAACTACAACATTATTATTATTAATAACTTTGTTATTAATAATAATAATATTGTAGTTTTGAAGTTATTTGGTAAAATGTTTATATGTTCGATTATTATGTCCGATGTTTCTACTGCAGTGGTATACTGGCAGAGCATGATAGGATTCCCTCTGTACCAGGTGTCGTAAGAGGTGACTAAGGTGGAACTGCCAACAACAGGACAGCAGTATCCCTGATGCCCACCACGCTTCTCCAGCGCGGCAATAATGAATAAAGGTATTTTTTCTTAGCGAGCCTATGTCTAAAAGTAGACGTCCTACAGCTACTATGCTGATAACGAAATAACGCAAATATCTGCCCTCTTTAAAGTGTTTAAGATAAATGGTGGTTATGATCCTTAAAATTTATTATGAGGTTCATCATACCAGCCACTGAAACTCCAGTGCTGGACATAGGTCTCTCCAAGAAAGGAAGTTTTTTACTTATAATTGCCTTGCTGGTGTTGGCAATCGCAGAGCGAAGCTTTCGTGACGGAGATGCTGCTACCCATCCCCACTCTGTGCATTTGAGCTGCACTGTTTCGGATGGATATACCGCCATCATACAATTAAGTTACTATTTAGCAATAACTATAACAGACAGACAATTAATATCAAACTTTTAATGAGGCGAAAAAACCAAGCAAACAGTTTGACAAGCAACTCGTCATTATCTGGGCCTTACGAAGGTTGTTTCAAAATGGAAGCCCTACCAAAACCATTGTTTGCCAAATTCCGCATAGCTCCAAGTTATTAAATTATTTTCCGTACAATGTACGTATTTATTCTGTTGAACAATGAACCTTTTTTCGGTGTTCAGACAATTTTTTCATGAAAATTATTGTTTGAATGAACCAGAAAACATAATTATTGTGGAAATATTTGACCAAACTTACCTGAAGGTAATTTATTCCTTCACTTGCTTTCCACCCACGACATTGGCCATAAACTGTTGTTTTATCGGGATTAATGTTAACACTTTTATATATATTCTAGCAACGCTACGCGATTTAATCCATGTAAGGTTGTATAATAATCCTAGTGTTAGTTATTAAGTCAGCTTCTTCCTTTATATATATATACATGCGACGAGCCAGATGGCGCAAATGCCCTAAGTGTCGTGGGTTCGATCACCACCAGGACAAATATTTATATGTTGTACACCGTATCTGGCTATTAAATATATGTATTTAAGTGGTATATTTGTAACTCCTCTGTTGCCTGATGTCTGTAACACAAGAGGTGTAAGCGACTTACTACGGAGTCAGGTCAATGTATAAGATGTTGTGTGAAAACTTGTTTTCTTTATTTTTTCATATATATAATATTGTATTGAAATACCTTTAAAAACAAAGAACTTTCATACTGAAAATGTACGTCCCTTTTACCCCCTTAAGACATTATTTTTGAAAATATAATTTACAGGCGTTTTATAACTTAAAAAAAATAATCTTCATAATTAATTTTATTTGAATAACTTTAAGAACAGGGGAATTCAACTTTAGGGGGTTAATTTACACAACACAAGTTTGCTATTAAATTATTAGTATGAAGGTTCAATTATATTGATAAATAAATTCACACAACATCTTTTACTTTGATCTGATTCCCCAGATACTAGTAGCGTAAAGTTCTTAGACAGATATTAGACAACAGAGGCATAAAATAACTTAAATACATATATTCCAGACATAGAACAAACACATATTTTGATATAATAAATGTTTGTTCTGTGAATGGGGGGGAGGGGGATAAAGGGCACACTAGTTGTTCCCATTTCCGCTCATAATAAATATATTACAACTAGTTAGTATATCAAAATAGCTATCGGTTTTCTTCGGAAAGAGTTACAGTCATTGAGGGGTCCGATGGCGCAGATGGTAGTGATCCTGTCTTGTGCGCCAAAGGTCGTGGGTTCCATCCCCATCCAGGACAATTTTTTATATGATAATATTTATGTTTATTCTGTGTCTGTATAAAGATAATATCTGTGATAATGTTGGAATTCGACAACGTGGATGTAACATTATGTTTTTGTACCTACTAGCAGAGAGCTATACGATGTATAACTTTTATCCTACCTTTGCAGCCCCTTAAGGAATGATTTATGAAAAAACATTATGTACATGTTTCATAACTTAATACTGAATTTTAGTTAGACTATAGGATGTTTTGTAATAAACACATAAGTTTTTTCAACTTAAATTATTATCAATAATTATTAACGATGTAAAACTCGTTAGCACAATACAGTTTCCTGATATGTGAAAGATGTAAGTTCCAGTTTCATCTAACACCTGAGACAAGTTGAAAGTTTTGTAGTAAAGTAACTCACCCGACAGACGTTTCTCTGTTTTAATATATACGTATATCATGAAAATAATATTGCGACTTAAACTTGAAACATAAATTAACCTATCTCTCAAGTTGGATCAAACTGTAAACAAATATAAAATCGGTTCAATAGTTTAAAAGTTCTCAGACGAAGTCCGTGACACAAAATTTTTGTATTATCATTATATCAGCTGTGTAACGTCCATTGCTGGACAAAGTCCTTCCCAAGAAATGAGGAATTTGGTCTATAATTACCGCGTTGGGCAGGCGTGGTGGCAATCACTAAGCGTAATGTTGTGACGGAGATGCTTCTACCCATTTTTGCCCTGTTTCATTTTGGCTACGCTGTTGCGGGTGAATATACCGATTACTGTCAGTTCCGGTGCCTTAGTCGCTAGTAGTAGTTCTATTCTTCTCTGCCGGTACCCCACGGTATATTTTTAAAAATAAAAATATTACCATGTACCTTGTATATACTTGAAAACGATTTTGAATTTCCAAATCCTAACCGTTAAACTTTTCCGAGTCACACGAGCAGCACGGTCTTGCTATAAAATTTACGCCTTCACATTTCATCAGTTGCATCCCTACTACCAAGTTGCGCCATTGACGTCTCTACATTTCTGTTTTGCATCAGAAGTTCGCAACACCACTGCGAAATGAGACTGAAACTATCCGAACACGTGGACTAAAAGGATTTTCGGGACTCCAGTCGACAGCTGACGTATTTTTTCGTCGCTCTCTAGAATTTTAAAATTAAAATTTGGTTGAGAATTCTAATTTACCCCGTGTCCTGCGATCTGCAAAACGGCATGAATACTTTAAATGGTCCGAGTGTTGTTAATGTTTCTTTATGCTTTTTTTTAGATTGATATATTCGTAATAGCGTATGCACGCTATTTAGTAATTTAAAGGTAAGGTAATCTGGTTTTAAATGCGTCTATCTAATTTATATACATTCAAATAATCAGGAAAAGACTTAGATTACCATTTAAAAATCATCACTGTACCAGTTATTGGAGTCTAAGTCTACTGCTGGACATAAGTCTCTCCAAGAAAGCAGGTTTTTGCCCCATGATTTCCGCGCTAGGCAAGCGTGTTGGCAATCGCAGAGCGCAGCTATTGTGACGGAGATGCTGCAGCCCATTTCCGCCCTGTGCGTTTGAACTCTACTGTTTCGGATGGATATACCACCATTTATCGGTTCTGGAACCTTCGTCGCCTCCTGCGACACCTGGTGCAGTGGGAGGTACTAATATATTCTGCCAATCCACTATTCACTATTAAATGTAATATACAAATAGGATCAACATTTTGATTGGCACGATATTGCATACGGTATTGTTCCTATCTTATGCGTCACTAATTCGATCTCCACCCAGGACAAGCATTTATATGATAAATATTTATTTGTTCTGTAGGTGTCAAAGTATGTTCTCTCTGATATCTGTAACACAAGGGCTCTAAGCTAATTATTACAGAAGTCAATGTATGAAATATGTAAATATATTTATTTATTTGTTTTACGGTTTAGGAATCTCTAGAACCCTTAGGGGCTGACGGATATATCTCTTTATTTCCCGAGGAGAATCTTGGGTGGGAAACCATAGAAGGTCCTACGCCCTTGATTTGGTAAACCCAAATAAAAGTGTGATGGTGATTAGATATTTATGATTTTTTACGTCAAGAAACTTTTTTCTATAAAACAAGCGAAATAAGAATTTAAAAAAACGAATGATAACAAAATAGTTAGTTATAATGTTGTAGCTACACAACTATCGTCTATATCCGATATTGAATTCTACCTTTAGTTAGCTAAAAGATCAAAGAATATTTGCTCAAAGAAAGTATTACCAGTTGCGGATTCGTATCAATGTAGAGGACACAGTCAGTTCATTTTTATTTATCATACCAAGCTTTTCTGTTTATACGTCTCTTTTTTTAGATGAATACTTACGATGTTTTGTTCAGCATGCTTTTAAAGTGATCAATTTCCAAGATTAAGCATATATTGGTGTAATTGCGGATGTTTCTAAAATCCTACCATTACAGTGGTTTGATACTGTCGACGCCGGTATGAGTTCCATTAACACTGACTATTTTGTATTGTTGAAACCTTTAACACCACCAGTTTTCCTTGAAAGATCCTGTTTGGTGGGTGGTAATGCATTAAAGTTACAATATTTACATGTTACATGTCTACTGATGACTCTGATGATCCTGTGGGGTCATCAGTCATTGACCATAATTTGTAGATAAATAATTTGTTGAGTTTATTAGTTTCTTAAACTTTGACATTAATGTATGGCACATTAATATATCGTTATGTTGTTATAACATTTAATCGACTACCAAATGTTACATTAGTAATGCCTTAATTTGTGACTAAAAATATGACTGGGCTTTTAATATGATGTATGATATAAATTATTGATTTAAAAAGGATTAAGTACTACATATTTCTCAAATATTATTGTTTTTTTTTTGACGAATAGAATGTGTTTGTAATACATCTATTTGAATAAAGAATATTAAATACGAAAGTTTAAATAAATGAATGAGTGAATGTATGGATGCTTCTTCCTCATTCACGCTGGAACGGCTTTATCTGACAAAGAGAATATTATTAAAATGACACATAAATTACTTTTTAGCCCGATTTTTTAGAGTCCAGCAGTGAGACACCGACAAAGACTTCTTTCCAAGAGTATCTCAGAAATATGATATTCTATATACACTATATACTCAGAAATAAAAAACTCGCGGGCGTAATACTATATATTACAAAGAAGTTTATTGTATAAGTATTATTCATAGAAACGATAGTACTCGTATTTAATTTGAACTTCGTATGAGCTTGATAAAGGGTTTCGCGTTACACGTAATAAAACTTCTTTATTAGCTTTAAAACGTGATTAAACAAAGTTTCCTTCGTCCGCGTTGTAATTTAAATGAATAGGTATGTTTAAAAAGAATCCTATTTATTTAAAAATAAACAGCGAAATGATGTAAATATGTTTTAAGTTAATATAATTTTTTGCAAGAACAAATTAAAGAGTTTTGAAGGATTAATCGGACAAGGATTGATGAAAAAAGTGTATGCATGTCCAACGGTTTTTTATTTTTCTTTTATATATAATAAAAAAAGTGGAAGGTAAATTACCGGTGTCGAAATAAACCATGATGAAAATTAAAATGTTTAGTTCATTACTGTGTTAAGAGATTGCGATTTACAATTTTGTTTTTTGTTTCATGGAATTGGTATAAAAATGTTTTGCAACAATAGGTTCTTGTAATATTTCCTAAAACATTTCCTTATTATTAAAGAACGCTTGTTTTAATAAGGAATTAGTTTTCTTGAATTCACTGCGAAGCGATATATTGACACTGTTAAACTAAAATTTGTATATTTAATATATAATACAATACTTGATGTATTATATAGCCTTGGGGTAGTACTATTCTACTCTACTGGTAGCAGAGTAGAATAGTACCACCGGAACTGACAGATTGCGGTATATCCACCCGAAACAACGTAGTCAAAATGCAACAGGTCATGAATGCGCTGCAGCATTTCTGTCACGAAAATTCCCCCTTTATTTAGGAGGGCCTATGTCCAGCAGTGCGCTTAGGCCCTCCTAAATAAAGGGGTTTGATGTGATTATAATGATAGCTGTATGCATGTACATTTCGAGTACTTGCTATCAAACTCATTTATATTTTTGGGAAATGTCTCAGATAATCTTTTTGATTGCCATTGGGTACCGGCAGAGTATGTACCTCCCCTACATCAGATGTCGTTAAAGGCGACTGAGGTATCGGAACCGACAGATGATGATACATCCATCCAAAATAGTGTAGCTCAAATGCACAGGGCGGGGATAGTAGGCAGCAGCATCCCTGTCGCAAAAGCTACGATCTGCGATTGCCCAAGAGTGTTGGCAACAATTACGAGCAAATCTTCCCTTTTTGGGTTTTGGGTAGTTCTATATCCAGTGTACTTACCATGATTGGTATGATGATGGTGGTGAATCTTTTAGTACGCGCTGCGGAAAAAGTATAATAAGGGTAATAAATACAATAATTTCCATAGAAAAGATAGCTAATACAAGCTATCTATGATACTTCCGTACTTTGAACTTGAGACTGAGGTCATACATGTACAAAAGCACCCAGCGTTACTAGATCATACCGTAACACGAACTAAATATAATAGAAATGTTATTTTAGAATAGTGAGTTTCAAAGTGGTATCTCTTTGATTTGGTTGAATTACCGTAACTAACATAGAATTAGTTTGATTTGCTTTTTCTTATAACTGATGCAGATTTTTCAATACGACAGAGACAATGACGATTTTACAACTTTGTTCGGATCGCTGTGAGCCAGCTAAAGGACTATGAGAGACAGTGAAACTCATGAGCGATATCTTTAGATCATTAAATTAGATATTTATGAGATCAACATATTATTACGTAATTGATCTATGCCTGAGTACTGTATATGTATTACAGTAATAGACTTCTGCCTAGCATGGTTATTAAGGGCAAAATTCCCTCTTTATGGGATACACGGATGCATATGCCCAGCAGTGGACATTGTATGGATGCTGCAATGGATAATTTTGAACCTTTAATACCTCTATTGTTGATTACCGTAGCACAACTGCATACAATTACTTATCTCGTAGTCAGGTCAATATATGATCTACGTAACTTATTCATTTTGTTTAATATTTTTGTAAATCGTTCGCCATTTTTTGCGGTCCGTTCCCTTTATTTATATACGGCATCAGCGATCGCTGTGATTGCGCCGTATTTTCGCCACGACGCAATGTTCCAGCGTATATCGTGGTGTCGTAACTTTATGGGGTTTCATGCGGTTTTCAGCTGCTGTACAATTAAGTGCAGTTTTATAAAGGCTATTACGGCCACACTGTAGTGGAGCATGACGGTATGTCTTAACATGACCCGTAAAAGGATTCGAGCATGATTGGACAGCTATAAGTTCCCTTGTTGATCGGTATCTTAATGAGTGATGTGGTGATGTGGTATCCTTAATGAAGTTGATTACTATAGCATGTAACTTGCTTCCTAGATCACCTATGCTGATGATTAATGCAATTTTTATGATTATTGCTACGGGAGCTATAGAGCAAATAGTACCTCCTTTGTACCAGGTACCGTAGGAGGAAATTAACATACCACAACAAACAGATTTCTGCTTGCTGTTGTGTGTGGATATACCTCCATTTATTGGTTCCTATACCTTTGGTATCTCTCCATTTATTTATACGTGATAAATTCAACAATCAAATATACAGTCCACTTGAAAGAAAGCATCACAATCGCTCAAATAATCACAAGAATATTCATGAGCGCGTTGCCGACTTTGCGATGTAAAGATAATATGTCACATTACTTAGTAATTTTACAACTTCTCCCTCGTCCTTCAAACCGGAATACAACAATACAAACACTGCTGTTTGGCGCTAAAAACAGATTATTGTAAGGTAGAATTCCTACCAAAGCAGACGACCTTTGTATGAAGTCTACCTCTAGCAAATCAATAATGGCTTGACATGTTTGTAGGAATTTTTATACTAGCAGATATAATATATAACTTAGTTTTAGTAGTAATTAAAAATGTGAAATCATTTACGGCTTTAAATAAGATTAACTCACAAGGAGGTTTTACTAATGATATATATATATACATATATATATATATCATCATAGGCCTCCCTAAGTAATTTCCAATAGGACCGGTTGTATGGCGGCCTGTGCGCAGCGCGATCTTGCGGTTTTAGTCTGATCGTCTGTCCATCTCGCGGGTGGACGCCCTGCGCTACGCTTGCCGGTACATGGTCTCCTTTCCGGAACTTGACGAACTCCATCATTCATCGGTTCAGCGTAGTAAATGCCCTGCCCATAATATACATATATATGTATATATATTTATACATAATAAATTCGCCATAATCCATTTTAAAATAATTTGCTCATTTAGTGTTTCAAATTATTAATATTTTTTGATTCTAGGTAATTTTAATTTAAGCCATCTGAAGTAAGTCCCGATGCTTAATTGTAAGTACTCTTAAATTAAGCTTTAAAGCTGTAAAAGTACATTATCTCTCTTTCAGACGTTGAAACGCTCGAGGCTTTTATCGTCTCCAATTATTATCTGAAGAGGATGTAGCGATACTAATCCGAAAAAAAATATAATTGTACAAAAAGAAAGCGAGATTACGTATTTCTATGAAAAATATATGTTTATTAAATATTTTAACGTACTGAAGCAAATTATATTATTTCTGTACTTCATATTGTTTATCCAAAACTTAATTAATTAAAAAACCACTTTATAATCATAAAAATTCCATCACAAGCATACCCATGGCTTACAAACAGTAAATGTATAAAATTATTATCACAAAAAAGATCGTTACACAAACGCTCCTTTAAGACATTTACGCGCGAAAAGCCCCCACGAAATTTCACGTGATATAATTTTCAATCAACGCCATGCAAGATTAAGCTGGAAAATTCAACATTCTTTCCCCCTGAGGGTTGGAATCTATTTCGTCACCTGGGCATGGGGCGACAATATATCGGGTGTCTTAAAAGTAATGCAAGACGTAATTTTGTTGGAGTACACAGATTTCTTTTTGTAAAATGTTTAATATAAATGGGATATTTGTAACGCATTCTTGCGTATACAAACCGTGTATACTTTGACTATTTAGAATGCTATTACAATCATTTTGTATACAATATTTCAATTTATAAAATGTAAAGTGTAGGTAGATATTTTATTGTATGCTTGTGCATACAAAAGTGGGTATATTTGATCAATTGTGGAAAAGTATTAAATCGTCGTTACAGACATTGGAAGTCCACTGGACTGGACATAAGACTTCCCAGGTAAAGGGGAATTTTCAGCGCAGCTCAAATGCACAGGGTAGGGATGGTCAGCAGCATACCCATCGTGAGAGCTTTGCTCAGCGATTGCCAACACGCTTGACCAGCGCGGCAATTATTGGCAAATTTTCCCCTTCCGAGGTAAGGGGAATTTTCCCCGAGAGAGGACTTCCGATGTGGTTGATATAATGATATTTGTGTACACTTCCAAAATATATACGGCCTATATAATATTAAAAATGCAATGTTTTAATTAAAATCAACACGAAATTGTTTCTCACATTCCATTTGGGACCCCCCATATATGCTTTGGGGTTGCGAGTTGATGAATCACCAAAGTTTTTGAATGTCGGCGAGTGACACTGAGGGTAATTATTTCGGTACAATCTCCGAGGATTATGCGTACATTTTGAAGTTTTATCATTTGCAAGTTCGAGGCGCGGTAGGAGTAATGTACGGTCGCTTCTTGCTTCCCGCTTCGTTCGGGAATTCGTCGCCATGGAATTTTATAAATAAGTAGCACGATTTCATCCGCGTTATTCGCGTTTCCGTGGTTATAATCTAAATATAAAAGACAGCTAACTGATTGACTGACTGACATATCAACACAGGACCAAAACTATTAGAATTAGAAACTTGAAATTTTACACAGGAGTTTTATTTTATAACGCAGAAGAGCACTAGAAAAGGATTTTTTAATATTCACTCCCTAAAATCCCCGTTAGGGTTGAAAAGTGGTGCAAAGTGTATGAAACAAATTTTTATAAAGTTATTCGAATGAAATTCAGAGTAAAAATTCTGTATTCGAAGTCTGTAGAAGTTCTGTAAAAAGGGGATGCAAAATTAGTATAACTTCTACAATTTAATACAACTAAATTCTCGGGATTTTGCTAGTATGTTATAAAAGGGAACTGCTTGTAAAAGTGTTCTGTTAAAATTGGGACAGCTGTTTCAAAGATTAGCCAAAACAAACAGACAGATAACAATTTAAAAAAGGATTATTTTTTATACGGAAGTACTGTTTACACTTTTATATGCGTTTAGGAGTAAGCTGCCAATTAGAACTACAAACTAGTTGGTTCGACAGATATTATTCTGTCTTAACTATACAATAACCACAATTATTCTAATTTGCGGGATCGAATCAGGAATGAGACGATTTGTAACAGAACCAATATTGCCCGGCGGATTAGTAAGTTGAAGTGGTAGCCGAAATGTAGACCAAAAATTGTAAAAAATCACATAAACTGCGTTTTAAAGCCGTTATAGCATTAGTTTTATTATTAGTAATGAACGCATAATGGTAAGAAAATATGTTACAAGCTTTTGTTCATGTGGAGTCACTATATGACATCTTGCGAGTTAGTTATTCTTAACCACATGCCAAATCCTCAAAATTGGTTAAGCTATCAAATCATTTAAGCTTCACTTTACGGCCCTAAAAAGGGGATAACGCCCTTGACTATCATGCTTGCCAAGCGTGATGACAATCCCGGATATTGCGGCCCATCCCCGCCCTGTGTTTTTCGGATTGTATCCCACCATCCTACCTCAGTCGCGGCTTCCGACACCTGGTATAAGGAGAGGTACTATTTAACTCATATGCCGGTATTCTCCATCATTAGTATTAATCTCACTTAATTTAATATCTTTTGATTCTAAGAATAAAAATAAGTAAACAAATGTTACGCATCAGTGCAAGAGGACCTCATTTGAGAGGGGACTGAATTGACGAAATGTGATTACAAAAATTAACAAGGTGGCTCGAGGAGCAGACGTTAATTTTAACACGATTACGACAGACAGACTACGTAATTGGACGTTATTAGTAATCCTTGTAGGCTGAAGAAGAAGCCAAAAAATATTTTATAGGCAAAAAAATATACCGGCTAGTAGATTAAGAATTGACCTGGTAATATGCACTCTATTATGTAGAGATAAGGCTTGTTTGCAGAAAGTTTAGACGGTTAGAAAGTAGAATTACGGAATTAATTTAGGTTGCTCCCGATATTCCCAAGTTTTTTGCGGGAGTTGAGACGAGGCGTTAAATATCAATCCTGCCGCATAGCCACCGCATAATGACTTGTATTAAAATTTGATCTTTGCGAACATCCCTGTTGACATAATTCGGGATAAACTTCTGGGACGCGTTCGTAACTCAATAGCGATAAAATAACTTGGTGAGGCTTAACGGGTCAACTGAGAATTGATACAATTGGTATTAAGACTGTTTATTTATTTAAAGTTGTCTTTGTATAGTGCCGGGAACGGCAGAGTAGAATAATACCCCTCGGTACCAGGTGTCATAAGATATGACTTGATTTTTTTTTAGAACAGGGCAATAAGCAACCATACAGTCCGCGATAATAATTGACACTGCAGCCTGTGGACGGTCGTAATATTACAAGGATACCGTGGCGTTGCCTCCTCACCCTTCAGACGAAAAAACAGCAATGCAAACACTACTATCTGGCGGTAGAAATAAGTGAGAGTAAGGTCTCAATGCGGACAACCTTTTGTATGAGGTATACTGAGGTGACTGATCCAACAGATGGTATTAAATCTATTTGAAGCTCTGTAGATCATATGCAACAGGGATGGACAACAACATTCCTTTCGTGAAGCTACGTTTGGGACGGGCATCGAAGTTCTTCTCCATTCTGCGATTGCCATAATTATAGACAAAATTGCCACTTTCTTGGGTAGACCTTTGTCCAGCAGTGGACATTCCACGGCTGATATGACGATGCCTATACCAAAAACAAGACAGTCTACTCGTATATGTAAAACTTTCATAATGTTCAATTAAATTTTATCATCTTATTATATTGAATGAAATATAATATAAATTCACACAACATTACTAATAATAATAAGGTACTCAGTGCCCTCGTACCCCCATATTTGGACATCTCGCCGTAACAATATTTTGTTCGCAATAACTCAGTCACGTACTATCGCAGGTATACGATCTCCACTGAATCGAATGTTTAAGAAATTGCACAGGTATTGTCATATGTAACTCCTAAATGTGATATTTGACTAGCTAAATTGGGTTTACAATTATTTATACAATATCAGTCGTAAGTTTTAGATTAAATGAGTATTGCAAACTTGTTCGTGGTCTAAATAAATTAAAAAAAAATTTCGTCCATTGACCTGACCTGACTCCCAGGTAAGTTGTTTAAAGCATTTGGGTGACGGACATAACACAGGAGAAGCACATAGACTACAGAAAAAGCACAATTATTATACTTAAATACATATATTTGCACCGAGACACAAAAAAACACAGATTTCATCATATAAATAATTTTCTTGGGCGGGAATTGAACGCAGCATCTTAGGCTCACAAAATGGGATCTGCGCCATCACTCTCGTCACTGCATTAGTATAAGTTTGTTTTCGTAGGATTAGGTTATCCCGCTCACTTAATAAACATGCATTTTTAGTATGCACAATTTCAAAGTATACCTTATAGTATTTCATTTTCTTTTATACCTAAAACTTTTACAATTTACTATTTAGTTTTCAAAAATCATTATCACTATCATATTGTGCCAAAGACAGGAAAATTACTGTCGCATGTAACGCAATGTTTCACCTTTCAAAAGCTGTAAAAAAAATTCTATTGTCTGTGAACTCGGTTGTTGAATAATTTCTCTTATCTTATCTTAAAAGAATAAGTGTCTTGGAATGAAATCATATAATTAAAGAGTACATATAAATAAAACGTCTTATGTTAAATAACATTTCTTGACGATACAGCGTTTTGACGTTATAACGTCAGTCGTAAAGACAAATCGCAGCTTAATTACACAACGCCTTTAAGCGATGAAGCTAATGTAATTCTATTCGCACGCCATACGCTCAACGTTTCGCACATACAAACATACACATGTAACAATCCACATGAATATTTACGTTGTAAGGTGTTCGTCGGTGTATTTACACAGCTACGGGTATAAAGCGGGATGTGCGGACGGACAGACAACTCCCATCTTGAGAATACGTACGTGTTTGAATTATAAATATACGCGCTTGGTTTACTTCTGTTTAGCGATGGTATATTTTTTTTTCACTACTTAGTACTATTTTGGTGAAAAAGCATGCGGTCCGGGTGATGACCTTGGAATAATAACTCAATATGTCTTGAGATAGAAAAAGGAATGTGGAGATGGTTTGGACATGTAGCAAGGATTTTTTATACACTAAAAAGTCGGCAAACATATGATCCGCGTGATGGTAAACGTGACCGCAGCCTATATACGCTAGTGCCATCACAAGGATATTACTTGCGTGTCGTCAACGCTGTGTATTGAAGATTTTCAAACTGAAACACAGCAATGCGAACACTCCTACTTGGTGACAGCAATAGGTGAGAGTGAGGTATCAATGCAAACCCCCTTTATAAGAGGTCTATCTGAAGGGTGGATGGAATGGACTAGTTGGTATAGGACCTAAGGGAACAAACCTTAACTAGCTAGAAGAGGTATCAAAGAAGGGCTAGGCAGAAGTAGCAAGAATAAACAAGCGTATAAAAGCGAGAGTAGTATGCCTTGACCGTAGTAAGGTTAGATCCATATTACTTACTCTGATGTCACAGGTATGAAGTATATATGCTATATAGGTATCGTCAGATACAACTACGAACAGACAGACGAACCATTTATCATCACCATCGACAATGTCAGACTATTTAGGAATAAATACCCGAGGTAATGAAAGTCTCTCGTGGTAGGTACGTCCAATGACTGTACCGATAAACGCTTGCAACATCACACACGCTTCATCAACTTTCTAAATTGATGATGTTATGGCACATTACCAGGTAATCGAACTCTGTCAGCCAGAATAATGTGAGTATTAATAATTCTGCGTAAATATTAAGGGTTCTTGATTCGTGTATACCTCAGATAAGTATTAAATATATTCATTTAGTGGCAAACTATTACTTTTTTATGTGATTAAGTTAACAAATAAGCAAACGCACTTAGTAAGCTTTACTGCAGTCTACCTACGCTCGAATTATAATAGCTATATAATATTATTATTAACTTTCAATATAGCTTTATGATGTCTTATTAACCAGTAACTATATTGCCCTCACCATTCAATCACATCATTGATCCAGCATACAAAATCTTTGATGATATAATTTTAAAATTGGCATACTTTGCTTTTGAGTTTTAATGAAACATTTATTTCAAAACCTGCCATATTTTAATACATCAAAGTACTGAAGATCATTTGCGTTTTTTATTAAAAAAAATATTTTTTAAAACTGAAATCTAAAGAACCCTTATTTTCGTAACTAGTTTTATCTTCTATTTACGCAACAGAAAGGGCAAGATCATTAGTGAGCATTTGCTCAAATATTTGGCTAGGACTTTTTTATGGGTGCCTCCAAAGACCCTTCGGATCGTAAAGGTGCGCAGAGGTTGTAAAATCGAATGAAGCTATTGGCTTATTTTATGTATTTTGCAAAGAAATAGCTCAAAATTTACACGGTAGAAAAATGGAAGCGATTCCAACTCCAAGTTCTCTGTTAACATGTATCTTTTGTTTGTCTTCGACTGAAGTAATTAGACAGTGTTTATTAACTTAGAAACTTAGAGAGTTTATTTTCAATATCAGATACTTTATAGATAAAAGGTTTTCATTATTAGATACTTTTAATTACAATGACAGCTGTCAAACGACAGCTGTCAGGCTAAAACTTTTTTGTTTTTCGTTAGGTTGTTTTATATAACATGCTTATATATATAACCTTTGAATATAAGCAATATTAAAAACGAAGGATGATGTCGATTACCATAATACTAATATAAATAACTGGTGCTACGCTTTTACATTAACATATGCTATAATCAAGTTATATTGATGATTCAATCCTAGGCAGTTTGCCTAGGATTGATCTAGGATTGATCTAGGATTGGTCTGGTGCCGGTAGACTAGTTGGTCAAATTTAAATGTTAGATGCCTCTACTGATCACCTGGTGCCATCAAGGTCTTCAGTGTTCTAATTTTAAGAGAATTCAGTTCTTCATATTTTTGGAATATAAATGTTTTTTGTGACAATTCGAAAATACTACAAGTATTTTATAGGTCTATTTTATTAAGTTTAATAAATAATATTTTGATTTCGTATATATGTAGTTAGTACTGAGTTCCCTGTATTGTGTCTCTGTCCTTGTGCCGTTCGCGACGGAGATGCTGCTGCCCATCCCCACCCAGTATATTTGAGCTGCATTATTTTGGATGGATATTTCCCCATCTGTCGGCTCTGTTACCTGATGGGGAGGTACTATTCTACTCTGCCGGCACCTTACAGCAATACAACACTGTTGTAAGTGATTTGTTCAATTGATGATCAATCTTGAGAATTTATAGCGATACTTATCTCATAATCTACTTTAATATTTACACGAAACACGTTTTAAGGCTATTAAAAAGTAAAGTCTAATAGTCGTAAACTAGAACTAATATAGTAGAGGAAGGTATCGTAAAAGGCGACTATGGGACAGTAATCATACTGCATAATATAAAACAAAGTCACTTTCCATTGTCTGTCTGTATAAAAACGGAACGTAACGAATGTCGACTTAGTAATACTTTCAACTGTTAATATAATATTTTTCGGTTTCGACACCGTTGCACGTTCGCATCGCTCGCTCGGCTTGTGCATTGTGGTCGCACTTCTAACCCAACCTAACCACCATTTCGTTTCAGTTGACCCTACACTTATAATTTTATGAAATAATGTTTCATCTTAGTGATTAAATCTGTGTAATTTATCTATTTGTATAAATTCAGTAGACATTATAAACCGTTACTTTTGACATTGCATTTCTTTTGAAACAGTTTGACGGTTATAGTATTTTTTATTAGATAATTTAATTGACAATTAAAAGGAAAATAATAAATGTTTATTACGTACTTTTGTTTCGTGAAAAAAAATATTTACAGTTCACTAGTATAAATGTAAAGATTTTTCTTTAAATCTTTATTTTAAAGAATGTATGTGTATTTAATGAATGTATGTAATGTGAAGTTTTTCAACCGACTTATCTCTGAGTTAAGTCGATGAGATGTTGTGTGAATTTATTTAATAATTGTTTATCTTCAAGCGCATAGTATGTATATTTTTTCATTTAAAACATGAAACTACCTTTCAATGACTTTAAAAGGCGGTTTATTTAAAATACATTTTACCATCAATTCCATGGAGTATCAATTATAAAGCCTAATCTATTTGATGTATTTAATTGGGCATAAAATAATTACTTCAGTGTTAATAATTCCTGATAATTGGTTCATTAGGTTTATCAGTAAATGATAAATATTTTAGCTATTCAAGGTCTTAATCACATGGAAATATGGATGAAGATTATAATAGGTTAAGACCAAAATGTATTATAGTGTGTTTTTTTATCATACATATAAGGTATCGTTAAAGGCAACTATGGGACAGTATTAATACTGCATAATAAAAAACATAGTAACTTCCCGCTATCTGTATATATATTTTTTCTGTTTCGTGTAATGGTTGACTGGGAGATAATGCCATCTGGTATTAAGCAACATTTTGTGCAATAAAGTTAAATAAAAAAATATACTAGTGACCCGACCGGCTTCGCACGGGTGCTCCCGTTAATAATGAATATTGAAATAATGAAACGAATAAAGATAAAAATAGATATTGTATGTTATCCCTCAAAGATGAATATACACCACTGCAGATATTTTTGTTGCCTTTTTTAAGGTGTACATTATCTTAGCACATTATTTTGATATATCGTAAAGTAAAGTAGGACACTCAATTTTACCTATTAGTTTAAATGAATGTTAAAATACCATAACTTTGTCAGGATTATCAGCCATTTGCATATTATAATACTTATCAGATCTATACTCATAAATTTCTTTGTTATTTTAACGATTTGAAGAAGCATATGATATTTAGAAAAAGTCTTATTTGATCTCGTCGGGTTCAGCCATCGTTTGCAATGTAATCAAAACATTTACGTTTCAAATTAATTTAGAAAGCTTTAAAAATAAGTCTTTGAACACTTTATTCATTTTAGATTCATTATCATTCCACCATGGATTCCATTACCATCATTGATTCAATACTCGGTAGAATTTATAATACCAAAATTACCTTGCGAGCCGTTTCAAAGGATCGACACCATTCTAATTTTACGTTTCTATTCCGTTTCCCGAATGGATTTTCTAAATTTTACGACTAACTTGCGGGCTCACCACTTGTGAGATTGAAAATTTTATTCTTTACCTACTCGGGGAACAAAGTCTTTGTTATTTTTACGATAAAGTTGGTTTGTGCCGGTTTCCTTTATAAACAATAACCAATTATATTTATTGTTTGTAATATTTCATGAGATATTTATTTTTATTACCTTGTTGATGTTCCTCACCGTGAGGTACCGGCCAGAGTAGAGTAGTAGCTCCCCCTGTGCCAGGTGTCGTAAGAGGCGACTAAGATACCAGTACCAACTAATAGCGGTATTCATCTTAATCAATGTAGCTCAAATGTATAAGGCGGAGATGGGCAGCAGCGTCCCAGCATTTTCCCTGCACTTCAATTATGAGCGAAATTCACTTTTATTAAAAGGTAGTAAGGTCCAGCAGTGGATTTCTAATTACTGATGTGATGATGATGAGTTGATGTTCTTTATAGTTCTATTGGACTTTTTAGATTTTTCTTCACCTGTATAAGAATTATATATAATTAAAATAATGTTGGTTTATAATATCAAAAAGATATATTATACTATATTAAATAACATTAAATAGAAATATTTTACTAAAGCAAAATGATTAGATAGTTATAACAAAGATAAGTTCTTATCATAAACTTTTAAAATTTTTTTCTGTCATTCTGCTTGACGTAAACTGATACTGAAACTTTTTTACAGAAAACTACTTTTTATTCTACATTTTTGGTGCGAAGTGCGGTTTTCGTAACTTTCAGTCAATTTTTATGAATTTATTTCATATTTTTAAATGTCAAAGCTTCATTTATTGCCGTTTAGCTGTCTCAATAATGTTAGAGAAAGTGGTATAAGCTACCAAAATTATTGCGTTGCTCGAAGAGGGTTGCAGCCAATGCTTCGTGGCTCAGTGGCTAAGTGTGAGTCGCTCGACGGTTCAAAGGACCTGGCAGCGGTATCAAGACACCGGTTCCGTCAAGAGAAGGCCTGGTTCTGGAAGAAGACCATGTACCCAACCACGGGATGATCGTTTTCTTGTGAGTCGTGCATTAAGAAATCGCAAGTCTTCGTATGTGGACCTTAAGAAAAACCTCGAAGAAGTAATAAATATGCATATTAGTCTATATATAGAAATATACATATATCACGCCTGTGTCCCGTCGTGGTAGGCAGACTATGGATCTCCACTGGTTACGATCTTGGTACCTCTCTTGCTTCCCTTACTCGCATAAGTCCTTTTATACACGCTCGTTTTGTTCTTTTTAATTCTGATCTGGCCCTTCATTAATACTTATTCTACCTGGTTAAGATATGTTCGCCTAGGTCGTCCGATACCGATTCTTCCATTCACTTTCGCTCCTTATATTTGTGCAGTCATTCTACTTCCATACTTCTTTCCTACATCTCCAAACAAGCTCAACATTCCTTTCTCTATTGTTGTCACAACATCATCTTTTTTTACTACATCTTATTTTATAATTATATGTCTCTTTTGGTTTATCAAAAATAACTAACTTATTTACTATAGTAATGTTAATACAAATTACGAATTAAGTTAATTAATTATTTATTTATACTCATATTATAATAGTAATAATTCACACATCTCATACATTAACATGATTCCGAGATAAGTCGTTTCGAAATTTTGTACCCAGATAGAGAACAAACACAAATATTCACACATCGAATCGACGACCCTTGACGCATAAGATCTCCCTTTTGCGCCATCGTGCCCGTCAAATAAAAATAATATAAATGATACTTTAATTTTCCACAAATACTTGACTCCTGTTAAAACTGGTCCCTAGATGTCTTTATTGCACAGAAATCGGTTCACTGCGAACAGCGGCACATTGCATTTCTCTTTTCATTCCTTCAGTTGGAATTCCTCTCCCAATATCTCCTGATTGCAACACCTATTTTTATATTCAGGCTGCAGTCGCCGAGAGCTGAAGTAAGGATTTATTTAAAATCCAATGGCCTAATATACATTGCAAATACATTTTGCGTTTGCATTCTCTTCTTTTGTTTAGTTTTTTTTTTCTATAGTTCTAAGTCTATAAACAAGCACACGGTTTGCGTATAGTATAGACACTCATATCACATGTATATCACTAGCGCGTTAACAACCTTTTGACTTGAATTACATTATGTGACATCATCCAGTAACTTAAAGTTACTGGATGATGTCACATATCCAGATGGCTTACCCTTCAATCTAGAACACAGTCATGCAAACACTGTTCTATGGCGGTAGAAATAAGTGAGAGTGAGGTGTGAATATAGTCGACTATTGTATGAGGTCTACCTCATGTTTGCAATGCTGTAAGTGTATTTCATATACTGTACTAATTAGAAACACGCAACGCACTCTAGTTAAAGACACGCTTACTTACCACTAGGCTAGATTCTAATAGGCCTTCCAGGTAACCTATTAGGCAAACTGTAATCTAAGACCTAACAGATACACGTACTTCCACTAACCAAGCATTCTCCTGTACAATCTCTTACAGGTTCCTACCTATGTGTGTGTTATGTACATTCATAGCGTAAATCTTTAAATCATCCTAAATTAGAATCAAGAGTACTGACTGACTTACAACAATAATGTTCTTAAAGCAAGTAAACGTATGACCTTCATGACAAAAATCTCGAGCACATTAACCTTAAGTTTATTTATCACATAACCCAGTAATGTTTATTTCACCTCCAAAACAGTAAAATAACCACTGCTGCTTAAACATAAATAAATGACAGTCAGGTATTTGCACTGATGAATTTCGTTAAACGAGAAGAAACATGAACAACTAATGATTAATAAGACATTATGTACATGTCTAAAATATTTAGTCTGAGTTTCTAATTCAGGATCTAACAGGAACTAACCTATCTACATTTTTCATATAATATATAACTTTCATACAAATAATGTGGCTATGTATAAATGTTACGAGCAGAATATATCAAACGTCTAATTTCACACAAATAAAGATTTCTTCAAATTCAGGATATTACAGGAACGAATCTGTTATCTACATTTTTAATATAACACCTTTTGATTCCTTTATCTCGCAAAAATGCAACGTAAAGCGGGTCGGCCATTTTATTTTCATTCCTTTTGCGTTCCTGGCAGCGCGCTAGAATTTTCTCCCGCCCAATATTTCTGATTGCAACACTATCTCCACATTCAAACCCACCGAGATCTCGTTCGTTCTTATATTTATATATATATAGGTTTTATCGGAGTAACCGGAGTTGTTTCAAATGTCAGGACCTGAGTTTGATGACTGAGAGAGATAATATTTTCTAATATTTCATCATCATCATCATCATCATCATCATCATCATCATCATCATCATTATCATCATCATATCAACCCATAAACAAGTTGATAAAATAAATGTGGAGTGTTACTCGTACAATTCTTAAGCCGGAACTATTAAGCAACATTATATTTAGGACGACTAATAACTCGTACCGCAATGTAAAACGATATATAAACCACGTTTTAAAGCCTACGCCTGAAGTACGTAAGTTGATATATCATAATAACCTAATTAATGTAAATTCTGTATGCTACGAATGCTTAGTGGTTTATTTTAAATAACAATTTCCAAGTTCTAAGAACCGATGAAATTATACCATCAACAACTAGAATAATTTGAGTTTTGTAGAAACAAATAAAATAAATTGCTTGCTAATTTTATATTCTCTCTTCTTAAGACCTTCTTACAACCCTAATTTTCTAATGGAGTCTGGCAAAATAGTTAATTCGTTTTTCAATTCATTCTGTTGTCCATTTTAATTTATAATATTATTTTTGTCATGTCTCTTCTTTTTTGCTATATTATTATTTATATCTATGCATCGGTTTACGAGTAAATTAATTGATGAAAGTGCACATTAAAAATTAAAATTAATCCTTACTAATATTAAGAATGCGAAAGTAACTCTGTCTGTATGTTACGCTTTCCCATTTAAACCTCTCAGCCGATTTTGATGAAATTTGGCATAGACAATCATTAGACTCTGAGAAAGGACATAGGTTATTTTTAAATTCTTAATAAGTTGTAAGGGGTCGAAAGGGGGGATAAAAAGTGATATGGAAGTATCGCTATTTTTAGAGATAGAAACTTGAAGCTTATTTTTTAAGCCATTGATTCAATATAATTATACATGACATTCAAAGTTTGTATAAATTAAGTTAAAGAGGTATGGTACCCAAGAAAACTATTCCACGCGAACGAAGTCGCGGGTACAGCTAGTGTTTATATATTTTGTAAAAAGTATCACTACACGAGTTTCTTTCAATCTCCTTAAGGATTTATTGTGTATTTATTTTTATATATGTAGAGTTAAGAGTCATGTCCATCATACCGGCTGTAATTAGAAATTTTCTGAAAGTAAAACCTAGGTTATATTAATTTGGAAGGTTTGAAAGAGTTACTACAGACCTGTTTAAATAAGAGGGAGTTTAAAACGAAAATAAACGGCTTTTAATGTAATTTTTTTTATATCCAGTAAACTCTATATAGAATAGTTAAGTTGTATTAAAACTGTATTTTATGAGTTATAATTTATTTTGTTATTTAAGAATAAGCAATTGCGTCTTAATTTCGCTAAAACATAATATCACTGTTATATATTTTGAATTCTGTTATGTTTGATTACTATATATTCTTATTTTAATAAATATTATCAAGCCATACCGGCTTTGAAGATGTGTAATAAGAATAAAAAAATAGTTATTGTAGGATATACGTAAGAGATTTAGCGTTTGTCGCCGCGGACTTAATATAATACTGTAGTGCGTTACTTTGATCTATCTTGTCGGGTTCAGCCAGCGTTTGCAATGTAACCGCAAAAGTATGTTTATATACAATATATTAGAAAACGTTAAAACTATAAATGTCTCAATATTAATTTAGGCATGTATTTTACATATAAACATGCCTCTTAAATCACTCTATCTTTTAAAAAACCGCATCCGACAGATAGTGAAAAACTCCTTTATTTTATACTTTGTAGTGATATTACATTTCTCAACAATAATTAACTTGATTATAATTTAGTTTTAATTATTTTTGCTTATATAATTTATAAAATATATTGTTCACTTATTCAATCATTTTATCAATCTACAAATTCACTTAATTATTTAATATTTTCATTTATTTAATCATATTATCTCTGACTCTTTATTCCTTTTTTATTTATAAATTGCCGACGCAAAGGATTGTCTCATTAATAATTTAAAATGAATTAAATCAAGATAAATTCATTTATCAGTTTTTACGTCAATAATATGTACACTTTTATTCTCTATCATTCCATAAATAATAAAGCATATATAAATATATACAGAGAAAATGTAATATAATATTAGTATTATTCCAGGTCAACCTAAGAATATATAATCTGACCTCGTTGAATAAACAAATGAAAAATAAAGGAAACACAATGGAGTACGCTAAAATTGGCTTTCTCCACACAAACTCTTGAATTTCAGCCTCAATTGACATCAATGAACATCACAGTCAAATGACAGATTCCTCATTACGAATGAATTGGAATGAGATGTATTGGAAATTATTATAACAGTTATTTCCTGGAGAAAATAATCAATGCTTTTACATTTTTGATGAACAATGTATATTCATTAAGTAATATATGTCTAAAATGCTACATGTATATTCAAAACCTATCCTTATTTCTTCATTATTATTATAATAATATAAAAAATTACGAAGCACGTTTATAGTGCTTATTTAAAATGTATTTAATATTAGTTATTTTAAATTTATTACGGCCATTCATTTCATTAAGTTTATAATATAAAAGAAGATTCCTTCATTTAGTCTCACAATAGTCTATTTAAAATATTAATGAGTAATACATTCAATTTATATAAAAACACAATATTATACATTTTGTATTACTCTCAATATAAACCGAGGTGTATCTAAACAGAAGAAAGAACAGAATTTTCAATGCAGAGACCCATTGGTTAGATACTACAACCGAAAAATGAAAATTCTCAAGCACGGAACGGAAATACGATAAACACCCGATTTGTATTCACAGACGGGCACTCAGAAAACACGAAAATGTAAACCGATCCCAGGTTCAGACCACAAGTTCCAATAAGAGATAAACAAGACTTACCATTTAACGAATCGGCTTCTAAATAAACATGTGACACTTCCATTCCATACGTCATACACAAGCACTGCACTCACACATAATCGTCACAGAAATTCCAGTATTCCAAATTCCAATTCAAAATCAGAATCGTTGTAATAACCTCTGGAATTCGAACATTAAATTTTGTATTTCGAACGAGCGGCGGAGTTGCGAGCGGCACGTATACACGCCGAGCGATCCCGAGAGCGTATGGGCGAAGCGATTGCGTTGCGTCAACCCCTCCCACCAGAAAACCATAATTCCAGCTGGAATTCTCCCATGGAAATATACATTTCCCATCTGTATTGCGGCGTGCGGATTAAAAATTAACAAAAATGTATTTATACGTTTTTGAAATTAATAAAGTGAATTAAGTGCGATTTTATACGAGTCGGGAGTAACGGCGTATAATAGAGATTAATTAAAAGGAGTACCGCGTGAAAAGGGCTGAAACTGAGACGTGAAAAAAATTCTCATCAGTTTTCAGTGGGAAAGTGTCACGGTACCCTCTTTTAGAGAGATTGGGTTCACGATTTATTTTTAATTTGGTGCGTTTGTATTCGCGTGTAAAATAAAGAAGGGTTTTCTATAAGCGTGAGCTATGACATATTATGATTTTTTTTATTAAAATGTCAATTTTTTTTCAATATTCCATTTTTGATTATAAAGCAAATCTTTAAATGCACGTCTATAAAAATATGATCACGTCTTTAGTAAAAAATTAAAAATAGTGTTACACAAAAAAACCAACGAAAATAACCAGGGATAGTATATTTAAATGCGAGCCATTAAGTTTAAAATTGTCTTTTGAAATTCTATCAGTAGATACATCTATTGCTGTTGTATCTTGTCCGTTTGATTTTGTACTTTAATGCATACTTGTAAAAAAATTTATCAATATTAAAGTGTAGACGTAATAATTGGGTGTATTTTTTATCCTGTATGTTTGATGAAATTTACTACTAATATTGGGAACCTTACAGACGTTAATAGAAATAATAAATTGAGTATATATTGATTAATGCTAATAATTGAAAAACGGGCCCGATAGCGCAGATGGTAGTGATCCTAATTTATTCACCAAAGGTCACGGGTTTGATCCCCACCCAGGGTACATATTTATACTATAAAAATATGTATTACATTTGTAACTCGAGTTGTCTGGTCTCCGTAACACAAGTTTTAAGCTTACTCATCTCAGACTTTACGCTTACATTCTCGTCAGGTCAAATTATGAGATGTCGCGTGAGTTTATTCATTATTACAAATAATTAATTATAATTTCAGTAAAAAAAAATTGTGTAAAATTCATCAGATATGTTTGTTTGTTGAGTTTTCATGCAAAGTTATAGACATAGTTGTTTACAATTCTGCAATAATTGGTATTTATTCATATAAATTACCCAAAATACCGGCGTCTCTATATCTTAGTGACTGTATAGGTATACTTTTGATAGAAAGTAATTATTGTTTTGTATTTAAGATTTCTTTACCTATATATTGTTACTTAACACAAAATTACTATTATTTGGTAGATTAAGTATTATGTCAATATATTTGTAGTTATTGATTTACTAAACGTTTCCCGCGGTTTTGTTTGCTGGAAGCATAGAGAGAGGGTTTCCCAAAAAAGATTTTCAATTTAAGATCAACTTTCTACCAAAGTAAGGTTAATTTTAATTCCTCCAGTAATTAAAAAATCATGTTAAATCTTCTGAGATTTAAAGCGTATACTATTGTTGGGTTATTTAGTTTAAAATATAAAATATAAATAAAATAATTAATGTTTTTAGATTGAGATTTTAGATTTTTATTCTAATACAAAAGAGACAAAGACCGATTACTAATTCTTATTACGAAAGTAACATAAACATTTCAAGAAGACTAATTGAATTACATAAGACACAACATGTAACTGATACAACTGTATTAACATATCAAAAGCATACTGATATTACATTATACTATTTATATTATATATACTATGATACTGATCAGACAAGGTAAATAGCACACGATACAAATTCGATAGTGTACATGTCTTGTACGGCAAAGGTCGTTAGTTCGATCTCCAACCAGAACAAACATTTACACGATGACTATTTATGTTTGTTCTGTGCCTAAGTGATATATATATATATATATATTAGAGTATTATGTTGGTGACACATTAGTTCTCTAATAACAGCAACATGAGTAACTTATTTTGCAATCAGGTTATTATTTTTATGTTTTGGTTTAAACATTTTAGTACTCTGAGAGTGTTAATAACTATAATTTGATATAACTATAATACAAAATTGAATATTATTTGTAGATAAAGGATGAACGAGTCATTGTCAAGAGAAAAGAGTAGGAGTTGTGTGGGGTTAAATTGCTCGTGCAATTTTAAGGTACAGCTCAAACAATTTCTAACGTTTGTTTTACTTCGTGTCTGGTGGAGGGTTGTCACTATAGAATTTAAATAATAATTTAGCCAATAAAATTTTGTTTTAATTGACTGATCCATAGGCGCAGATAGTAGTAATCCTACTTCGTAGTAGTAATAATTCTAGTAGTTATTTAATGATATTTGTGTTTGGTCTGTGTTTGAGTGTTTAATAATTTAAGTACTATATTTGTGATTTTTCAGTTGTCTGATGTGTGTTACACAAGTGCTTAAGGCGACTTATCTCGGAGTCAGTATGAGATGTTGTGTCAATTTATTTATTATTATTATTTAGAATCGGATTAAAAAGATGGATGCACTTTCCTACTTTGCATGTACCACAAGCTTTTAGCCGGTTAAAAAAAATATTTGAAGATTATTTTAAACTTAAATATATTACAATAACATGCTATTCATAAGAATTATAAAGATTAGTAGACACAACCGTGCGAGCTAAAATAGATAATGCGTGAGTCATTTCTAATCCAACCATTAATTAGATAATAGAATATGAAACAGATGTTTGGAGATAAAAACAAAATAAAATTATCATCATATACAACATTATAATTATATTTAAACAGTGTTAGCTGTTCTAAGTCCTCGTATTTGCATTGATTTCGGCTGCTATCATGCTGAATTAATACCTGTGGTTAATAGAATACCGTTTATCGATATATCGCGTCCGATAGCGCAGATAGTAGAGATCTTGTCTGGTGCGCGAAGGGGTTCGATTCCCACCAAAAACAAATATTGTATGTAGGAGACATTGAGGGAACAATAAAAGGTCCGGTTATATTAAACTGACACCAAACCGTTTGAAAAGATTAATTAATTTTGAAGATATATTAAATAAATAAAACATATAATACCTAATAGTTTAAAACTATCCCGATAGGTAAAAGCGTAAAAATATTACGTTAATATCGGTTTATTAGCCGTGAGGTGCCGGCAGAGTATAATAGTACCTTACAGGTGTCATAAAAGGCGACTAAGGTACCAAATTCGACAGATGATGGTATAACCGAAACCGAAACAATGCAACTCAAATGCACAGGGCGAGGATGGGCAGCATAATCCCCGTCGCGAATATATATTACACCGGTGAAATAAAGACTAAAAAATGGATACAAATGAAAAAATAGGACAGTTTAGCACATAGCTTTATTGATAGAGCGGTTTGTTCCAAGCAATTTTGGATGGAAAGAAACTATAGAACGTCGTATACGAACGTAAAATAGTAAAGCAGTTTGGGTCTACCAAAGTTAGTAAATTAAACATAAATACAAACAACAACAATACTTTAAACAAATAAACAAAACCATCAGACGTTGACTGTCGGAGATCGGCTTTTAAAAGACATTCATTATATCAGCCATTGGAAGTCCACTGTTGGACATTGGATTCCCTAAAAAGGGAGAAATTAGCCCATAAATCCCGTGCTGGATAAGCGCTGGCAATCGTAGCCGGTGTATCACGCTCTGTGCATTTGAGATACACCGTACCAGGTGAATATACCGCCTACTGTTGATTCTGGTAATTGGTTTATTAAGCAAATGAAATGGTTCCAAGAACCTATTACCTATGGAGATAGAAAAAAACTCATGCATATAGTATTATATTCCCATTTATATCTTCCTTTATATTTCAGAACATCCCTGATATACCTACTTATAAGCGTCAAAAACCAGTTAATGATAGAACTGTGTAATTCCGTAGTGTTGCTGATTGATGTAATAGGATGTCCATTGGGTAAAATCCTGACCAGTCAATTGAGTTGCTTCACTAATCTGCACATTCAATTGAATTGATTGAATGCATCGAATCTGCCGAACGATCGGACGATGGTTATGAACTAATCCAGCCATTTGATAAGTTGGCAGCATAGTAATAGCTATTCTGTTTATGCTGCTGACTGAATTCTGCAATTTTAGTGTAGTTTTGGTTGTAGGGCTCGATGGCGCTAGTGATGTTATACGCTAGGGTCGTAAGTTCAAAGTCAATGTCAAATATGTCTCTACTAAAATAGGCTTTTAATTGATACTTTTAAATCGTAGGAATAACAAAAAAAGCTATAATTACCGACTTAATAGTTATAAGAGCCGTTTAAAAAAATTCATTCATTCTTTGAGTGCCCTACTTTAAAACTAGTCTGCCGCCTGCAGATCCAAGGTCTTAAAACTAAGATTAAAGCAGGTTATTACGAACACAGGCCTTACGAAGGGTACCAAAAAAGAACTTGCAAAAAATCTGATGGTGATACGGGATTCAATCACACTTAATAGTAAGTAGCTAGTTGCATTTGTTTTGCAACCTATACTGGTGTCGGTGTCTCTAATACCTAAGTAAAAAGTTTACATTAAACGTAATAGTAATTCTTAAATTTATTCATAGAGTACAAATATTGATCATTAATATTTGTTCTGAGTGACGATCGACTTTATAAAATCCCGAGTAAAATTACAAATATGCCATTTGTAATTCTATTCGGGATTTTATAAAGTCGATTGTCACTCAGAATAATATATACAAATATGCCATTTGTAATTTTACTTGGGATTTTATAAAGTCGACCGTCACTCAGAACAAATTTTAATGATCAATATTTGTGTTGCTTTTGGGTAATATATTAGTAATTCCTTTGTTGTCTGATATTTGTCACACAACTGCTTCTAAAGATTTTTAATGGAGTCACGTATATGTATGAGATACTGTGTCAATTTATTTATTTATCACAAACAAAGTTAGTGTACGTAAAGCGTAAAATAAAGCGCTGGTCAAAAATAAAATGTCGTTAATTGTTTATATCTTTAAATGTAGGACGTCTATTTTTAGCTTAAACTTTTTCAGCATATTTCAGACAGACATAAATAAAGGTTAAACCTACACGACGGACGAAAAGTCTGACGGGCCCAATGGCCCAGGTAGTAGTCATCTTTTGCGGTAAAGGGTCTGGGTTCGATCCCTATCCAGAACAAATATTTATATGATGATATTTGTGTTTATTCTGTGTCTGGGTGTTAAATATACGTGTTTAAGTATATTTGTGATTTCTCTGTTGTCTGATGTCAATAACACAATACTTTAAGCGGCCTATCATGGAGTTAGATCAATTTTTGTGATGATTTGTAATTATTTTTAAAACTATTTCTTAGTAAATAAAAGGTTGCTCGAAACAATCAATAATAACCGCGTATTTGTATTAGATTTGCCACCCGTGTGGAATCGTGACAGGAATGCTGCGGCCCATTTCCGCCCTGTTGAATTGGAGCTACATTATTTCAGGCAGACATACCGCCATCTGTGGGTTTCGTTACCTCACAGTCGTCTTTTACGACGCCTGAAACAGAGAGAGGTACTATATTATTGTACCGGACTAGTATATAAGGCTTAATGTCCTTACTAATATAGTAAACGCAAAAGTTTGTGAGTATAGACGTATGGATGTATGTGTGTTATTCCTTCACACCAGAACAGCTATTCAGCTCTGAATAAAGTTGGGCACAGGGATTATTTAATAAATTCAGACTTTTTATTATTATTATTCCTAAAAACATGCACTTGTAGTATAGTATGGAGCTTTTTATACTGGTTTATGGAATCAGCAGGACTTTTTGTACAGTTCAGTTTTTAAAGAACGACATAGATAACTTCCTTGAATAACAAGAGATAAAATACGAGTATAATGTAACTTTATGGACGAAGTTGTGAGAGAAAAATTTAGTAATAAACAATTCACAGAACTTTCATACATTCATCTGACTTTGAGTTAAATTACTCAAACCACTTGTGTTTTGGACATCATACAACAGAGGAATCACAAATATGATATGGAAATAAATATTTAACACCTAAAATATTTATCATACCGATATTTGTCCTAGATAGGGATCAAACCCATGACGCTAGTCCCACAAGATAGGATTACTATATCTGCGTCTATCAATGATTAAAATTTTGGACAAAAATATCACTACTCACTTTTCTATCTAATCTTTCATTTGTTCATTGGTCATTATAAATATTATGAACAGAAATAGTTCAAGTTTTATTCCGAATTGCTTATTATATTCCTTTAGCTTATCTGAGCGGTAATTGAATAGAATGCTTTGATTCCTCTCAAAGTAGAGTTATGGAGATTAATATTATGAATTTGAAACGTAAAATAACATTTACTTTCAATTTAAATATTCGTATTTATGTTTAACATTAGTGAGAAGCTATTGAGTACTGGCAGAGTAAAATAGTACCGCCCTCTGTACCAGGTATCGTAGGAGGCAGAAGGAGCCGACTAACATCATTCTTTTCACGAACTTGCATCCATACCCTATTATTGAGGTAGCACTCGCAGGACGCATCATGGACTGCATCCAGCAATAGATGTCAGGTGACAGAAATGATGATAATGCTTAGTGAGAATCTAACTATATTCAATTTATTCTTCGAGTACATCATAAACTGCTGCTAACCAAGCAATTTTTAAAATAAATTCACATATCATCATACGTTGACTTGACTCTGGGATAAGTAATAGCACTTGTCTTAATATCTGGTAACAGAAGAATTACGAATTATCAACATTATCATATCAGAAATTGGAAGTCCACTTCTGGATGAACTCAAAGCGCAGCTTTCGCGACAAGGATTTTACTGCCCATCCCCACTCTGTGCATTTGAGCTACACTGTTTCGGATGGATATACCACCATCTGTCGGTTCTGGTACCTTAGTCACCTCTTACGACACCCGATAAAGGGGAAGATACTATTCTACTCTACTCGTGCTTCGGGGCAGCAATTACAAATATAATACTTAATTACATATATTTAACACCCAGACACAAATAAAAATACAAATGTTCATCATATAAACATTTGTACTGGGTGTGCATCGAACTTTTGCATATGTAAGCTTTTTGGGCAACATACCCTCTTTCTTGGGGAGGTCTATGACCAACAGTGGATTTTAATGGCTGGTATGATGATGATGATTATATTGAGAAAGTGACCCTGAATACTGACCATCTTTAGACCTTTTCTCATACTTATCTTTATTCGACATTCACCAGAATAGCAACTACCAGTCACTAGACCCAGGACCACAAGTACATAAACAGTTCTGCCTTATGAATAAATACCAACATTGTCTTATTTATACCAAACACAAATATCTGATTGGACGTAAATCTAAGCACTAAGCCATGATAGAGTGGTTAGTTATTACTGAAGACTAATAGGATTTAGTTTAGTCCAATTCATAACTAATCAATACAGATAACAAGTGGGGATCTGGCTGAAAGCCGAATTATAACTGATCGGTCAACCAGTTGATCTATTTGTCCGTGGAATCGATTAATCCGTGCATGTTTCCATTACTTAATTTTTTGGTTGAAAAACAATTTCATAGCCGTAAGGTACCGGCAGAGTAGATTAGTATCTCTTTCAGAACCGACAGATGGCAGTACACCCATCTGAAACAGTGTAGCACAAATGCACAGAGCGGTTATGGGCAGGAACATCCTCGTCACAAAAACTGCGCTTTGCGCTTGCCAACATACTTGCGCAGCGCGGCAATTATGGACAGAATTCCCACTTTCTTGGGAAAGGGTACGTCCAGCAGTGGGCTTCTAATGGCATGTATAATGATATCCGTGGAACGTTTGTGGAAGGAGGAGTGTTTGATAAAGTACCAAGAGATACCAAATGGGATCAAACATTAGGGTTTTTGTTTATAATCCATAATTCCGAACATAGCGCCTTAATGACGGATTGACGAGCCCGATGGCGCAGATGTTAGTGATCCTATCTTGCGCCAAGGGTGGGTCCAGTACCCATTATTATTTATATTAGTTAAATATATGATCTAAGTATTAAATATACGCATTTAAGTTGTATATTTGTGATTCCTTTATTGTCTTATTTAGGTAAGTGCTTTAAGCGACTTATCACGGAATCAGGTCAAGTATGAGACGTGGTGAGTATTGATTTTAATGGTTTTAAAATTTGGTTTTATAAGTTTTGTATAGATGCCGCCATCTGACTGTTTACCTGGAGATATCACAGATGTTACAGATGTCACATTGAAAATGAAATGACAAATAGAGTCAGCGTGATAGTAGCCATCTCAGCAGTTTCATATTATCACAAGTATATCACTAGCTAGAATCCAACTCGGCTGGGCAGCGTTCGAAAAACTGCGAAACATCTTCTCGTCCACGACATATTTTAATGTCTCAAGTCGAAAGTTTTCGACCAATGTGTTTTACCAGCGATGACTTATGACAGCGAAACGTGGTCACTTGCCATTGGCCTTAATACCCAACTAAAAACAGCACAATGAGCTATGGAGAAGTCAATGTTTGGAGTTTTTTGCGCGATCAAATCAGGAATGAGGAGATTTGTAACAGAACCAAAGTTACCATTACCAACAGTTACATTGCCCAGTGGATTGATAAGTTGAAGTGGCAGTGGGCAGGGCATTTAGTACGCAGAACCGATGGCCAATGAAGTCGCAGGGTTTTGAAATAGAGATTACTTACCAACAAGCGTAGCGTAGGGCGTCAACTCGCAAGATGGACAGACTATCTGACTAAAACCGCAGGATCGCGCTAGACACAAGCCGCATACAAACGGTCCGATTGAAGATTATTTGGGAAGGCCTATGTCTAGGGCCTATGATGATGATATTTTATCACTGAATTCCAATGACAGAGGTAAATATACGGGTAAACCTTGCTAGTTAAATATAAAACCAATACAACCTTATCTGCTTCATTACAATCCACCTAAAATTTTAAAACTCCACCCGTGTTCAATCATTTCAAAACAGAATTTCCAATATGAAAATTCCATTCGTACATTGTTTAAAATATCCCATCAAATTCTCGAATCAGCCTTTGTGTTCCTAAAAAATATCGATAATACAACGGGGGCTATTATATTTAAAGGGGTATGGGGTACATTTGTTGGGGAAATGGGGCCCATTATGGGGTACTTCGTCAACCCTTGATGGTTGGAACCCTTTTTCATGAAACACTTTCGCCTACGACATGTATTTCGTTTTTCATATCTTCCGTATATAAGTTTGGGGAAAAGATAAATTGGTTCGTAAATATACATTGTTCTTATACTATTAGGTTGGTAAACAAGTATTTGGACTACCTACTACCATTGTGTTCTAAATAAATAAATTCACTAAACATCTCCTGCGTTGATCTGACTCCGAGATAAGTCGCTTAAAGCACCTGTTTTTCGGACATTAAACAGCAGAGGAATCATGAATATAATACTTATATACTATATTTAAATATTTAACTCACAGACATAAAATAAATACAAATATCATCATATATATATATCCTAGGGGGACAAATATTTATCCCTTGTAATAAATCTGAATCAAGATGGATTGGCATCCTTCTTTTCTAAAAACATATTCAAATAACGTTTAGTTAAATGTTTTTGTTATACTAATAGGATAAAATTTTAATTAAATTTTAATACGGTAACTCACGCGCTGTACAATCCTTTTTTTTGGCCATTAACATGTTTATCCAGTTAAACATTCCACGCTTTTGAAATACCTTATTATGCATTGTAATATTTTGTAGAGAGTAACAACTTTCATTATATTTATTTAGACGTAGTACACTATGGACGTGGTACACACTACGAATTTCAAATCAGTCGTCAATGGTGCGCGAAGAAGAGTATAGGTGGTTTAATAAACACGTAAGAGAAAATGTATATGTATATTTAAATTTTTAACCTTGTAAGACTTAATGTTCAACGTGTATTACAAGGATATATTACAAGGATAAATCACCTAATTCTTGGAAAGAGCTATGACAAAATCTGATCTTTAAATACGTAGAGGATGTCTCTATTTCTAAAATACAATTATATTATCAGCATTGTATCTAATAAAAAGATTTGTAGTAATTAGATTTTTCACGACAATTAGTAATATTATGCTATATACGTTATTTTGAAAGATTTCACATAAAATAAAGCAAAGTAGAATAGTGCCTCACTCTGTACCAGGTGTCTAAGGCGACTAAGGTACCAGAACCGGCAGATGGCGGTATTATATCCATCCGAGACAGTGTAACTTAAATACATAGGGTGGAGATGGGCAGCAGCATCCCCGTCACAAAATGATATGTAATATAAAATAATATGGCGGCAATAAAAAATATGGGCTAAATTCCCCCTTTCTTGCGTAGACCTATGCCCAGTAGTGAACTTCAAAAGGCTATAATAATGATTATTCAAGAAAGGAATCTGTAATGACTAGTAGTTAGTGTTGATTTTTTTTTATTTCGACTAATTTAAAGATGTGTCAAACTGAACCAAATCTTATGCCAATATTTAAATATATAAATATAACTCACACTTTTATATTCAAATAAAAAACTGCAATAAATACAAGAGTAGAATATAATAACGATATATAAAAATATCGAGAAAAGCAAATTTAAGTTATATTTTACAAATATATAGTTTTCTAGTGTTTTGTACCACGCAGTTAATCAAACCGTCTATAGGGTAAAATATGTAAGCCTAATTCTACTACCTCCTACCCCATTTAGGCTTTGATTTAATTTAGGTAAGAGAACCAACAGCTGGTGGTATATCCATTCAAAGCAGCGAAGTTGTAACATATATTTTAAAACGATCTAGTAGTTTATAATTTAAAACATAAATTATAAAAAAATATCAAATATTGCATCTTTATATATATATAAGAAATTCCCACAACATCTCATACATAACCTGACTCCATGTTAAGTCACTTAGAGCACTTGTGTTACGGACACCAGATAACATAAGAATCACAAATACTACTACTACTACTTGAATAAATATATTTACAGTCAATGACAGAACAAACACAAATATCATTTTATAAATATTTGCTCTGGGTGAGAATCGAATCCACGACCTTTGGCGCACAAGATAGGATCACTACCATCTGCACCATTGGGCCCGTAGAGATAATTATACAAAAAAAAATCACCTTGACTTGAGGAGGTTTTATCCAACAGCAGACATCCTACATCACCTATCGTACTATATAATGTGTATAAATAAAAATATACATACATCACGCCTGTGCGTCGGGTCAAGCAGACACTATGGATCTCCAGTTGCTAGTACGTAGCTACGTATTTTGTCATACCTCACTTGCTTCCCTAACTCGCATCAGTCCTTTCATGAACACTCGTTTATTCTTGGTTTTTTGAAACTGGTCCTTCTGTAATACCTCTTCTAACTAGTTAAAGTATGTTCTTCTAGGTCGTCCTATACCAACTCATCCATTTACTTCCGTTCTATATAGTTATGCGTTCATTTTACTATTATCCATCCTTTCTGCATGTTCAAGCCATCTCAACATATTTTCTCTGTTGTTGTCACAACGTTATATTTCACACCACATTGATATATCTCACAGTGATAGAAAATATAAAATAATTTAAATTGCTTTTTCAAATGAAACCCAAATTTGTGTGTATCCAATTTCTAAAAGACAATATTATAGTCAGCTAATGAAGGTTTGCATACTTCATAAACAGAATTAGCCACAAATTCGAAAACCAATTACCTATTCTATTAAATAGAAGATTGCTGTAATAAATTGCTTTAAATTTGGGCAAGGAGCCGGTGATGGCCTTTGCGGTAATTATAAACTATTAATTAATCTGTTGTTTTTGTTTTCTTCTTGGTAGCGACCGACCTTTAAAACCCAGAGGCCTTTTATTTATTACAGAATGATATTAAAATCTACCTCTCTGTACCAGGTGTCGTAAGAGGCAATTTAAATACTGGAACAAACAGATGGCGGTATATCCTTCATCATAACTTAAATGTAGTATTAAGTAGGGTGGGGATAGGCAGCAAGGTTCTTGTCGCGAAGTTTGCCACCATGTCTGCACCAAGAAGCTCTACGATTGCCACCATGTCTGCGTAGCAATTATAATAATAATAATAACTTTATTCAACAACAAAAGGTAACTAAAATACATTTTGATACTTAGGTACCTAAACTAGGTCTAGCCTGTTCTTATAGGCACCTAGAGATTATTATATTATATTAATATATATATGTTATTGATATATATTAATATATATATATATATATATTATTGATTTATTCATTCATAATCTTCAGCTCTTTGTATTATTTAAGACACTTAATTTTATACTTACAACTACTAACGGATACTAAATATTTAAATATTTATCAGCTTATGAAAACGTTGGAGAAGTTTTAAATTAAAAACACACAAGTTGGGATTCAGGACACTTGAATAAAAATGTCAAAAATATCTACACGGAAAATAAACAGAATAAGACTAGAAAACAATATTATTTAAATATAGACACACATAAACATTTAAAAGCACAAATATTGGATTCTAAGTGTCAATAAAAAATAATTTATAACAAACGAAAAATATGGATAATTAGCAAAAATAAATATCCCACAGGAAGTAACCTATTGTCAATGTCATTAATTAAGCGCTTTGTGCTGGTGGTGCTGGGAGGCAAAGGTTTGTGCGTCTCCCCACCTCCCCCTTGCATGGAGAGACTTAAGTTCACCAGTGGATATCCTGAGGCCGATATGATTATTTATATATAATAATAATTTTGTGCTTATATATCATTAGATTAATCGCGTCGCAACATATTTCATGTTCATTTATCATTTTTATTTACCACAGTTATGAGTAATATTAAATTATGTGTTGTTCGTGGAATTTCGTGGCAGTCGAGATTGTTGAACAATAATTCTCAGATATTACGATCGCCTACGATACGTTGAAATAAGCAGATATTTTCCAGTGTTATCTTTTTTTCTGTACATAAAATAATCAAATTGAATCTTAATGTCGTTTCAAAGGTTTCATATTATTACAATATTTTTTTCAGCAAAATAATTTCTTTAGCTATTTAATTACGTAATACTTATATTAATGTTGTTAACAAATAAATTTATGCGATAGTTAAGCTATTAAATGTATTATTATTCAAATATTTTCTGATATTAAAATGCTCATTACACATAAAACGGATGTTATAATGTGACTAAAGCGTCGAACAAAAACATTAAAAATTTACCACGTTCAAAAACTATTAAATAGTTTTACAAGCCATAATAAAACTAGTTAATTCAGAGGATAATGCACTGAATTTTCTATTATAGATAACATTAACTAGAAAAAGAAATCTTATCTCAGGCTTAAGGCGGAACTCGAACCTGTATGTTTTCCTTGCCGAGGGACTGCACTTCCGTTGTGCTACCGAGACCTTAGTCGATTTTTTCCAAGGGGTCCATTTATACTGGGAAATCAGCAATATCTATTCAGTGATGTCAAATTTATCTAAATTTGAAAATGATAATGAAGGAATTGAGTAAATATCTCAATTATTTGAAAGTTTTATGTAATTTAATAAATAAACTTGCAAGATATCTCACACTATGTATACCTTACGCTACGGAGCAGAAGCGGAAGCATAACAAGTATGAATACTTAATTACATATTTTATACCTAAACACATGACAAACATAAATGTTTATCACTAGCAGCGGTTTCACCCGCGTTGTTGTAGACCAAACCTAGTATTATGTATGCTTCGCTGTTTTTGTGTATAAAGCAGTCAGTCAATTTCTTATATATAATTGAAATAGCATTACAAATCAGATAACTTTCATAGTAACTTTGCACCCCCGTTTCGCCATCTTAGGGGGAATTGAACTGACTTAAATTTTCAAAACTCCTTTCGTAGTGCTCTTCTGCGGTACAAAAGAGCCTCTGTGTTTTAAGTTTCAAACCCTTATAATAACGCCCTGCGTTGATATGTCAGTCAGTCAGCTTCTTCTGTTATATACTCGTATAGCTGTTATATAAATATAAATATATGTGTTGGTTGGGGATCCAACTAACAACTCATGGCGTACAAGATTACTACTATCTGCGCTATCGGACCCATCGTTTAAATCACAAGACATCTCATCTCAAATCAGACATTTTATACGTTGACCTGACTCTGAGGTCAGTCAGAATCTGAACAAATACAATTACTATTTTTTCTATATATACTTTGAAATTATGTACGGTGGTAATGTTGTACTGTAGATGAAAATTGTGTATAATTTTCAGCTCTGTATTCTTGTTTGTTTTTCGGCATGGGACAGGCAGAGACTATGGATCTCCACTTGCTACGATCTTGGCATACCTCTCTCACTTCCCTTACTCGCATTAGTCCTCATACATGCTCGTTTATTCTTGGTACTTCTGTCCTAGTCGCTCTTTAATACCTCTTCTACCTGTTTAAGATATGTTCGCCTCGGTCGTCCTTTACCAACTCTTTCATTTACTTCCGTTCTTTATATTCGTGCAGTCATTCTACTTTCAACCATCCTTTCTACATGTCCAAACCATCTTAACATTCCTTTCTCTAATGTTATCACAACACGATGTTTTACACTATATCGATCTCTTATTACACTATTGTTTAATCTATCTCTCAATACATACATCGAAGTGCTCTCATTTCAATAGAATTTATTCTGCTCGCATGTTCGTTCTGCCATACCCAACTTTCACTACCATATGTCAGTGTTGGAACCAACACGCCTCTATAAAGTGTGTTGTAGTGTAGTAGCAGTATTGTTAAAACTGTATTCAGTGTCAACAGAATCAAAACCCATCATTAAAATATGTGGATGGACCGTGCAGCGAACACGGACGGAAGTGGCAGTCGACCGGCTGTAATAACATTTATGTTGGCCCAGTGCTATTTTAATTTAGTTTTACTAACCAACAGATTGATCCACACATCATTAATATTCATAGTTATGTACTAACGCTGTATTAATAAATGAAAAGAATTGTTTATATGTTTCAACATCATCATCATCGGTACAGCCATTAGAAGTCGACATCTTGATAGGCCTTCCCAAGAAAGGGGGAATTTTACCCATGATTGCTGCGCTGGTCAGGCGTGATGGAAGTCTCAGAGCATATTTTGCGCGACGGAGATGCTGCTGCCCATCCCCGCCCTGTACATTTGAGCTGCTCTGTTTCGGATGGATATACCGCCATCTGTCGGTTCTGGTATCCGAGTTGTCTCTCACGATACCTGGTACAGAGGGAGGTACTATTCTACTCTATCGGTACCTTACGGCTATTATATATTTATTGTGACGAATTGGTTTTATCAAGAATTTTGTTTATATTTAATTGAGTTTAATTCATTATTGTTGCGTGGCAGGCACCATAGCAATCTTAAATCTTTACGTTGAAGGTGGTATTCGGGATGTATATACCGCTGTTTGTCGTTTTCAAACAGTCGCCTCTAACGGGGTAGACCTCATTACACGAGGTAGGTCATTCAATTACTTCACTCTCACCTATACTAAAACCACCTCTACTACCAAATAGCAGTGTCCGTATTACTATGTTCCGGTATAAAGTTTTAAAGAGACAGGAAGTTAATAGGTAATGTGACATTGTATCTTTAAGTCATTTAGTTGGCAATGCACTAGTGATGTCCTTGAGACATTAGATGCGCCTTAAAACTGTATAGCTGTGTGTGTGTGTGATAACGCTTACTATCACACGGACTGAATGCTTGATTGTCGACCTGCTCTAAAAATAAAAAAGGACGGCACATTTTTACTATGCCAGTACCCGATTGCCAACCTATTAAGAATATCTTTTATTTATAATGCTAATTCTATTGTGGCTTCAGAATAAAGATGATGGAATATAGTCATACGTACATTTAATTAAAAATGTAAACCAAAAAAGAGAGATGAAAGTACTTTCATAATAAAATAAACTATAACACATTTGTCATTCTCCTTTTTATTCCATACTAAAAATATTAAAAATGCAAGTTTCCAATAATAATGGATGCTTTTTACTTTATCATGCAGAATTAATGGATTTGATAAAATTTTACAATATAATCGTTTATATTTTAAGATAAAACATAGAATATTCTCAAATAATTTTAACTACTTTTACTATTTATTATGAACATGGAAACGGAAATTACGCTATAGAAAAACCCGCTTTTTGCTGGTTCAAAATAAATCGTTAATAAATAAATCCTAAAATTTAATTATTTAATATGTTAATTTTAGTTATTAATTTAAATCTAAATTTGCAAACTTTTGAGTTGGGTCGGTAGTCTTGCAGAAGAGCGTTTTTAAAAGCAGTCACCGTAAGTTATTTATTTATTTTTATGAACTTACCAGATCAACAAACAAGTATACAGTTCGCGTGATAGTAAGCATTACTGCAGCCTACAGACACTCGTAATATCACAAAGATATAATTAGCGTTGTAGTTTTTTTTTCTGATTCTTTTACTAGATTAACCATATCTTCTCTCGCAATAAAAACATTTCTTACTGTAAGATTTTCGATTGTTACAAGATTTTCAAAGCTATAATGGTTTTTAGCCAATCCATAAATGTTTGACTCAAATGTTAGCAACAATTTATTACCCGTGCAAAACCGGAACGAGCCGTAACGATTTCTTTACATAATACTCAGCCACGCGTGGTGGAGATTTCATCCCCTACTGAGTTTTCGCTGAGTCTTAGCACGTCATGATGTTGCACCCAATTGCGGGTACGTTGTACAGGGGTTGACAGATGTGGCGTGTCCGTTCAGGTGGTTTAAGGGCACAAAAAATATTTGATTACTGATCCAAATCTTATTTACCGATGGGCCATCCTATAAAATATACTTTCCTAAGAGTGAAAAAAAAATAATACATTTGTAATAAAGAATTAGATGAAAATTAGATTAGACAAAATATTAAGCTATAATATGTAGGGCGAATTCAAAGTCAATAAATAAAATTGACGGGCCCGATGGCGCAGATGGTAGTGATCCTGTCTTGTGCACCAGGGGTCGTGGGTTCGATTCTTACCCAGAGCAAATATTTATATGATGATATTTGTGTTTGCTCTGTGTATGGGTGTAAAATATATGTATTTAAGTAGTATATTTGTGATTCCTCTGTTGTCTGGCGTCCGTAACACAAGTGCTTTAAGCGACTTACCACGGAGTCAGGTCAATGTATGAGATGTTGTGGGAATTTAAAAAAAAAAAAAAAAATAGTCAATAAATAAATAAAATTCACACGGCAAATCATACACGTGTTTACATTTACATTCATAATTTAGCGAAATATTCTTAAAAATAAGTACAAAATAAATTCATTTATGTTTTCTAATATTCCAAATAGATGGCAAGCAATAAAATTTAGATGATTAATTTGATTATGATTAAATTGTAGATTTTTTGTTGTCGCATATTTTATTGTTTACAAAATCTGTATATTACATCTTAAATAATAGTTATGTAAAGTTGTAATAGGTTGTTAGATTTAAACAAATAATGTGCTCAAATTAACATTGATATCCTTAGTCTAACAGCAGTAAGTGTATTTATTCATAAAAATAAATATCTTTATTCTTTTCTTTATGTTGATATATTTATTGTTGTTTAGTATTATTGGTACCTTTCTGACTTATCTCTTTCTTTAAATATAGCCGATTTTTTATATATTAATGAACATGAACATTATCGTCGGTGTATATGTTGGAAAAAATAAACTAATAAAGAAAATATAGATAAGGTAGACTAATATTTTTTATGTAGTTCATGCAAGAAACAGGGACCATATTGGTTGGTATAAAAATAATTATTTGGCTTAATAATATTTACTAGCTATTTCCGTTTCCGTCAGCCGGAGATTCCAAAAAAAAAGTAAACTATACTTAATTATATTTAATTAAAATAGAAAAATTACATTAGAATTATAACTAGCTATGAAAAATGACACTGATTCGAAGTGTGAAACAAATATGATTGCAAACTATTAATGCATTATTAAAGAGAAGTCAGTAGACATCATGTCCTGCACGTTCTGCTGATGCTGATCCTCGTGACGCATAGTTCCGTGTGCAATGTTGTTTTGGGTCAACGCCGACGCAGCGATCCTCATAGATTAAGCGTGCGTAACAGGCTCATACAACCTGCGGTGCTTGCTTTGGAATATTCTTGCTTGTATTCTTAGGAACACTGTTGTAGTAAATTTTAACCTCTATAATTTTCTGCGTCTCTGTCTCTGTTGATGTGTGCACCAAATTCTTCTATGACCAACAATAGAAAAGTAGGTAGTAAGTAACAAAGAAGCTCCACTAACTATTAGTCATATTGATGAGTTCTGATGATTTGGAAAAGTTTGAGATACAGTCCTTCAACTGACGTTAAGTCCATCATCTTAAATATTTATATTTTGTTAAACGGTATTGAGAAGCGAAATTGTCATACCGGATTCCATAAGCAAATAAAATAGAAAAATAGGTAGTGAGTAACATAGAAGCTCAATTAACCATTAGTAATATTGATTAGGGTTCCGTTGATTAATAAAGTTTGAGATATAGTCCTTCCTACAAATGACGTTAAGTCCATTATCTCAAATATTTATATTTTGCTGAAAGGTATTGAGAAGTAAAATTGTCATGCCGGAATCCATAATCAAATAATTCCTTGTTGAAGGATTTTTTGATAACATGCGTTAGATCTCATACAAAGTTCGTATGCATTGGTATTTCATTATCGCCTATTTCTAACGCCAAATAGCAGCCATTAGAAGTCCACTGCAAAACATAGGCTTCCCCGCTTCCCCAAGAAAGGGGGAATTCGCCCATAATTCGCGCCCACCATTCGCGCTGGGCAAGCGTGTTGGCAATCGCAGAGCGCTTTTTTCGTTTGAGCTGCACTGTTTCGGATGGATAAACCGCCATCTGTCGGTTCTGGTACCTTAGTCACCTTTTCGACACCTGGGGCAGGAGAAGGTACTATTGTACTCTACCGGTACTTCACAGCATCTGTATGTCGTGATATTACGAACATCTACATTACGCGGTATCATTAGGTTTGCTTGTTTAACGACCCGGTTTATTAAGGAAAAAATAATAATATTTACTTTTTAATTAGCATTTTGTTCCACTTCCATACGCGTAACCCGATTTGTTCCCAATACATCTGCTATTTAATTTGTGTAGGCATTTAAAAATTCAGCTGTGTCATCGTGTCGCGGTCAACCCGGGGTCCAATATAAAGGGGTTGACAGATGCGGCCGCCGCGTGCCGCTGACACGGATAAAACAATATCAATTACGGAGTTCTGTTTACGGTGGTATGGTGGTAAACGTTCAGGTGGTATGAAGATGAAGGATTGACATTTCTAAAGGCACGCGAGGCAAATAGGCCTATTTAAAAATATTCTTTGTTTTCGCTAATTTGCCAATGTTTTTTTTTCATGCATTGGAAAGAGCATGTTTTATCATTATCATTAGCTATTGGACGTCCGTTGATAGATAAAGGCCTCTCCAAGAGAAGGATTGACGGTTTTAAGCGGACACGAGGGTACTGGGTCTTGCTTGAAAAATATATTTAATAAATTGCCATTTTTATGTATCATAATCATGTCAACAATTGGATGTGTACTGTTGGATATATCTAATATGGCCTCCTTAATAAAGAAGGAATATTGCCTTTAATTGCCGCCCAGTATATTTGAATAACGCCGTCTATCGGCTTCGGTACCTTAGTAGCCTTTTACAAATCAGTGGGGGATACATTTTCACCCTGTCTAAATAAAGATAATGCATGTAAAGAAATGGAAGAATCAATACTAATAATGTAAGCGTGAACACCTGAATATCATCGGGTATATTACGTCTTTTGCTGGACAAAGGCTTCCCCAAGAAATGAGGGTCGTTTCAAATTGCCACGTCGGGCGTAAGCGTAGCATTTCGTCGAGAACTCTGCTGCCCATTCCCGCTCTGTTGCATTTGAGTTATTGTTTTGGACGGATATACCGCCATCTGTCGATTTCGGTGCCACAGTCGCCTTTTACGACACCCAGTATAGAGGGTGGTACTATACTACTCTGCCGGTACCCCATGGCTTACCCTGCTGGTACCTTATGGCTTTTAAACATCAGAACAACTTTTTATGAAATTTGACTCATTGATTACTTGAACCGTAAGGAAGGACATAGCCCTAAGGCCGTAAAATAAAACGTAGTATACGTAAATAAACTTGAGAAAAAAACATAGTTTATAAATAAAGAAGAACTTACTGGCTTTTATATAGATATAAAATACAAAGATAGAATTAGATTGGAAATTAATTTAATCCTTATCGTAATTAATTTACGAAAAAAAGTATTTGTTTGGGTCAGCATGTTAAAACACCTATTGTCTCACAATTTTGTCTGTCTAGACAATCAATTAGGGTCTAGGTATAAAAGCAAAGTAATAATGGATAATGAATCGATGTAACGTAGTAAAATAATCGTTGTGTAATCTCTTTTCGGGTATTAATTTATGATAACATTTTGTAATACCAGCGTAATCGCTTAACAGCTGAGTACAACTAACCGACCGAGATATTGAAGCCGTAAAATGGCGGTATATACGCATGTACTGTTTCGCATATATACTCGTATAATTATGTATATATGAGGTAGACCTCATACAATAGTCGTCTGCATTGGCACCTCACTCTTGCCTATTTCTGCCGTCATTTTATTTTCAGACGCACCTAGGGCTGGTCTACTCAGACGTCAATTCCAGCATTTCTTAGCGAGAGGGCGGGGCCGCTAATTACTGAGCAACCAAATGCCTGTATTACCCTGCGTACCTCACGGCTGGGACCGCGCGTTTAGCTATGGTAGCAGCCGCAAGGCTCTTAGGATCTGAGCGGGATCGACGGCGATCACTTGAGGGCGCCTTTAAAGGCTCGACCTCGGCTCGGGCGGCCGTCGTTGGGGATCGAAGTTAAGTTTTTGCAAAAGAAGACGGACGAAATGAGCCCGCCCGCGCTAGGGCTGCCGGTTATCGCTCGTTGGGGCAAGGACAGCACGCGTTCCCCGGCGAACGCAGTGTACTGCTCTACGGAAAGAATTATGATAGAGTGTTAGCGATTGTTTTCTGATGTTTTCTTAATGACGTACGTCTTGGATTTAGCAATTAATATATTAGAGGGATTTACTGCCACGTTGAGAAAACGACGTGACTATTCCTTTATGAATTCGCGTAGGTAACTCTAGATCGCGGTTTAGATCAACCAAGAGGTGCTGGTCCCTTTTCGCGTGAATCTAGGTATTCTGGATCGATTGCAATGATTTTAGAGTTGACGGGGCCGCGTACGTGTTTACGGGACAGATACAAGTTTTATAAATTGTTCTCTGGTTTTAAAGGGACATATTCTATTTATATCTATTTATCTCTATTCATGTCTAAGGGTACTCTTCTGACCTATGTAGAAATTAAGTCTACTGATAATGTAGGTGGCTCTATATTTGACTGTTCTTACGTGAAGAGTCGGTCACTTGCAGAGCCAATCGCATATCAGGTTTACCGTGCGTTGAAAGCTTTTAATATCGAGGTAGAGTCACGGCGTAGGCCCGAGTAATAGAGGGCCGTATTGTTTGTGAGAGTAACAGAAATAGCTCTATGTCGGAGGCCCGAGGCATGTTGTTGACGTAGAGCAAAAATAACAATGTGAATAGAATAGTACGATCCTTCAACGTGATATCGAAAGGACCGATTGGAGAGGAAGTCTTGCGCAGTCTTCGCAGCCGTATTTCGTTTTGAAGGGTAAAAGAGGCAGTGAAGTTACTGGGTTATGTACAGTGACAGTTTGTACAAAATGTATAATAATCACTCCAGTAGTTCAAAAGCCCATCGTGGACAAACGTCGACATAAAATCCAAATACAAGATGTAAAGCGTTTTTTAAATGTCTATTTGAATCTTAAGTTTAACCAAAACCGTTGCCAATTTAATTACTTTTTCATACCAAAATCTCTACTTCATCCCTTTAAAGTTCATATTTTTTTCTTACTTCTCCATTTTCAATAAAAACAACTGTCTAAAATTAACGTTTCTACCATTTGCAACTACATATTGCTGCTAATTTGGCGTGTGTACTTATATATAGGCATATGTTACAGAGAAGATATCCATTTATATATATTACTGCTATTAAAACATCTGGAGTATGGCAAAAAGAGGGAACCTGCTTTATCGGAGGGTTAGGATGGCGTTTGGTAGACCGGAGATAGGACCACCGCTCCAGGATTTGCTGATGCAGAGGATCTCGCTTGCTGTGCAGTATGGTAGTGTGTAATGCTGCAAGCTTTCTGAGAACCGAATTTATAATCCTTAGACAAATATTTATAGTGTGGCTCAAACCGATCATAAATATTTCGGCTTGAAAATCTTGTACACATATGATGAAAGTTATTTTTTGGCAGTTTTATTTATATCTTAGATTATGTTACTGCAATTTTGGTAAGGATCTCTATTTTTTTTTTGTAATAATAAATATAACCTATGTCACTCAGAACTACCATTTTAATAATAAAAGAATTATTGAAATCATTTTTGTAGTTTTTAAATTTATACAAACATACATGTATGTATACATTTATCATAACTAAAAATATATATAATCTTACTAAATATACAAAAATAGAAAAATTCCTTTTCATAATATCAGTACGTGTGAATGTTCCTTATAATAGTAGTTGTATTGTGTTTGGAGGGCTTGAAGTGTTTTTTTAATAAAAATCTTTATTTTTCCGTATGTGCCTACACAATAAAATCATTGCTAATCCTCATATTAGACAAAGCTTGTCCTGTGGATAAAGTATTTTATATACAAATTTGTAAAACAGTATACATATATATATTATGTCATACACATTCATATACATATTACATATATATATACATACATACACACAAAAAAATCGTGAGTTCTTTTTTTAACCTTTACGATTATATTATAAATAATTAAGATATGTTAATATAAAAATAGATTTATTTTAAATATGTCAAATATCAAGAATATGCCAACTCATTTCCAGAATTAAACCCGCCAAGGAACACGTGCAAAAAGTGCAAAGCACCCATTCACGGCAAAAGTAAGACACGAGTTGCCCCATCATTTATCGGCCCAGTTCGGGAACCAACTACTGCGTCTTTATGGCACTTGGTGCTTGGAGGTGGTCTTATTAATTATTCTCCCCTCCCCTCTCTAACCCCTGGCCGAATTAATTTGTGATGTTTGTCACTTATTAGCCGAGCAATTTGGAAACTTCGTCTTATTAGAAAGAAAGTTGAGCGAACTTTTGGGTGTGGTAGGTGCGATCTTTGGTTGCTATAGGGAGAAGATACAAGTTTAGGGGCCTGCCAATATCCGTGCTTTGTTTAGTAAAATGTTACCGATCTATATAATTAATAATGCAGTATTTAATTTATAAAACAATTTTTGATATCCGTTCAGTAATTTTTAATGTTTTTTGCTACAAGCCTACAAAACGAAAAACATTTTCACTTTTTATTCCATTTTAGGTAAAAAAAATGATACCTTTTATTGCTTGGAGAAGATAAAGTCTTTTTAAGTTAAATTATAACAAATAAACACAAAATAAATATTTCTGTTTCATAATAAGTGTTTTGGTTAGTTCTTTGTCCGCGACTTAGTTGGCTTGAAGTTTCAATAGACTGTCAGCGGCATTGAAGTTCTAAATGTCTAGCTTTGTGCAATCGACATCGTTATAAGGAATTAATTTTGTATGACATTTTGAAGTTTCTCATGCTTGGCCTGTGCGAAAATTATGAACAGAATTTTCCTTTATTTAGGGAGGCCTATAGTTAGCAGTGGACTTCCTACAGCTGATATGATGTGTCTGACTTCAGTGTGTTTTAAAACGTAGAGTTTTAATAACACAGGATACATGTAATGATCGAACCATCGAGTAGAAAGCATTGGCAGGCATGCAACAGAGTTGTTTGCAGAATGTTCAAGGTCGCGGACAGGCCTGACGTGCTGGCTAAATCAGTTTACGATGTTTAAGGATAACAGGGAATTATTTTACAATAAAATCCCAAGTAGAAATACAAATATGCCTTTGAATAAATTAAAGAATTTTGTAAAAAAAATATTTATTGCTAAGGTTTATTACTACTTGAAATTTGATATTAATGATAAAATTAATTGCTTTAACTTATATTTTTAAGACAACCGTTTGTTAGCGCTGACGCCGGTATGGGTTCCAATAATACCTACCGTTAGGCGTATTAGAACCACTATCACCATCAGTTTCTTGCAGGTTCTTTACTGGTGGCTAACATGCTATAGATTTAGTTATAAGCAGCAGCCGGCAGACTAGAATTAAAGTAGGACACTCAAATGACCTTTTTTTAAAATGAATCTTACAACCTTATAAAGCTGTCATCGGTCATTTGTGCAATATTATTATAAGCAAATTAATTTGTGTGCCTATGATAGACTATGATAGACTTCGATGGACACCCAATATGAATTCTGTCCTGTATCCGTATACAAGTCGCTACTGACAGCTGCCAATTATTTACTATTTTTCGACTTCTCAGAAGTCATCCACGCTTTACAAAGATGCTGAGCTAATCAAGATTCAATTAGAGAAAATTTAACTGATTTGTGTGGATTTATTTTGATATATGCTTATAAAGCGCCCTGGTGATCTTTGCATGAAATTGTTTTTTAGATGAGTTTAATAATGTAAACAAAAACTGTTACTTCCTATTGACCCCAATAATTATTAATATTTTCCATCGACCATCGACATAAAAACTTATATATATTGGCATGGTACAGGCGAGCTGTATTGTAGATGCGTCTTTTTAAGCTATAACATCATAAATGACAATAAAAATGTATGCACACTTATTAGTTTAAAATGCTTCTACACCTAATTGAATACTTTTATTACTCGCATCTGTAAATTTAAAGATGTTGTACGGAATTAAAAGGATTAGGAAGTATTTATAGAATAATAAATATTTGCTGTTGTTTGTATACAGAACGGTAGTTTAAATGCTAAAGATACAACAAAACAATAATATATAGACAAACTTTTACTATGTACTAGTCCGGCCGAAGTCAAGGTCTGCTAGTTGACAGTCATAATTGTAGCCACTGCAGAACGCCTGCTGCTAGATAAAGGTTTCCTCACAAAAGAGGGAAATATACCCATAATTGCCGTGCCGGTAAGCGTGGTCGTAGGATCGCGACAAGAATCACATCCCTGACCTGTTGTTTGCGGTGTAACTATCCGGAGTAGCGTAGCTTACATGTAACAAGAGGGAATGGCCAGCACAATTCCTGACGCGGAAGTAACGATCTGCGATTGCCCCTCCCTGGCAAAAAATCCCCTGTTATAGAAAGACCTATGTATAGACGTCGGTTCTGGTACCTCAGACGCCTCTTGCAACAACTGGTACAGGACCACTGTTCTATTCTGCGGGTAGTCCACGGCAAAGTTGTTCATATTATATTTACACAACATTTCATGAATTGACCAAACTCCTGAAGATAAGTCGATTAAAACACTCGCGTTACGGACATCAACCAACAGCATAAATACATAAAGTTAACACCCAAACAAAAAACAAACACATATATCATCATATAAATGTTTATCATAGGCTGCTCTTGCCGGTACGTGGTCTCCATACCCTGCCCATTGCAACTTCAACTTACTAATCCACCGGGCAATGTCGGTAACTTTAGTTCTGTGACAATTTCCTCGTTTCTGATTCGATCGCGCAAAGAGACTCCGAGCATTGCCCTCACTGAGACCACGTAACGGCAAGCGCAACGGAATGCGCAAAGATGGTCAGACGTTCTGATTAAAACCGCAGGATTGCGCTGGACACAGGCCGCATACAACCGGTCCTATTGGAGATTACTTGGGGAAACCTATATCCAGTAATGGACGTCTTATGGTGGTTAGTGGGGATAAAAACCCACGAGCTTCAGCATATAAGGATTACTACTATCTACGCCATCGAGTCCGTCGAATAATAATATTTTTGTATATACTTAAAAATACTTTAAAAATTTACGAATGGAAACACTTCTGTTCGACAGCTGTTTTAAAATTATCCGGCAGACCCGCGCGGATTGAGGTAGGGCAAATTGTTTGAGCGATAAAACTGAATGTAATAGCCCATTCTCATGTACGTACATTTCGCACAGTTACCGAGATATTTAAGATAATCGGTGGCGAATTTCAACTGGACGGTGAAATGGTTAAGGAAAAGCTGTTACGGTAAAATTTTAGTGCATAACACTCGATCGTTGGGGCTTTGTTACTTTATTTGTAGATAATCAGCTGGTTTTTTTATTAGTCACCTTTGTCTTGTTTGTTTATCTTGTCGATTTTTTTTATAGACAAATCCTTTATAATTTAATATATTTCTAAGACTTTATTAGACCAGTTCGATAAACAAGTACATACAATCAGCGTTCTGCGGTCAGTATGGGTCACTGTAGCTAAAAATACTCGTATAATCACAAGACTATCGTTAGCGTATTGCCGACTTTATAATTTGAAAATATTATGTCACATTACCCAGTAATTTCACTGCCTCTCTGTTTGGAACCCTGCCACTTGGCGGTAGAAATAGGTGAGAGTGGGATACCAATACAGTTGACTATTGTATGCGGTCTACTTCATGTAATAGCTTAATTACAGGCCCCCTATCCCCCAATACGGGCAGCAATAAAGCTTAACAAAATTCAAGCCTAGCACGGATTTTATGCTGAGAACTGACTTTGCTGATGCCATGATTCAAAAACATTATCCACTTAAATGTGAGGAGCTAATAAGTTATAGTTGTTATTTGTTGGCAAATTATTTATAGTACATTAAGAAAAAAAACTTAGCTACAATTATGTCGACAGAAAAAAGTATTAAACAGCCACTGCTTTTTACAAACAAATTTATCAAACTAAAGGCCACTGCTAGACAAATGTCTCGCCACAAAGGGGGAATCCACTTCGCAACGCAAATGCTGTCCATTCCCGTCTTGTTACATTTCACTTTTACTGCTTTGGATGGATACACCACCTGTCAGTTCTGGTACCTTAGTTGCCTCTTACAACACCTGGTGCACGGAGAGATATTATTACGTCTCTACTCTACCCTACTCTGGTACAGGAAAAGGTACTATTATATTTTCAATAATATACAAATTTATCTATTAATACTTGAAACGAAAAATTTACTTAACTTAATGGAAATGCGCAAACGGATGAGCCTGAAATTTTACTCATTTTTAGTTTACATAGACAGGAAGAGTTAGTTATTTTTTATTAAAACTAAAATCCACAAGAATTACTTCAAATTAATTATATGCGTTTCACCCGTAGTGCTTTTTGTTAATATTGACTAATTTTTTAATTCCTGTCATATACAAAGCGGCCGTAAAGTACCAGCAGAGTAGAATAGTACCTCCCCCTACCAGAAATTTAAGTGTAGAAAGAGGTAACTAAGGTGCCAGAACAGAAAATAGAGATCGAAGAAAAAGAAGCATTATGAGTTATATTAAAATAATTATTATTTGGAATTAATTAATATTCAATTCTATAAACGTGTAGCTGTCACTGTAAAAGAGCTTATTAAGTAACAAGAATAAAGAGGAGTTAGAAGCGTATTAAAGGAACGGATATTACATTAGAGAGTACCTTAGTCGCCTCTTACGACACTTGGTTCAGTGGGAGGTACTATTTTACTCACGGGTTTTTAATGTGTTATGGTCAGATTTCAACCAACGGATGATCACTATGTTTTAGTTCAATACGTCTATAGCAATGTTTTCCCAAACAATCCATAGATAAATTCAAAGTTGTTGTAGGAGTCATAAATAAGACGCCTCGAGTCGTAAATCCAACATTCTCTATTGGTGTCTATTAAGCCATTGATTTGATACCAATAAATCTTATAAGGTTTACAAATACGTTTACTAATAGATGAATTGCAAATGGTGATTAGATTTAATTGTTAGGTTTCAGATCCTCGGGGTGATTTTTATTATTTTCTTATTTTTATTTTTAATTCATATTTTACACTAAAATATACTAAATATAAGCAGCGCTCCATGGTTTCAGCCGTATTAGGATGAAAAAAGAATTGTATGCTTTGCTGGTATTGGTCCTAGCGGTGTATTTTATAATATAGGGTACAGTAACCTTTATTAATAAGTGGTTTATGTATTACTAAATTTTCCTATCATTATAGTTTAAACCCTGCGTTAATAATTAATTTCACCATTTGTACATTTTGTTACATTTTGTGCAATAAAGTTAAATAAATAAATGAACTGTCATAGTATCTTAGCACTTCCCACCTGAATTTCATTTAAATAACTTTAAAAACGTTGAATATTTATATTGACTTTGACCCCGTTTACCCCTTTAGGGGGTAAATTAAAAAAAGTCCTTTCTTAATGTTCCCCTACACTATAAAAAGAACCTGTGTAAAATTTCAAGTGTTTAACCCATATAGTATAGGCCCTTAAAGTATAGGCCCTTAATAGTATAGACCGTTAATATGTAAGTCAGTTTCTTTTTTTTTATAATTAGACTTGCAGTGCCTCGCGGTTACAGCCGCGTTAAATTTTTGAACTTTGATACTAACTTTGCACCTCATTTTACCACTTTTATGGAGAATTTCGATAAAGAACCTTCAAACTGATTTTTATTCGAATAACTTCAAAAATAGAAACGTTTCATTCTTGTTTTAAATTCATGTTTTACCGTCAATCAGAGTGAATTTTCAACCTTTCTTAGTGCTTCTATACCTTATGCACAATTAAAATGGCTGAGCCCAGGAGGTTCAAGCATTGCAATGACCGCTTTTGATCATTAAACAGTATCTACTTCAACAAGTAATGATTATATTTAAAATCCCTTCATTATTGTGTCGGTTGAGAAAAGTAACAGGAACAGACGACGCGTGTTTGAATAAAAAATCTTATAAAAAAACTTAATAAAAAACTTTTACTAATAAAAAAACTTCAGCAATGGGTATACTCCTCGCTTAAGTTTTTTTATTTCCCTGATTTGCTTCAATCGTGTCATATCGCCTTTAGCTATCCATTAAGTGCTTTGTGATGGATCCGTTTCTACAATTATTTTCTTTATTTTCCTCTTTAGTCTCTCGCCGTCCACGGGGTTGGCTCTGAAGTTCGAAATTTTCAGAATGAAGACGTTGAAACCAAACAAATACTTGGCGAAATTATAATCATCTAATGGTAATATGACTTTTACGATGTGCATTTGAGCTACATATTTTCTGATATAATATCTTAGTCGCCTGGTCTATCTTAGTCTGATATACTATCTTACCTCACCTGGTACAGGGGGAGCTGCATTTGTATACTGCCGGTACCTTACAGCTAAATTAAGATTTAAGACTCATTATAAATTTACACGCCGACTATTTATTGCCGCTGGTATACTATTTACTATTCCTTCCGTCGTAATGATAGTGAACTATCCTCACAATACGAAGTAAGAGTAGTACTTTAGTTTAGAGTTACACTGACTTCGGTTTCATTTTTGAAGACTTTTTCTTCAGCTAGGTAGTTCTGAAAACAACGACTAACTAGAACGGTGTAATTGATGGCCGATGGCGCGGATGGCAATGATACTATCTTGTGCGCCAAGGTTCGTGAGTTCGATCCCTTTCCAGGACAAACCACTTAATGATGAATGTTTGTTTTTGTTATGTCTGGTTCTTAAATATATATTAAAGTATTTGTGTTTGTTCTGTCGTCTGATGTCCATAGCACAACTGCTTCAAGTAACTTTTCCCCGATTTAGGTCAATGTATATCCAGTTCAAAAAATTTACAATAAGCTACGCTTTTTAAACTCTGTATTAATGTGAAAATAATATACATTTAATAATCCGAAGTTACTGTGGGATGAGACCTCGGATACGGGCCATACGGGCGGAAATGAAGGCGTATAAAGCGAAAATTTGGACTAGGAAAAGCGAGCAGCGGTGATTAATTACCTAATTAGTAGGAAAGGATTAACTTCCCTTGGTTTCTTTTTGATAAGAACAACATATTAAATTCATCGTATTACGACGGAATAAAATAAGATGGGAACAATAAATTATAAGGTAATTTTACATTATTTTTCTGCGTATCTTTTGTCTAGTTGTTCACATTAAAGGATTTACATCCTAAGTATATTATATTAGTATCTTGTAATCTGATATTATAGTTTAATTTATATAATATATATATAATTTATTATAGTTTAGTTTAATAAGCTTTTTTTATATTAGACTATGCCGACAATGTGCAGTCCGAGTGATAGTAAGCGTCGCAGTAGCCTCGTAATATCACAAAAATATCACTAGCGTATTGCCAACCTTGTGACTTGAAAATACTGTGTCACATCACCTAGTAATTTCGTTGCCTATTTCACACTTCAAAATCAAATACAGCATAGAGAACATTATTGGTATGGCAGTAGAAATAGGTGAATGAGATACCAAGGCGACCTTTTGTATGAGGTTTAAACTAATTTAAATGTAAAAGAAATTGACCTGGCCGACCATCCTAGTAGAGTCCATCCTAACTATATATTGCGACTATACATTGAGATATAAACTATCCTATCTCTTAAGTTGGAACTAACTGTACACTTGGAAAAAAAATAATAAAATTGGTTTAGTAGTTTAAAAATTCACCGTGGACAAACACCGTGACACGAACTATTTTATAAAGATAGGCATAGTAGAATAGTATGTACTTCTACACTGGATATTGTAAGAAGCGAGTGAATTATTTGAACCAATAGATGGCGTGAAACCCACCCGAAAGAGCGTAGCTCAATTGTTAGAGGGCGGGAATAAACAGCACCATTTCCGTCGCGAAGCTACGCTCTGCGATTGCCACCACATCTGCCCAGTACGGCAATTATGGACAAAATGACATGTCCAGCATTTCTTGGACTTTCTACAGATGGTGATGATGGGAAATATATCAGATAATTTATTAGTACGCTCTGCACAAACAAGGTAATAAATACTGACTGCCCAGGTGGCTCAGATGGTAGTGATGTAGTTCGATCGCCATACAGGATAAATATTTATATGATGATATTTGTTTTTATCCTGTATCTGGGTGTAAAAAATATGTATTTGAATATTATATTTGTGGTTTTTCTATTGTCTGATATCCGAAACACAAGTGCTTTAAGCGACTTACCACAAAGTCAGGTCAATATATGAGATGTTGTGTGAATACAAATACAACAATTTCCTTACGAAATATGGCTTATGCAACTCACGCGGGATTATTTTTTAGGACGTAGATCCAGCAGTGGACGATATCCACCAGGATGATATTTATAATTAATACTATATAATATACTAAGAACTACTGAAATTACTTAATAATCACTTTACTCAAAATTTTTGTGAGATATCGCGGAGTGTAACAGTATTTTATATTAAAGATAATAATTAGGTACTCTACAAAACAAATTGTCTTTGGTGTCTTTCTGTCTCTATCATTCTAAAAAAAAATAAAAACCGTGAAGGAAGGTTGGTTAAGATGGATAACAGTATCTTACTAGTGCATACTGAGTGCATGCTTCAGGAGCTAGCGGTAATCTCTTTTGATTGTTCATCTTAAGGTTTTTACGCCTATTTGACTTGCCTGCACATGCTAGCACAGTATTAGTATCATTATTATCGTATCAGCAATTAGAAGTCCACTGTTAAACATAGACCTCCCCAAGAAAAGGGGAAATTTGCCCACAATTTCTGTGCTGGCCAATCGTGTTAGTAATTGCAGATTGCAGCTTCTGCGGGGATGCTGCTGCCCGTACCCACCTTGTGCATTTGAGCTACACTGTATCGGATGAATACACCGCCATCTATCGGTTCTGGTACCTTAATCGCCTCTTGCGACACCTGGGATAGGAGGAGGTCCTATTCTACTCTACCGGTACTTCACGGCGCATTAGTATAGCATATCATTATAGATTAGTTTAATATACTTTATAACGCAATAGGCGTTGTATTGTTTTTATCTTAATAAACTCATGCTTGCTTACCATTGTGGTAAACAAAGACTATTGATGGACACACACATACATTTTTCTGTCGTCTAATATTTACGCTCACTAGTAAAGTACTATTTAATGTCTTTGTATATTACAAAGTTACCACAATATTTGTGTGATAAATTTAGTTATATTGCACAGTATATTTACAATGGTCAATGTAAGTGTAATTTGAAATAATCAAAAAGTGGTTTTACTTACTACTTTTTAATGCATATCATAAAAAACCGAATTTTAAAATCTGTTTTTTAAAGTGTGGTATCGTTAATACTATAGACGACTTTATAATTCGGTTCATTTAAAGAAATAAACTCCTTAACTTCTGTTTTATCTAAAAAATACAAAAGTGAACTATACGTCCTTCCTACATCCCTCGGAAACTATTTTCTAAAATCGATACATAAACTAATTTAACACCCCACATTACAAGAGGATAAGCCGAGTTAAATATTCATCAAATAGGCTATACATTTTCGGAGAGAACGGCCCAAGTTTCTAAGGAATCCGGTCCAAACGACATTACGACCGCCTGCGGAACCCTGATTTGTAACTTCGCTAAACTGTAACAGGGATTAGGAATTAATTGTCTTTTAAAGCCCGAAGAGTTGAATGTTTATTGAAACTCCGAATTGAAACTTAATTTGGCTGTTAACTATAGTTGAAGGAGTTATCTATGCGGAGGCTCGGAGTTAGTTGACGTTTTCTAAATTTATGTAATTTTTTTGTAAGCTTATATTTATGTAGCGTTGTAGAAGCTATGTAACTATCTGCTGGACATCAATCATTCCGTAAACAAATAAAAAGATGGGCCCGATGCAATTCCCTGAGGAACGCGAATAAATCAAATACGAACATCTTATTTAACAAGTCTAAGTAGAATAAATGCGAGTGTTTGAAATGATGTATCAAAATTTGGTTAAACAAAATAAATAAATATATCCTCTTTGATTTTGAAACATTAACATGCCTTTAAAATAAGATACAATGTGACTGTTTTTTTCTGAAAACTTACACAAACATACTTTTTAGAATTAGTTTGTAAAGCAATATCTAAATAAAATATTTATATCAAAATAATGACATAAACATTGCTTTTCTACTTAATTCAGATACATTATAATATAAATTGAAATTATGTTTTACAGGTACTATTGTACTTTTTCGTTACTTCTCGGCAATCTACATAATATTTATATATATATCACATCATTATCTATCATTCTTTATTTGTACCGCAAAATGTAGCTTTGTCGTTTTAACATTATGATTGGGTGCACTATTCAAATCTGTTTGTGGTCAAAATTATGGTAAATATAATGAGATAGTAAAAATAATCTTAACTAAGCTTTAAACGACGACGAACTTACGCGAATTCATTAAAATGTTCATCTACTTTAAAGCTGTGTTTACATTTCTCTGTTGCTCACTAAATTCCGGCAACATCTGTTTAATGTAAATAAAGTATGAAATATTTCCACTGCGCTTCAATAAAGACAAGCTGAGTGTAATTAAAATGCCAGAGTACCCGTTACAGGACCTATACCCCGACACGGAATTAATTAGAAAACTAACGTTCCGGACAGATGGGTTGGTTTAATGTGTCCTTTATATCCCTTTGTATTCGAAATAATAATAATTACAGTATCAGTAATAAAACATGTGGTTAGCCAATTCGAATCATGTTTGTCGTGCTATAAAACTGGATTACACTGTTTCGTTCTGTTGTATCGTTTTAATTGCGCAACATTTCTCTATGCTCTCGTTGTTGCAGTACAAAGTTGGCTTTAGTTTAATAATATGTTCTGTTGTATTAACTATGGGGATTATTTGTAGAAATAATTTCATCTGGATCAACCTTTATAATATTTTTGTTATTATCATACATACATACATATATACATATATATATATATTGTTAAGAGTTTGAAGGCTAAACATATCAACATTATTTAAAACAAGGAGTTTTGTAATTATTCTGTTAAACTTTAATACAAACTTTTCAAACATAAATAACTAATTAGAAGGAATTATTCTGAACAATTTTTCTTTATTCCAGTCCAATCGAGGAACTGACAATTAGAGGAGCATTGCTAAATACTTATTCGCTAGTTGAGGAGCTTAATGAATCCGACAAATAAAAGAGATCATTTTTGAAATAGAAAACTAATTATATAATGACAAAATATTTAAAAATTCAATAAAGAAGAAATAAGTGAATTAGACTACACTTAGTTCTTTATATATATATAACTGGTGACTTTAGATTCGATGATTCGTATACCGTAGTCCCTTTTAAGAGCCGCAAAAATTTACACAATTCTATTAGATTAAGGTAGACTTTATACAAAGGTCGTTTGCCCTTACCTTACGCTCATCTATTTCTACTGCCAAATAGCAATGTTTGCATTGCTGTATTCCGGCTTGATGAATGAGAGATTCAGTGAAATTACTGGGTAATACGACATACTATCTTCAACTCACAAGGTTTGCAACACGTTAGTAATATTAAGTTGCAGTGACGCTCACTATCGTGACTAACTGACGCGGAATGTATTCTCAATTGTTTAGCCTGGACTAATAAAAGATTTGTTTACTATGTAGTTTCTAAATTCCATCATCAATTCGACATTCAGGGGATACTTAGCTCTAGACATTGACCTTTCATTAAATGGGGGGATTTGGTCTACCCTTGCCACGCTATGTAAGCATAATAACAGTCACAGAGTATGGCTACGGGACTGGGATGCTGCCACCTACTACCCTACGCCGCCCTCTGTGTAATGCTATTTCTTATACTTCAAGAAATTTCCTTTTTCTAAATAAAACAGTATCATTAATTTAATAAATTATTAAAAATTGTTGAAGGCAAAATTAGTTAATATATTTTTACAATATACAAAGAACTAAGTGTAGTCTAATTCACTTATTTCTTCTTTATTGAATTTTTAAATATTTTGTCTTTAAATAATAAGTTTTCTATTTCAAAAATGATATCTTTTATTTGTCGGATTCATTAAGCTCCTCAACTAGCGAATAAGTATTTAGCAATGTTCCTCTAATTGTCAGTTCCTCGATTGGACTGGAATAAAAAAAAAATTGTTCAGATTAATTCCTTCAAATGAGTTATTTATGTTTGAAAAGTTTGTATTCAAGTTTAACAGAATAATTACAAAACTCTTTGTTTTAAATAATGTTGATATGTTTAGCCTTCAAACTCTTAACAAAATAGAAGTTCTTATAAAGCATCGTAGAAGTTTACCCTGGTAATATTTATTACCTAAAATTTATCTCTAAGCGTTATACATACGTGCAGAGAATTAAAGCTAATTCCGAATTATAAATAATCAAACCATTATCTACTGAAGTCATCAATATAGTTTTATTAAATAGCTGCTCATTATATACTGAATATTAATGGATTGGCAGTATCAATAGGTAAATTACATATCTTCTACAATAAGCACGTACAAAGACGACTATAGAGGATGGAGAAGGATGATGGTAAAGCAGATACTTGTCTAGTTATAAGCATATAGAATCAAAGCGTTTCAAGATATCTATTAATATATCATCATCATCATTATATCGGCCATTGGGCATAGGCCTTTAAAAAAAACGAGGAGATTAGCTCAGTATTAGCAAGCGGGTTGGCAATCACAAATCGCAACTTACTCTACGGAGATGCCGGATTCGAATGGATATACGAGTAGCTGTATCGGTCGGTTCTGATACTTTAGTCACCACTTACGACACCTTTTACAAAGAGAGGTACTATTTTACTTTCTATTTAATTTATCACGACTCAAAATATTTATTTACATGATGGTAACACACAATTTAAGTAAAGTCAGTGTGATATACAATAAACCAGTTGAAGGTGTTCACAAATTGAAATAGGATAACATGAAATTAGTGAATTTGTATATTGCCAGCAAGTCTTTAACAAAGCAGTTAAAATAACTACAACAAAAAATTCTCACTTACATGTTATATCGTACATTGTCGTGAATCCGAGATAAGTTGATGAAAGGTACGGCCCCCTCTATACCAGTTACGTAAGATATTTTATTTCATGTATTCGTATGTTTTACAGTTATTATGTCAAATTGGCGAGACCTTTAAGTGATTAGGCGATAGCATAGATTGGACGCGGATTCCGATTCCGAATCTGTGTTGAGGGGAATATATTTCATAAATTCGTATGTTTTACAGTTATTATGTCAAATTGGCGAGACCTTTAAGTGATCATGCGATAGCAAAGATATTGGACGCGGATTCCAATTCCAAATCTGTGTTGAGGGGAAATGAGGAGGGAATATTCACTCGATGATATCAGTGACAACGATAGAATAAGATACAGATTCAGATAGCAGTGCAAATATTATCCCCAAGATTGAAGCATGTTCTTTAGAGAGTGATGGTAAACCTGCCGCAGGGAGAGTGTCGACTCAGAAAAGTTATTATGGGAAGAAAAATACAAATGGTCTAGAAATCCACCAGCACCTGCGCGTACTCATCAACATAATATTATTAGACAAAGATCTGAATTAATTGGAACAGCAGCGAGTAAATTGAGAACCAAAGAATCATTTAAGTTACTTATAGATGATATAATTATGCAAATGATACCAACGAAAAAGTTAACAGAGACCTCAGGAAAGAATTCTACTATTAAAGAATTAAAGAATTCGTAGTATCTATTACTATTTCTGCAACATATTCTACGTCTGAAGATGCCGCCAGCTCAAGGCAAAATGTATCAAAAAGAGAGCGCTGTCACTTATGTGACAGAAAAAAAGAAAAAATTTGCTACAATATACAATAATTTATAAAATAAATAATAAAAAACCAAAAAATTGACATTATCATGTGATTCCGAGTAAAAATTAAGTTAAAAGAATTTCTTGGACAATAAATGTTTAATTTAATAATAAACGTTGTTTTTTTATAAATATTATATAAAACGACAATGTAACAGCGCACATTTGCCTCCTAGAAGCTAGTTTGTAAAGGGGGCTGCGCGACCCCCACAAAACCAGTTACGTTAGTCAATTTTACGATATCAGCCAAGGGTTAATATAAGTCTTATAAGGTTGACATATTTTTTTGTAATATCCCCTTGTTATATTAGTGTGTTTTTTATGTTTGAAAAATTCGATAATAAATTATTAGTTTTAGTCAAATCGTCTGTCCATTTTGAGGGTGGACGCCCTACTCACTTGCCGGTAATATGAGTTGACACTTTGAATTAAATTTTATCGATGGTAAAGTATTCTAATTAAGACTTTTTCTCATTGAACTCATGCGTTCTAAATTTGGACTATGTACATCGTTTGTAAGTACGGAAATATTTACTAATACAATGAATTTAGCTATCGTAGAATAATTTGGAAAAAATAGAAAATCTTGTAAATGATGTTAAAAAATTCACACATACACTGATCTGTCTACGAGATAAATATCCTAAAGCATAATTTGTGACCTATAATAGACAATAATTAAATTTGAAATATAATGCTTAAATACATATTTAACTTCGAAATATAAAATGAACACAGATGTGTATCATTTAAGTTGTTGTCCTGTATGGGAATCAAATCTCAAATCTGTATGGGAGCCCCTTGGCGAGCAGGATAAAGAACCTGACGAATACAGAAAATTCATAGTCACAATTTGTGCTATTCCCAAAAATAAAATGGGTTCGTAAGCCGTTTCAGTAAAACACGTACCATGCCGGTAAGAGCGGCGCAGGGCATCCACCCGCAAGATGGACAGACGATCTGACTAAAACCGCAGAATCACGCTGGGTACAACTGGTCCTACTGTAGATTACTTGTCGATGCCTATGTCCAGCAGTGGTCGTCGTGGTGATAACGATGATAATAATGATGAAGGATAAAGTCAGCTTGATAAGCCTATTATAGCACTCGTGAGTTTTTAATAAAATAAGAAATAACAACAATAGTATTTTCAAGGAGGAGAAAGAAAGTTCTTATTTTTAGCAGGCTGATGACCCAAGGGATCATATGATTCACCTAAGACATAGGTAATTTAATTAGGTCTATCTTAATCCAGTCTATCGACTCCAGACGGGTCTTAAAACTAAGTAATAGAGAGTAGAAATAAGAACCATCTGTGTCTAGACAGACAGTGTTTGCACATCATAGTCTAGGATAAAATCAAGCCAGCGAATTCTGAAAAATCTCTTGAAAGATCTAACCCGACTCATTTGTTTCGGTTTAAGAGTGATATCTTCGAATACATTTTCTTCACTTCGTTTCAATGACAGGAAATGGTTTTTCCTCCACTGTGAGTGAGAGACACAGAATAAATATCGAATCAGAGGGTCTAATTTTAGATTGTAAATTAAACTTGTATTAGTTTTATAAAAAAAAATAACTTTAAAACCACCGTATTACGGTTTGTTTTTTTATTATTTTCTATCCGCGACCCGCAGTTTCTCTGGCGTCAGTTCTTTCAGGCGTCTTGATTGTTAATGTAACTATTTCTGTGGGGTACCGGCGGAGTAAAATAGTACCTCCCCCTGTACCAGTTATTGTAGGAGGCGACTGAGGTACTGGAACCAACAGATGGCGGTATATCCATCTGAAGCAGCGCAGCTTTACCTACAGGATAAGCATAGGTAGCTACTCTGCATGTACCTCTCAGCTTAGTTTAAAAAAGATACAGATCAAAAATTTTACTATGCTAGCAGAATTTGCAGTTTTGTATGTTAAAACAGCTAAACCTCTTTAAAAACTTTTTTATTTATGAAAAACTGTAATCCTTATATCCATCAAGTCCACTGCTAGACATAGGCATCTCCAAGATATCCTTTGCGACGGAAATGCTGCTGCCCATTCTCGCCCTGTTGCCCTTTGATCTACACTGTTTTGCCATTTCTCAGTTCTGGTACGTTGCATCTTACAGAGGTACATAGGGACATACTATTTTTGACTAGTACTGTGGTTCTTTAATATTAACTATATAGATTATTTTCCCCGAAATAAATCCTGAAATATTTAATTTTCAATCTAAGTAAAACTAATTTATCATAATTTGATCCGGTCTAAGACTTTTTAACTATAATTGAATACAACTTTGAAGATGTTAATTAATAGATCGTCCATGTCACTGACTTATCGGAAATACCTGTAACTTCTAAATTCTATTATATATTTTCTGAGCTCAATAAATAGTTTGTTTTATTAGTTATCTATTTTAAAATATGTGAATTCTGATCATCTGGCTAATCTTTGGCTCCGAGCCCACATTCCCAAATTGAGTCGGTATGTAAAGTATATAAAGGAGTAATGGGAACTTCCAGCACGATGCGTTCAATGGATCGCTATCCACCGTACAGACGCACACACATTTCACTTCGGATTTAGTTATGTAAAAACTTGAAGTCAGGGACGTATCTTATTTCAAATATATACATATATAATCCACCCCACTTGTTACGATCTTGGCATACCTCTCTCACTCCCTTACTCACATTAGTCTACTCACACATGCTCGTTTATTCAAAGCACTTCTGACCTGGCCCAACTTCTACCTCTTCTACCTAGTTAAGATATGTCCGCCTAGGTCGTCCTATACCAACTCATCCATTTACTTGCGATCTATATATTTGTGCAGTCATTTTATTTTCATCCATTCTTTTTACATGCCCAAACCATCTCAACATTCCGTTTTCTACTGTTGTCACAACATCATCTTTACACCACATCAACCTCTTATCATAATATTCTTTAAGCTATCTTGCAAACTTACTCTATACAAACGTACACGTTCCGTACTTGGAAGTAATCTAATATAAATGCAGATAAAACGAATTGTCAAAATGTATGTACGCACCTAACTATTTAGTTTTTTTAACAGGTCAACAAACAGTTATGCAGTCTCCTGATAGTAAGCGTTACCGCAGCCCAATCACGGTCGTAATATCACAAGGATATCACAAGCGTGTTGCCAACATTGTCACTCAAACATCTTTTGTCACTTCACACGGTAATTTCTCTGCAACTCACACCTTTCCAACCGGAACACAGCAATTGCTATTTGGCGACAGAAAAGGGTGAGAGTGAGGTACTAATGCAAACGACCTTCGTATTAGGTCTACCTTGTGTAAACGGGCACATAACTGAGAAAGAATGCACCTAATTGGAGTGGGATATTGGGATCGGGAGTTTATATGGAGAACTGTGTATTTTCTAATATTTGTATGGAGTATGGTAGTTATAGGTAAGAGACCCAAAAACTGGATTTGAACTCTTTGTTAATTGTATAAGTGCTTAATTAAATGTCCCTGGTCATAGGTTTCTTCAACAAAGGGGGATTTTTTTTCATAATTAGAGAGAGATATTCAAGAAATGGCACTGATTTCTCAACACAAACAGATTAGAAGGAAAAATTCGACGTGTCTGCTACGATCTCGGTTAGACAACGCTAGTATAGTGCACCTGCATTTGAAAGTTGCAAGTTTATTTTTGACGTAACAACGTCTTATAAATTGGTTTGCCGGGTGACACTTCAAGAAACTGCGTTACGCTCCGCTCACGTTATGCGCTCACATTGAGAGCGAGTGAGAGGCACGCGTCCCTCTCACTCGCTCTCATTGTGACGTGTGTTACGCAAATGTATTGCAAGTTATTGTATGTATATTTGTATATAAATACGTATGTATGTGTAAAGGTAAAAATAAAATTTTGTTAATATGAAATTCAGTGCGAGATTCTTTGTATAAATTAATGTTTTAAATATAATTCTTTGTATAAATAAATGTTTTAAATTGTTACTATTATTTCATCCTTATTCCTACTATACGAATGAATATTCACATTAAAATTATTTTACCACTCAAAGTCGTTGTCACGTAAAACTTTCGCCCGTATACCGACTTTACAGGCAACCAATTTTTTAGTAAATACACTATTTTTTAAGTAAATATCACACAACTGACTATAGGTATATTTCATTTAAGTATTTGTCTTCTTCGTAACGATAACATTATTTTATTAAGACCAAGTTATGTTAGAGCTTCTTAATAAAAATACAGATAAAAGAAATTTGGTAAATAGGCATCTTATTTACTCGCTCACCCTCTGTAAAAAAATAATGTTTTTTTTTGTATTTACATCCTCTTGTTATGGAATACCTTGTAGGTCTTCTAAACCCATTCCGAAGCCCAATATTGTTTTCCTTAATCATTACCTTTTTTACGATACTTCTTTTGAAAACTTTCGCGGTAATTTGGTATTCTGTCTCGTTATATTTTGTGATAAAATATTGATCATTTTGTGATCGCTGTAGCAGTGTTGGTAAAATAACTGTAGATAATCAAATAAAATACAAACTCAACGAGTCTATGAAACATTATCGGGCCATCGCGTTTGTTCTCAGTGTTAAAAATATGTATTAAGGTATTATATCTGGTTTCCTATGTCCGTAACCCAAATGCTTTAAGCGACTTACAAGTTAGGTCGATTATGAGATATCATGTGTATCGTCATCATTATCATCATATCAGCCACTGGAAGTCTACAACTAGACATAGGTCTCCTCAAAAAAAGAGAGAATTTAGCCTATAATTGCCGTGTGTTGGCAATTGCAGAGCGTAGCTTTCGCAACGGGGATGCTGCTGGATTGATATACCGTCTGTCGGTTCTGGTACCCTAGTCTTACGACCCCTTATACAGAAGTGGCTTGTGTAAATATATTCTTGTATTAATAAAAAAATATATGTATATATAATCTCGTTTTATGTGAATATAATAAATGTGTTTAAATATACTACAGGGTACGGTTAAAGCCCGGGACTCCTAGCAGCCTATTTATAAACGCCAAATTTGACACGTGATAGATATCTAATTTCGATAAGTGAGAGGGTCAGAAGTCAATTTGGTCGAGCCAAAGTTTTCTGGCAACTTTAAAGTGGAATTTGTGATGGATTGACAGAAGATAAGGTTTATAATTAACTTCGTACCGTCATTTGGAGGGTTAGATCTAATTTATATAATAAAGTGATAATTTCCTTTATCAACATGATAATTGTGCCCCGTGGCTTGAACCGAAACGCTCGAGTATTTTCTTATAAAACTGTTCTAATTTTATTGGCTTTTCCTGAGATTATTATAAGAGGTTATACAAAGTTCGTCTGAATTCGTACCTCACTCACACCTATTTCTACCGCCAAAAAGTAGTGTTCGCATTCCGGTTTAATGAGTAAGAGAGGCAATGAAATAATGTGACGTACTATCTTCAATTAATAAGGTAACAATGCGCTAGTGATATCTTCCTGATAATTAAAGGCTGCGGTGACACTTACTATCTCGCAGAATTTATAATTGTTTGTCGATCTGGCCAATAAAAAAAATAGTGTTCAATAAATCTAGTCAATTAAAAAAGATTTTTTTGTTTAAAATATAAAGGCATTCCTATTATTACCATCATCAAATTAGTTGTAGATTTGTAGATCGTCCACTGGTCGACATGGTTTCTTGAAGAAAATGGGAAGTTCGCCTTTAAGTGCCGATATGGGCAAGCGTAGTGGACTATCACATTTTAATAGTAATAATATAATAAGGCGCTATTGTCGTGAGGTACCGGCGGAGTATAATAGTAACTCCCCAGGCACCAGGTGTCATAAGAGGCGACTGACGTGCCGGATTCGACGGAGGGCGGTGTGTCCATCCGAAACAGTGCAGCTTTAATGCACAGGGCGGGCAGAGCAGCAGCATCTCCGTCGCGATGGCTGCGCTCTACGATTGCCAATACGTTTGCCCAGCGTGGAAATTATGGGCAAAAAAACTCCTTTCTTGGAGAGGCCTATGCCCAGTTGTGGGCTTCCAATGACTGTTATGATGATGACAATGACATACACACACATTCATTCGTACCTGCACATAAATGATCAAAAGTGCATATAAGAACAGGCTAGATCTAGTTTAGGTGCTTAATCATCAAAATGTATTATAGTTAAGGTTTTATTGTGTAAATAAAGTTATTATTATTGTGTCGATCATAACCTCACCAGTGCAATAAAATAAAAATATAATTAGATCCGAGAGAGAGAAGAGAATCAGCAGACTAGTATTAAACTAGGACATTCAATGACTTATTTGTTTAAATGACCCTTATAACACTGGTTGTCAGGGTCATCTGTCAGGGTATAAAATTGTATATTGCAAATCTATATTTATAGATCTTTTATTGTTATTTTCAACGTTTCAAAAAAGATAGGTCTATTTTCAAAAATATATACTTGACATTGATTTAATATGTAGATTAATTAATATAATTATAGTTTCCTAGTATTATAGTCGCGTTCAATAACCAAATGTGGATGATACATTTGACCGCAGAAGTGTACTCATCTTGCGCCGTGGTGCCAATAAGTGGCACAGTCGGCTGATAGGAAATGGATCAAGTACATACGCGTACAATAAAGCAGACGCGCCATCAATTCCACATCACTTTTTATAACTTCTGATGGCAATAACGTCTTGTATTTCGTGTAATATTTATAGATGGGCCCGATGGCAAAGATGATAGTGATCCTTTCTTCGCGCTAAGAGTCGTGGGTTCAATTCCCACCCAGGGCAAATATTTATACGATGATATTTGTCTTTGTTCTGTATCTGGTTGTTAAATATATGTATTTAAGTAATATATTTATGATTTATCTGTTGTCTGATGTCCGTAACGTAAGTGCGTCTTATTACGAAATCAGGTCAATGTATGAGATGATGTACGAATAGTGGGGATGAAAAATCAAATACAAATCGGGCCCAGTGGCACAGATGGTAGTGATATTATCTTATTCACCAAGGGTCGTGGGTTCCATCCCCACCGAGGATACATCTTTACATGATGATATCTGTGATGGTTCTATGTTTGTGTATTAAACGTATATATTCATATTCCCCTTAATTGATAGGCAGTGGGCAGCGCATTTGGTACGCAAAGTCGATGGCCGATAGAGTCGTAAGCTTCTGGAATGAAGACCACGTACCAGCAAGCGCAGCGTAGGGCGTCCACCCGCAAGATGGACAGACGATCTGACTAAAACCGCAGGATCGCGCTGGACACAGGCCGCATACAACCGGTCCTATTGGAGACTACTTGGGGAGGCCTATGTCCACCAGTGGACGTCTTAGGGCTGATATGATGATGATGATTCGTGTATTATATATGCGATTCCTCTGCTGTCTGATGTCTGTAACTCGAGCATTTTAAACGACTTACCTTGGAATCAGATCAGTTTATGAGATGTGTGATTTTTTTCAGACTGGGCTAGGACTAGACAAACCATCGTACAGTCCTCGTAATAGTTATCGTACATATCACCCTATAGATGCTGGTAATATCACAAAGATAGTGCATTGCCAACTTTATTACTTAAAGATAATATTATCGAGTAATTTCACTGCTTCTTTCACTCTTTTAACCCAAAACACAGCAGTGCGTGCATTTCTATTTGGCGCTAGAAATAGGCGAGAGTTAAGTACAAATATAGGCGACCTTTTGTAAGAGGACATTATAATTATACCTTTGCGTACATGAAATCGAAATTAACCAAAACACGTAGAGACCTGTATAGTAATTATATTTTGTATTTGTTATAGATAATAATACAAGGAAATAAAGCCACGGTAAACTAATTCTAAATCAAAAACACACAAACTTGATCAAAAGTTTCTATATTCCAAAGCCAAGGGAAAATATACTATAATCATATATAAATAAGGTGAAGTATATCTGAAAACATTAAAATACCAACGCGTACTTTCTAAATGCCAAGGCTTAACCTACAGAGCTTCTCTAACAGCTCCATTTGTTATGATACCAAAGGGAATTTAGTTTGAATAATATAAGGGATAATATTGTTTGTTTTAACACACCACAGTACGGATGATTGGCTTATATAATTGGATGGAGAAACCTTTAGAAGTATGTACATACAGTTATGTAGAAATAATGTTTAATTTCCCGTGGGTACTCATGTAGAACAATATAAATATTTTTTTTATTAAAAAAATCATTTATTCCTTTAACAACTTATATAGGTAAAATGTTAACCTTATGACATACAAATAAAAAAAAAACAAAATATAAAATAAGTCGCTCAGAGTACTAGTGTTAACTAATGTAATCTTTGCACTAACAGAGGAATCACAAACATTATACTTAAATACCTATTTTGTATACCCAATTACCATTATAAAGTACCTAAATCCATAGATGGCATGAGGGATACCCCCTCTAGAAATAACTTAGATCATATAGCTGCGCTCTGCGATTACCACCACGCCAAGCTAGTTGTGAATATTATTATTGTATTACTTTATTAATACTAATATTATAACGCTGAAGAGCTTGTTTATTTGTTTGAACGTTCTAATCTCAGAAACTGCAGAAATAATTTTAAAAATGTTTCAGTGTTAGATAGTCCATTTATTAAAAATGTTATAAGCTTTGTGACATTACGCTAAGACTAATATATAAAAATAATTGCCGTTTGCGCCCCAAACACTTGCCAACTTTTATCCGCAAATCTACTTTTAACCGTGTTGTTGTCGATATGCAGTCAGAAACGAACTTTTGTCTTTATAAAAAATCACCAAATTTGTACAATTTCATTCGGTTATTATAACAGTATGTGTGATTAGAGTCCCTCTGTTAACCGCAGAAATTTTTTTAATTAATTTTGATATGTATAAAGATAGATGAGTACGATTCAAAAAGAAGATAGACTTTTCGAAGTACTAATCATGCGCAGACGCAGTCGCGGGTATCACCTAGTGTAATTATAACCTGATGCCAACAAATCATTGGATAACAATAATAGGAACCGGTGTAAACAATACTTCATATATTATTGTGGTATACGAATTCACACCTCAACTGGCATAGAATGGTCGGGCGATTTATCACGAGAACGTCAAACACACGTGCAATGTACCACGATGCCGGGAACGCGAACCCATTGAGGGTAGTCAACGATTGTCAGGAACGCACACTTTCGACCTGACACTAGCAAGAAAACTGAAGTCACACCAACATCACATGCATTGACCAGACTCGAAAATAAGACGTTAAAAGCAGTTGTATTACGGACATCGGCCAGCAGATGAGTCACAAATATAAAGGGTTTAAGTACACGAAGAAGGCACATTTAAGTACTGACTGTACATATGACTATATGTATAGTCAGTACTTAAATGTGCCTTATATACTATATACGTCGTAATCATCTGGTTAAATCTCTTATTTGATTGAATGACTTGCACGTTCATTGAGTGACGACATTTCAATTATATTAAATGTTAAAAATTCTATTATATGCCGTCATTCCAAGAACGCGCAAGTCATTTAATCGAATAGGAGATTCATCCAGATGAATGTGGCATATATATCGCAACATGCAACAAAATATTCTAGTGAATGTAGTTTGAAAGTCGTTAATGTACGCGCTTACACAGGAACCGCAGCTGAATTCGTATGTAGGGCATCGATTTTGTGGCTATCGCCTTATGATAATTCGGCTGATTGACCGATCGCTGATCCTGGCCCGACTTACGATTAAAACGTCCCGATCCGAATGGTATCGGAAGATATTTGACGGTGTGTTAAACTGAGAATGGAGCATTCACAAGCCCCGGTGATTTTCCATCCGGGATTCACGAGATTTCTTTCGAGATATTTCTAATTGAATCAATGCGATTTTAGCTTTTTTCCGTATCGTATTACATATGTATAGGTAAACATATAATTTGACATGAGGTAGACTTCATACAAAGGTCATTTACATTGGTACCTCACTCCCACCTATTTCTACCACTAAATAGCAGTGCAAGGAATGTTGGAAAAGAAATGCAAGCCATTGCTGTATTCCGGTTCAAAAGGTTAGAGTGACAGTGAAATTACTGGATTTTGATGAAACGAGTAATCGTCTATCGGTACCGGAGCTCACTAATTTCTTGGTCAGTGAACTGAATTATAGAAAAAAATGTATTCGAATATTCTTTGACCTTGCAAAAGCTTTCGATATTGTATTCATTCCTCTTCTACTTCGATGACTTGAGTCTGATGGCGTGAGAGGGGAACAACTCAATCTTTTCAAAAGTTATCTGAGCCATAGACAACAAACAGTTAAAATAATTAGCTTTATTAGTGATCCCTGTGAAGTAAAATATGGTGTACATCAAGGGAATGTGTTGAGACCTACGTTATTTATCATGTACATTAATGACATAATTAATAATACCCTGAAAAATGGAAGAATAATTGCATTTGCCGATAATACTGCTCTAGTGTTTAGTGGTAGTAGCTGGGAAGATGTCACTACAAATGCTCAAACTGGCTTTACTGACATACAACAAAAATTGAATGGAAGCCTACTAACTTTAAATGCAGATAAAACAAAATTTTTAACTTTTTCGATTACTAAAAAATCTCAACCGACTTCAAATTCTTTGCATCTCTTCACTCACCAGATAAATTGTAAATTTAAGAAGGATACTTGTGTTTGTCCGAAATTAGAAAATGTTTCCACGTATAAACATCTTAGCATAACATTGGATTTTTTATTAACTTTTAACCCTCACATAAATATTTTAACGCAAAGAATTCTGAAATTAACTGCAGTTTTTAGAAGTATAAGACATATTGCTACAGAAAAAAAAAATAAAAACATTATACGTAACTATATGTCAGTCTGTCTTGTCGTACTGTATTACTATTTGGGGGGGTGTTACTAAAAGGGGTGTCTAGCGGTAACATATTCGTGCTCAGAGATCTGTGCTCAAAATTATGTAGATTTCACCCTTTAAATGTTTTTTAAACTCACTATTTTAACCTCAAAACTCTATATCCATAGCAAAGTTTAAACAATAAGACAAATGTACTACCAAGAACTTATTCTCAAACAGCATAAACTATGTAAACCTGAAAATAAACTAACTCATAGTAGGCGAAGGTATGTGGATTTTCAAAATATACATCAGCCATGTCGTACCCGGTTCGCACAGCGATTTCCACACTTTGCAGGACCATTTATTTATAATAAAATTAACCATGAAATAGATATTCATGACATGAATAAACACACATGTAAGACAACAGTAAGGGAATGGCACTTGGCATTGGACTTCAACAAGACAGAAGAATTGCTAACAATATTATGCTAGACAGGACTATATTTATTGTTTCTATTATTGTTTATGTATATTTTACTTACACAGTATAGTATAATATACTTCATTATCTATATATTTATAATATATATGCGTAAATAATATGTTGTATTAACAAACCTTGTTTTATATTAGACCATATATACACACATTCACCCCTACATGCACACTACAGAGCATAGGTGCCTATAAGAATAGGCTAGACCTAGTTTAGGTACTTAAGTATCAAAGTGTATTTTAGTTTAAGTTTTCCTTTTTTTGTTTAATAAAGTTATTATTATTATATGTATATATATACCTACCTTACCTGGCAGGTAAGGCAAGCAGACAGACGAAGTTGTTATAAGCCAAATGGCGTAAATATTAGTGATCTTATCATGTGCACCAAAGGGAGTGTCCGCTTTCCTGAGTGAGAGTCAAACCCACTCAGGAAAACGAACGGAAAATGAAAAGGTTTATTTTTTTTCTGTGCCTGGTTGTTAAACATAAGAAATCAAATATTATATTTGTAATATCTGTGTTAGTCGATGTGCTATATACCTATATTTATATATACCTCGAAATCAGGACAGTAAATGAGATGTTATGTAAATATTTTTATTTTGTACTATCACCGCGATTTTGCAATCCTAGTTTGGTCTTTTCACGTTATTTAGGTGCTGTAAAATAATTTAATTTAATACCACCTAGATAACGAACATTAATGTTTTATTTAGCTTTACTGTAAAAAACCGTAACACTAAAATATATAATTTCGTCTGTCATAATAGAATGAAGTAAAATAGAGCGCGGTATAACATAATCAAGAATATGAGCACTTTGTAAAGTCCCACAAATTCGTATTAGGACGATCCCAGGTGAATCACCTAGCAAAATGAACACTGCATGCTTTTCTGTCTGGAAAACAAACAAGTTTCGTTTGTTTGGGAACCATCTGGTGACACAGGAGTGCAATAATTTTAGTCTAGAGTTGTGAGAAAAGATTTTGTACGAGTTATTTTGTAATTACTGTCCGTTTATTTTTTATTATGATAGTAGCGACCCGTGAGGATACAAAATAGTAATTGTAAATTATTTCTACAAGATATACGTATACTATCGCGGTCTTTTCATTTCTATTTTGATCTATCTCGCCAGGTTCTGCCAGCGTGTGCAATGTATTTGCAAAAAAATAAAGAACCTCTAATATGATTAGTTTTGCTAAAATTTTATGCATGTATTATACACATAAACCTTCCTCTTAGATTTCTCTATCTATACAAATATAACACATAATAATCTGTTTCGTATTTTTAAAGATCTAAACTGCAGACAGCAGAAAGTGACTTTGATTTATACTAAGTAGTGATTAACAAGCGAGAGACCCTATATAAAATCTGTAATATCTTTTAAATATTAATGACTAGCTTGACGTGACTTTACCCGCGAGATCGTTATATTTCATCCCCGAGGATCTTTGGTGATGACGATCCCTGACAGCTAAATTGTAAAAATTCATGTAGCTTCCATAGAGAAAAACAGCCAGATCTATCCTATTGGAACATGTTTTCGGGACAAAAATTAAATTATGTATTACTACAGACTATTAATATTGTATGTGCCAAATAGAATTAAAATCTGTTCAGCTGTTCCAGCATGAATGAGAAATAAACATACATTCTTGCATCCAAACTCACCAACTTTCACCTTTAAAATATTAGTAACGATATCAGCTCCCCGCACTTTTACTTACGTATTTTTCGGTACCGCAAATATATGAAAATAAAATATGAAACATTATTGCTTGTCTCTCAGTTTCTGCAGAGGATAATCTTAACCGAACTTAAGTATGAGGATTAGGAGCCCGCGACAAACATACACGGTGAGACGTTAATTTTTATTTATAAAGATATATGTTCGGATTTTTAAAAAATTATGAAATAAAACACAAAATCATTACACTAATTGTGTACAGTAATAGAGATTTATATTTTTATTTAATTTAGTATTTTATTTATCATTAAAAACTGTTATTATAGCTACACTTATCAGTAAGGAAAATATTTAATTTCAGATCAGATCAGACAATTAGTTTAGGACGTTCATACTTATTTTTTAGTGTTCGAAAAAATAATGGAGTGCCCGCGACTTTGTGGCCCCCGTGGAAGAGTAATTTTAGGGAGTATAGTACCTTTCTCGATAAATAGACTTTCCAACAACGAATATTTTTGTCAAATTGAACCAGCGGTTCCTGAGATTATCGGGTTCAAACAAACAAACTTAGCTGTATGATATAAGTATACATTTAATCTAAAAAAATGGTCAGCAAATCTAAACAGTCATCTTTTTGGATTGCCTATATTTTTTTTAAGCCTACAAACCAAGTGTTTGTCTACAAAAAAAACCTTTCAATGAGCAGTATCTTTTGTGTTGTAACTTTCTGTTAAACATCCCAACGACTATAAGGACTTAATTTCCATTACGTGGGTACTTCTTTTAAAATTCAATTCAGCCCAAATAATGTCATTTCCATAGAGAAAAAAGATTAACAGATCACAACCCAAAAAGCAAACCGCTTACTTAAACCAAAACAAAGAGGAGATCGTCAACTAGAAGGGCAAAAACCGGGGACCCCATCCCTTGCCAGGCCATTAAATAATTGCGCGATTCAGGGGGGGCATCAAGACATTTTAGTAAACAAAGGGACATGAATATGTAGTCTGCTTCATTAAACAATGTATAAATCTGGAGAAAAAAGGACTGATAAGTACCCTTTATGAGGTAGTTCGAACAGCGCCATCTATGTTTGGAAATGGGAAACCTTTTTTGTGCTGTGGCAAAGAAATGGTTGGACAGTTAAAGATAATGTTCTGTGATTTAGGTATATACTCCAATCGGATTGCTACAAACTGGATATTTTTCTGAGAACGCAGCAAGATGCTTATTGAAAATATTATGTATCTTGTATTATTTGTCATCATTATCATTATCTCAGCCGTTGGACGTCCACTGCTGAAGATTGATGAGCCCACAGGTTTACTATTGGTTAACAAAAAACGTATGACAAAAGATCATTTGACAATTTTCACTTCGCTAATGTATTATTTTAAAAAGTAGTATTAATTCGAAATAATCCAGGTTTCACTAACACTTTTGAAATCAATATGATCATACCAGCCATTGGAAGTTCACAGCTGGACATAAGCCTCTCCAAGAAAGGAAGTTTTTTGCCCATAATTGCAGCGCTGGGCAGCTGGGCTAGCTAAGTATAATTTTAAGAATCATAATTTTGCAAATTAATAAACAATTGTACGCTTCGATATGTGTAAATTCCTATTTCACGTTGATATTAAAAATAATAGTAATTTTATCTTAAAATTTGCTTTTAATTTCGATAGTAGAGAATTGAGGTGATGATATCTGATAATCTCTCTTAATACTACGATACAGTGATATATTTTTTGTACTGTGCCATTTATTGCATTTCCAATGCAGTAGACATTATAAGGAGCTAGTACTGAGAGAGAGAAATAATTAAGAAATGCTGCATTCTCAAAATTTATTTCAATTATTTTTGGAGAATATACGTATTTCCCAACAAAGGAAAAAATATCAATCCTGTTAACTAATAAGGGTTCAACTTTAAGTGAAATTACTTTTATACAAAAGCTTTGTAATGATATTTTGACTGTTTTTTATATTCATATTAGATTATTGAAAGTCTGAAAATATAGATATTCAAATTGTTAAAGCTACTGCAATACTTTTTGACATACTAATGAAACTCAAAGAATTGAAATTCAATTTAAACATGGTATATTAACATGAATAAATATACATTGACTGCAATTACCAACACGCTTGCCTAGTGCGGCAATTAAGAGCAAAACTCCCATTTTCTTGGGGAAGCCTATGTCTAGGAGTAGACTTTCAATGGCTGTCTGTAAGAATGAGGATGATTAACTACATAAAATATAGACTGTAATTCTTTCAGATATCGAATTACTGAATAATACGCTTTCCTTAAGTAAGTTAAGTACTTTTAATGGAATTTTAAATTCACGAAGGATTTTTACAGCGTTTGGTAAACGGTGTTACACTTAGAATTCAAAGGCGAGGGACCCTTTTTTATTATTGTCAAGTTGCGGCGGTAGCGTAGGTCGTTGACTCAACTTGAAACATAACGTATCGTTACACTAGCAATTTAATCCATATTGTTTTTAAAACAAGGCCACACAATGAAAATAGATAAATAACGGGAAATCAAAATGTTACACTTGAAAAACCATGGCACACGGCTCACAACCAGATTTCTCACTCTGGATCTGATTAGCCAGCTCAAAGCAAAACGAACCTAAAAAAGTCAAGCCTGATTGCATGATTGAGATGACGTTCTGCAATAGATATGATAATGATAAAAATATATTAAATAAAATAGGTTTCAAACTCTTATGTGTCTCTTACTGAGATCAAAATGAATATAAAAGAGTTTTTAACGTTTTAAATTTTGCGTTTAAATTATTAAGAGTTGATATTTCGTTGCAAGAATTGAATGGACCGAATTATTTACGCTCTAATCCTTTAAATAAACAATTTTAATGCATAAACTAATTTAATTAATCTCAAATTAATTTTGCTGGAACTCTGAATGTAATATTGTTAACATCAGTCATTTCAAGATGAAAGATACACGAGAATTTCGTTTACATTTCAGAGTTAAGTACCACCTAAAAATGCAACGAATTTACTTCAAATATATTTCATGGTTTGCGGAGTATCTTTATTCATAATACAAACTGTACTGGGCACTTCATATAAAGTCTTTTCACAGACTAGACTGTGTACTTAGGGAAAGATTTAAAGGAACAATTTTAAGTATAAATTTGTGCGTAGAGTAGAACAGTACTTTACCTTGTACCTGGTATCAAAAAAGCAACTGATTTACTGCAAACAGCAGATAGCAGTATATCCATCTGAAACAAAATATTTTAATTTTAAAACGATAGGCTCTGCAGTCGACACCACGCCTGCCCAACGTAGCTATTATCAATTTGAACAAAAAATAGCTGAACAAAGCTATAGACCTCTCCATGCTGCACTCAATGCTCTTAGTCTATTTGCGCAAACGTATCAGGAATGAGGAGATTCGTAAGACATCCAAAGTTACCTATATAGCCTGGCAGATTAGCAAGTTTGAGAAGTACAGACCGATGAAAGATGGAGTCGTGAGATTATAGAGTGGAGACCAAGTGGTGCACAGACGATCTGACTAAAACCGCAGGATCGCGCTGGATGCAGGCCTATGCCCAACTGTGAACGTCTTGTCTACTGTTGTTTCTTTATTTCTATATACATTTATAGAGTTATGGTGACCATGACATGCAAAACGAGTTCTATTTAAAATGCAAAAAACAATCTCCTTTTTATTATTACAGCATTCCCCTAACACTGACCCGGACTGTACTTAAATATCGCATTTGCATTCTATTGCAACAGAAATTACTCTAAAATGTTTTGTGAATGGCATAAAATATTTTATTTTGTCTGCGCCTCTCGCAACGTTTACTGTTGAATTTTGAGTAGACGATGTTCCAACAGTCGACGTTTTACCGTTTCAATTTTATGGGTCAATGTTTTTCACTTTCATAGCCGTTTAAGGATCTGCGCTTTTACACTTCGCTGTCTTTATGTTTAAAAACTTCTATTTGATATTTAAATTAAGTACGGCGAGTTTTATGAATACATTTTTAATATCATTCAAACCAATATATACTCCATATATATATATTTCTACTTCCAAGTAGCAGTATCCTCATAACTGTTCCAGTTTGAAGGGTGGGACTGGCAATGAAACTACTAGGTTATGCCATGTATGGCCATAATATCTCCATGACACAAGGACAGCAATGCTTGTGATATCCTTGCGATTTGATTGATTTGTATTTTTTTTATTTGTTTTAGTAAGCTGACAAACGTGCATATAGCATATACATACATATCAAGGTACTGATAACCTTCACATACTTGACCTAAATATGTTATGCCATATTACCCAGTAACTTTCCCGTCTTTCGCTCGCACTTCAAACCGGAACATAAGGCTAAGGTGCGAATGATGACAGCCTTCAAATGAGGTGTACCTCTATCAAAATAAACGATTATAGTTAAGGATTAAATTGATAACAATCTCAGAAGGCAAGCAATCTGCATATTATGTACACACAGTAGCAGATCGACCTACACAAGTTTGTCAGAAATCTTCAGTCAATTTAGAGCTTGATGACTTGATTCGATTCAATATAATGTCAATTATAAAACTTTGACTATTTTGTGTAGTTTAATCTGAAACTTTATGTATTTCGGTATATTTATGTAACTTTATATATTTTTGATCTAATCCCGAAATAAGTCACTTAGCGCATTTGTATCACGTACATCAGCCAACATAGGAATCTACACTATTTATATAATCTATTAATATTATAAAGAGGAAAGATTTGTATTTTTGTTATGTAACGAATAAACTCAAAAAGTACAAACTGATTTTAATAATTTTTTTTCATTAAAAAGTTACATTATCACTTAATAACATAGGCTACATTAGTATTAGATTACATTAGAAATCTTTAGAAACTCTTATTAAAACTAACCAAAGCTGAAAAGGTGAAAAAAAATTTGCCGTATAATGTCTTTCATCGCATACACTGCGACGAGTATTAATGACATGACAAGAAAATATTTGATTATAGAATATACCGATATTTACAAAAAACTTTATAAGACCATATGTGTAACTATTGAAGTTACGTAACTGTTACTACTTTTTTTAATTTAACAAATTGATAGAAATGCCGATCAAAATAAGACCGTGTTATCCATACCATTTATACATTTTTATCCAAACAAATAATTAAATATTCTAGACTGTCTTAATATCTGATGATTACTTTTTTGAAATATTGAATACTGATATCATTCAAAAAATATCATAAAATTAAAATAAAAATACATGCCGGCGGCGGCCGCCACGCAGCGCATCGAGCGTCTAACTCGACGAGAGCAATTGTATGTGGCACTTTCTCGAGTAGGATCTCCTGAAAATCAATATGTTTTGTTGCTACCTACAAATACCACAGCCAACGTAGTGTTCAGAGAGGCTTTAAGATAAGCATACAATTTTTTTCTAATTTAGTGATTCATGGTCATTTTAATTAGCATGCTTATAACTTAAATATATATCTACCCTTATAAAGCCGGGACGGACCGCTAGTCACAAATACAATACCAAAATAATTCCTTTAGACGAATGCAGAAGCAGAACCACCACAGATATTCATTACATAATATTTGTCCCAAGTGGGGTTCAAACCTACGACCTTGGCACAAAAGATACACTAATACTAACTTCTGATTGTTTACTCATATCGCGTTACTTCCTTGATTAACCGGACCGCGCGAATGAAACCCTGTTTGCAATGAAATAACAATTAGTTTTACCCAAAGCCGAATTTAGATTTAAATTCATACCGGGAAACGAGTTAGTTACACGCAGATTAAGTTATCGAGTTGTTTGAACTTGTCCCGGATTGCAATAATTAACTGAACGCGTGCAAACAATACACACGTACATTGAGTTAGACTATCATTCAGATGGATTAATCTGTTATGGCTGTAAAATAAATATGGCCGACGATTATTACATAATAAATGTCGTCCATGTTTGCTCAATCAATCAATCTTCATCATATCAGTGAAAGAAATAGGAAATTTGCCCATACTTGCCATAATGGGCAAGCGTGTTGGCAATCGCAGATCGCAGCTTTCGCGATAGGGATGCTGCTGCCAATCCCCAACTTGTGCAATTTAAGCTTCACTGACTCAGGTTAATATACCGCCATCTGTCGGTTCGGGTACCTTAGTCGCCTTTTACGACACCTGGTACAGAGGGAGGTACTATTCTAATCCGCTGGTGATGACCTGACCATAGGTTATGTGATGGCATATGCCGCTGAAACGTGTTCTTTCTTTAGACTTTATTAGCCAAATCTATGTAGCTATGAAAAGGGCAATGCGATAGCAAGTTTAGGCTATAACAAGACATTAAGGATACTAAACTTCTCTGAATTCGTACACAGAACTGTCTATAGACATCTGTTTCCTAGTAAAAGGGTCTGGTTTCCGTACATTTTTGACAAAGCGCCGACACCTACATTGACTAGAGCCGCAGAATAGTTTTGATATCAGCCTATATGGGTTGCTGTCAACTCAATTCCGGTCGCACATATTGTAAATCTTTTGGGAATGCCTTTATCCAAAATATTGGGGATAAACCTAAAGAGTGATTTCGTTATATCTATCATCCTTATACGTTGAGGAACTTATTACTTATTGTAGATAAATTTCGCACGATTGCTTCAATTGTTCCATTGGAAGTCCACAGCTGAACATATGCTTACCAAAAAAGGTAGGATTGTACCTATAATTTCCACGCTGGGCAAGCGTATTGACAATTGCAGGGCATAGCGTTTGCAACGGGAATGCTGCTGTACTCGTACATCGCCACTCTTGGTATTTAAGCTATACTGTTTCGGATGGATAAACTACCATTTATCGAATCCGGTTTTATGGAATAAAAATGCTGAATTTCAAGAGCACGTTCAAGTCTCGCCTGAAGCCTTTATGCTCGTTTCTTCAACTCATACTATTTTCTAAGCATAGATTCTAAGCTCTGCATACAGACTAACTGTAAATCCTACAAAAGGTGAAAACGGAAATCGAGTTTTCACATTTAATAGTCCTAAGCTAACATTTGGATTTCCTCATTGTAGGGGGCGTAAGTTGGCTGTATTTACATGTTACAAGCCTTGACATGGGTATGAATACTTTGATATTAATGTAATCGCAGGCGTAATCTATTTGCGGTCAATGCTGAATTTGTACTTGTTCGTTTTAGTTTCAGTATGTCACTGCTGATAATCCTGTATCGCTTAACTCTGAAAATTTTTCTTTAGTATTATTTTTTTATTTAAGGAAATTTTAGACTTACCATTGTTAACATAAAGTATATTTGATTATAGCTTCATCGTTATTGTCTTTAATTGTATTAATAATTTAAATGTGTTTAAACTGATATTATGATATGACGGGCCCGATTGCGCAGATGGTAGTGATCCTATCTTGTGCCTAGGTTGTGGGTTCTATTCCTACCCAGAGCAAATATTTAAATGATGATATTTGTGTTTGTTCTGTGTCTGGGTGTTACGAATATTTATTTGAGTAGCATATTAGTGATTCTTCTGTTGTGCGGCGTCAGTGATTTAAGTGATTTACCACGGAGTCAAATTAATGTATGAGATGTTGTGAGAATTTATTATTTATTTTATTATTATTGATCGGGTACAGTATTTGATCACGTCGTGATCGGTGACGCAACTATGCTACTAAGCCCGGTTTTCATTTTGATTGACGGCACACTAGTGATATCTTTGAATGACATGCATGTCCATAGGATGCGGTCGAGTTTATTATTAACATAAAAAAAAATTACATGATGATATTTGTGTTTGTCTTGTGTCTGGGAGTTAAAATTATGCCATCATCATTACAGCTAAAAGCTTGGAAGACCACTGCTGGATATAGGCCAAGACACGGGGACATATACATAATTGCCACGCTGGGCAAGCGTTGTAATTGTAGAGCGCAGCTTTTGCGGTGGAGATGCTAATGCCCATCCCCACCCTGTGCATTTGAGCAACACTATTGCTAATGGATATACCGCCATCGGTTGGTTCTGGTACCTCACTCGCCTCTTACAACAGCTGGTTTACGAGGAGGTACTATTCTACTCTGTCGGTATCTCACGGCTCTCAATGAAAAAACTTTATAGTGGATTTCATTTGAATAACTTCAAACACATCAAGTACTTTGCACAACTGTTCACTCCTTTAAGGGAAAAACTTAAAAAAAATCCTGCTCTTCCCTACGCTATAAAAGGAATCCCTGTGCAAAATTTTAAGTTTCGACCTATTATAGCAATGCAATGATGTCAGTTAGTCAGTCAGTCTCCTTTATATATAGATTAAAACTGGAATGCTCTTCTGAAATGTTAAGTAATAACATTCACATTTTGCTAGAAATATGAAAAAAAACACCTATTTATTAAATCATGACAATATGCTGAGAAGATCGCCATTTTAGCACACCGCGATATTCTTAACTTACTGTTCAATTTTTTTTATGCTATATATCAATGTTTAATATTGCTTGATTGTATTGTAAGTCCCAGTTGTATCCTGCTCTTAAAGAACTTCAGATTTTACGGTGCAGGATTAAATAATATAGAGTTTATAACAGGATATATAGAATTAAGTAATATTTTAAACAATTATTATCAATATTTAATGGGTACTGCGTATACAGTTCGATGCTTTCATTCCGCTTATAATGTTTCCATTGATGCGAAGTGAAGACAATTCTCGATTTGATGCGATATCTCTGCTCAAATGTAAACGCATTTTACCACAATCTTCTCATCTTAATCTAATTCCTTTTATCTTTTTCTCCAATCAAAAGTACGGACGTCTATACAGACTCCTAGACTTACACGTACCCTATAATAAGTGAATCCCATTTTCGAATTTCATTTGTAAGAATGAACTAAGTCTAAGTAAATTCGTTCCAAGAGACAAATAAACATTCTCTGCACAATTTCATATAACGCAGAGATACGTTCGTAACGTCTAATACAAACTTTTTTGTTCAAAGTTTCAAACCCTATTCAGTCAGGGCCGAATAAAAGAAACAACACGACTCTGATACACTCGGAGTGACTTAGGAGTACCGTTCGTGTGAAAACTTATATATCTCTAGCAAGACTCCACGGTTTTACCTGCGTAGTTCTCATTATCATCAGGGTACAGAAATAAAATATAAGTTATATTATTACAATGTTATATCGCAATATTACTTTTGATTAAAAGAGTAATTATTGAAATCAATTGAGAAGTTTTCGAGTTTATATGTTATAAACGCACAAAAATATAAATCGTGTCTCGTTACATTCCAATTTAGGTGTCTAAAGTTCGATTTTATGAAATATATTATAACCTATGTTACCCGGTAAAGATGTAGCTTTCTAATAATAAATGAGTTGTTATAATTGGTCTAGTAGATTTTGATTTTAATCGTACCAAACAAACAAAACTATTTATATATAAACATAACAATTATTTCTTAGTTTTTATTAGTATAGATATGTCACGTAAGTCACATAACCTTACAATATTTTGCATATAATACACGATCATTCATCTACATCTTATCAGGAGAAGGAATTTCGTCTATAATTGCCACATTGAGCAGATATTCTGTCAGATGCAGAGTGTACAAATACTATATTATCGAACCTATAGATAATTATTTATGTTTCATTGCATTGCACAATCTTCAAATATAGTGCACGCTAAAATGAGTCCTAATGAATTTATACGGCATCTTATACGTTGGCCAGATTCGTAGATAAGTAGCTTACGGACATCAGACAACAGAGGTATTGCAGACTTAAATATATATTAATAACACCCAGACACAGAACTAATACAAATATTAGTCACAAGATAGGATCACTACAATCTGCACCTTGGGGCTCGTCATAATAATCTTATCTTCATCATACCATTCATTGAAATTCCACTGTTGGACATAGGCCTCCCTAAGATAGGGGGAATATTACCCATAATTGCCTTGCTGGGCAAGCGTGTTGGCAATCTTTGTGATTTGGCACAGCTTTGCATTTGGGCTACACTTTTTGATCGGATATATCGCCATTTGTAGTTTGCAATACCTCAGTCGCCTCTTACGACACTGGGGGAGGTGAGTATTCAGCTCTGACGGTACCTCACGCCAAAAAGGATTATCAAGTTAAAATTAATTTAGTTATTTATGTTTCAGTGTGCCGCAGCCTAATACCGCCATTCTTAAATCTATATAACACGGTGTCATATTGGATTTGGCTTGTCTCTCGGATTTGCCTGCATTTCGCCTGCTTTATTACGGGATTCGGGCTCATTCTATTGTATGAAGGCAAATTCGGTGACGATTTTTATTTTCTCCCCGAAATTGAACATGGCGCGTCATGACAGGTATTCATTTAAATTATTTTTCAGGCAAATAGAATATTCTTTATCCTGTTTTTATCAAAATGTTAGAGAATTATTGTTACTAGAAGTTAATAAAAATAGTACAAAATATTCATAACAGAATTCCTTCTTTAACAGCTTTATTTAATTTTATTTATTTAATTTGACAGGCCCAATAGCGTAGTTGGTAAGGATCCTGTTTTGTGCAATAAAGTTTGTAGGTTTGATCTCCATCCAGTACAAATATTTATATGGGGATAATTATATTTGTTCTATGTCTGAGTGTTAGATATATGTATTTAATTAGTATATTTGTGATTCTTTTGTTGTCTGATGTCCGTAATATAAGTGCTTTAAGTGATTTAACACGGAATCAGGTCAATGTATGTGATATTGGGGGACAATAACATAATTGAATTTTTCATATTTTTAGTTTGACGCTTTGGTTGCATTAAAAGTTATTATAAGTAATGAGAGCGTTAATGTTAGAAATATACTACAAGGCAATCTTAAATAAAAAAATAATAGCTAATACGTAGAACTCATTATCAATTTCAAAAATTGTGCTTCGATAAAAGCCTCGGCAGTTGTTGTTTTTTTTTATTTTTATTTTAATTAGTAGACTAGTTCGACAAACCAGCACATAGACCGCATGGTAGTAAGAGTCACTGCGGCTTAAAAATGTTCGTAAGGATATCACTAGCGTGTTGCCAACCTTGTGACTTTAAGATGTCACATGTTGCCCATAATTGCCGCTCTGGGCAAGCGTGTTGGCAATCACTGATCGCAGCTTTCGCGACGGGGATGCTGCTGCCCATCCCCGGCCTATTTATTTGAGTACTGCTTAGTTTTGAATGGATATACCGCCATCTGTCGGTTCTGGTACCTTAGTCGCCTCTTACGACACCTGGTACAGGGGGAGGTACTATTCTACTCTGCCGGTACCACACAGGCTACCAAATTACTGCTTCATAATAAATACGCTCTCAAAGGATTTTTCTCACTTCATCAACATAATATATTACTTACTACCCTCAAAGCGCCGTGATAAATAAAACATCAGCCCAAACAAAATCGCTGATTGCATGAAGCCTGAAAGTTTTATGCGTGAAAAAGTCATTCCGTGTCAAAGGTAGGGAGTTGCGTATTAGGGCGCCATCTCGTCACAGGCGAGAAGAGCAAGTTGGTGAGGTTGCATGGTTTTTATATCGCTATGTAACATATTTATATTAATATATTTAGGTTAGAAGTACCAAGAATAAAAGAGCGTGTATGAAAGGCCTAAACCGAATAAAGGAAGCAAGAGAGGTATGCGAAAATCGTAGCAAGTGGAGATCCATAGTCCACCTACCTCGATGGAGCGTGTATGTATGTATGTATGTAATATATTAATTTAGACTAACAAATATATATGTCAAAAACTTAAATATATACATGGTAATATAAATATATAAATATTTATAATTATATTTACATAATTGCCAAAAACGCTCGTAATTGTTCTTTTTTTATACCTGGTCGACTAATAAACATACAATCGTTATGATAATAAACATCATCTCAGTCTATAGACGCTTGTAATATCCCAAGGATATCAATAACTCATACCCAAAATTACCGGGTAATGAAACATCATTACCCAGTAATTTCACTGCTTTTCTCACACTTCAAACCGGAGCACAGATTTGAAAACTTCTGTTTGGCGATAGAAATACGAGCGAGTATGCACTCACGCAGACGACATTTGTATGAGGTCTAGGTACCTAGTACATGTGTGACTTTTTAAACTTACTCTCTCAACAAACACACAGCGTTGCGTAGAAATTACCGGGTAATGTGACATAATCTTTTAAGTCACAAGGTTGTCAATGTGTTAGTGATATCCTCGTAACGCTTACTATTATGAATGTTTGTTTGTCGATCTGGTTTAATAAAAAACCTGCAAGCTCAACTTAAGACGTCCACCAAAGCGATCACTAGATGACGCTGGATGTTTACCGCTACAACTGGTTCTATTGATATCGCACCCCTAAAGGAAGATTGCAACAACTCAAATTAATATTTATTTTCAAATTTTAGAAACATTTCCATTTATTTGCTAACTTCGAAGACTTGAATCTGTTGGTGTAAGAGGGGAACAACTCAATCATTTCAAAAGTTATCTGAGCCATAGACAAAATAAGTAGATTTATTAGTGAATCCTGTGCAGTAAAATATGGAGTACCTCAAGGAAGTGTGTTTGGACCTACGTTATTTATCATCTACATTAACGACATAATTAATACTAACCTGAAAAATGGTAGAATAATTGCATTTGCTGATGATACTGCTCTAGTGTTTAGTAGTAGTGACTGGGAAGATGTTACTGCAAATGCCAAACTGGCTTTACTGACATTCAACAAAAATTTAATGGAAGCCTACTAACTTTAAATGCAGACAAAACAATTTTTTTTACTTTTTCGATTACCAAAAAATCTCAACCAACTACAATTTTTTTGCATCTCTTCGCCCACTAGTGTGCCACTTGTGTTTGTCCGAAATTAGAAAATGTTTCAGCATATAAATATCTTGGCATAACATTTGATTCTTTATTAACTTTTAACCCTCACATAAATATTTTAACACAAAGAATTTGAAAATTATCTGCAGTTTTTAGAAATATAACACATATTGCTACAGAAAAAATTTTAAAAACATTATACGTAACTCTATGTCAGTCTCTCTTGTCGTACTGTATTACTATTTGAGGAGGGGGGGGGGGGTGCTACAAAAACGAATATATTACCGCTAGAAAGGGCTCAGAGATCTGTGCTCAAAGTTATGTACATTTTACCCTACCTCAAAACTTTATATCCATAGCAAAGTTTGAACAGTGATACAATTGTACTACTAAGAACTTATTGTTAACACAATACACTAAAAATGTCGAGAAGTCTATGAAAAGTTATAACTTTTGTATTTTTGCAGAGCTTCAATTTATTTACAAGGAAGAAAAGGTTACGGGTTCGAGTTCAGCCTGAAACTAGAGACAAATTTTTTAGTAAAAAATTGCACTGAATATAAAATCTAACATTATCATTGCACGGTGTGAAAACAAAAGTGATGTAATATTTTTACGTAACATTCAGAGTATCGAGTGACGACGAAAACACACATCACTTAGAGCAAACGCGGTGGTAAATTGCTCGGAAATCCAGTAAAGATAACCCTAAACAAGTCGCGGGTTTGTGATTTTGCCGGTATTTTGTATCGGATGAGTTGTTTATGAAGGTAGCGCTGGGTTTTTGAAGATATTTTCGGTTATATCCAAACATTTTTGCTAAATTAGTACTAGTGGGTATTTGAGCTCAATGAACTCTATGTTACATTATACTGTACATATACGGGTAGCTAAGGGTCAACGAAGGATACGTTTGGTCCACGTTAAAATTAATTCGGTATGATTTCAATTTATAGTTAGTAGTCAGTTATAATTTAGTAGGAGTATAGTAACTTGATTCTCAAGTACTTAATGTATAATTCACCATCATCATCTTACCAGCCACTGGAAGTCCACAGCTGGGCAAAAGCCTCTTCACTAAAGGAGTTTCCCATGATTGCCGCGCTGAGTAAGCGTATTGACTTTGGTGATGCTGCTGCCCATCCCCGCCCTGTGCATATGGTCTGCACTGTTTCAGATGGATATACCGCCATCTGTCGGTTCTGGTACCTTAGTCGCTACTTACGACACTTGGTGCAGTGGGAGGTAGGTACTATTGTATTCTGCCGGTGTCTCACGGCACATGAATAATTACTATTTTTAAATTCTTCCTGTTTAGGGATACACATGCCTAGCAGATACCTAGTATGATGATGACAATAATAATTTTGGAAAATACTATGTAAATTTATTGTTACTATTATTGTTCATTATGATCTGATTCTCTTTGTACATACAATCTAATAAAAGTTTTTTTGAGTTTGTAAGTTTAAATTATGCATTTTTTATCTAATTTAACATTTGGCATATTAAATGTATAACTTTTATTTTGTAGCTCAATATAAACTACGATAGAGCCCACTTGTGCGTTTTGTTTGCAAAAACTTCTATTTGGCTAGTCAATCTAACGGAGGAATAGTAGAGGTCCAAAAGTTTATTTTCAAGAAGTTATAGAAGGAGTTTGGTTCTATTTGTTCAAAATTACATGAACACCTTACATTCAATTGTGAAATTGAATCGAAATGGAAGAGTTTGAATCAATTTATCTTAAAATCCCTACGATTAAATGCATTCGAAAACAGTTAGTAATCAATTCTTAGACAATCCTAATTTTGCACGAAAGCAAACAGATCTCTGCGATCTAAAATTCAAATGTTAAAACTTGAGAAAATATCCCTTTCGTAACTTGGAGCTAAGAATCGTCCAATGTTCACTGTGATTGAACAAACGGAAGGCAATTTAACATTTTGTTCGTTGATTGGTTTACAAATTAAAAATGAAATTCTTTGGCAATTTTTTCTCGTACCCTTTATAACCTAATTTTGATAATTAAAATATTACCCTAATAGGCTTATTCTATCTTATTCTTACATTAAATGGCGTGCCTACCATAGGATACTTGTTTAATGTATACATATAAAAACAAAGGTTCTATCAGTAATATCTAAATAACAGTTCTTATTTTAAGCTTTTTTATATAGGCCGTATACAATGAGAAAAGATGTGGAGTAAAATATATGTATAATGGAATGGGAATTATTTATAGAACTATGTTAATGCTATTCTTAGTAGTCATAAAACGTCCAGTGCTATCATGCAATTTATTATATATATAAAAGGAAGAGCTAACTGAAGGACAAATCATGCAGGGCCTAAACTTAAATAGGGGTTAGAAACTTGAAATTTTGCTCAAAAAATTCATAACGTATGAAAGCACAAAGACATTTGACAATTCACCCCCTAAGTGGGTAAAACGGGGACGGAGTCATGAAACTACTGTTTTGGTGTTATTCAAATGAAATTCAGTATGAATTTTCTTCGTTGAAAGTCATATAAAATACATTTTCAAAATTATACCTTATATTTAAAGAATTAGAATTCTTTATGCTGTGTGTACGGATAAAACAGTTCAGGTTTACTCTACCTCGGTATCCTTTATGACAAGTATGTCAAATATGGCGATAGTGAGACTAAATAAGTAAATAATTAGAATAATTAAATGAAAGAAGAATCGACAATAATAAACAGTAAATGTCGTTTCTTTGATTTTTCAGGTAGGATTGTGTACCTGGATAGAAATGTTTTTATTGTTATAATGTAAATTTGTGTTATATAAAATCTTTAATATTTTAGAGCAACACTACTTTTATTATTCCAAAGATTTCTAATTTTGCGGTCGAATTGTCTTATATATAAAAGAAAAAGCTGACTGCCCGACTGACCCCATATTAACGCAATGCTTAACTATAAGGTCAGAAAAATTCAGTAGTACTTAACTTGCATCCCGCAAGGAGTAACTACAGTAACGCGGTTAAAACAACAGGTCGTAATTGATACATTCATTGCAGTTTATTTTTCTTTTTAACTTTTTATATATACATATACGTCTACTATGTACGTATGTATCAGGATGTATAGACTGGATTCTAACCTCGGTCTAAAATTACGGGTTATATAGATTCATTAGTTTATTCAGCGACACCACTAGTTAATTTCTTTGTTTCGTCTAGATTTGTGTGTCCTGTCAGGTTGGTAGTTTCGATAAACTGAAATTCTCCACCTGAATACCTCATGTGAACTCCCAGAACATGGCATGTGTAACTAAAAAGACAAACTCTTTGAGCTGAACTTCCTACCTCAGTTACAAGTATCAAAGTGCCTTATCCACATCAAAGAAATTGTTTTCCGAATTCCTGACCCTTGCCCACCTGCGTAGGGAATGCTAAATTAAATCAATTGCAGCCTCCGACCATAAATCAAGTAGTAGCAGATGGTCCGCAAATCAACACACTCATAATCACGCACATACAAATACGTAGGCAAACTAAGTCGTTGACACGTAAGCTTGAAGGTCGTAAATACTCTGCGTTGACACGTTGTAAAGTGACCATAGATAGGTGATGTTTTAATATTAAGTAAAGTGGGAGCCATCTGCGTATTTTTATTTGTGCTCCTGCCCTGAATTAAACTTTCAGGGGTGTAACGAGCTCTCGACTGTGGCCCGCTTTTTATGCGAAGGGTGACAGTCTTTACTCAACCCTTCCGTTGCCTTGGAGTCAAGATGAAAGACATGGGCTTTATAAATTTTTACTAACTCTTTTTCTTATGTTTTTCGATTCAGGTTCTTCTTAAGTCGCTTAACATTTTTTAAATGTTTGTTAATGTTTTAAATATAATAGCCTGTGGATATAAGACTCCATTGATAACTTAGTAAAAAATAATAGATAAACTAAAATTAAATTTAAAGAGAACTTCAATATCATCATCACAAAACGTAAACTAATCTCAAATATAACAGGGCGGCGATGGGCAGTAACATGCCTACCCGCTGCTAGGCTAAGCACCGCGCCACCGTTCCTAGCACGATAATTGTGCTCAAAATTATTCCTTTCATAGGAAGGCCTATGACCAAATATGGAAATTCAACGGCCGATATCATGTTAATAAATTTATTCAGTTGGAGCTTAGATAGTATTTAAATTGGATAAATAACTGGATTTTTTGCGTTTTAATTCAGATTTATTTATTCAATTAAATTCTTTTATTATTGAACCATTTTTATAAGTGATTTTTAGGAATAATCTGTGGCCATAAAATAGTAACATCTGCTAAAATATAATTTGGTTTAGTGCACGTAAAAATGTTCAAAATTGTCACGCCAGTGTAGAAACAACACTTTATTTGTAATAATCAGAATTCTACACAGCTCAGACTGAACGCATAATGAGTAATGCCTCTCACCACCCAAATTTTAGGTCAACTTAATCTAATTAAGGATGGTGTTGTGGCCTTGCATACGCCCCAGGCGTTGGTAATCCAGGATTAAACTGACCCAAAATTACACCACGTGTGGTATCTGGATCGGAACAGACACAATTTACTTTAACTAGGTGATAATATCTTCGCGTTGTCTTGAATATAAAGTAGGCTATTTGAAAGGTTTGAGCAATTTAATATTTTTTAAATAATATTTAGTAACATTATGAAAGTATTATTAAACTAATGAAATAATTTTTATGTGGCGAATAGAACCAAACTTTCATCGACAAATAACTTTTAGATAAAATCATCAAAAGGAATGACCATTAATATCTTCCTTTGCACCAGGTGTCGTAAGAAGCGACTTAGGTGGACCAGAACCGACAGATGGCGGTATATCCATCCAAAACAGTGCAGCTCAAATGCAAAGTGCGGGGATGGGCAGCAGCATCCCCGTCGCGATAGCTGTGCTCTACGATTGCCAACACGCTTGCCCAAGCGCGGCAAGCGTGTTGGGCAAGCGTCCGTCCTCCTTTCTTGGAGAGGTCCTTCTTCATTTCTTATGTCCACCAGTAGACTTCCAATGGCTATATGATGATGATTTCTTTTAATTATGAAAAAAATAAATATGTTTTCTCCGTGTCAAGTTAAAGGTCTCAGCAATCATTTAGTTAACATTATAAAAATAAATAAAACCTATATAGGATAAATGTTTGTTTGCTTTTAAGTTATTGAAACGCAGCAGTTGATTGACTATTTTTTTTTGTATATAAATATTCCGTGCCACGATGTTCGTCGAGGATGAACTTTTATACTACTGAACCCATTTTATTATTTTTTTCGCTTACTGTGTAGAATACGATCCAACTGAAGAGGTGGCATGATTTATATCTCAATTTATAGTGACTATATTTTTATCTTGATAAACGTACAGTGATGAGGTAGACCTCATACATATCAAGGTATCCTATAGAAGTTCGAGAGGCAGTAAAATTACTAGGACATGATATTTTCAAACTACAAGGTTGGTAATGCGTTCATAATCTCTTTGTGACATTGCAAGCGGTGCGATAACGCGAACTAGGTATATGCTTGTTTGTCTACCTGATAATGAAAAAAAATGTTCATGAAAACGTCTGTGTGGTCAGCTAGTTTCATTTATTAATCAGTTAGCTTAATATAGAACTTGAACAATTGAAAGAGAAAATCAATAAATAAATCACACTTTAGTAGTACCTGTTTTCTATGTACGTATTCTACGTGACGTATCCATTCTTATACTAACCCTCATAGTAGCAAACTGTATTTGTTGAACGATATAGCGACGCCAAACATAATTTTGCCTTCACGCCATACCTCACAGATAAACTTTCGTTATTTCACAAAACAAATTGAATATAAACCCGCTATCGGAATACCTCGCTAAATTATTCTGACCAACTCTGTTATAAATTTTCGACAATTCAGAACACTTTAATAATTTACCGTGTTAAAATATTTCGCGTTTTCACAAAAGCGTTCATCGCTTCATAAGACAATTAGCTAAATTGCTGGCAGTCCTTAACTTGAGCGACACTTAGGTGCCACTTTAATAGAAAATGAAGGCAAATATATTAGATTACATTTATGTACTGTCGTCTGTCATATCTGGGTGAGCCATATAGATGGGTCAGGTGGAAGTTTCTATGGGTCTTCGTGAGGATATTGTGATATACTGCCAGGGACGTGTTGGAACTTTAATCCATCTATTTCAACAGTCAAACAGATAGATAGACTCATTTCCTTATAAATATAATTTGTATGGTGTACGCAGCGTTGTTTTCTGCCTGTTAGAACTTTTTTGTTAAATTTCTCGTAACTATTAGTATATTTTAACACCCTATTCTGATAAAGTATAGCATGTGGATTAATTCAACCAAGAAAAGAGATACCCCTAAATACACTAGCTCGACTTCCTAAGTTTTCCTAAATTAAATCTTAACCCAGCCCACGCCAAGCAATTTTATTTTTTAACTATCTCCAACAAAGGTTAGAAGTATCAAGTATTTTTTATTACACCAGTTCGACAAACAAGCATTCAATCCACGTTAAAGTAAGTGACACTGCAATCTATAGATGCTCGTAATATCACAAAGATATCACTAACGCGTTCCAAACCTTGTGGCATGAAGGTATTATGTCACATTACCCAGTTATTTCCTTACTTCTAGCTACTATATACACTGGTATTTGAAGTCCAAATGCGAACGAGCTTTATATAAAGTTTTACTGAAGTATAAGTCACAGGATTTCCTAAATAAAAGATGTTTTTTATTACTTAGTTGGCAATCATTTATTAATAAAAGTTTAATTAAATAAAAAAGTCTAACAGCCTGGACTGAGCCTCGGAAAGTTGGTTGTTCCTGTGATGTTTTTGTAAATTATTGAAAGCGTTTATTATACATAAATGAAAGACCATCCATATATTCAAGTGTTGTAGTCTCAGGTCCACAGCTTTGGTAAGCATTCGTCAGGATTTGTAGATTTGTATGACATTGAGTGATTTAGTATACAGTTGACACAAACGTCCCGGTACTGGTAGACTAGAATAGTATATTTGCGTGTACCAAATGTTAAGATGGGTGGTCGAGGTATTGGAACCGGCAGATAGCGGTATGTAACGAAGCGGAATGGAAGCATTACATTACCCTCGAGAAGCTACGCTATGTGATTGTCATTACGCTTACCCAGTGCGGCATTTATAAACAAATTTCACCTTTCTCGTCTATATCAGTAATTACTCCAACGGTCTGTGTTCCTCACATTTTCTAGCACTGATGTCATATGCAGGTTATATTTTTATACGCCCATTGCTACTTCAATTGAGCTACATTGCTGTACTCAGCTATTCTGGTAGTTTCTTCATTTCCGATTGGATCACTTTCTTTTTTTATTTAGACTAATGGACTTTCTTGGCCTGATGATCGGTATATGGAAAGAAGTGGTTTTTTTGGGTATCACTTCCAGAGAAAATATGAAGTGGTATGACTTGTTTGAAATTTATTAATCCTATACTAATATAGTGAAAAGGATATGTTTAGTTGTTTGTTTAGTACAACTTAACTGAAACTTCTGGACAAATTTAAATTATTATTTTATTTAGGTACCGGCAGAGTAGAATAGTACCTTCCACTGCGCCAGGTGTCGTAAGAGGCGACTAAAGTATCAAAACTGAATGGTGGCGGTATATCCATCCGGAATGGTGCAGCTCAAATGCACAGGGTGGGAATGGGTAACAGCATCACAGTCGCGAAAGCTGCGCACTGCGATTGCCAACACGCTTGCCCAGCCTGGCAATTATGGACAAAATACCTCCTTTCTTAGAGGGGCAGCAGTGGGCTTTCAATGGCTGGTATGATGATTTATTTTTAATTATTTTGATTTAGTTCATTTAAGAAAAATATTTATTTTTTCATCATTTGATTAAAATCCGAGTTGAAATTCCGTGGACGGGCCACAATCAGTTTTTACTATCTTCTTACTTTTATCTTTTTAATATAATTTTGATTTTACAAACGGCTTGTTCTAGAATAATTGAATTAACAAATTTTTAAAATATATTTGTGAGCCAGCGTTTTTTCACCGAAATAGCAGGTGAGAGAAATGCCACCGCTGTAACCTTCTGACCAATTAACTTCATAATTAACGGCGAGAATGTTTCTTCTTTTTCATTAATGAAATTTCTCCAAGGCGAGGCCGCTATGGATCTTCATTATTTTCGAGATAATTAAGAAAGGAAGAACGGAAATTATGTCAACAGATTTTTTCGCTTCAAAGACATAGTTCATGATGGTATTTGAAATCATTGTTTGTAACTATAATGTACGTAATAAAAGAGAGGTAAGGTAGAGGTCCACTGTTGGCCATAGGCCTCGACTCAAACGAGTTTTTTGGATTTGATTGCCACGCTAGGCTAGCGTGTTACATATCGCAGAGCGCAGCTTTCGCAACGGGGAAGCTGCCGCCCATCCCCGCCCTCTGCATTTGAGCTGCACTGTTTCGAGTAGATATACCGCCATCTGTCGGTTCTGGTACCTTAGTCGCCTTTTACGACACCTGGTGCAGTGGAGGCGATAAACAAGCATACAGTCCGCGTAATAGTAAGCGTCATCGCAGCCTATAGACGGTCGTAATATCACAAGGATATCACTAAAGCGTTGCCAACCTTGTGATTTGAAGATATTGATTTCACTGCCTCTCTCATCTCACCCTTCAAACCGGAACACATTAATGCGAACCATGTTGTTTGGCGGTAGAAGTTAGTGAGAGTGAGGTACCAATGCCGATAATATTTGTATGAGTTTTACCTTATGTAATATGTTATTTATTAACTATGTGTGCGTGTGTAACTGTGTATGTATTTATTAACTATTATAAAAACGCAGGTCTTTTAATAAATCTCTTAGGAACATGTCAAAATATATAAATGTAACTAAAAGTCTGCCATAATTAATTTGAAGTAAAATCAGAAATTAATACGTAATTACTACGTACTGATTTATAAAATATATTCCGCGGTGTACGTTTTACAACATATATAATGACGATAAATTATTTCTCTTAGGGTTCGTTTCTGTTAAATATTAAAAATAATTTTAGTTGCTGCTGTTATTGCCCTTTTGCATTTGATCAACGCTATTTTAAATGGATTTATTGCCATCTGTCGGTACCTCAGTCACTATAACACCGGATACAGAGGGAGGTACTGCTCTATTCAGCCGGTACCCCACGCCAAAGATATCAATTATCGCCTATGCATATTTGAACTAAGATTATCGTCATTATAACAGCTTTAAAATGTCCACTGCTGGACATAGGCTTCTTCAAGAGATTTCCAATAGGACTGTTTGTATGCGGGCTGCGACCAGCGTGATCTCGCGATTTTGGTCAGATCATCTATCCACCTTGTCGGTGGACGGCCTACACTACGCTTGCCCGTACGTGGTCTCCATTCCAGAACCTTACGACTCCATAGTCCATCGGTTTATTGTGCTATATGTCCTATCCACTGCCCTTTCAACTAAAATACCAGGCTTAATATAGATCTATGTCTCCGATGAGATAAAAAATTGTACTAAGAGATATCGATAAGAATTATTATGGAGCGAGCCAGCTCGATTGTGGACGTATTCAAATTGATTTTAAGTTTTGAACGAAAATTTTTGGAATGTATTTAAGCCGTATTTTTTCGCAGAGGACATTGATAACATTTCAAGTTCACAAAAACATTGACAGTTTGCTTTCACACGGTATATATATTTTAAGTTGGAATAAACATTGATTTAAATCAATTCGAACATCAACTTATTTTATTTTTACACGGAATATTTTTTATTTAGAACACACATTCTGCGCATACACACACATAGAATCAAGTTGAACGATTTTATTAGATGAGTGGAGAGTAAAATGCTGTATGATTTGTAAAGCATAGATGATACGGTACATATTTGCGTATTTTTTTCTCACAAATTCGAGTTGGTACTTAAAAGGTACGATTGCGTTGGAATCATTAATTTGATGTAGATTTTTTTCTATTCATACATATTAATGCTATCAATTAGAAAGGATGAATAAAATATTGCTGGAATGGAAATGCAGCACTCTTTGCTTTGGATTATGCGCTTTAAGAGAGCTTACAAATGTTTGATTTGTTATCATAAAATCTGATGCTTTTGTTTGATTAATGCTGATATTGTAAGCCTTAAAATTTGTTTATTGATAAATAATAAATTGTTGAATTGATCTCGGAAATGTGGATAGTTTTGCAAAGTTTAACACAGAGGTTTTATTAAAAAGCAAACGGCTTACATCTCTAAAAGGTGATACGCACAATAGAGATTTCCTTGCAAGCGAAAGTAAAAGTGAATCTTACATAGTCCATAAATACATGTATTTAAAATCAAAGTTGTATTTTTTTGATTCCTCTATTGTTAAGTACTTGTGCTCAGTTATATTTAAAGGTTCGCCTACAATTCTTATTAGATAAACAAACATTTATATATTATTTTGATATTGCACTTGTACATTTAAAGGTCTTCCAATTTAAAATGTATGAAATAATGTGTGTATTTATGATTATTATCAGTTTAAAAGAGATCCTATAAAACTGATTCTACTCGTATGTAGGAATCTATTAAGGAATTAGGAGAAGCATAGACATATTGAAGCTATGTATAGATGTTGTGGTAATTTATTATTATTTTTTTACTGTATATATGACTGTATATATGTATATATAAGTACTACCGTTGCTAGGTGAAGGCTTTTTCCCATTATCTGTTCAAGAACATAAAATGGAATGAGTTAAAGAAATCTTTGAACAAAATGCTCTTTTAATTGGTTTCGTCTGATTGCGGGATGGATGAATAAAAAAAGGAAATTAACTAATACGTAGGTACATTTTTATTTTATTTACTCAACATTTCGTATATTTTATATTTTAAGACCTTTACATGTGCAATATCAAAATAAATAAATGTCAAACATTGTTTAATAAGAATTGTAGACGAGAAAATGAAACAAGTTAAAGAGAATAGATATATATTTTCGTAGAACGAATTTCTTTTTATTGTAATTAATTAAACTTTGCTGAAACCGATTATAATATTACAATTCTAGATTACAAATGCCTTGGTCGACAGTTATTTGTGCAACAAATGTCAGCGTAAAAATATGTTTTAGTATTAAATTACATTCTTTTTAAACATCTAGTGATATTAATAATTAAAACTACTACTAAAAAATAATATAAAAACTACTATTTGTAAGTAGACTATAGTATAATAGTAAAAGAATTGTCTTTGCTTATTCTAATTAAAAATACTTCTGAATGAACTAAGTATGTTTCGCCGTCTTATAAGAGACGTTTTTGATTCGGGTATAATGGTTTATTTTATTATGGGTTACCGGCAAAGTAGAATAGTACCTCCTATTTGACCAGGTATCGTTAGAAGTGACTGAGATACCGAGCCACCACATATCGGTATATCCATCTGAAACAGCAGACCTCAAATTAAGATGCAACAAGTATGATCTTCCATTGGTTCCCCAACGTATTGTTGTTTTTGTTTTACGGACCTCAGACAACAGAATAATCAAAAATATAATACTTAAATACATATTTTTAACACCCAGGCACAGAACAAACACAAGCATTACCGTATAAATATTTGTTAATAGTGGGAATCGAACTTACAACTCTTGGCGCGTAAGATAGAATCACTACTATCTGCGCCAACAGGTGCGTCTACGGTTCATATGATGATAATGAAAAATTATTTATTAGAACGTTTAATTTAAAATTATTATTCAATTAATATATAACAATAACAGCTGATTTATAAAGAAAATAAAGACAAGTGCCGTGAGGTACCGGCAGAATAGAATAGTACCTCCCACTGTACCAGGCGTCGTAAGAGGTGACTAAGGTACTAAAGACAACACGTTTACCCAGCTCGATAAATTATAGGCAAAAAACCTCCAAACCTCCTTTCTCGGAGAAAGGAGGAGAGAGTTAGTTTTTTGCTTCTTTGCTCTTTCTTGCATTCAGCAGTGGACTTCCAATGGCTGGTATGACGATAACGATATATAGACATCTCCTGAAAGACAGAACAATGAGATTTAAGAAATATGAATGTCTTTCATCTCATCCACTTGCATTAAGTTAAATCTTTCGAGACGCTATTTGAGCTTTATCTAAAAGTATAATATGTAGGACTAGTTAAAATCAAAGTATCTATTTTTTACTTGCTTATATGATTTTATCGCGAATATAATACATTTGCGATAACAATAGGAGAAGTTTATTTTAGATTTTCAATTATTCTCATCATTAAATCAGCTACAGGCAGTCTTTCATAAACCACGATACTTCTTTTAATTTAAATAATGGTTCCGATTTTTTCACTCTGGGCAGTAGACTGGAATTTGCAAAGAATTTCTTTAGGAAGGAAATGCTGCTACTCATTGGTATATTACATTTAGAGGTAGGTATTACTCAATTGGTATGCAAAAAAATCCCCTAATACTATTAAAAAAAACCTTCAAGTTTTAACTTTAGCCGTGCGGTACCGCCGGAGTAGAATGGTATCTAGGGGGAGAGAGTAACAGGTGTTATAAGAGGCGACTAAGATACCAGAACTGACAGGTATTTTATTCACCTGATGCAGTGTAGCTCAAACATAACAGGGCTGGGCTGGGCAGCAGCATACCCGTCGCAAATCTACGCTCTGTGATTACCACTACCCTTGCCCAGCGCGGAAATTATGAGCGAAACTATAATAATGATAATAATAATAAGTTTTAAATTAAATTTCCTACACTATACATTAAAAGTTTGGTCGTGAAAAATATATTTCCTACCATTTAAAATAAACCTTTAAAATGACGATGCCAAAAACTCACTTAACCAAACAAAGTGTTGCTTTCTTTGAAAACTTTCTATACAGCCTTTTTACTTAGTTACTGACAAATACTGTATCATAAAGAAAACACGAAGAAAGGGGTCCCAACACACAAGGAAGGACTGGTTGATTGTACTTATCTATAGTTCGTAGTGATTCCTACCATCTGCTCAACTTTACCCATAAGTTTTATAGGGTTCATTTTTACGGCTGTGGTGGGACATAATGGTGCAGTAAAAAATCGTTATGTGACTTTTAACTTGTAAGTCATTTGAAAAGTTTTATGAAGTTACTTTCATATTTATCTCTATACGATTATAGAAAGGGCCGAAATATTAATGAGAGACAGCTTTTACTTAAATATGAGCATCACCTGATACTACTACTTCTAGCCAGCCATTCCATTTGATACCCATTGATATGTAAAGCCTAAATGTAGATATGACTTTATCTGGTCTTCGTAACACGATTGAATTCCGCCTTGTCGGCGATTTTTTAACGTTTTTTTGGGCAATATAGCCTGTTCGCTTCCTGTACACATAATATAATATAACTTCAATGACCAGTTAAACATATGAATTTGTTGAATAAATTGAAAACGATCGAAAAAATTTACAATTGCCTATGAGAAGAAGTGTCGTATTTAGAAATAACTTCATACATAAATATATATTTTGTTTATGATCTAAGATAAACCTTATTCTCACAAGAATTACAATAGTTCACTTACGAGAGAATACAATTTTAAAGATAATAATTAAATATTAGCGAACATTTTTTATGTATGTTTATTTCTTATCTTATTCATTAACATAACAGTAACATCAACAATACATTAAACGAGTTACTACACCAAAACTAGTTCTTTATATGTGTTTTGAAGAAAATCTGAATTATACAGATACAAGTTAATATTAAAATAGCATCTTCCTCTGTACCAGGTTGTAAGAGACGACTATGGTTCCAAAACCGACGGATAGCGGTTTATCTATCTGAAACAGTTTAGATCAAATGCACAGGTTGAGGGTAGACAGCATTATCCCCATCGCAAAACCTGCGTTTTGCGATAGCAATTAAGGGCGAAATTCCCCCTTTCTTGAGGAGGCCAATGGTCAGCAGTGGCTGACGTATTGATTTAAAACTTTAAAGATTTTTATATTAATATGGTCACTACACGTATATATGTTGTTAGATTAGATAATTACGTAACAACTTAAGATAGAATATCCTTTTAGTAGAAAGTGGATAAATTAACAACCGAATTGGTAGTACATGGATCTCACTACTTTTTATGGCAGAACAACTAAGTGGCGAGACATGTCTTTTTTAAATTGTTTTTATGAATTTCGTATTTTCAACAATAATTTTTAAGAATTTTTCTATAAACTTAAATATTGAAATAAGTCGATAGTTATATGGTAAATTTCTATTTTAACTTTTGTGTACTGGATGAACTATAATCTTTTTCAGTTTTTCAGAGAAAACCCCACCTAAGAAAAAAAAGGTTAATAATGTAGATAAAGGTGCACTTAGAATACCTCTATACCTCTTTAAGACACCGGCAGAGTTACCGTCGCACCTATATCATATTTATGGGTAAGAATAATTCTACCAACTTCTCCTTCATCTGTATACAATATGGTAAACGAATGCCTTCAGCACCAATGGAAGGAGCATAATCAGAAGACGTATAAAGTGTTTTAGTATTTTTAAGACAGTCCTCAACGAGAAGATTACCTTCGTTAACGAAATGGGTATAAACCTGAAGGGCTGAATAGGGTTAAGGCTCAGACTTCATCCACTCTACTGGCAGTTATTGAAGTCTTCAGTTTTCTTTTCTTATAGAGTGAAAAAACGATAGCAGAATGATTAACCTTTGTGGTTTCAATGACAACTGTAACTGGGTACGAACTTTAATTCAAAACATGATCAAGGTACGTTCAATATTGTGTTGGTAAGTTATGTGACATGAGAAGACCGTAAAGAGCCACTAGGTTTAAATATTCTGAGGAGTTCACGTCTAAGCTTTCCTGACTGATGTCAATATTCAAATTTCCTATCAAAATTATAATATTTATAGAATACCAACGAGAAAATCTCATCGCAAACGCCGTGTTGTGACCTGAGACATAAAATAAATAGATTAACTGGTTTAATCTGTCATTGTTTGCATAAATATCCTTAATAATTTAATAATTTGACCTTAAGAATGAGTATGGACAATTATAACAGCTTAGTCACACAATGTAAAGGCGCATTTCTAAATAAATATACAACCTAAATATTCCTCCAAACATAAATACGCCATTGGTAAGGAAGTCAGTGTACCGGAATGTTATCGCTTGCTCTATGCCGGCACAGTTTGGCATCGCTCTTTTGGCTATGGCCAACTTGACCTCCTTTTTTGTTTTATCTCAATGTTCGTAAAAAGTTTCGACAGCTACTTAACGAAACATTTTGTTTGGTGTCAGTTGTATGAGTAATGTTTTTGTCAGAGGATCGGATATTTACTGTTTTGTCTTAAAATGGGTCAATGAAGATTATTGTAAACAGGTTTTCATTGAAGATTGTTCTTATGGATGGTTTCTAACATTCACTTGATCATTATTCGTAATAAATAATTTGAAATGACTTTCAACGCAATTTATTTACCTTCTACATTGTGTTTCACATTTGGGCTACCTTCCGACAATCCTCTATAAAAAGCGGTAAAGATAAATTATTATCTTATAATTATAATACTTTTTGTTGTACACAGATAATTACATAAAGACTACGGTCTACGATTGCTAGCCACGCTTTCTAGGGGCGGTAAATATGGTCAAATTACCCTTACTTGGGGAGGCCTTTGTTCAGCAGACATTCTACAGCTGCAATGAAGACAATTATAACGCTTTTATCATAAAAATATTTTTCTTAAATGAGGATTGAACTCATGACTCTTGGCGCATAAGATTGGGTCACTACCATCTGCGTGATTGGGACCGTCAAATGTTATATATGTTTCATCATCATTGTCATCATCATCATATCAGCCATAAGACGTTGACTGCTGGACACAGGCCTCCCCGAGTAATCTCCAATATGACCGGTTGTATGTGGCCTATGTCCGGCGTGATCCTGCGGTTTTAGCCAGATCGTCGCCCTACACCCACGATGTCACCATTCCAGAACCTTACGACTCCATCGGCCATCGGTTCTGCGTACCAAATGTTCTGCCCACTGCTACTTCAACTTACTAATCCCATATATGTTTGCGTAGTAAATATTTTGAATTCTAGGAAACACTTCAACTATTTTTGTTTCCAGGGAAGTTTCCGTGGGACGCGCAAAGCAAACATTTTGCTCATAAATAAATCCAAAAAATACATTCACACCACATCTTATACATTGATGTGACTGAAATATGTCGCTGAAACCACTTGTGTTGGTTATTACATAACACAAGAATCACAAACATAATACTGAAATAGATATTTGAAACAAACAGCAGAAACACAAATATTTTTTATATGTTGTATATTTGCCAGGGTGGGCATCGAACCCTCGACCTGTATGAAAGAGACACTGCCGAGTGTAATCTAAAAAAAATTAAGTAAAATAATAATGGATTCGTTGGATAAACTAGTTTATACTATTTGCAGATTTAACCCTTACATCGTTCAAAATTAAGCTTGGTCTATCGTAACTGTTGTTAATTGAAAATTTCAGTTCAATGAATAAAACGTGTGCTACAGATTTATTATTAAAATTGCCGGCGAGACTTCACGTTTGTTCGGGAAGGGGCTGGTGTTTTGTGAATATTTAAAAATCAATTGACTACACTCTGAAACGAATTTCCGATCATTTGGTCATATAGGCTGTTATTGTCATTTATATAGAAACACCTTTATAAACTTTTATGATTCTCGTGAATTTTTTCAGATTTTATTTGTATGTGTATAATCTGGCGTTTAGAATAGGGCTATTAGTGCATTGGAAGTCCACTGTTGGACATAATCTTTCCCAAGAAATAGCAAGCATAGCGCAGAGTGTAGCTTCGCGCCCTTTATGTATTTGCGCTACACTGATGTCGATGGATATACCGCCATCAGTCGTTTCTGGTACCTTACTCGCCTCTTACCACACTTGATACAGGGGGCTACATTGCCACACAGCATAGAGGATAATGATAATCATAATTAGTTATCACTTTTAAAATCAATTTACTATTTTATGTACAACCATTACCAGAGAAAAGCTCAATCCAAGTATTGTTGTTCTTATACAAGCATCTTCAGATCTCCCTATTTGTTATTGGAGAGCTGCCATTTCTAAATTCTTCGGAATTGTCTTTGTGTTGATTAGGTTTCACACATCAGTTTAACAGACAAATACATTACGGAAATACACAATAAAAATGTTAGTCTAAAAATAACTAAATTAAATAATAGTTAATTTATTAGCAATAGAAACCTTACAATATTATAATATTTTCCAGGTTTTAGGCGTTCACATTACTTTCAGGATTCGGTAATTATATACTCTGAAGTTCTGGCAGAATATCTTTGTCAATCTTGAGAGTGTAACGTCGAACAAAAATGTCAAAATTTATACATACCGCGTTGTAAAGCCGTTAAAAAATTATTTTTATTATGAGGCAATTAATTCTAATATAATTCATATGTAAATGTGATTGCAGTTTAAAATAAAATGCTTAAATTTTAGATGTGGATTCTTCTGCTTGAATTTAGAAAGCATTTTTTGCTTTTTGACCTCAAACCTCATCAATTGAAGAAGTAGTATTAAAAATTAGTTAAGAAGTAGAGCATTAGTAGTAGTTAGATTTTCATAACAAAAAACGTTAAACATAAATCCTTGTATATCTCCAATTAAAGATAAGACACGATTATTCATTCAAGGGAAGGCTACATGTTCGATTTTAATTATCGTTATCAGTGTTTGCGAACCCGTCACGGTTTCACTAGCGCAAAAAATATTTTATATACTTTCTGACTAATTCTTGAATATACATTTTTAACATTAATACTTTTTTATTATCGCGTTTCATATAATTAATTAATATTATACAAATTATAATGAGGCCCACATGCCGCGCGACCCTGCGGTTCTTATCATCAATTCGTCTTGTTGGAGAACTTCTACCCTACCCTTCTACCACGTACCAGCATATGGTCTCCGTTTCAGAACCTTCGCAGAAACTGTTGCTGGACTACACGTCAGCTCCAGCGACACCAGAAGGGTGGGTGAGGCCGCTTATTATCGAGCGGGCCTATTCCCTATGTCCGTACTTGTGTGCCCCGTAGCACCCCGCAGTGCTCGCGGGATGTATGCGGTGAAGGCTTCTTTGGTGGTCGGAACTCATTACCTTTGGCACCCAAGAGAGGATCACTACTGTCTGCGCCATCGCGTGCATCATTGTGATAATGATGATAAACACGCAAAAAAAAAAAAAGTATTTTGAGTAGCATGATTATCAGTTGGAAATCAAAACGAAATTCAAAGTCGGCTAAATTATTTCATTAATACCACGTCTATGAGGAGTTAAAATATATATACTATATATTAGTTTCTTTATGAACACTCTCAATCTACAGACGTAATTACAGCATGAAACAAGCGATTTTAGAAAAGGTAGACTTCAAACAGAGATTGTTTGCACTGGTACCTCACTCTCACCTATTTCTACCACCAAATAGCAGCTTGTATTGCTGTATTCCGGTTCGAAGGTAGTGAAATTACTGGATAATGTCCCAAGTTTGGCAACGCATTCGTGATATCCTTGTGACATGACGAGCGTCTTTAAGCTGCAGTGACACTTGCTACAAGAACTGTATGCTTGTTTGTCGACCGGGTGTTATATAAATAAACAACTAGGCGTTTAAAACGCTTTCATATGAGCGAACTCACAAAACATTACATTTTCATAAAATACACCTCTAAAATTCACTAATATGAATAAACAACGTTTCCCTGAATCTCAGAAATGTGTTAAAAGCTGAAATTACAGTTTAAATAAAGGCGAGCGCACACAGCGGCGTCTAATTTATTGCGTGGTCTACGCCACCGGCCCGGGGAATTAATTCAATATTGTTGCACTTTTGCGCGCAGTTATGTGACTTTGTGTACATAACCTTATCTTATTATACTGCATGTTGATCGCTTTCATATATTTTAGAAAATAAAATATTATTTTTAGCGATATGCCGCTTAATTAGACGACATTCGTGGCAAACGTCAATTTTCACCCAGTTCAAGTTAAGCTACGCTATTTCTGATGAATATACCAACATTAGTAGTTTTCTGTATCTCAGTAGCCTCTTCTATTTCCTTTTTTAATAAGTGAGCCTGATGGTGCAGATTATATTAAAAGTGAACCTATCTTATTAGCCTGGGGTCCTGGGTTCAATTGCCAGCTAGGTCAAAGTGATGATATTTTTGTTTGTCCTGTGTCGGAGTGTTATAAATATGCATTTAAAAAATATATTTGTGATTCTACTGCTGTTTGATGTCCATAAAATGTAAATTGTCCATAAATTGCTTATTTATGTAATCAAAACACCTGTAGTGCGAGCCTGCAAAATATAATTAGTAGCATTTGGTTACTTCGCGCGCTGCGCTTCGGTTACATGACTGCAATTGATCAGGCAGTTTAGGAAGTGCAGTAAATCTATTCCTCTAAACTAAAATTTGAAAGTACATACGAGTATATTAGTTTAACCGTGTGGTTCCGGCAGAGTAGAGTAGTTCCTCCCCCTGTACCAGGTGTTGTAAGTGGCGACTGAGGTATCGAAAACGATACATTCACCAGAAACAGGGCAAGGATAAGTATCAGCCTTCCTGTCATATAACGTGAAACGTCTACTGCTAGACATAGAACTCCTCAAGAATGAGATAATTAGCCCATAATTTCCACACTGCGCAGGTCTGGTAGCAGTCACAGAGTAAAACTTTGTGACAAGGATCCTGCTGTCCATTTCCATCCAGTTGTCACAAGGTTGGTAACATGCAAATGATATTCTCGTGATATAACGAGCGTATATTAACTATAATGACGTTTATAGCAAGCGCAAACGCGGACCGTATGCCTGTTTTATGGACCTGGTCTAATGAAAAAAAATTGCTGCGCTGTTTCAGATGAAACTATACCGACATACCTCAATCACCTCTAACGACACCTAGTATAGAGGGAAGTACTACTAGAACCACTGCTCCACGGAACAATTATTTTATGAACATTTATTATTATTCATATTACATTTTTGTTCACAATACATTTGAACACAAAATACGTAAGATTTAAATCGCTGGTCAGCACCAGGCTAATACAGGGTGCTTGGAAGTGGTCATAAAATGGGCACTAGACTAGCGATGGCTGCTGTAGATTTAAAATTTATATCTGAATCACGGAACTTAACGATTCAGCGAGCAATGAAAAATGACATTTATTACATATAGCATAGTTTGTATTTTATTGTGCAGCATCATTAAACTTTAACACATTTTATTCGATTCAGTCACACTTTCGAATCGTGAATTAAATAAATTCGTTCCTTACATATGACATTTGACGCGATTTGGCGTACTGACCACTTTGATGTGGAGTATCTCCTCTTCAATTTGTTAGTAGTTAGTAATCTTAGTCACCTCTTGTGGCAACTGGTACAGAGAAAGGTACTATTCCACTCTGCCGATACCTCACGGCACTGTTATACATAACATTGATTGTTATGATGTGCACAACAATTAATTAATCTTATTTACTGTATATTCATAAATTAATATAGGTTGGCTGTTGTTATTCTTTTCAATAAAATGAAAATAAAATATAACACAAGTGCTTTAAGCGACTTATTTCAGAGTAATGTCAAATTGTTTAATTCAGATAACGTACGCGTACGCTATGATTGTGAAATAATCTTCCTGAGTAGGTTTTCAAAGACAAGAACAGTATGATTCTTCAAAAAGGGATTAAAGAGGTTCCTAAAGGGTCGGCAGCGCGTGAATGATGGCTCGCCCTGCACATCGAAACACAGCAATACGAACATTACTATATGCGGTAGAAACAGATTGACCAATGCAGAGGACCCTTGTTAGAGATCAACTTCTGGGAAATGCTTGATAAATAAAAAAAATATTATCAAGAAGTTCATTTTGTAAAACAACACAAATTGGGTTAATTAATACCAACAAATAAGTGAGAGAATAAAAATTTGCAATTTTTATTTTCCTACTTATTAATCAAACCGCGAAAACCACAAAGACATTAATTCATATTTCTTAATGAAAACGCCAAAAGTTAAAAGTAATTTGCATCAAAAGGGAAGAGTTTCGAGGTGTTTGGAAAGTTGCAAAATTAAAATTAAGATTTAACGTGTTTTTACACAGAGGGACAAAAAGTTTCTGTATCGTTACTTACAAGCGTTCTTGTTTTGTTTCTTTCTTACCTTTTTATTATACTTCAGCTACTGTGTTAGTGAGTTCTAGTACGTTTCCGGCAACCAATGTTTATCTACGGTCACTTTTCCATTGTTCGTATTGTTATCGTGAATATCGATTCTAGTCACTGAGACGGAAACTTCATTCGTCACACGATTCTGAAACGGGCTTACTAAGTTTTATGGGGCTCGGAATATATAAAAAACCTGACACTTAACTGTCAAGGCAGTGGCTCTATTGTTGATTACTTAAAAGAGAGTACCTTTCCGCGAACTTGGACTAAATTTTTCATTGAAACATTTAAAAAAATATTATTAAATTAGTCCAGCACCTTCTTATATATTAACGGCCTAGCTTGTGCATCCAACCACCCAGGACAAAGATTGTTATGAATATATTTGTATTTTTTTTTGTGTCTGGGTGTTCAATATATGTATTTATGTAGTAAGTTTGTAATTCTTAAGCTGTATGATGCCTACAACACATGTGCTTTAAATGACTTATTATGGAGTCAGGTCAATGTATGAGTTATTGTGTGTATTTTATTATCTATCTGTTCCCATTGGGATGTGACGACATTTCTTTTTGCTCCCGGCTGTCAATTTTCCATCACGATTGGTCGTAATGATTTTATTCGTCATCAACGACTATTGTGCTAACTCGTCTTGAAAATCTTTCGTCACAGCAGAACAAGCAAAGCACAGTTGTATACGTGAAAACTCCATTCATATTTATATGCCACGATTCCTGAATGTAGAGAAAGTAAATTAAATGCATAATGCATTTAACAGTGGCGCCTAGGGTACCGGTGGAGTATATTCTATATTCTAAGTTTTCAGACTCGTCTAGTGCCGGCAGACTAGTATTAAAGAAGGACACTTAATGAAATGTTTGATAAAATGATTCTTGTAACGCCACAAGGTTGTCTGGGTCTATGTGCCTATTTAAATAAAGTCATATTTAACTTGATTTTAAGAGGTGACTGAGGTACCAGAACAAACAGATGGTGGAATATTCATCCGATGCAGCGTATATTAAAATAATAGGGCAAGGATGAGCAGCAGGTTCCTCATTACTATATATTACTATATGCAGCTGTTGACTTCTTACAGCAGATATAATCCCTACTAATATTATAAATGCGAAAGTAACTCTGTCTGTCTGTCTGTCTGTCTGTCTGTTACGCTTTCCCGGTTAAACCTCTCAACCGATTTTGATGAAATCTGGCATAGACAATCTTTAGACCTTAAGAAAGGACATAGGCTATTTTTGAACTCGAAATAAGGGTTGTAAGGGGTTGCAAGGGGGGATGAAAAGTTGTTTGCATGGATCGCTATTTTTAGAGCTAGAAACTTAAAACTTATTTTTCAGGCCATTGATTCGATATAAATAAACGTGACATTCAAAGTTTATATAATTTGAAGTATATAAGTATGGTACCCAAAAAACTATTCCACGCGGACGAAGTCGCGGGCACAGCTAGTCATAAATAAATAGTCTTACAGAAACGAAATGTATATATGTACATTAATAAAAATGATTAAAGAAAATTAAAAAGAAACAAAATGTCTGTACTGCGACAGTTTGAAAGAAGGATTGTGGACGACGACAGCTTCAAGAGAACTTCTATGCTAAGGTTTTGAAAGCTTATGCATAAAGGAGTTTAACATATATCACATAATATCAACATACCAGCCATTGGAAGTCCACTGCTGGACATAAGGAAGGTGGAAGGATCTCTCGAAGAAAGAAGGGTTTTTCGCCCATAAATGCCGCGCTGGACAAGCGTGTGGGTTATCGCAGAGCGCAGCTATTACGATGGGGATGCTGCTGCCTATCCCCGCCCTTTGCATTTGAGCTGCACTATTTCGTGTAAATAACACCTAAATTATTTTTTTATCTTCTAAGCGCATTAGAATAATTTCTGTAAGCTTTTAAGATGTGTAGTAAAATAAATAACAAAAATAGAAACAGATTGAAGTCCCACTGATATTGATATTTTCTATTAGTGTGATAACACTAATAGAAAATATCAATATATATTATTATATATATAATATATAATATAGAAGAAAAATAATAATAGTGTTAATAGAAAACTTTATCATGCTAAGTATATTTATAAACGAGTTTTCAGCACTGGAACTACATATTTGCAGCAGTACCCGGAAGATGGTTTTTTTCTCTTAAAATATGTCAGCACGAAAAAAACAAAAAAATATTTGGGCCCCCTTGTTTGGCGTCAGAAATAGGTAAGTGAATATAAATACCTAGTGAGATAAATATCTGAAATTTAAGCTGGAAAAGATAATATGCGGGAAAAAATACTTGGAATTACTATCAACCAGCAAAGTAAGGCAGTACCTCGACTTATAACCTACGAGTGCCAACACACCTGCCCAGCATAAAATTCCCTCTTTCTTGGAGAGGCCTAAACCCAGCATTGGACATGCTACGGTTGCTATGATGATTTTATCAATGCTACGGGATATTTCTCGAGTTTTTTATTTCATCACCATCATCATCATATGTGCCATAAGAAGTCCACTGCTGGACGTCCTCCCTCATTATCATATCAGCGATACTACGTCTACTGTTGGATATAGACCTTCACAAGTAATAGACTGGTTGTATGCAGCTAGTGTCCAGCGCGATCCTGCGGTTTTAGTCAGATCGTCTGTCCATCTTGCGGGTGGACGCCCTACGCTACGCTTGCCGGTACGTGGTCTCCATTCCAGAAGCTTACGACTCCATGGGCCATTGGTTTTTTGTACTAAGTGCCCTGCCCACTGCCACTTCAACTTACTACTGGGCTATGTCGGTAATTCTGGTTCTCTTACGAATCTCTACATTCATGATTCAATCGCGCAATTCAATCGAGACTACATTTTCGTAAGTCTTCGGATATTTTGACAAATAAAAAAAATATTTGTTTTTTATATAAAATCATGGAAATCAATCATCCGATACATACCGCGATAAAGGATTTCCAAGTGAACGAAGTCCCGAGCGTCGGGTAGTCTATATAACATTAGCGAGGATAACTTCGCTTTTGTTCGGGTTTTGGGAGTCAAAGATCTTTTGATGTTCGATGACCTAAAAAGGTCGTGAATAGGGCGTGGCCAAGGGAAAGGGAATATTCATTAGAAGGTGAATTTGCACTTCACCAAAAACCTTTCGATGATGGATTTCCGATATATCAGATATTATTAATATAACATATTATTAATATGAATCTTATAGCTGTGATTTGCTATCCTGGTACCCTTATGGTGAAAAGTAAGATCTTTCCTTTTAGCCAGATGGCGCATACGCTAGTGTTCCTATTTTGTGCTCAAAAGGTTGTGGGTTCGATCCTCACCCGGAATAAATATTTATATGACGATGTTTTTGTTTTGTTTCTGGCTGTTGAATTCATGTATTTAAGTACTTTATATTTGTGATTGTGTGAAGCCACCCTAGGGAGTAGTATAATAACGTTAACAAAATACCATATTTACATATTAAAAATAATGTTACCACCAATAATTAAAAAAGAAAATTGCTTAAAGCATGTTGCTGAAAGCACTTGTGTAACGGTAATCGTATAACAGAGAAATCTCAAATGTAATACTAAAATGCATATTTAACACCTAGATACAGGACAAAGACTAATAAATATTTGTCCAGGGTGGGAATCGAACTCACGACCTGTGCTGTGCTAGGTAAACCGACAGCACCATTGGACCAAAAAAAATTTTTATACAACAAGTCAACATGAACTTTCTAAAGACGACCTTTTCGACTTTATAACTAATAACGCTAAATATCGTCAAACAAATGCATATCTATTAGACAAATTATAGGATGAATAAACAGCGAATGTATAAATAATTTTACTTTATGTTTACCATTCATTAAGAATTAGACATCAAAGATAAGTCAAGATCAGTCAAGATCATACGTTGGAGGTTGCTGTGAGGTACCAGCAGAGTAGAATAGTGCCTCCCCCCGTACCAGGTGTTGTGACAGGGGGCTGTGATACCAGAACCGACAGATGGCAGTATATCCATCCGAGAAATTATGCCCTATGCATTTGAGGTACTCAAATGCATAGGGTGCAACTAATGTTAGGTGTCAGGCGGGACTCGAACCTGCATCTTGCAATTCTTTATCATACCGGGGGACTGCTACCGAGACCGTATCAGACATATCAAATTTTTAGACTTGTGTTCTTTTCTGTGCTGAGAATTCAGCGCTATTTCTTTAATGTTGTAGGTAATTACCTCCAAACACTCAAATATCAAACTTTCATAAGTTTGAAACGATCGAGAAAGAAAATAAAACTTAATTACTTTGAGAGGTTTTATGCTTAGAAAATCCTGAATTATCCAATAAAATCTATATATTTAAGACAATATTTACAGAAAGAAAGAAGTAGTTTTCATTTATGTACTTCCACATTTTTTTATCAAAAAGATGATTTTATTATTATACCTGGTTGGCAGACATTTATACAATTCGCTAGATACTAAGCTACACAAAAATCTATTCAACCTTCTTTGTAACTTAAAGATTTTGTGTTTGCAATTAATAATAATTTCACTGCAAACACTGCTACTAAACTAGAAATAGGTGAGAGTGAAATAACTAATACAGTCATCTGCTTGAGGTAGACCTTACACAAAGGTCGTCCTTTATTTAAGATTTACCTCATTTAATGTATCAGGCCTCTTTATATTAGTTTCGTTACGACAAACTACTCAATTATCACCCACAAATCAAGCGTACAAACATATAAATAAACAAGTAAGGGTGCACCCTATTTATAAGGGTAAATTGGGAGAAAAAATGAAGGTCTCAGGGCGACTCGTTAAGGTCGCCAAGGCTCGAGACTTATAGTCAGTATAAATTACCATTTTATCTTACGCCGGACAGTCGCCGATTATTAATAGAAAATTTATACGGTAGGGCAACTTGCAGTGTTTGTTTCAAAGGTCAACGTTTGGAAGGAGAGGTCTCTTTTATACCGTTATTGGAGATCTTATTTTGGGCAGAAAAAGTCAAAGTTCATTGCCCTATCGAGAATCAAATTAAAGACTGTAAGCTACTAAAGAAAGAGAGACTGTGGTAATTTACAATGTACTGCCACTCAGTTAACAAATATCCCATAAAACTACTAAATATTGGCTCCGTTACACAAAATCATGACTTGATGATTAATACACTTCATCATCATCACACCAGCCTCTTTAAGTAAGGGAGTTTTTTGCCCATAATTTCCGCAGTGGGCAAGCGTGTTGGCAATTGCAGAGCGCAGCTATCGTTACACGGATGCTGCTGACCACCCCCAACCTGTGCCTTTGAGCTGCACTGCTTCGGATGGATATACCGCCACCTGTCAGTTCTAGTACCTTCGTCGCCTCTTACGACACCTGGTGCAGAGGGAGGTACTATTCTATTCGGCCAGTACCTCACAGCACCCTGCCGGTCCCTCACGACAATTAACAATTAAATAGGTTTATAAGTAATTTACAAAGGGTTCAATTGCATTCACAATTGAAAGAATTATGCATGCGCCGAAGTTACAGAAAATTGAAAGATCATAAAAGGAAAACTAGGGATGTACATACGATAAATTGTAAGTAAGGATGTGAATGGTGCTTGATTATCTCCCGGCTGACACTATCAGAAACTGAGACAAACGTCATGTCTATGATACTTATATATCGAAGCTACCGATTTTAGGATGTGATCATCATCATTAAAAGTCCACTGCTAGACATAGGTCTTCCCAAGAAAGGAGGGGATCGCTTTGCTTTGGAAGGGGGATTTGCTCTTAATTGCCTCGCTGGGCAAGCGTGTTGGCAATCGCAGAGTGCAGCTTTCGCGACGGGGGTCCTGCTGCACATACCCACCTTATGCATCTGACTTACAGTGTTATACCGCCATCTATCGGTTCTGGTACCTTAGTCGCCTCTTATGACACCTAGTACAGGGGGAGGTACTATTCTACTCTTCCGATGCCTTACAGCGATTCGTATGTAACCATTCAAAAATTTACAGGTTGTAATCGTCATAATGGGCATGAGTACGACACGAATATACAATAGTATATACCATTTTTTAATCGATATATGAGTGGCTCTTATGAAAAAAGTATATATGTAATCTTTTTAAAAGATATTTATAAAATAAAACTTAACATTTTGCTAAAGATCGCAATAAACTAATTTTTTTACCTTTGACCTGATATAATTGTTATCTTACAAGAGTAAGATACCTTTGGGGACCTTTCAAAATTTAATTTTAAATCATATTTTCAACAATCTTACTAATTTTCAGCTTGCTCGGAATTTATTGCAGGGAATGTATTGTGAATTAAATTGATCGGACTATAATGAACAATATTCCTATCCTCTTCATCAACATTAATGTTTCCGTTAGATTAAATTTAAATTTCCACTCAATTCAAGCTAACCAATTGAAGTTTTGGCAAGTGTGTGCCTATATTGGCCACGTGCCCAGAGTTAGCGATTTTGGACGGACCTTTTAAGTATGTAACTTGATTAGTTTAAGCATTAAACGAAAATCTTGCTTTGAGTCACACGAAGTCTTGGTAAAAAGAGTACACATGTTTCTGTTACATATTATATTATAGGATATATTGGCCTAATTACTTCCCTAAGAGATTTTGTTTTTCGCCAATAGATATCACGCTGGGCAGGCATGCTGATAATCGCTGAGTGTATCATCAGAGTAGGAATCCTTCAGTAGACACTCACCCTGTTACATTTAGTTCAAGTTTTTTCGGATGGTTAAACTACCATCTGTCGGTCCCGATACATGAGGTATTTCTTTCGAGAACTGGTGTAGAGGGAGATACTATTCTACTGTACCGGTATCCATAACTATAAGAAGAAAATAGGTCTGTATAGGCTTGTATCAATTGACTACAAATTATTCACCATCACAACTTTTAATCTTACAATCAATAAGATTCTCATTAACAAAACTATGGTAAGACTAATTTAACCTTCATCATATCATAATCGTTATATAAGCTATAAGACGTCCACTGCTGGACATAGGCCACCCTAAGTAATCTTCAATAGGACCACTGTAGGACTGTGTCCACCGCGATCCTGCGGTTTTAGTCAGATCGTCGGTCCATCTTGCGGGTGGACGCCTTACGCTGCGTTTGTTTATTTATTTAAATTTATGGCCCACAAATATGAGACTGTAAATTTCACTCATTTAATGATAATGCCAAACCTGAAATGCTTTTCTCTGGTTGGATTCAAATGATTTATTGTTTCTTAAAATATTAAAATTGGCGAAATTCTCAGAATACCGGCATTTATAGAAGAAATTATTTTTTTTATGCCAATAACCAGGGATACAGAAATTAGTAAGCCGTTTAAAAATTCCATAAAATTGGACGCATCTACTAAAGACAAATGTATCTCCTTTGTGTCAAATCTTGTAAAATACGAGCAAGTTATAAGAACCGATCGCTGTATATACATCTAAAACAATGTAGTTCAAATGCGTGTAGATGGCCAGTGTATCCCCACTATGCTATGCGGTATCCTCCATACTTGCAATGTAGTAAAAGTCCTTCTTTCTTGGTCTACGCTCAACAGTGTACTTCAACTGATGATACAATGATGATAACAGGAAATAAAACATGCTGAAACAAAATATTCAGCATATGACTACTACTAGACATTATTCTTGAGGCTGCCCTGGGATTCATAATCTAGAAGATTTAGAATTATAGCCAGGTTTGCAATGCGTTGGTGATACCTTTATGATAGTACGAGAGTCTATAGGCTGCAGTGACGCTCACTACCAAGTGTATTTGCCGTTACTTGTTTGTTAACCTATTAAAAAAACAAAACACTATATTTACCCTAACATAACAGTTCATCGACTCAGTCAAAATTTAACAATTCCTCGACTCGAAATGTATGCAAACAAGCGCACTCCCAGATTGATATCTCGGCAATAACAGATATCGTTCAACGAGAAAACAAAGGAATACCTCAACATCGTGAAATTTTATTCCCCCCGTCCTGGAAGTTTATGTTTCACTTCATCGTAGATTTTTTATAGCGGCTGTCGTATGAAAAATGAAATTTACATACACGGTGTGGAAGAAACTCTTAAAGATTTGAGTGTGTGGGGGGGGGGCAACGTCAAGGTAACTTTTTTTTCTTTTGTATAAAATAGAGGTATGTTTTTTTGACAGAGACAATTATATTCATATAAATGTGCAGCCTCCTCTTCGATTCTAACCCCGAGCAAATAATTATAAGACGATATTTGTGTTTTCTCTGTGTATGGTGTTTAATATACGTATTTAATTATATATATATTATAGTATATTCGATTTCTCTATTGCCTGGCCTCTGACATACAAGTGCTTTAAGGGACTTACCACGAAGTCATGTATGAAATGTTGTGAGAATTTATTTTTATTTATATCTGCTGTTCGTATGTACAGTAGGTGTCAAGAAAACTACCAACCTTGAGCTGGATACACAGTAAACAGGCAGGTTCCTAATTTCGATGAAATGTTCGATACCCCTTATGAAAATTGCCTCACGGCAAGCCAACTGAATCGTTTGCCAAACTCTGCGGTGCAAGAAAATTGGCTATCGGCAAAGTTAGCGGTTTTATTAAAAACTCCAACTTAAATTGATTATAAAGGAAGTTTTGACTCGTGTTTTCCTTTTAGTGTATTGCCAGAAAATGGTCATTGGAGATTTTTGCGTGAAATTTTATTCTTAAAGTTGTTGTTAAAATCTATGTATATAAAAGGAAACGCTTAATGACTGAATGTGGTTAAAAGGGGGGTGCAAAGATAGTAATAACTAAACGTGGGTGAAACCTCAAGGCGCCGCTAGTCTATACATGAAATAAAATAAGCCATATGTGTTGTGTAATGTGTGTGGTGAATGTACTAAAGTCGAGAAAGATTATCGAATTATTGCACTTATACTTCATAAGCGGACAGAGATAGATATTAGAAACGACAGAATAATGATACAGATAATGTAAATATTACATACGATAATAAAAAATGTTTCTTACAAAACAGTTAAAGTTAATATTATATAAAACAATGAAATAAACTTATTATAACTGTCATAAAAATATACAACGTATATATAATAGTAGTCCAATTAACCCGCTTGTAATTATTATATTTACATAGTTCTAGCGATGAAAAAATATTAATAATAAAAAATTAATGTATACATTATTTTGTCTCGATCTGTACGGGATGTTCTCCCTTCAATCGCTATCACGTCCGCATATAATATTGGAAATTTCTTATATTTTTATAGCCTTCCCTTACCTTCAGATAAAGGGTAACTCGAGATGATTCCACGAAACAAAATGACCTAATACATTGAAACTGAATGTTATTATTGTAAATAAATTTCGCATCCAATTCCGATTTAATGAAATTTGTATACACCTTTATCAAATATTGCTTGAGGTTACCGACAGATGGTGGTTTATCTATAACGGCGTAACTCAAATGCAATATATTGGGAATGGACAGCGACGGCATATCCGCAATCCTGCACCCTGCAACCCGTTTTAATTCTATATGTTTGGAACTCAACAATAGGTCACGCAGATTTTTATACATTTCAAAAAGCACATGAGGCCTATGGTTAGGACCATATGCATTATATTTTTTAGCTATACGGGTCTGATTGCGCAGTTGTTCTCCTATTTTGTACGCCAAAGGTCGTGGCTCCCTAAATTATTATCCCTAATTAATTAATTAATATCCCTAAATATCATTATATCAGCCATTGACAGTCCACTGCTGTACGTAGTCCTCCTCAAGAAAGGGGGAATTTCGCTGCTGCTCATTCTCGCCCTATGCATCTGAGCTGCACTGTTTTGAAAGGATATACCGCCATCTGTCGATTTTGGTACCTTAGTGACCTCTTACTATATCTGGTACTGGGGAAGGTTCTATCCTACTCTGGCGGTACCTCGCGGCGCATTATAAATACCCCTGAGCAAAATTTCAAGTTTATAATCTTTATAGTTTAGGCCATGCGTTGATTTGTCAGTCAATCAGTTAATCAGTCTTTATATATTTATTTATTCAGCATTTCAAGGAAGTACACAAGAACTAGAAATTCCAAGTACCACCTCTTCTTCGTACCAAGAAAGGCTTGTTAAGGGTCAGCTTCTTCATTTACATTGTTGAAACATTTTAAAGCCTGCTTCTCATAAAATTAACTTCTAACTGCCTAAAAAGGTCAACAGCCTATTTATTACAACCGTAAAATTTGCCTTTTCAAGAAACGGATATAAAAGTTTATTGTGACAGCGGTCAGCATGAACAGAAAGTAATAAATATGGAGGAAACAAGTGAAACAAAATATGCATGAGTTAAATATGTAATATTTATTATAGTAAAGGCAAACTATGATGCGAAAGTAAAGGCAAACTATATTAAAAAAGCATGTAATTGCATATCACATCTTGTATCGGTGATTTTAAGTGCTGAAAACAAAATGTCAACTACAAAATTAACTTTATGAAGCAAAAAAATAGCGAGCCATTGTTATGTCGTCAGACTATAGCACTGCATGTAATCACAAAATGCAAATATTGCAGAATAATGTGGCCAGATAAAAATAAAATAATAAATCGTTAAAGCCGTTGTGGTGCAATGCAAAATAAAGTTCAGTTCATACAAAAAATAATATAATCCAACGATAAACCTACCCCATTCCCTTCCCATTCTACATATTACATATATATATATATATGTAATATGTAGAATAGTATATATACCTGGAAGAGGTTTGGTTGCTAGTATAATATAAATGTAATGCTTTTATGGTTTTTTCTTTAATTGTCTCTGATACGGAAGGGGGGGGGGGTGTATAAAAAACATTTTCTAGTTAGACTTTGCGCTATCGACAAAATATTTATTTATTTAATTTAAGAGTAATAGCTTATCTTATACTTAACTTATATAATATATGCAATACAATGAAATTTCATTATGGGAATTTGCCGCGCTTCGCGCGTTTTTCAGTAATCTGTGTATCTGATCTGGGTTGACGCGTCATTCAATGGTGTATGAGACTAAGATATTATGTATGTGCAATTATAAACCAAATAGAGAAAAGTAAAAAATTAATAAACTTAAATGTCGTTTCTTTTTATTTTCAGGTAAGATTAACATTGTTGAACTATAATTAATATGGTGTAAAATAGTATAAAAACGTGTTGAATAAATCAAAACTTTGTATTTTCAAATAACAATTTGTTTATTTTAAAAATCCCCAATAATATATCTCATATATATATTACTCTTAGATTTATATATATTTAAGAGTAATATATTATATAATCTGTTTATTAATAATAGGAAGAATTAGACTTGAATTTTAAAATAACTGATAAGAAAAGCGTTTGAATTTCATTTCTTTTATTATAACAGGTGAGTTCACTCACCTTTTATTACATATTATATTATTTACTACATATTGTTATCGTATAGCGTAATTATTGAAATGTTAATACATTTTGTGTATAAATCTTTTATTATTACAGAGAAATACATACAGCTTGGATCAACAATTCAGCTTTGTTTTATTATGGCCTGGAGCAATGAAAAACATTATCAGCAATTGGATTACTAAATGTAATAAACCAGTTGCCCCCACAGACATTGTCCTACCTTGAATTAATACCTACGTTTGTCATGAAATAAATATTGCATCTATAAATTGAGATACTCATAGAGCTAATTCAAAATAACCTAAAGAGCTATGTAGAGGGCAATTTGGATGGGCTTTCTGTGTGATCAAGCAGAAATTAGGAGATCCGTAAAAGAACCTAATTTACCGATATAGTCCGGCAGATTAGCTAATTAAATTGGCAGTGGGTAGGGCACTTAGTAAGAAGGACCGATAGACGATGGAGGCGTAAGGTTCTGGAATGGATACCACATACCGGCAAGCGCAGCGTTGGACGTCCACCTACACCGTCCACAAGGTGGACAGTCGACCTGAATCAAGTACCGGATCGTGCTGGAGGCAGCATATAACCGGTCCTATTGGAAATCACTTGGTTAAACCTATGTCCGGCAGTGGGTGATATGAAGATGATGAAATTAAGATTTATAGTAACTTCTAAAGTTGGATTAAGCTGTACACAGCTAGCTGAAAAAAAAGTAGTAGTAGTTTTCTTTAAAGTTCGTAATAAAAACTCTCCTTTAACAGCTTTCAAACACGGTTTATTTAACTTTTCACATTTTCTGTTTGACATTTTGGTAACCTTGCGTCGGCTCTCAAGTTTTCCGGATATTAGTTAGTGAGTGGCTTACTGGATAATCCCGTGGGCTAACCCAAATGGTTCACTCGTTATTTCGTAAGCATTTAAAATTTTGACGGGTCCGATGGCGCAGATGGTATCGAGCATATCATGTGCGCCAAAGGGCATTGGTTTGATTCCCGCCCAGAGCAAATATTTATGTGATGATATTTGTGTAAGCGATTTATTTGTAATTTAATAATTGGTGGTGGGGTGGTGGGTTAGATCGTCATCCCTCATGTGATGAAACATTTTGTACTTTGTATATTACCCATAGAGGGCAGCACTAGCCGGCATTTAATATTAATTTTATCTGTAGTTTAAATATATTATTTATGAAAGTGTTTAGACGTCTTGGCTTATTAATAAGTTTAAATAATTAATTAAAGCAATTACTGTAACGTTGGTATTAATAAACAACCATATTTTATAAATTCAGTTATAAGAAGTATTAAGATGGCGGATTTAACGTCTACCCACAGGACTTTCAAGATTTGACATTCCGTCTATTTTTAACCTTACTCGTAATTTTTTATAAAATTTGATGCAATAGTTCGACTTGTTGCTAAACACAGTATCAAGTGATCACAGGTTAGAGATTGCTAATAATGCTTAAAGGTATTTCTGCTAACTAAAGGGCCAATGCCAATAAAGTATACTATGAACACCCTTAAGGATGTTTTTAAGATATTGAGCTTGACCTCGTACAAAGGTCACCTGCATTGGTCCCTCATTCTCAGTGCTCGCATTTCTGAGTTCCGGTGTGAAGGGTGAAAGATATAGTGATATTACTGGATAATGTGACATAATGTCTTCAAGTCAGAAGTTTAACAACGCGCTAGTAATATCCTTAAGAAATTTCGAGCGTCTATATGCTGCGGTGACGCTTACTATCACGTGGACTAGCCTGATTGTTGAACTGATCTAATAAATAAAAGATAGGTTACTATAAATGTGAAGTAACGCCTTGTTTATTGCGTTGTCTGTGACATCTACTCTGCATGCAGCCATTTGCCACGAGGTGCCGGCAAAGTAGAATAGTACCTCTCTCCTTGCCAGGTGTCGTAAGAGGCGACTAAGGTACCAGAACCGAAAAATGGCGGTATATCCATCTGAAAAAGTGTAGCTCAAATGCATAGGGTGGGGATAGGTAGCAGTATCCCCGTCGCGAAAGCTGCACTCTGCGATTGCCAACACGCTTGCCCACCACGGCAATTATGGGCGAAATTCAACTTTTCTTCAGAAGGTTTATGTCCAACAGTGGACCTCCAATGGCAGTTATGATGATGTTGCTACAAGCTAACTAAAGAATATGCTATATCTATGCCACCTTTATCAGTGCGTCAATACGGATGCTATGTAGATAGACATATAATATGTGTACTTTTTTGGGTCTCGCGCCGCAGATATACACCTGAGCTATGCAAGTCTGCTCAAAAAGAACATTTGTAAACAGTTCTGAAAGCAAATCTACGTGGACATATATTTGACCCAACCATTGCCAACTTATGCAGATCAGTTCAGAGTTGGAACCAACATTTGTAATAGGGTTGTCACCATCGCAATACGAACCTGAAAATAAACATCGGAATGCATTATAGGTAGACTGTATTATGTGTATTATTGCAGATATTTCAACATTATCATGCACTTTTAGATATATCTCTTTGAGCTGCGCTGTTTGAGATTTTACTTGAGGTAAAACCTCATATAATGGTGATCTGCATTGGTACCTCACTCTCACCTATTCCAACCGCCAAATAGCAGTGCTTGCATTACTGTTTTCGGGTTTGAAGGATGAGAGGCAGTACAGTTATAAGGTAACTGTACTGCAGCAATGCGAAGATAACATCTTCAAGTTAGTAAATTGGTCACGCGCTAGGGATATCCTTGTAGTATTTCAGGCGTCTATAGGCTGCAGTGACGCTTAATATAATGAGAACTGTATGCCTGTTCTTCAACTTGGTGTATTGCTATCATTTTTATACTTTAGTTGTCTCTTAAACCTCTACTCTATTTTACTCTGCTGACTTTTAAAGTTCATTATCATTCTACCAGCCATTGTTAGTCCACTGCATGATATAAGCCTCTCCAAAAAAATGGGATTTGCTCATAATTTCCGCGTTTGGCAAAGCATATTGGCAACCGCAGAGCATATTTTTTTGTGACGGGGAAGATGCTGCCCATCCCTACCTGGTGCATTTGAGTCACACTGTTTCTGATAGATATACTGCCATCTGTCGGTTCCGGTATCTCAATCTTCTTTCACCTGGAGCAGGATGAGGCTCTATTCTACTCTATAGTTACCTGCAGCACTTTTACAGTAGCATATTTTTAAATATTTAAGAGAAGCTTTCAGAAAGATCTAGAAGTTGGATGCAGTGTACATCCAGCGCGATCTTGCAGCCCTTATTAGGTTTTCGGTCGTGTAAGTGGTAGGTGAAAGTCCTACGCCAACGGCCTCCGTTCAGAAAGACATGTTCAATTTTGCGAAAAAAAACATTAAAAAATGTAGATAAATATATTGACCTGACTCCGAGACAAGCACTTAAAATATCTGTGTTACGGGCATCAGGCAACAGAGAAATTGCAATTATATCATTATTATCATTACAGCCATTGGTACTCCAGTGCTTGACATAGACTTTTCCAAAAAAGGGGGAATTTTGCTCATAACTGCCGCGCTTGGCAAAGCGTGCTGGCAATCGCAAAACGCAGCTTTCACGACGGGGATGCTGCTGCCCATCCCCACCTGTGTATTTGAGCTACACTGTTTCCGATGGATATATCGGTGGGTTTAAGTACCTTAGTCGCCTCTTACGAAACCTCGTATAGAGGGAGGTACTATTCTACTGTGATGGTACCTCCCGGCACCTCACGGCAAAAGCACAATAACAATTATATAATACATAAATATATATTTAACACCCAAATACAGAACAAACACAATATAACATCATATATATAAATAATTGTCGTGGGTGGGAACCCACAGTCCTTGGAAATCAAGATAAGACCACTACCAACTGCACCATCAGGCCCATCAATACATAGATAAATAATATACATAACAGGCAAAATAGGCGTAAAGACAGAAGACCATTGCGGAAACATGTTCTAGAATATTTATCTATCAATCTACAAACATTCATGTTGCTATTGAAATAATTGTATATACATTACAGTATATACATAAATAGAAATTCTAAAATCTACACTATCTTTATTTTTATATACCTTCGACGATCTTATCAGAATAATAGTATATAATAAAATAACCAATATGTATGGAAGTCGTCATCCCTGTAGGACAGAAATTTAACATGAAACACCTGCCACGGACGAATTTACATAAATATAGCCTTGCCATAGCCTAAATAAATTCATGGAGTTCACCCCACATCAGGATCTAGACAGTTAGGTCAGCATTTTCGCGTATATTTTGGCACAGGCACATTTTTGTCGATGAAATATGTACTGTGCGTCAGCGGTTTTTTGTGAGGCGGTTTATCATTTGTACACTTTTTTAACTTATATATTTTATAAATAGACTATTACTTCAGCAAAGGTGGAATAATATATATATATATATATATATACATATATATATATATATATATATATATATGCTTATATTAAAAAAGATGTTTTGTACAAGAAGCAGATAGCGTGATATGCTATCGAAGCAGTGTTGCTCGAATGCAACAAGATGGAGATGGGCATTCTGGTTACGAAGCTACACTCTCCGATTTCCACCATGCCTTCACAGTGCGCCAATTATCGGCAAATTCCCCCTTTTTTGGCATTTTCCCCTTATGTCAACGTTTTATGCTATGATGATCATGATATGATATAAGACGCATGTAGATTAAAACAGTATCTAGCATATAGTATGTACTTGCAAATACCAAGACGAAAATTAATACGATAAGCATAATTTCTTTTATTTTTTTATCATTTACGCGTTCATTAATTATAATGAAACGTATTTGCAAACGGTTTTCGAACGCAGTTCATTTAACGTAACATGAGTGAGTGAGTGGAAGTCTACTCTGCCATGAGGTACCGCCAGAGTAGAATATATAGTACCTCCCACTGCACCAGGTGTCCTAAAAGGCGATTTAGGTACCATAACCAACAGATGGTATATCCATCCGAAACAGTATAGCTCAAATTTACAGGGCGGGGATGGGCTGCAGCATCCCCGTTGTGAAAGCTAGTCTGCGCGATTGCCAACACGCTTACCCAACGCGGTAGTTATGGCGAAAAAACCTTCTTCCTTGCGAGGTCTATGTCTAATAGTGGACTTTCAATGACTGGTATGATGATGATGATGTGTGGGCGTGGACGGGTGGGCACTTATTATGAGAACCGATAGAGCCGTAAGGTTCTGAATTATATTTCGAAGACCACGTACCTGCAAGAACAGCGTAGAACACTTACCCACACGTTGGACAGACGCTATGACTAAATCGTAGAATAGCGCTGAACCCAGGCCGTACACAACCGGTCCTAATTGAAATCACTTAGGGTGTTTATAATTTGTTAGTCTAAATAAAATAAATGTTATTTAAAATCATGTAATAAATAAAACTAGTAACGTTAAAATAGTAAATTTATTTTAAATAACAGAAGGCATTTAATTAAACCTTTATATTGGAGTGATGGCACTGTTAATTCGTACTCTACATCGGTCTGTTGAATACTACTGAATAGAATTTGCTTCTAATCGTACGTCCAATACAATTTACCTGGCTACTGTCCATGCTGTTATGTAAACCACTATCATTTCAGGTTAATACTACGTTCCAATACGGAATTGCGAACAGATGCGGTTAGGATCCTTTTGTTTTATCGACGACCTTAGCGCAGGTTGTTTTTTATTAGAATAAAACTACAAACAAATACGGACCATGTGACAGTGCAGTTTATCATCATTGTAGAAGCAGAACATCAACTGCAAGAAATAGGCCTCCCCAAGAAAGAGGAAATTCGCCTATAATTGCCGAACTGGACAAGCGTGATAGCAATCGCAGTGTGACGAGACGGGAATGCTGCTGATCCCCACTCTGTTGCATGAATGCTTTGCGTGGATTTATGGCTATCTGTCGTTTATTTATTTATATATATATATATATTTGATATAGCCATCTGCACGAGATCTTATATATATATATATATATATATATATATATTACAAATAAAAATATACACAAGATCTTATATATATATATATATATATATATATATATTACAACACAAAAGAGAAAGCGGAACAGAATACTATTTTAATACGCTAGTAGACGATGAGGTGCCGTGAGATACCGGCAGAGTATAATGGTACTTTCCTTTGTACCAGGTGTCGTAAGAGGCGACTAAGGTACCAGAATCGACAGATGGCGGAATATCCATCCAAAACATTGCAGCTCGAATCCACAGTCTCATCTTATTACATAATCTTTTGGCACTAAAATTTTGTATAAGCATGACTGGGACGCTTAGTTTTAATTAAAGCTGGTGTGAGGATACACCTGATAGTTCGAGCGTATTTAGTAACTCTGCGGGATATGATGTGTTCTATTTTGTATCTATAACTTATTACTATTGTCATCTTGTGCGCCAAGGGTTTGAGTTCGATTCCCACTCAGAGCAAATATTTAAATGATGATATTTAAGTTTATTCTGTGTCTGGGAGTTAAATATATGTATTTAAGAATGATGGGAGAAATTGACCACCAGGAGTCGTAAGGTTCTGGAATGGAGACCACGTACCGGCGTAAGCGCAGCGTAGGGCGTCCACCCGCAAGATGGACCGACGATCTGCCTAAAACCGCAGGATCGCGTTAGACACAGGCCGCATACAACCGGTCCTATTGGAAATTACTTGGGGAGGCCTATGTCCAACATTGGACGTATTATGATGAAGTAGTATATTTGTGATTCTTCTGTTTCTGGCGTCCGTAACACATGTGCTTTAAGCGACTTACCACGGATTCAGCTCAATGTATGAGATGTTGTGAGAATTTACTATTATTATTAACTAGCTGTGCCCGCGACTTCGTCCGCGTGGAATAGTTTTTTGGGTACCATACCTATTTACTTCAAATTATATAAACTTTGAATGTCACGTTTATTTATATCGAATCAATGGCCTGAAAAATAAGTTTTAAGTTTCTAGCTCTAAAAATAGCGATCCATGCAAACAACTTTTCATCCCCCCTTGCAACCCCTGACAACCCTTATTTCGAGTTCAAAAATAGCCTATGTCCTTTCTCAAGGTCTAAAGATTGTCTATGCCAGATTTCATCAAAATCGGTTGAGAGGTTTAACCGGGAAAGCGTAACAGACAGACAGACAGACAGACAGACAGACAGACAGACAGACAGACAGACAGACAGAGTTACTTTCGCATTTATAATATTAGTAGGGATGTTGTCAAATCATATCACATAACTGCCGAATGATTTGCCAGTATTTGTATCATCATATAGATGACTCATGGAGTGAACGACTTGAGACTTAATCTCTTTCGACTTCTATTCTATTGTACTCCGGTGACTTTTAAAGTTCATCATCATACCGGCCATTGAAGGTCTACTGCATGATATAAGCTTCCCTAAAAAGGAGGGGTTTGTCCATAACTGCCTCGCTGTTTTCGCGACGGGGATGCCGCTGCCCATTCCCACCCTAATCATTTGATCTACATTGTCTCGGATGGATATACCAGCATCTGTCGGTTCTGGTACCTTAGTCACCTCTCACGACTCCTGATATAGGGAGAGGTACTATTCTACTTTGTCGGTACCTCACGGCTTACGAAGGTAAGCTTAATTTCAACATATTTATTGAACTTATTCAAAGGCAAGGCTGTTATCCTATTATATATGTCAACTAGCTATGCCCGTGACTTTGTTTGCGTAGAATTGTGGTTTAGAGCAGCATATTTTCTTTCGAATTACAAACTTCTGAATTCATCTAACTTCCAAATCGTAAATTTATCGCCCGTTTTTGCCACTTTTTTGATTAATGCTCCGCTACTTACAGTCTTAGTATGATGTAATAAAGCCTGAGTTACTTTTTATTACATAAGCTATCTTTCAATGTAAGTCCCATCCAAATCTGTTCAGCCGTTCCAGAGATTAGTCGGAACAGACAGACAGCAGATAAAAATTGTAAAAAAATATATTTTGGTGTTTGTCCCGTATGTACATTCATATGGATATAGTAGAAAACAGATATTTTAATATTATAAACAGATACTCCAATTTTATGCGAAGCGACGACTAAGGTAAATCAGCATTCATATTTTAATATACAGATTTGCTGTATTATGGGCAGAGTCCACTATCGACATTTAAAACCCACAAATTATTGTCTCTTTTAATTAAAAACCAATTTCAATATCCGCGGCACAGTGCCGGTGGCACGATAAATTGACTGGACACCGAGTCCACCAACTGATTTGTATCGGCTAATTGAATTTAATTTAATTGGGAATGGTTATAAATCGGCCGGCGATCAAATCGTTCATAGAATAAATAGAAAACAGATAGTATGAGTAATTTTGAATTTACCAGCATCGTAGAATAGTACCTTCCCCTGTACCAGGTGTCGTTAAGGCTATTGAGGACTAAGACCAGAACAATCAGATGGTGGAATGGACAGATCTCTTTCAGGCAACCTTTAGACAGAAAAGAAATACAACAATAATAAGGCAGTTTGAGGGTTGTATTATACAAATTAAATTAATGTATGAAATATAAACAATCAAGAAAAATAAGGGAATACATCCACGTACACACACATGCAAATCTTGACAAAAAATTTTTGTATATGAAAATTGATTTATTAATTAAAATAAAAAACAATTCACACTTATTTGGGATAATTATTAATTTATATTTTAATGAAAAAATCTATTTACAGAAGAAATAACGTGTTCACTGCTATCATAGGCCTCCCTAATTATCATAAATTGATCATGAAAATTTTAGATATTTCGAGTCCATAATCGGCTCACTAAGTAGAAGTGAATAGTCTTGTAATGTTGTTTCAAGACAGGAAATCTGCTCTACTTCAAAGTCAAGTCCAACACAACATGGCAGGAATATGATAATAATAATCTTAAAGCACTTGTGTTACGGAAATCAGACAATAGAGGAATTATTTTTAACACCCAGTCACAGAACAAACCCAAATATCATGATATAAATATTTGTCCTGAATGGGGATCTAACCAACTTGGCGTATTAGTTAGGTTCACTACCAACTGTGTCATTGGTCGCCAAATGAGTAGCAATATTTCCACCCTGTAACCACGCCTGCCCAATGCGGCAGTTATGGGTAAAAATCACCTTTCTTAGTTAAACCTATGACCATCATTTCTATGATAGACGAATGAATATACCGCTATGTGTTAGTTATGCTACCTCTGTCCTCCCTTTCGGACCTTATTACAAATTGCTGGTAAATGAATTTAAATAATAAATTTAGATAATAAATTTAAATGTATTCTGCAATAATATTATGAAGTCTTAATCCGAACAAATGCGTCAGAAATCAATTCTGTCATCAAATATTGGAAAAGCAATATACCAAGCGTTTTACTTATAAAAGCTTTTTAATATGTTTGCTTAAACTTTGAGGCTTTAAAGCATGCATTTGTATGCCGCCAACTTAGACTGGGCAGAATTATATTAAAAAAGATTTTAACTACAACATGGGCCTTAAAAACTTTTATATAAACTTCTTTTTCGTAGTATGCAAGTCTACTAGAAGCGTATAGGTAGGTTAGGATACCGGGTCAGGTGAAATATATGATATTGAAATTGCTTATGGGATGCCACATGAGCCTTATACAAAAGTCGTCTGCATTGGTACCTTACTCGCCTATTACTACCGCCATACAGCAATGTTCGAATTGCTGTGTTCTGGTTTGAAAGGTGTAGAGGCAGGTATTACTTGGTAATGTGACAAAACATATTCAAATTACAAGGTTGGCAACGCGCTAGTGATGTCCTTGTTATATTACAAGCATCTATAGGCTACGAATATAGCAATAAAAAAAATATACAGGTATAAGATGTCTTTCTGTCAGACAGAAAAAAATAAAATGCTATTTTGTTATTTGTACTGTGTATATATCAATATGCATTTAATAAAAAGCAGCTATTTATTATTACAAACAAACACTCTAATTTCATTTATGTTTATTGATTGTAGAGATACAAAAGTTTCCGAGTAACTCCATACAAAGTTAAAGCTAGTGTAATATTTAATAGGTGATGAATAGAGGTCGAGCGCAAATTAGTTAATTATTTTCAAGTGTAAATTGCTCTAACTTATGCGTACTAACGTCTTTGCCAAAATGCATCATGAATATGCCATTAGTTCCGCCAATACGAAATGCTGAATCATTATCGAGAAATGTACAATTAATATACTACTAAATTGAATTTCTCATCAAAAACGTTAGGAACTACCTACTTAGGTAGAGTATTAGTATTCTACATCTCACTGCACCAGGTGTCGTAAGATGTGATTAAGGTACCAGAACTGACAGAAGGCGGTATATCCATCAAAAATAGTGCAATTGAAATGCACAGGGCGAGGATGGGCAGCAGCATCCACGTCGCGAAAACTGCGCTCTATGATTGCCAACAGGCTTGCCCAGCGCTGCAATTATGGGTAAAGAACCTCCTTCCTTGGAGAGGCCTATGTCCAGCATTGGACTTTCCAATGGCTGGTATCATGAAAAGTAAATAGTAAAGTAATCCTCTATGGATCATTTGAATCACGATTGCCTTATTAGGCGTTCTATATCATAACAGATATAGAACGCCTACTGCTAGACATAGATTTCCCCTCGTCTCCTGCTGCGCTGGGCAGGCGTGGTGGCAATCTCAGAGCGTAGTTTTGCAACAGGAATACTCATGTCTCACTCACACTAACATGTAGAACGAATGAATGAATGTAGAATGGAGTTAATAACGCGGTTATAAACGGCTTAATTAAAGAAGTTTATGAAAGAGTCATTCATGATTTATGTTTTACTTACACGTGTATATAATAAGGTTAATATATTAAGGGGTATAGACATATGTGTAAAAATAAAACAATAATAAATTTGGCTTATTTTATTATTTTTCTAATCAACAAATCATGTAACACATAAACCTGACAGAGATATAAGTCGCTTAAAGTACTAGTGTTGCGGAAATCAAACAACAATATAATACTTGAATAAATATTTTACACACAGAAACAGAACAAACACAAATTTTCTATGTATAAATAATTGTTGTTGAGACATAAGATACGATCACTAGAATCCGGATCATCGGGTCAATGGTAACAATCTCAAAAAAACTTACTGTATTTGTTTACAATTACAGTAAGTTTTTTTTATTTTTTTTTGTTTGTATATATATATATATATATATATATATATGTCAGGACTATTTACAATATATATATATGCAGTTACTATTTTTAGCAAGCGCTTGCCCTATCATCACTCCAACGGACTATACTCACCGCCATAACCAAATCTGTATCAGAATTCATCAAAAATTAGCTATCAAATAAACTCGTTACTGCTAAACTCTTGCCATACTTCCAATATAGCTCAGAACCAGTGCTGGAAACCGCCAGCTATAAGATGTATTATGATAGAGCCATTCTGACTGACCGAACTGTACATAACAATAGACCAGACATTACTCTAAATGATAAGACAAATAATACAGTATATCTTATAGACATAGCTTGCCCAAACACTCACAACTTACATAAAACTATCACAGATAAAATACATAAATACACAGAACTATAGGAAGAAATAGTTAAAATATGGAATACGAATAAAGTGTACATTGTACCGCTGGTGCTTTCAAACACTGGTGTCATTTCTAAGCACCTACTTGATGCCTTACGAACCCTTGACCTACCAGAATGTGATGTAAGCACTTACATCACTATGCAGAAAGCGGCAATTCTTAACACCTGTCGTATTGTCCGAAAGTTCTTGCAAGATGATACTCCTTCCCCCTATCATAATCCTGAAGTTCACTTGGCTCATTTGGCTTGGCACATTTTGGTTATGTACCGAGGCACCCTCAGTATTTCGAAATATTGGAATACAAACATAATAATAATAATAATATTTTCTCTCCTTCACACTTAAGAAATAATTTACAATAAGTTGTATATATAGAAGTACTTAAATCAAGCTTCAAGTGCGGTGAAGGCTGGAGTGTGAAACTAAGCTTAGTTTACTAAGCATGTAATTTTCAAATCACCAGGCCTCCCTACCGGTACAACAGTATATACTTTATGTTAGTGTATGTATCACTTCATATAAAATGAAGAAATTGGGAATCTTTTGTAATTGTGAGTGTGTTCGTGTTATTGTGTATGAGTATATGTGGCTGTGTTTTTGTGTGTGTGCGTGGGTATATGTATTTATTATAGTTAGTTAATATTGATACTAATAGAAATAATCTACCTATATTATACCTTTGTTATTAAATTTAATAGTATACTCTCACTTGGTTATTTATGTTATTGTAGTATTTCCGTACATTATGTTTTAACAATTTTTTCAGTTTCACCGTAGTTTGAACTATTCAGCCATATAGAAACGTCCGTATCGAGCTATTTGCTGCTTTTTGAAACGATTGAGAGAATTCTATGGATTTTTTTGTAAAGATATCCTCCTTGATAACAAAAGAATCTTCTTATCAAGGCTAATTTAATATTCATAAGCTGGCATACATTAGGTTGTCTTCTAAGTAACTCTTTTCTATTAACATTTAATAGAGGGTGTGTCAATTTATGCTGTCTTAGTATAGTTGATAAAAAGTTGTCTAACTGACAATATACCACCTTCAGTACATTACATAAAACAATACATAATACAATACAGTACATTACATTATATAATACAGTAATTGTTGAGTTGGGTAAAGAATGGGTTTGAAAAGTCAAACTTTGAATGCAAATCATAGAGCTCTTTCCAGGTTTATAAAGTGTGATTTTGCCGCTCTACCCTAGAAGGTTATACAGTAAGACAGTATAGACTTACAAAGTGACTTGTACACATCTTTTGCTATTTTATTATTAGCTATATATCTCAGTTTGCGGAAAATATATGTAAGTTTTCTTACTTTTTGAGTTAAGAGGTAGATGTGTTCCTAAAAATTCAAGTTTTGATCAATTTGTACTTCTAGGTATTTTACGCTAAGTACTCTATCTTGTAAGTAATTGTAAATAGTCCTGATATATATATATATATATATGTATATGCGTATATATATATGCGTATAAAGTACAGAATTTAATTATCCATACACAATTGGTTAGTGAATTGGACCGTCAAATATTACGAAGCGATTTAAAATCATGGACGTGGATTTGTTTCGACTGGAATTGATCGATGTGGCAATTCTGACTGATATAAGCCATAACATGTTTTATGTTCTGTTTAATTTTGTATTGTGAAATAAAACATTCACATAGCTTCTGACGGATTCATTGGTAGGGAGAATGAGGTAAAATAGAAAATATGTTTTCAATTGACGGGCCCATTGGTGCAGATAGATGGTAGTGATCCTTTCTTGTGCGCCCAAGAGGTCGTAGATTCGATTACCGCCAAGGACAATATTTTTATGGTGATTTTTGTGTTTGTTCTGTGTCTGGGTGCTAAATATATGTATTTAAGTGACACACGTGACGTACGTGACACAAATGCTTTAAGCGACTTATCTCGGAATCAGGTTAATGTATAAGACGTTGTTTTAATTTTGTAGTATTAAATATTATAAACAATAATATTAGCTATTGTAAGATGTCCTTACCGAGAGATCGTTTAAAATTGTACGGACAGACAGCAAATGGCATATCCCCTCACAGAGCCACGCTATCTAAGACGGATGGACGGACAACACGTTGCTATTCATAAACAATTGAAATTCGAACAAAATCTAAGAATGCTATCTAAAGTCGATTCTGAGGTTGAATTATATTAAAATTGATCAGCAGTAAAGTAAAACACGTACATTTTTACTTAAAAAAAACTATAATTAAATAAAAAAAACTAATAACCAGTAGCAGCGTCCTGCTAAAATCACATCTTGCTTTCTTCCGGGCATGCTTTTATCTGACTGGTAACATTATATCTTCAGCTCTCAAAGTAATCCTTGTCCAATCACTCACAAATTAATCCATAATACGACTGTCTATAGGACAGTGACGCCGTGCAATTGATTGTCGACATCCCTACTTAATATTATAAACGCGAAAGTAACTCTGTCTGTCTGTCTGTCTGTCTGTTACGCTTTCCCGGTTAAACCTCTCAACCGATTTTGATCAAATCTGGCATAGACAATCTTTAGACCTTAAGAAAGGACATAGGCTATTTTTGAACTCGAAATAAGGGTTGTAAGGGGTTGCAAGGGGGGATGAAAAGTTGTTTGCATGGATCGCTATTTTTAGAGCTAGAAACTTAAAACTTATTTTTCAGGCCATTGATTCGATATAAATAAACGTGACATTCAAAGTTTATATAATTTGAAGTAAATAGGTATGGTCCCCAAAAAACTATTCCACGCGGACGAAGTCGCGGGCACAGCTAGTAGTCACATAAAATAGTAAAAATAATCTTGTATCATCAAAAAACAATAACGATTTACAGTTTTCCGGAGTTCATAAAGCACGGTTCCGAGAAAACTGCAATCACGTGTCTCAATTTTCACGGAATAATTTTACCCAAAGTTTAATGATTATGCTTAGCTATTTATCATACCAGCCATTGGAAGTCTACTGCTGGGCATAGGCCTCTCCAAAAAAAAGAGGCTTTTTGCCCATAATTGCCGCGGTGGGCACGCTTGCCCACCGCGGCAATTATGTATGTTGACAATCGCATAGTGCAGCTCTCACGACAGGGATGCTGCTGCTTCTTTCGGATGGTTTGTCATCTATTGGTTTTGGTACTATGTACTGGTACCTTACGACACCTGGTGCAGTGGGAGGTACTATTCTACTATTGTCGCTATTGGTTTAAAAATAATTATTATTTTCCCTTTAAAATTGAAATTTAGAGCCCAAAAAAGATCATGCCTGTTGAAATAACATAATCAAAATAATATAATATCTTTCTAATAATATTCATTTATACAGAGAAAAAAATAACGTTTGCCAGTATTCTTGTTTTTTTGGAAAAGGATTTTCCGTATCGACAAACATTCGGATATTTTACAAAAGGGTCTAAAATCAATTGTACTATGTTACACAAAGACACCTCTGAGCCAAGTTCTAAGTAAATGATTTCTATATTTATTTTTTTAATAATCCCATAGCAACCGAGCAGATCTCCTGAATTATTATTTCTTTTATGTCTCCGTGTGAAAACAAGATATACATCACGCCTGTATCCCATCGGGGTAGGCAGAGACTATGGATCTTAGCATACCAGTATTGCTTTCATTACTCTCATTAGTTCTTTCATACGCTTTGGTTTATTCTTGGTACTTCTGACCCCTTCTTTAATATCTCTTCTACCTGGTTAAAGTATGTTTTCCTAGGTCATCCCATACAATGTCTAAAAGAAATTTAACCAAATCAGTCTACTTGAATTTGCTCTATTATGTGAGTAGCATTTAAACACAAAATATTCATTGTTAACATAGACCTCCCTAATACATTTCTGGTAGGCAATTACATATGTATCTATATATGTTCTGTTCATAAAATGTTACTATAATTTTCTTTTAGTTTAATTAAATAATATTAAGTTGTATAAATCGAAATATTATAAACTTTGACTGTCGTTTCTTTATTTACAGGTAAGATTTATGGTAAGCTGTGTATGTAATAACAATAATAATATATTCTCTTTATTACACATCCACATAAAATCGACACAAGAAAATCACAAAAACATGGAACAGTAGGTACAAGAGGCGGCCTTATTGCTAAATGCAATTTCTCATATACTATATCTACTCGATATACTCAAATAAAATTGCTATCTTTATTCAGAAAGAATATATAAATAAATCACTATATATTCTATTAAAATATTTTATTTTTTCGTAAAAGTAACATTATTTTATTAGGACCAAGTTATCATAGAGCTTCTTAATAAAAATACAAGTGAAAGAAATATAAATATGTTTATATATATACTGAGATACCGGCATATCAGTAAATCCATCCATAACAGTGTAGTTTAAATGCAGAGGGTGGGGATGGGTAACAGCATCCCAGTCACGAAAGCTGCGTCCCGCGATTGCCAATAGGCTTGTCCAGTACGGCAGTGGACAAAATACAATATAAAAAGGGCATTGCAATATGTAAGAACTAACTACTATCTAGTTTTACTAATAATATTAAGTTTATAAAATGTAGTATACAATAAAATTCAATACAATAAATTAACATCTAATCAACAGTAAAATTGATTACAATATTTAGATTTTCAATAGATATTTACACAAAACACAGCATTAATACATTGGTTATTCATTATTTATTTTTGTCCTTCGTTTGAACATTATTCAGTATAATACAATTAGTAAAGTGCCGTTGGTAAAGCTGTAGGACTTTTAGCTGAGCGCTCTTAACTCCTTAATAACATTTATGTTCCTGCATAGAACAAGTGCTTTGAAATAAGCTATGCTGCTATTAGTTATCCAAAGTAAAACAAATGCGATGCAGAAATAATAATCATATTTCAGTTTATACTTTTGCATTTAATGTCATAATTAAATTCGTAATTATTAAAAACATATCAATAGAAGAAGGACGTATGAGACGGTAAAATGGGTCTTTTTAGTTTGTTGTTAAAATTTTGTTATTATTTTTACAACTTCTCATACGTTAACTATACTCCAAGATAATTTGCTGAATGATATCAGACAATAAAGAAATTATCAATGCAGTACCGACATACATTAAGACATTCTAGACACATCATCACCATCATTATATCAGCCAGTAAACTGTAATGCACATACACAGCCTTTGCTTTTGCCCATAATTGCAGCCAATTTTTGCCCATAATTGTTGCGCTGGGCAAGCGTGTTGGTAATGGCAGAGCGCAACTTTCACGACGAGAAAACTACTGCCTATCCCCGCCCTGTGCAATTGAGCTACACAGTTTTGAACAGATGTACCGCCATTTGTCGGTTTTGGTACCTCAGTCGCCTCTTACGACACCTGATACAGGGAGATGAATTATTCTGATATGTCGGTACCTCTCGGCTAAATTGCATGAAATCCTTTTCAATGGTAAATACGTATGGTGGACATGCCTAACGATATCAGAGTTCATCCAATTAATATTTGTATGTGAAATATTGGACTATATATGAAATCCTTTGAACATGACCTTAATAGTGCAAACAAATAAACTGCCGCTGGACTTTGCATTGTTAATCATTTGTTCAAAGCCGTGACTCCGATCTTATTGTTTGCATCCTATTATGCAAACAAGCAATCTAAAATGAGAAGATATATTAAATCGGACCGGCAGTTCATGGTACAAGAGCTTTCAATCAAACGAGTAAACAGCTTTATTTGATTATAATGGACAGGCTCGATGGTGCAGATGGTAGTGATCTTGTCTTGTGAACCAAAGGTCGTGGGCTCGATATGTATATTTGTTTGGTATTTGGGTGTAAAATATATGTATTTTAGTAATATATTTGTGATTCATCTGTTGTCTGATGTCCGTAACACAAGTGTTCTAAGTGACTTATCATGGAATCAGGTCAATGTATGAGATGTTGTATGAATTTATTTAAAATATTTGTATAGATAATATTATAAAATCAATCGTAAGAACCAGGGACCAAGAAAATCAACCAAAATTTTCACGATCTGTATTTATACAGAATAAAGTAAGCATGACAAACCTTAGGAAAGAAGTAAATCCCTACTAATATAATAGAAACTCTGTCTGTCTGTTACGCTTTCCCGCTTAAACCTCTCAACCGATTTTGATGAAATTTGGCACAGACAATCTTTAGACCCTGAGATAGGACATAGGCTATTTTTTTTATTCTAAATAAGGGTTGTAAGGGGTCGAAAGGGGGGATGAAAATTTGTATGGAAGTATCGCTATTTTTAGAACTAGAAACTTGAAACTTATTTTTCAGGCCATTCATTCTATATAAATAAACATGACATTCATAGTTTATATAAATTAAGGTGTGGTATCCAAAAAAAGTAATCCACGCGGACGAAGTCGCAGGTATAGCTATTTTATAATAAAATGATTATTTTCGATGAATCGATGGGCATATAAAAATGACACAAGATTCTTCTTCATAGCACCCGAAAGCGCTCACTGCTGGACATAGGCCTACTTAAGAAAGGCGATATTTGCCCATATTGCCGCGCTAAGCAAGCGTGGTGGCAATCGCAGAGCGTAGCTTTGTGACAGAAATGCTGCTGCCCAGTCCTGCCCTGTTGCATTTAAGCTACACTGCTTCGGATTGATATACTCCTAATCGTTGGTTCTGGTACCTTAGTCGCCTGATGCAGTGGGTGGTACTATTCTACTCTTCCGGTACTACACGGTTATGCCGGTACCACATGGTTAACCTAATCCTTCATCATCATCATCATCTTGTCAGCCATTAAAAGTCCACTGCTGGACATAGGCCACTCTAAGAAAGGAGGTTTTTGTCCAAAATTGCCGCGCTGGCCACGCGTGTTGGCAATTGCAGAGCGCAGCCTTTGTTACAGGAATGCCGCTACCTTCCTGCGCCTGGTGCAATGGGAGGTACTTACTATTCTACTAAGCTGGTACCTCACGGTAACTTCGCCAGTACCTCACGGTGTCATGTGTACTAATAATAATTCACAGTGAATATTCATAGTCTGGAGTATAATACATGAGCTACTTTTTATTTCGAAACAGGTTCTTTTTATATACTTTTTGGAATTGAAACTACTTTTTGTCGCAGTTTAGCAAATAGGGAGCAGTGTCGATTTCTTCCCAGAAAAACAAGGATTCCTTAGGGATGCAATAAAAGAGTCGCGGATAAAGTAGCGGATAGAAAGCTAGAATAGAAGATATTTTTTTAATTTGCTCAATTGACTTTTTTACTTATTTTGAATATATCTTAACAATACTGAAACTAGTTTTTATTTTAACTCAATTAAACATTTCGCTACTTTAAAATATATTTTAAACTAAATTTAACTGCAAGACAGTAAAAGCTAAACTGTTCTAGATTCAGGGGCGTCTGACTCGGAGAGCAACCGCAGGAGAGTGTCCGTAACTAGGTAATAAAATTTGTGCCTACCGCGCGTGGACACGGGGCTCCCGGAGGACAGGGGAGGGGGAGGGGAGGTACCTACTTTAAAGTTAAACCAGTTACGTGTTCAGAGTGTCTTGGGTGGCGTTTTTGTAGTGTTATATAGCACTTATTCTCAGGCAAATGTTAATTGGTTTCCCTCCCAATGCGTTTTGCGTGTGTTGCAAGTTAGTTTTATTATTTATAATTTGAGCATTCACAATTACTTCATTTAAGCAATTTACTAGAGAGGATTTAATTTTTGGTTTCAGGTAGGACTCGAACTTGTATTTTTTCTATCCGGGGATCTGAACTATCTAATACCTGAGAAAAGCCGATCGTTTTTCTAGTACATATTATCTTTTACTTTCACAATGCTATTTATAATAACTAAATCAAATATTGCAGGAAAAACAACAAGTGTTTTGGATCACATACAAAGTGGGTTTGATTTCTACACAAGCTTCTTGGTTCAGAATAATCTGATCTAGAAAATCGTGAATTTGAATTAGAAATGAATGATTAGTCTTACTAGCGTCAAAAACAACTATCACTTTGTTTTTTTTCAGAGACCTTATTATCAGATCTCAGCGTTAACACTTTGAAGTTGTTAGAAAATTGATCAATGAGGTTCTTTAATATTTTATTATTTTTTCAGCAAAAAAGTTCAAAGTGCTGTGGGAATTACAAGACCCTTTGCAGAACTCTTAAATCTTAAAATCTCAAACAGTAGCATAACGAGTTATGTTTCATGGAAATATTCAAAATTTGGCCATAGCCACTTTATTGCTTAGGTTTTTTAATAGACTACGGCAAGGAAATCTTCAAAATATAAGTAAATAAGTTTTTTAAGTGTCAGATCTACCAATACCAAGGTACCAATCTACCAATACCAATATTGGAGGCATTCATAGCCGTTTCCGCTTACACTATGTGGTAAGTAGCATTAATTCAAAGTTAAAGATGGCTGGCAATTCTGTTTTATTCACTCATATATGTCGAACGAAACCATAATCTTTTGTATATTCGGTGACGATTGTTCCCGTATATAATATCGACTGACTTTGAAATATGATTTTTATTAAAACTTCAAATTTGGTACTTCAATTTATTGCAAATTATAATAATTTTCAATAAAAAAGAAATAATCATTCTGATCAAATGAAATAAATTTATAAAGGACATAAACACTAATTAATTAAAAGTAATAAGAATCAGACGTGATCCATGTTAAAATTAGGAGGTATTAACACAACGAGCGCCTCGACTCAAGTGAACCTAGCAACACTGTGCGCTGCCTTATATAAACTACGGATCCATCCCCACCTCGTCTGTGTCGTAGATTGGTACGATGTTGCACCTGCACACTGCGTATAAATAACTTGTTGTTAAGACTGTATTTTACAAACAATTTAATGTGCTCGTGAATCCTTCCGTTCCTTGTTGTTTAGCTCCGACATATGTGGAAGTACAAGCGGTTTCACCAGCGTTAAATTGTAGTATAATTCATATTAACTTTGCATCCCTCTTACACCCCCTTAAGGGATAATAATTGAATAAATATTTGACACGTGAACAATATCATGAACTGAAGGTAAATAACCTTGATACATAATTATATTCGAACATATTTAAAAGCATCTAAGTTTCATATTCAATTTGAACCTCTGTTTTATCCCATTAAGTAGTGAATTCTTTAAAATCCTTGCAAGTATAAAAGGCACACCTGTGAAAAATTTCAAGTATTTATTGCTTAAAATTTGGGCGCAACGTTGATATGTCAATGAGTCTGTCATTCAGTTAGTCATACAATAAATCTTTGTCTTATATTTGCAAAATAAAATATAATCACACATTGATTTTATGTAAATACATAAATAATCTTAAATAGGTACTGTAAATTGGGAGACTGTTGTCTAAACTAGGCAATAATCTGCTACAAAAACTAAGATTATAAATAGTAGAATTACAAAGCTCAAAGTTGAAACAGTACTTGTATTAAAAAACTTGAAGGGCAAACGCTGACTTAAAATAAATACACGGGCTGGACTGCAGGTACCCGTCTTGTCTTTTAAGCGTTGTGCGTTCGATCCCAGCGCAGGAAAAACAGTTATGTTATAAATATTTGTAAAATTGCACGTAGTATTGTATATTATCTAAATTTGATATTTGATATTCCATTGTTGCCTGATGTCGTTAACAATAAGTTGGATAGTGCTTTAATATTATATTATAATAATAAATATAATAAGGTCTATGTACTAAATATGGTATGAAAATATTATTATTACTCGATTACCTGACACACGTTATCCTGTTTTAACTATAATTTAAATAAATAAATAAATAAATAAATAAATACCACATTACATCTCATACTTTGACCTAACTCCAAGATTAACTAGCTTCAAGTATTACGGATATCAGACAACAGAGGGATTACAAATATAATACATATTATACATATACATAAATATTTATCATATAAATATAGGTCATGAGTGAAGATTGATTTAAGATCACTAGCATCTGTGTCATCGGGTCTGTCATATATATATTTATATATACTAAGCTTTTATGTATGTCATGAAGGTAGGTCAAAATTAGGTAGGTACGGTTAGAAGTTTAGAAATTAATCCCGGATAAACACCGTTACGCGTAATATTCCCGTATAAAGATAATCTGGTGCTAAATAATTTAATGACGCTCGGAAGATTAATTAATACGGAAGAAGCATGGGATGTGCGTCAAAATCAAAACAAGTTGAAATTGTTTCAAAAATAATCAAGCATTACCTCATGAATGTCTAATAAACTTTAAATAATACGTTATTCGGTATCATTTCTTCAATATTGTAGGTAAACCTATTTTCTATTAGGTAACGGCAAGGTAGAATTACTATTCTAGGGAGGTACTCCTTGGTTCTAGGTGTCGTAAGAGGTGACTAAGGTACCAGAACCAAAAGATGGCAGTTTATCCATCCGAAACAGTGCAGCTCAAATGCACAGAATGGCGATGGGCAGTTGTGTTCCCGTCGTGAAAACTACGCTCTACGATAACCAACACACTTACTCAGCATGGCAATTATAGGCAAAATTCCCACACACTACATACATTAGACTTCCAATAGCTAAAACAATAATGTTAATTTCTTAGCACAAAAAGACACTAATAACAGTTTGACGAGTTTGCTAAGGTATCTATAGCACCCTGGTAGTGCAGTCCCCCGGCATGGGAAACATGCAGGTTTGAGACCCGCCTGAAGCCTGAGGCAAGTTGAATTTTTTCTCGTAACTATTGTCTTAGCTATAAAAATGTCTACTTTAAAATCTAAAGACTTGGTAGTTATTAATTAAAAAGAGGCAACTTTAAAAGCAAGTGACTTGGACGTTATCAATTTGTTAATGGAAATATATTAACGAACATGGAGCGTGTTAACGATAAAAGTTTACACAGCTTAAGAGAGAGATGTGACTCAAACAGAATTCCTCCAAGTACTGACTGACTGAATCTTAATTAAAATTCCGATAAGAAGATCATTCCAACACTCTCTTGAAGTTAGTTTTTCTCCAACTAGAAAAATGTGGAGTTTTTTTTTTAATAGTTAAATTAAGTCTTTTGGGAAGTTAAATGATAAGAGCGTTTTTTTAATTAACTTCCAAGAAGGTTGAATGCTGAAATCGCTCAAGTCGAATTCATTATTGATGATAACCTGTGTCCCGCGGTTTCACCCGCGTTAAATTATAGAGCTTTCATACCTCAGTACCCCCCACTCCACCCTCACTCTTTCTATTGCAGCCTCTTTTTACCTATTTAAGGGATAATTATGGAAAAAGTATTTTACACGTGTTTTATGACTTCTAATGAGGACCTTCATACTAAATTTTATTCAAATATCTTTAACCCCATTTTACCCCTTTAGAGGGGGTTTTTTTAAAATCCGTTCTTAGTGGCCCACTACATTATAAAAGTTTATTATTATATACGTAATGAGAATTTTGCTCAGGGCAAAATTTCAAGTCTATAACCCTTATACTTCAGGCTCTGTGAAGATATGTCAGCCAGTGAGTTAGTCAACTTCTCTTTTTGTTAATACCGATTTTGGAATACAATCTAACAAGGTTTTTTGACGAGTATATTTATCCGCAACAGTGTAGATCATATGCATAGGGCGGCGATGGGCAGCAGCAGCAGCTACTTCGCGGAAGCTGCGCTCTGCGATTGACAACACGCTTACCCAGTGTCTTAGTCTATGTCCAGCGGTGGACTTCCAATGACTGTAATGATGATGACGATTTTTTATTTATATAAATATTTCTCGAGCGATTACAGCATACAATCAAAGATCTTTTTATCAAAAAAAAGGAAGCTGATCGTAATTCAAGCAGTAAATCAGTAGGCAACCCAAATTCCTTAATTAGGTGACTCAAAAGCTCCTCCGAGTGAATTGCAGAATTTTAATTTTTACTCTTACGCCTTTTTCCGTGACGGCATTCCGGGCAATAGGACTTAAAATTTATGGGCTCTTTTACTTTAGGCCCTTTAAATTTGTTGAGATGTCAACCCTTTTTTAATTCATGAATAACCTTGATTATATATCATTGATAATGCAAGAGTTTATGTACATGCATAAATATATATGTTTATAATTTTATTATTCCAATAATTGAGAAAATAACATAAAAACAGAATTATGTTTCTCTGTAATAATGAAATAATTATTTACAAAATGCATTTTCTTTACATTTAAACAATTATATGAAGTTCTTATATTCAACAAAATATTACTTTACCTGTAATAATGAAAGAAAATACCTTTAATGCCTTTACTTCATGTTTTTTTATAATTAAATTTAAATAAATCTTATTCATGTGATCATGTCATCATAATTTTATTTTTCCATAAAATGTCACAACGGTCAACTCAAAGAAATTATCGTAAATCAAAGAAGTTATATTTACATGTTTCAACTTTTTTTTTATTGAACCAGGTCGACAATCAAGCATACAGTCCGCGTGACGGTAGATATATTACTAGCACGTTGCCAACCTTGTGACATGATATTAATATGTCACATTTTGTAATAATTTTACTGCCTCTCTCACTTTTTATACCGGAAAATAGCATTACGAATTATTTGGCGGTAGCAATATGAAAGATTGGGGTACCAATTTAAACCACCTTTGTATGTCTGCTACACATGTAAAAAGTACCGCTTAGATTTTAAGAATCATTATCATATCAGCCGTAGGAGGTCCACTGCACATCATTCACACAAAATCTCATACATTGACCGGATTTCGAGATAATTCGCTTAAATCATTTATGTTCCAGACATCAGATAATAAAATACTTTTACTACCAGACACAGAACAAACAAACTCTTATCATATAGATGTTCGTCCTGGGCGAGGATATGTTGGTCGGAATCATGTTATTTGAGATCATAACTTGTTAACATTGCATTTCTAAGGTTAAAAAAGCATAGTACCTATATAAAAAATATGTAAAATGACTGCAGTCGTTCTAATTAAGCAATATTTTATTTATTTTATATGAAGACACAAAATACTACAATTATACTTTATTGTTAATATGACTTAATGATAAAAAACACGATTATAAATCAGAAACATGTCTTGGCGTGTTTTAGTTTATCTAAGTAATGACGGTAGATTAGTAAAAGTATCACTACATACAAGTACTACAAAACAAAGTGACTTTCCAGCGTCTGGTCCTACGTATGCTTCGATCCCTAAAACAACAACAATATAACTTACTTTTAACTTTTAAAATACGTAAGTAATTATGACAATCAGAAAAAGTAAATAGTATAAAAAATACAGGACTAGAGATAGCAGACTGCTTATTAATGAGTAACACTTCTGTATCATTTTTAAAATCTTTTCTTAACAAGAAGTTGAAACAGAAAAGATCTTAAAGCTAATTTAAAACACTTGTGGTTACTTCCTGCTACGATTCCCCCTCCTACCCCCCATTCCACCCCCTGTCTAACTACGTTTAGGTTGGAAATGAGTGTCTGACTCAATTTGATCGCAGACTTGGGAAAAGTTGCACTACATAGTGTTATGTTCATTTTGTATTCGTTCTTTGACGGTGGTTTGATTTCGTTATAAATCAATAGACTAGTTTGTACTTTATATATATATAAAGTTTTTTTTCTAGATACAATGTACTTATTGTTTAATGTTCATAAATTTACATGTTATAAGTTTTCTCATGTTTTCGTT
>JACJUM010002279.1:2080114-2096096 GCA_020976665.1 Heortia vitessoides | reverse complement strand
CGTTGCTGTATTGATTTTTTTTATCCTTTGTTTTTCGTGTTTATTGGATGCCTGTCAACAGATTCTTCATGACTTTCACCTCACTTATTTTATTTTTGGTTAATCCTGTAGCTTCAAAGATCTAATTACAATAGCCTCGTGTTTTATTGTTTATGATGTGGTATATTATATATATAATTTATTCAAGCATTTGGTTGGCTTTTGTTTTTATATACTACGATACAAAAATATAAGGCAACAAATAAGCAGCCTGCATATCAAAATCTCGTCACTGTAGCCTATGACTTTTGAGTTATAGCAAAGATGTCACTAGCATATTGCCAACGTTCTGAGATCATGAAGTATTAAATCACCGAATCGAAACTCTTTCACTGCCATCGATTTCGAACACAGTAATGCGGGCGCTGCTGTTTGGCGGTAGAAATAGGCGAGAGGGAGGAACCTGAGGCACGAGCTTCGTAAGAGGTTTACCTTTAGTAGACTCAATAACATCGACTTAAACATCCAAGTAACCCCATAATCCAGAAATTTTACATCAATTTATTTTTTATTGAACTGTTGAGCATGTAAAAGGATCGGAAATATCCTGACAATGCTATAAAAGGCGAATTTATCGTTCATACGCGTCAATAATTGTCGTGCCGATCGGTTATAGGGTACCTCGGATCCATATCCGTGTGTGTTACGGATATACGGATATTGTTAAATGACCAAACAGGATTTTGGGGATGCGGGTTTCGGTCGAATTAAGGTGTGTTTTGATATGGAATATTGAAAGCGTATATTTTCTGTGAACAGAGAGATATTTTTATAATGTTATAATAAGAAAAAATATTTGGTAATTTGATAGATACTTATAGTTTTTCTATACTAATTGTTTTCTTTAAATCAAATTAAATCAGGCATAGGATGTGCTGAACAATAATGGATAATTACTTGGAGAGACCAAAGATCTAACTCCAAAGGCTATTCATACTTTTTGGTAATTATGTTTTCTATGTTTCCCGTAATCGTAAAGCTATGTACCTTCGTATATAGGATGCCGGTATGATTATTAGACCGTCCCTGCCATGAGTTAGGCTATTTAGAAAGGATATTACCACATTACCAAACCTAGTACAGACATTTTATTTTACTCTGTGAGTAACTTGCGGTAAAAAACGTTGGTTCGTAAAGAATATAACTGGCAATCAGGCAAGTAATACATACTTGCATGCTCACTTGTAAATTAAAATAAAATATACATAAATAAATTCTTACATCCCATATGTTCACTTAAATTTGAAATGAGTAATAAAAATTAAGTTACGTATATCCAAATCTGAGTCCGATTAAAAAATATATTACTTAGAAAATAATTTTAACACCCCGACAATGCCACTGCCGAAAACACTATGCAACTCGTAAAAATCGAGAGTGTCATCAAGTAACAAGCCCATTTTCAAACAAGATTAACATCACTGGACGGTTTTTGAAACAAAGTTTACTAAAGCTTTATTACGAGTTCTCCCAGTAAAAACAATGCAATGCAACCATCCCATGTCACCATGATCAGAACACAGAAACTCCATCAGCAACGGCGTCACAAAACTGTCCTATACCTACAAACACTATTGCAGTACTGTATAGTACTAATGCTCCGCTCTTGGTCCAAGCATGATTTTATACACTTGTTATAACTCCCGTTAAAGGTGATGTTAGACCTTTATGATTATCAGGATTCATTGTATTTTTTCTTTACTGGGAAACTTAGTTTCAAGATCCATCTATAGACTTCCTTGATAAATATTCTCATTATTGTCATCAAAGTAGCTGTCAAACGTCCACTACTGGACAAAAGCCACCCCATGGAAGAGTAATTCTTTCACATACTGTCGCGCTGTTACTGTCCTACTCTGACAACTATCCGAGACGACAAGTTCCAACTCAAATAACCAACATAGTTTATTATAACAAACAGTTAATAACCATCGCAATTATTTCAGCCTTACAAAATTAGTGTATACAAGAAACGAAGGAAAGAACATTCCGAGTTTATACATGCTGGCAACAGCTTGTTACACCGCCCTCTGACGGTCTGATTAACTAAATAATAAAGTTTACTCTTATAATTTATGCGAGAAATTAATATTTCCGTTTTAATATCGTGCGGGCGATGCCTCAACGTCAGCTACCTGTACATTCGAACCGGATTATTCTGTAAATTATTTATAAGAATCGCGCCGCAGTGTATTTGCAAACAGTTGTATGAGTTAGCTGAATAAACTGCCAACCCAAACTTATTCAATACATTCTGTTAGATGTGTAAATGATATGTTTTATATCCCGGAACCGACAGATGGCGGTATATCTACCCAAGACAGCATACCTCAAATACAACAGCAAGAAGATTGGGCAATCTTTTCCTTATTGGGGGGCCTATGTCCAGCAGTGGACGATCTACGGCTGAAGATAATTATGTTTCTGCTCTCGACTTCAACAACGTGATCTTCTCTTTGTGGCTATTAAGAAGCACAGAAAGACAAACGCACTAGCTTTGGTAATAATAAAATGAATTGTATAAAATAGTGTTTGCATAAAGATATATGTATTGCCAGGATGCTCTGACAAATTAAACCTTAAATCTTAAGATAACAATTAATCTTTTAATGCAACCGTAATTTTTTAAGAAACAAATGTTGTGATTGAGCCTTCATTGTATTATTGTTCATCATCATTATCATCATAGCTGAAAAGTGTCCTCTTCTGGACATAGGCCTCCTTAAAAAGGGGTAATTTACCCATAAATGACTCGCTGGTTAAGCGTGGTGACAATCGCAAAGTGTAGCTAGCTGCACGCAACTGGAATGCTGCTGCCCGTCTCCGCCCTGTGCATATACGTTACGCTGTTTTAGATGGATGTACACCGCCGGTTCCGGTACCTCACTCTTACGACTCCTAATACAACAGAGAGATAAATTTGATTGATTGAAGATTGTTGTTAAAATACCTCCATTAAATAAATAAATTATTTAGTTTCTTGTATTCTATTCTAAGAAATAGAAAGTATAAGAATATAGTAATACCGACACAAATCAAACACGCATACAGTCCGCGTGATAGTAAATGATATTGGAAACTTGCATAATCACATGATTATAGCTAGGTAGTTTGCCAATCTTGTGACAAAGATATTACGTCACATTACCAGTTATTTCACTGCCTCTATCACCTTTCAAACTGAACTAAAAACGCAAGCACTGTTGTTTTACGGTAGAAATAGATGAGAGTGTGGTACGCAGGAATAAGGTATGCAGACAATCTTTGTATGAAGTCTACCTCTATTATTTACCAGCGGTGTAGTGCCAACGTACGCCGTAAGCCGATGTAGCATATGCTGAGACAAGCGCCTAATTGATCTTCCCGCTTGTCTTCTTTTGTCTATGAAATTTATTTTCACTGTTTTATGGAACAAATATTTTTCTTTATTTTTTTGTTCTTTTTAATGATTGTTTCTTACGTGTACCAATTGTTTACTTTTATTTTGGCGCTCCAATAAGGCCAATAAATGGTTTTTTTTTTCATTTTTATATTTTTACAGAAGCCACTGCTATATTTTGTACTGTGACAAAAACTGAGGCTTGATAAATGTACACTTACAATATGTTTTAGCGGATTTTGCGTTACAAGAAGCTCACGCGTACGGTTTACTTCGTGTTTTGGTAAAACCACAGTGCCCCATCTGTCAAAAGCGAATCTTGTGTTGCTTGCAATATTTATATTATTATGTTCGTAATTTCCATGGGGTACTGTAGTAATAAAAAGTAGCTCTTTCTGTACCTGATGTCGTAAATAGCGACTGAGGTACCAAAACCGACAGATAGTTGTTTATCCAACCTAAACAGTGCAGCTTAAATACCACAAGGCTGTGATGGGCAGCAGCATCTTCTTCGCGAAAATGCGCTTTGCAATAGCCACCACGCCTGCCCAGAACGGCAATTATAGGTGAAAATCCCCCTGTCTTGGTAATGCCTATAACCATCAGTAGACTTTAGATATTTGCTATGATGATGTCCATAGAATAATGTTGCAGCGCCTTGATGTCTTGATGTTATAATGTAAAAATTCTTGCAGTATTCTAGTTTTGATGTTTGTATGTGGCGCTGAGTACTGTTTTATTGTAGTAACTTATTATTGAGCGTAAGTGTACCGACAGGTAAAACTTCCTTTGTACCAAATGTCGCAATGGACAAAAAATGTACTGATTTAGATAGAGCGTAATATTTATTGTAAATATGCAAAATACGCGGGGATGAGCAGCATTATTTTCGTCGCAAAGCTAAACAATGCAGTTGTCTCTACACTTGTAAAGCATGGCAACCATTGGCATAAATATTCCCTTACTTGGAGAAGCCTATATCCTACAGAGAACGTTATACGATTGAAATCATGACGATGACAATCGATTATAGAGTTGTAACAACCTCATTTTGTTTGTACACTGATTTAACTGCAGCCTTCTTTTTTATTTTGTATTCCCCAAAAAACTTTCTAAGATCACGAAGAGTCTATATCCGAACCTAGGGTTAAAGCTAATCGCATTTTAAAATTGACTTGGATCCATTAGTCCGATTTAGTCGTTAGTCGTTTTAGATATTTTTTTTCTTAATAACTGAAAATATGTATTTTATTCATCTACCTGACTTTAATGGTGCTGGTTTCACAATTTTTATGTAGTTACTTCTACTTTTCTTTTTTCTACTTTACTTCAGTTTCGGTCTTGAAATGCATCCAACTTCAATTAGCCTTTTTTTCTGTTCTCACTTCTGTTGCATTAATTTAAACATACCTACATATAATATAAATGATATACATATGTTTATCGGTGGGGTACCAGCGTAAAATTGTACCTCCCCAACTAAGTACCAGGTACTAAGGTACCGACTAAGGTACCAGTACCGATAGATAGCGGTATATTCACCCGAAACAGGGTAACTTAAATGCACAGGGTGGGGATAGGCAGCAGCATCCCCGTTGTGAAAGTTACACTCTGCGATTGCCAATACGCTTGCCTAGCGCGGCAACTATGGGCAAAATTTCTTTCTTGGCGGCTCCCCAAGAAAAAAATTGATTCTATGTCCAAAAGTGGACTTTCATTGACTGATATGATAATGACGATGATAAAACTACAAACTACAATTTGTTTTTTTATTAACAGTAAAATAACAAATCTAAATATAATATTTCCTTACACTTACGCCTTCACTACTCATAAAACGCGGTTTATTCAATATTTTACAATCAATCTTGAAAACAGTTTTAAACCGTTAAAAGGGTATTTTCATTATAAATCTTATTATGCTTCATCATGGATGAATAAACGAATGGATAAATAAATTCCCATTTCATCTTATACATTGACCTAGTTCCGAGATAAGTCGCTTAAAGCACTTGTGTTTTGTCCTGGATGGGAACCCACGACTTTCGGCGCACAAAACTGTCACGCACTGCGCTATCGAGCCCGTCGTACATAATTAGCGAGCTTCGCTACTGCGAAGACCCTAAGGCTTGACAGCTCAGATGATTTGGTGAACTAGTTTTGACCAGTTCTCCATAAAGAATAGACGAAGTTGATTAATAAATAATTCTACATGTTAAACCTTCCCGGGGCTTATAAAAACGAAACATTACTAACAAGGTGCACCTCTAAAGCAGCGACCTAGGCTTGAGCGGCAGTCGTGAGTTGTGCTATAACAAGGAACATATCGCTCTATACTCTCGCCGACAAACGTAATGTGCTCTGCGACTAAAATATGAGGGAAGTATTTAAGAATGCCGTGAGGTACCGGCATAGTAGACTATTAACCCTGTAATAGGCGTCGTAAGGGTGAGTGAGGTATGGGAACAGACAGATGTAGTGCAATGACAGTAGTCTACCTGTATCAGTTAGCTCAAATGCAACAGGACGGGGACGGGCAGCAGCATAACCGACTCGAAATTACACTCTACGATTGTCATCACGATTTCCAAGGCGACAATAACTGGCAGATTCTTCCTATCATGGAGAGGCCTATAACAAGCAGTAGACATTTTCAGGCTGCGATGATGATGATAATGATTTAAATTGGAGGAGTGATAGTGGAAATGCGGTAGATGGAGGCATACGCGGATCACATCATAAGATGAGACGGTTTACAGTTACAAAAACTACGCAGATGTCAATATTTATTCCTCCCAAGATCGGAGCGGTATCAATGGCAATCACTTTAGGAGTGTCCCGGATGCCTCACCTCAAACTTATTTAATTTTGAGTTGGAGCAGTTTATTTTAAGATTGCAAGCAAATTTTTAATTATCAAAAAAACTAAATTAATATACAATATTTCCAAAACAGCATATAAAAATACTTGATTGAATTATATTAATAGTGAGTATATTATTAACTGTGTGAGACCGCTAAGAAATGAACATTAGGTCTACCTTAACAAATCAGCCGGCACTAGACGGGTCTTAGAACTAAGTTTACGGCCACGATCTACCAGAGAGGAACGTGAAATACCTGGTGATGAATGAAAGGTTCCATTATTCCTTGGCTTGAGAGCTGCCGTTGTGGACTTTGAAATCGTTTGCAAAAGGGGAAGACTAGGAATTGGTTTATAAGAGTGATTTAAACAAATAAGTCATGAAATGGGCTAATCTAAAACTAAACAGACACCAGGTGGGTTTTAAAAATGTTAAAAACGTCTTAACATGACTAGACAATATAATGAATGAGCGATTGAATAATAACTATAGAGAATTAAGATATATTTGATATAAATCTTCAGTTTTGTTTTTTTTTATTAGACCAGGTGAGAGTAGGTACCAATGGAGACGAACTTTTGTATGAGGTCAAACTCAAGTAATACCTAATGATTTATATTTGTGCCAATTAACCTTATCGAAGGTACGCAAAGTTCGAAACGGGCGTTCGAACGATTCTGAATTACGTGATTATCTGTCTTCAAATTTATTACATAACTCGCACGAGGGAATGACAATTAATAGCCTTGTTGGCGTTTTGATATGTAGCTCTCCTCAGACTTCAATATGATACCAGAAATGAACATATTTTAATTATTCACACACGGCATTTCACACATTGGCCAGACATCGATGTCATTCACATAAAACAATACAAGTGTATTCCTATCAGACAACTGAGTACCTAATCACCAATATAATACTTAAATACATCCCTACTAATATTATAAATGTGAAAGTAACTATGTCTGTTAATCTGTCTGTCTGTTACGCTTTCTCGAAATTTGGCACAGACAATCTTTAGACCCTGAGAAAGGACATAGGCTATTTTTTTAATTCGATATAAGGGTTGTAAATGGGGAATAAAAAGTTGTATGAAGGTATCGCTATTTTTAGAGCTATAACCTTGAAACTTATTTTTCAGGTCATTGATTCGATATAAATAAATATGGCATTCAAAGTTTATATAAATTAAGGGAAAGCGGTATGGTACCCAAAAAAACTATTCCACTCGGACGAAGTCGCGGGCACAGCTAGTAAAGATTAAATGAACATTGCTTCTAAAACATGTAATTGATCAGCCTGCTGGCGCAGGCGGTGATGAGCTACTATCAGTGCTTACCTTATGCGCTGAAAGCCCTCATCTAAGACAACCATTTATATGCTGATATTTGTGTTTGTTCTGTCTAGTTATATATTTTAATCTCTATATATTTTAATATCTATTTTAAAGTCGCATAGTTTATTTAAAAAATTTAGCCAATCATAAGAACTAACTTCTAATATTTTAACACAAAATGTGTTAGATAAATCCATTCATTAAGAAAAGCTAACGCCATGGAAGCCAATGGAACCAATGGAAGCGAAAAATGAATGAAAAAGGTAACGTCGGAAAAAAAATCCATTTGAAAGTTCTAAACGCTGCGAAAACTATGACAATACAAATATACACAAAAAGTATGTTTTATTATGAGTGATGAAGAAAATATTATGACAAATCATTTATTTACCCATACATCATCATCGCTGACGTCAGTCTCAGTAAAACCGGAGTCATCGTAAGACTTATTCACCATGAGACATTCAACGGCCGATAACCTTCTGATAATTCGAACGTATATGCAGTGAATGACGCTTATCATGCAGACCGTAAGACCGTACCTTTGAACATGAAGTATAAGAAAAATAAGAATAATACTCGTACATACCTACTAATGAATTAACTCTTACATTTATTGTTCTCTCTGAGACCTCTAACACAATACAACCCAAAATTCCCTTTGTAAAGTCAATGAATTACAAATATTCGCGTAATTTTACACCATTGTTCATTTATTCACAGTTCATTCACCCGGTCTGGTCTGCTAAGGGAAAATTGAATAACCATGCCGCAATTATTATTTTAATATTATAGTATCTTTTTGAGACTAATCGTCATAACGTTTATTTCTTTGTATCAGATTTCATCTCAAATTCATTAATATACATTTGAATTTATATATTTAAAGTAATTGTTTAAAGGTCATTTATGAAAATTGTGGATATATCTTTAAACATATTTAATAACAAAAAAAAAGGATTTTTCAACTGGTCACGTTAAATCTACATAATAGCTGAATATTGCGCGGCTGAACTCTATCTGTTTTTGTCTGCAGTATACTATTTAATTGTGTTTTTTTCAAATACAAAAATAAACTCGATTATGCACTTAAATTAAGAACTGATGACGAATGGAGTCGTAAGGTTCTGGAAAGGAGATCACGTACCGGCAAGCGCACCGTTGGCGTCCACCTGCAAGATGGACAGACGATCTGACTAAAACCGTAGAAACGCGCTGGACACAGGCTGCATACAACCGGTCTATTGAAGATTATTTGGGTAGGCTTATATTCAACAGTGGACGTCTCATAACTGATATGATCATGATGATGACGATGAAACACTTTAATTGTCTACGTGATTGTAGCACTTTAAATTAGTACAGAATAATAAAATAAATTGCTCATATCACCGATGGTTTTATTTAATCATGAAGGCATATTCAAAATAATATGTCACCACCATTACATTAACCACCAGAAAGCAAAACTATGACGCCAGAAATTGGTCGTAAAATTGTTTCAATAACACCTAACAGTTGATGTCAATGGAACCCTTACCGGTTCTGAAGATCACAAGATCTTGTTTTAAAACAAGTTGCTAAAATAATAATAACCCTAAGCAGTTTAATTAATTACAATAGAAGCCATTGGAAGTCCACTGCTGGACGTAGGCTTCCCTAAGAAAGGGGGAATTTGGCCCATATTTGCTGCGCTGGGCAATCGTGTCAAGGCAAGGAAATCGCAGAGTGCAGCTCACGCAACGGGTAAGCTGCTGCCTATCCCCACCCTTAACATTTGAGCTACACTGTCTTGGATGGACATACCGCCATCTGTCCGTTCTGTTGCCTCAATCACCTTTTACGACGCCTGTTATATACTATTCTACTTTTGCTGCTACTATTTACCTCAGGGCTATAAAACATTTGTGATACGGAGATCAAACAATAAGGATAATCTAAATGTAATGCGCATATTAAATATGCCTATATAAAAAATAAATACAGTTTATAACATATTAAATATTTTTAAGGATCGAAACATTGACTCTTGGCGCACAACGAAAAATTCCACAAGACTCCATTAAAAAATGTTTTATTATAAATAGTATATCGAATAAGTTCACATACAGTCCTCAATTTTGTTCAAAATTTTCAAATAACCATCTTAAATATATTACATACAAAGTTGTGAATTTGGTAGCAACGCGGTTCCAAAATCTGAATATACATTATTTTATTTTTTATTGATAGAAATAGCAGGCTAAGCCGGAGGCTAAAGCTAGTCAACATAATCGATAAAACATCATCCATTTTCCACTCATCTGCAAGGAATTATAGCGGTCACTGACAATATTTTCGGACGCCATCTCTTTTTATTTTCCCATCTCTCGTTTAAAAACACATTAAAATCGAATTCGCGCAAAGCGAGATCAGATCTCTCTCGGAAAAATTCGCAACAACCGTCCAATTTTGTATTCGACGGAAAAAAAAGAAGACAATTTATCACTGTACAACGAAAACTCAGGCTAAGTTAGTTGGGACCAATACAGCCGAAACAGAAACACGAAACAAGAATACGAGATCGCGTATGCAGAGGCAATGGACTAAGTTAACCAATATGTGACAGATTTCTTTGCATTTAGTTTAGGCTTTAAATCTAACTTTAATTATATATATACTGCCAGCGTCATATCAGCCTATAGACATCCACTGAAATATATTTTTTAGACAATTCGACAAACACATGTAAGGTCCGCGCAATAGTAAGCGTCATTTCAGCCTATATACTTGAATCATCATCAGAATATCACTAACTCGTTACCAAACTTATGACTTTAAGATACAACACACACAAGTTGCTACAATACCTAGTAATACCGCTGCCTCTCTCAGATTTCAAGCCGAAACACAGCAATGCGAACACTGCTATTTGGCGGTAGAAATAGTGTAATATCTCCACCGGTTTTGTGGTGGCTATATCCAATAGCTTTTCTAAGGCGTCCGTCCATCAGGCGTCGTTGTTACTAGTATGCAGTTGGATATACTGTAATTAATATTACAGATTTTGGGACCCGCCCGGTTTGTGAGATCGACTCGGAACCAACAACGATTATTTAAGGGAACGAATCGAGGCTTGAAGTTTTCTAAAAAAAGGGTCGGGATGTGGAAATTCACCTATGCTATATATATGCCTTCCACTCGCTTCCATACCGTACCTAAATCTAATATTTACATAATAACTCATACATGAATCTGCGTCCAAAGTAATTCGTTTAAATCACTTTTGTTACGGACATCAAACAACGGAGATATCACAAATACTATACTAAAATACATATTATTAATACCCAGGAGGATTGAACCCACGATCCATGGCGCTTAAGATGCGATCACTACCATCTGCGCCATCGTCATGCCCACACGTCATTATATGTGTATAGTTTTTGTAATCGAGAAGTCGTGCCAGAGGGCGGCTGATAGCCGAATATATAGAAATACTGCTTTCATGCAGATCATATGGCTGTCACTTATATCATAATTGTAAGTTAAAGTACTAACGGAGAAAGACTAAAGTTTCGATACTTGTACATTGAAAAAAATGTACAACATGATATACTCCAAAAAAGAGTATGTTATGGCAAGATTTCTGTCCACTCGCAATGAGGACAGACAATTCTTCTTCTTCTTCTTATACGATACTTTACCGCTAGACCATTCAACCGATCTTTCAGCAAAGCAGCTATCGCGATAGAAAAGCTGCTGCCCACCTCCGCCCTACGTATTTGACCGGACGCACTGTTTTGGATGTATATATTGCTATCTGTAAGTTCACGACACCTGGTACAGAGAGAGGTATACTCTCCAACGGTTTTTTATAATTCTGAATTTTTCTGGCTTTCTATTCAATGACCGTTAAGTAGCTAAGTGATTAGATTTTTCTCATTATTCATAGAGTTAAGTCTATTTAAAAATAAACTTTTCTGAGTTGTTAAACTTCACACAAAATTTTGCCTCATTTTTTTGAGTAATGCCGATCTTTACCTTATCATTTATTTTACCAATAAATTATATTTGTGCCAATTTTTATTTTATTAAAAAGAGAAACTATATATAGGCTATATATAGGCTAGTCTGATAAATAACACGGCACCTCATAGCAATTTATGCGAGAGAATCGTGTATTAGGAATATTAGATAGCAGAGGAATTACAGGTATACTGCTAAGTACATACATATAATACCAAGACACCAAACAATACAAATGGCGGGCACTATAGGACCCATCATTTAGATGGTTACTGCGGATCCAGTTAGATAGTCTGTCCACCATATGATTGACGTCTTTTACTGCAGATAGTACTGTTGCGTGGCCTTCATACCAGAACATCGAAATGAACATAGTAAAACTGTATTCTAGTCTGTGCATGCAAATTAGAATTTGAAATAGTAGTGCTAGGCGCGAACGAGTCGTACATTTTGTTGATATATGGGGCGGCAGAATGGACGGCTGTATGTATCGAGTACCTCGGCATACATGTTTAGAAATGTAGAGTTTCCTTGCTATTTCAATTTACTTTTTAGCTAGAGCTATACTTACAGCCAAAAGGGGTCACGTTGTAACGAAACTTCTGCATGTACATCTTTTACCCTAATCGAGTGAATAAATACGTCGCTGTTTAACAAAGGCTTAGTTTGAACGCTGCGGGGTACCGGCGGAGTAGACATGGGATAGACCTCATATAAAAGGTCATTTACAGTACCTCACTCTCACTTATTTCATAATATTTTTAAGGCACATGGATGGCCTTTGTTGCAGCAGGTATCGCAAGGTATGACGTATATACATACATATACATATGACGTATATATATATATATACCTGAAACCGTGTACCTCAATGCAACATGACGGGGAAGGCACCAGAATTTCGGCCGAAAAAACTTAGGCTCTGCGATTGCCACAATGCCTGCACAATTGACATAAATTGCTTTTTTCGTGAGGCTTATTTCCAGCAGTGGATCTTCTACGGCTGCAATCTCTTAAAAATGATGATGATAATTGGTTTCAAATCTCACTGAACAAAACATCTAACATATGCTGAAGGCTGTCTGACTGAAGTCTTCCAGTTTGATAAATGATATCCTTCGATGTGATAGTATTTTAAAGGATACTCGCCACAAACAAATACACACATAAATTCTTAGAATATGTTTCATTGCCGTCTGCTTTCACCAGCACAATTTAAAAAATACCTCAAGTAAAAGCGTATATGTTAATCTATGACGTATCGTGCCAATTATATTTTACGGTGTTAACAATAGAAGATGTCATTGATAGATCGAAAGCGAAATCAAGGTTCACTTAAATCAATACAAACGGAATTGAAGAATATTTGTGAGACAATTGCGATTTTTAAGGCAAAATGCAATTCAATCAACAGATTTATTTTTATACTATACTATTGGATTTCTAACTGTAGTACAATGGCTATAAATAAAATGTATCCAATAACCATAACGAGAAACTATTAGAACCTTTTAAAATTTTTAGATTAGTTACATTTGTATTCATGGTAACTTTTTATTGAAAAAAATAAACATGACCGCAATCGTATCCTACAGACGCTCGTGTAGAAAGATACAGTAATAAGAATAATGCTATTTGGACCGCAAAATAGACTAGCAAGAAATAGGTGAAGGTGAGATACCAATGCAAACCACCATTTTAAGACGTCTATCTCTAGTAAGTACCCTGTTTTCACAAATTCATTTGACCATTTAAAGCGTATAAACATTTGGGGCTCCTATATAAATGACCCAGTTCGATTTCATTTTAACTTTCGTAATGTGAACGTCGTCCATTTTGTTAACAAGTAATTCAAAATGGCTGCCATCGTGAATTTGTTCGATCGTTTAGGACTTACGGGGATTTAGATCGACACCGATAAACGGCAGTTTAAAATCCAGGGAAAGTTATTGAATACGCGGTGGTTTCAGACGCAAAATATCAAATATATAAACAAGGAAAAATATGCGAAACTCGTTAAGAAATTGTATTTGTTTTTTAATATAATTTAATAAATTGATCAAAGGTTTGGTTTGAGTTAATTTTTCCCTTGATACGCAAATTTATGGGGAGTTAAATTTATAATAACATCTTTGAAGTAGAAAAGGGTGTATATCATTTATACATATTTTTCCTTGTCTTTATATCTATTCTTTATATGTATATACGTATACATAAAATGGGTAAAATATATAGTACTACCTCTTAAAAAAGATTCATATTTAATATTTGTAGACATATTTCTGATGTACGTTATTGTATATTTATTTTTTTATATCATATGTATTTATTGTGTTTATTTATACAAATGTGTGTGTAACGTTTGTCTTTTTTTGTGAATATATTGTCTGCACTACTATATGTATTTCTTTATTTTTCGTATAATGGTTGACTGGCTCCACCATTTGTACACTTTGTGCAATAAAGTTCAATGGTTATCAAACATCCAACTAACTATCGCATTTTTACTATGAATATAAATCAAAATACATTATATCATAATTTTTTATATTTTTGAAAATTGTTTAAAAAAGTGGCGTACCGATGGAGTTGAATAAATAGTACCTCTATATGCACCAGATGTCGTAAGAGGTGACTGAGGTACCGAAGCCAAACGATGGCTGTATATTATTCATCTAAAACAGCGCAGCTTAAATACAACAGGGCGGGGATGGGTAGCTGCAGCCTCTTTGCGAAGTTGTACTCTGTGTGTGCCATCACTCCTACCCAGCGTGGCAGTTAGGTATAGGCAAAACTTCCCTTTCTTGGGGAGGCATATTTCCAACGACTTTAAAAAGCAGATATAACTGCTTCAGATAGATTTATTACTGAAAGAGATAAAATTATAACTGATGTAGTAAAAGTATGAAAACTCGCATAAGTATCCGATTTGGCGGTTATTCTAAATTAATATATATAAATTTTCTGTGAGAATTGGTCAACAACAATTAACTTCTCTATTGTTGAAATAATAAAGATACAATTTATAGTATGAGAGGATACTAATACAAAAATTGAGAGCCAAAATATAGAGCAGAAATTCTAACCAAATGATTGTCAGAACATTATATTACAGTAGTGTAGTGTAAAAACTTATAACAAAAACAAGGAGTGGATCTAAAATAAAGTGTCGAAATGATCAGATATAATCGTGTTACTGTAATCTTCTACAAGAGAAAAATTTCCTCAGGTTAAAACAAACAATTGGTCAACCATGGTATGCACCAAATTTATATACATAAATGAAAGTCAAATTCGATAATGAAATAAAAACTTTGTAGTTAAAATATATAAATACATAAAAAGATCATAATGCAAAATAAATGATATTGTATATATATTTTTTTAATGGATACATAAATTATTTATATTCCACAAAATGGCGGAGATGTCAATAATATAGTCTAGAATGAAATGGAAAACGTGTACAAGCGCGCGCTTTTCAAGTTTGCAATATGGAGAGGGAACTGTCCGTAGAGTAACAGAGATATACAGTCAATATAAAATGGCTTCTAAAATGTTATATATTAATATGATAAGTTAATAATAATTTTATACCAAAAATATCTATACTAATATACTATAATATAAATAATTGAATAAACTAAGATGAAGCAATGTATGTAAAAAACGCAACGTTATGCTGATGCCCATCAAAGTTTTTAATGTGAGGGAAACATTGCGCTGTCTTCAGCTTAGAAAAAGACAAGGCACAGTAAAAGAAATAAGAATAAACGTAGTTTCATCCTAAAATAACATGACGTTCCGAAGCAACAATATACCAAAACGTTTACTTGAGTTATCAAAATAAACTTCAGACCATCCCTTTATTAATTTAGATTACTCAAAAAATACACATCTTTGTTACATCTAAATTTAGGCAGAAATAGCCTACATGCTAACTTATATTCCGATAATAATATTTATTAACTATTCTAAAGAAAACACAAAAATATTGGTGTAACCTCTTTAAATAAATATACGATCTATTGACTTAAGGTTATATTTCAATAAAACTCGTTAGAATTCTAATTAAACACACTTTTTATTATACTTCTTATAGTGACACTTCCATGTCCATTTTAGAGAGAGATATAGCGTCTCAAGTGGCAGAAAACTTAAACCAGGACATATATAAAGACAGTCCAAAAAAAATGTTTACAAAGATAGTATACACATTATATTTTATAAATTTATTTACTCAATACGATCTTCTAATATCCTTGTCCAAGATCCTTCTCCAATATCCTTCTCCAATATCCTTCTCTAATATCCTTCTCCAATATCCTTCTCCAATATCCTTCTCCAATATCCT
>JACJUM010002279.1:2000866-2080104 GCA_020976665.1 Heortia vitessoides | reverse complement strand
TCCTTCTCCAATATCCTTCTCCAATATCCTTCTCCAATATCCTTCTCTATACCTAATATGTATGCAAAATTGTATTGCTCGAATAGATAAACTTTGAAAAGATATCAAATGAACAGCAATAAAGTAACTTACATTCGCATGAATATTATTAGTTGGGATACATCAGACCACATCCCAATGACACAAGGGACTTAGAATAACGCGGCGCGACACAACAAATCCAGAGGCGGGCAATGTCGGACATTTGGCTAGATTCATCACGTGAAAAGCCGCAAACGCCGTGAGCAGTACGCGGATACACACGGCCTGTATATCGACGTATCTATTTTACATATTCTCCTTTATATTTACTACCTAACCAAGTTCTTCCAGGTACTTATAATCTGGTTTGACGAAAGTACCTAACGGAACCACTGCTAATATCATAGCAGCCTAAAAACGTCCCTGACTGGGCACATGCCTCCCGAAGAAACGGGGAATTTGCCCATAATTGCCACGTTAGGCATGCGTGGTGGCAATCACAGAGTATAGTTTCGCGATGGGAATACTGCTGCCTTACCCGTCATGTTGCATTTGCACTACACTGCTTCTGGTGAAATAATGATGCATAATATCTATCTTAGAATGGAGACCACGTACCGGCAAGCGCAGCGTAGGGCGTCCACCCGCAAGATAGACAGACGATCTGACTAAAACCGCAGGATCACGCTGGACACAGTACACATACAACCGGTCCTATTGGAGATTACTTGGGGAGGCCTATGTCCAGCAGTGGACCTCTTTGGCTGATATGATGATGATGATAAATATCTTTGTATATGACAGCGAACAAACGAGTCACCTGATGGTAATTGATCAGCGTCATAACTGAGAAATTACAAATATAATACTTACATACATATTTTAACATAACGTAGACCTCGTAAAAAGGTTGTCTACATTGGTACCTCACTTTCACTTTCTACCGCTACATAGCAGTGTTCGCATTGCTGTGTTCCAGTTTGAAGGGTGAAAAAGACGGTGAAATAACTGGGTAATGTAACATAATTTCTTCCAGTCACAAGGTTGTCAACGCGTTAGTGTTATCCTTGTGATATTACGAGCGTATATAGGCTGCAGTAACGGGGACTACATGCTTTTTGATGACCTAGGTAACTTAAAAAATAGATAAATAACACCTAGACAGAATAAATACAAATATTCATCATACAAATATTCTCTGGGTAGAGATCGAACCTACGACCATAAATCCATTTATATGGGACACAAGATTGGTCCCTTCATTCCTGAAGTGATATATTAATTTATCTATATACATATAAATAAGATTAGAGTGTCTGTTTGTAATGTTAAAATAACAGCTTTCTACTGCATGCAAATGGATGCATATACGGTACACATACCAAAACATACTTTTTTTAAATTTCTGTCTGTCTGATTGTTTGTTCCGGCTAATCTCTGGAACAGCTAGACCGTTTTGGACGAGACTTTTACTGGTAGATAGTTTACGTAATTAGTAATAACTAAGGCTATATTAGAAAGAAGCGGAGCATTGTTTAAAAATGTGGAGAAAACGGGCGAAAATTTACATTCGTTGCATGCGCTGCGTGAAAGTTTGTAGTTTGAAAGAAAATATGCTGCCCAAAGTTATAATTTCGCTCAGACAAAGCCAGGCATAAATGAGAACCTTCTTATCAGCCAAGACTTGTCGGCCGTAGTTTTTAGCAGTGTGTACCAATGTCCTCAGTTCTGGTACTGACGGTGACGGATGCCCGCGGCCTTAAGGCCACAGTCCCGGGGGGCTGACGCCGCTATGAATCCTGAATGAATTGCACGGAACGCATTAAGCCGAAGATGCTTGATTTATTGGCTCGCCAGTGTACTGAGTTTTGATAGCTGTATCGTGGGGCATTAGTAGTTTGATACATTACTTTGGACTTACTACAGATTAACTACAGACAGACGATTACAGAAACGGGATTGTTTTGTAATTTTAGATTATTGAATTATTTTTGAATTTTTTGAGTGAGGACAGATGGATTGATTTAGAAAACTATATATATATATTTATATATTTATTTATATATACTAGCTGTGCCCGCGACTTCCACTACCATACCTCTTTACCTTAACTTATATAAACTATAAATGTCATATTTATTTATATCGAATCAAAAAATAAAAAAAAAAGTTGAAAGTCCTGAAAAATAAGTTCCTGGTTTAGTAAGCTTTAATAATAGCGATACTTCCATACAACTTTTCATTCCCCCTTTTGACCCCTTACAACCCTTATTTCGAATTAAAAAATAGGCTTTGTCCTTTCTCAAAAGTAAAAAGATTGATAAATGTTGTATTTGATTAGTACTCGCAGTGGAGAAAAGAACCCCCCCTGTACAATATAAGGTACTAGCTGTGCCCGCGACTTCGTCCGCGTGGAATAGTTTTTTGGGTACCATACCTATTTACTTCAAATTATATAAACTTTGAATGTCACGTTTATTTATATCGAATCAATGGCCTGAAAAATAAGTTTTAAGTTTCTAGCTCTAAAAATAGCGATCCATGCAAACAACTTTTCATCCCCCCTTGCAACCCCTTACAACCCTTATTTCGAGTTCAAAAATAGCCAATGTCCTTTCTTAAGGTCTAAAGATTGTCTATGCCAGATTTCATCAAAATCGGTTGAGAGGTTTAACCGGGAAAGCGTAACAGACAGACAGACAGACAGACAGACAGACAGAGTTACTTTCGCATTTATAATATTAGTAGGGATGAGGCGACTAAGGCACCGGAACAGACAGATTGCGGTATATACGAAACTGGACGGGATTGGCAGCAGCACTAGAGTTAGATCAAATGCTAAGGTCACCTAAGTTAATACCTCACTCTCACTTCTTTCTATTGCTAAACAGTAGTGCTCGCATTGTTCAATTTCAGTTTCAAGGATAAAAGAGGCAATGAAGTGACTGGTAATTTATTTGTTTAAGTCACAAGGTTGGTGACGTATTTGTGATATCCTTGTGATACAAGCGTCTATAGGCTGCGGAGCCGATTACTATCACGCGTTTTGTATTCTTGTCTTAGCCGCCGCGAAGCTTTGTTCTTCGATTGCTACCGCGCCTGTCTAGAGCCTCTCGCCTTCTTCCCGGAATATCAAAAGATCTTCAGGGATGTGACATTAAGTAGATCCCTTGCGGCCAAAGACGCGGGCTAGATAACTAATTAGACATTCCCCACTCCTAGATAAAAACTATAGCAACTCAAAACAATTTGGTTTAGTAACTTATAGGAACGAAATGTCAAAAATCTTTAAGAAAGATTCAACAGACGCTATGTTCTAAAAAGGTTTTCAAATCATGGAGCCATATGATAATTTACGTCAATTTCGAAAAACCAACTCAAGACTTACATTACGGTTTTAGTATGTTGCAGTCTACACCCAGGGGTGTGATATATTAAAGCTGATGACACAATGTATATACCAGAAATCTAAATAGCTATCACCATCATCATTACTGCTATTGGATGACCACAGCTAACCATAGTCCTCGCAGCTTTCGCGACGGGGATGCTGCTGCCTATCCCCACTCTGTAAATTTGAGCGACACTGTTTTGGATGGATACACCAACATTCACCACACGGTTCTGGTACCTAAGTTGCCTCTTACGACACCTGATGCAGAGGTAGGTACTACTAGAGTATATTACTCTGCCGGTACCACACAGAAAAATAAATAAAAAGTTTTATTCGTATAATATTTATATAGGTACTCCACGAAACAAGTAGATATATTATCTTCTTAAGATATTCCTCAGAAAATAGACACAATATTCCTCCTAGCGAGACACTATAACAAGGCTTAATAAACTCAAAATGAACATGGCAAATGAAAATTAACAAGGTCCCATCTCCACTAGCGTTATCATCCGTAACGCAGGCCGCTACACCCTTGTCACAGTGGTCAGTTAATATTTAAAGCCCCCTAGCCGATGTAAATCTTACTTAGGGTCCCGTGTCCACTGCGGATGCCATTTTGATTTGTTTCTTGTTGAGTGTTTTTGTCTTGAGGATACAGAGCCTACATTTTCTACTGTTTCATAAGCGACGCCATTTTCTTTGCCAGTGTTTTAAACTTTTATATCCAACATTCAGTTTTGGAATTCTTCATATAAATTACATTAAATGATGACTAAGACTTGTGAATCATCTTCAGAGATTCTTTTGGTCAAACGTTCACTGACATACCGTTCTGTTTGCGATCTGTTTATACTTCAATCGACTGTTGGTAGACGGTTTCAGCATCGACTAAAAAGGTCTTAGATATATAAAACCTCAAAATACATATATTAGGTCACATAGAACTAGTAATCGACCAAACACAGCCTTTTATTTTTCATTGAAAACTAGTTTTGAAATTTCAACATTAGCAAATGTAATATAAGTTTGCATTGGGGTGAGTTTAAATTATTCAAAACTTCTAGCCGTCATGAAAACCCCCGCGGAGGCGAGAGGCTGGCTGCATTATCATATTTTTCTTCTAATGCAAAAAGTTTTAACTAGTTCCACTTCTTTAATGTAAACAGTTGTTTCAATCAAAATAATATTAGGATGAAAAACCTTCATGAGGAAGCGTTCATTCTTTATTTAACCGGACGGATGCTGTAGCAGACAGCAGCGATTACATTGAAAGCATATTTAGCAAAATTGTTTTTAAATGAAACTGAAAGACGACGACGAAAGCCCCTTTAGTTTTATTTTATTTTATGTTTGCACACAAGAATAATAAACACTTCAAGATGACAAGCGATCACCAGATCTTTAGGCTATAGATTTTTAAATCTAATATATAGATCACGTTCATTAGATAGGAGATTTATTCTTTATCATCATCTTTGGAAGTCCACTGCTGGAAATAGGCTTTCCCAAGGGGGGGGGGGGGGTTGATTTAGCATAATTACCGCGCTAGGTAAGCATGTTGGCAATCGCAGAGTATAGCTTTCGCATCGGAGAGGCTGCCGCCCATCCCCGCCCTGTGCATTTGAGTTACACTATTTCGGATGAATATACTATTCTACTCTGCCGGTACCTCACGGCTAAGGAGATAATTAGCATTTTGTAATTCCTTAAACTATTACGTTAAAGAGTCGTTAAATGTCTGTTGAATTGTTATGGCTTAGTCCTTTTTATGAAGTGGTCAGACACATGCCGTAGTTGTACATATTTTTATTAGTTTACAAGCAAAAATGCTGAGGCAAGAAAACTTTTGTCTATGTATCTTTGAAGCATTCTAAACGTTAGTTATAGCCTTATGATATTACGGTTGTCTATTGACTGCGGTGACAATTACTAATACACGACAGAATGCTTGTTCGTGAACATGGTCTTTTTGATTTATTAGATATGAAATCTGATTTGACTCAGTCCAAACCGCAAATACAGTTAGGCGATAAAAAATAACAGGAATTTAATGTCTGGAAACACAAAACCAACAGACGACAAAGAAGTATACAAATTAGTGAATATTTGAAGTAAGGTCAACAAAGATATTGTGTCTTAAATTGTATATAAAGAGTGAGAAAACATCATAAAATACAAACCAACGCACAATGCCAGCAGTGAATAATCAGAATTACATTTGTTCCTTGTTCATTGACCTGTCTATTTCTCTGTTTTCATTTTTTATAATAATATTTATTTATTTATCTATACCAAAGATTATCAAAATAAAAAGAAAATCCTATAAATTACACTGACAGGCTAAAACTAGGGCATCCGTTTTAAAATACTGCCTGCGTCTTCCACTCTAATACATTACGCGCAGAACAGAACTTCGCGACGTGGATGGTGTTACTCATATACCCCACCCTGTAGTATATAAGTTGTGCTTTTTCGGGTGGATTAATCGCCATCTGTCGGTTCCGGTACTCTAGTCGCCTCTTGCGACATCTGGTACAGAGGGAGGTACTATTCTGCTCCGCCAGTACCCCATGGCGTGCTGTGTGTGCCTAAAAATATAATTTCATTGAACCCATGCCATTAATCTACTCGCCTCTCGCCCCCTACTATTGACTAAAGACTTTGCTACCTACACTATCTACATCTCGCTTTCATTCCATTCTTTGGTACCATACAAGTTCTTGCAATTACACCTATCTTAATTTCATACTCTTTCAAACCGATTATTTTTTTTCTTGCCATTTAATTTTACCTTTTTAACTCAGTTGCCGATAGTATATATTTTTTCGGGTATTTATTATCGTTACATGAAAAGTACCTACGGAGGATTTGTTAGAGTATTTGCTTTTTATATTTTATTATCATTGTCATTTTTATTAACCGCGTTAATTTTCTATCGAAACGATACTCTATTAGATATGGAAAGACTATCTATATTTCCTTGTGAAATTTCTCGAAGATTAGTTTAGAAGATAAGTCGTGGAGAGTTAATTAATAAACTCACTTTAACATTTATTCTATAAGTTGTGTAAAATTTTGAAAAATTTTAATCGGATTTCAATGTACTGATAAGATTAACTTTCACCCAACAGCGTGTTTTAAAATAGCTCAGCACAATCTAATTGTTTTTTGTAGTACGGAAATTGTCGTTTGTCGTTACTTTACTTTCACGTTTATAATCATAACAGAAATTAAAAATTCATACTTGTATTTTTGATACAAATCTCTACTAATATCATAAATGCGGAAGTAACTCTGTCTGTCTGTTACGCAATCACGCCTAAATTATAGAACCCGTTTTAAATGAAATTTGGTACACTGAGAGTACAAAGCCTGAGAAAAGACATAGGCTACTTTCTAATTAGAAATAAGGGCTTCAAGGTTTTTACAAGAAGGATGGGAATGAAAAGTTCGCTATTTATAGAGGTAAAAGCTTGAGACTTATTTTTAGGCTATTGATTTAATACAAATAAATATGACATTCAAAGTTCATATAAGTTAAGATAAAAAGATTTGGCTTCTTAAACCGTACATAATACCGTAAGGTACCGGTGGAGTAGAATATAACCTCCCTCTGAGCCAGGTGTAAGAGGCGTTTAAGATACCGAAACAGACAGGTGGTGGTTTATTCTTCCGTAAGGGTGCAGCTTAAACACTACAGGCGACGATGTACAGTAGTAACTTCGTCGAGAAGTTGCGAACTGCAATTGCCACACCTGCTCAGTGCGGCAATTATGGGCATAAATCCCTATATCTTGGCTTCCCAAGATATGCTAAGCTGCTTTAAGACCAATGTCCAACAGTGGACTTTCCATTGCCGATATGTTGATGATACATAGTAATTCATATTAATTAAATAAATTAAAACTCTATTACGTCTATTAATTACATGTTATTCAAGACACCTTCTTTAAAGATAACCGCTCGATACAAACAACAATACATGTCAAGTCAAAACAAAACGAGAAGTAAACAACGCCAGTTGTATGCAAATAAATTTGCAATACGAATAGGATCCCTCAGGGTATATAGGTATCAAGGGATTGAGATTTACGAACCGTTTGAACTCCGTGTTGTTTGCCTTTGATGAAAAAGAATGTTCATTTTGATACCAGAGAAAAGTTTTAAACGAAACGTTCGGAAGAGAAACGGACGTGTGATTGTCAACGAATGGAATTGTTTGTGATAGATTTTTTGTATATCATAGGAATTCTGTATCATTCCAAATTTTTTTTTGAAAACATTTAAAATGAAACAATAGGTATTGTTTACATTTTTATTGTATAAATTTACTTCATAGGGACCTGTAATTAAAGGGTTAAAAATGTAAATACATATTTTACATATCTACTTGTAAAAATGTCGTGTTAAACCACTAATTTCAATACATATTTTCTTACTGTGTACAGTTTATTTCAGCTTAAGAAGTAGGTTAGTTTATGTCTCAATTTAAAGTCGCTATATTTTTCATAATAAATATTAACAAATTCCCAAAACATTTCATACAATGACCTGACTCTGATGGACATCGCACATCAGAAATCAGAAGAATCATAAATATCATCATTTAAATATTTGTTCTGAGTAATTAAATAAAAATAATATAATTTAACACAAAAATAACGATAACGAATGCACAAAATATCAAAGAGAAAATAAAATCAAAAGAAAGAAATCTACATTATAAACTTAAAGTACAAGGATATGAACACAGATTTAATGGCGACGCCCTAAACAATCCAACAACAATGTTCATTTGGAGAGTGATGAAATAAATGTCTTCTATAGTGGGACAGTGAAACGTCATAAGTGAAACCATTATGTGTTGGACCGCTAAAAAGAAACACTGGACATCTTTAATTAAACAAATATAAAATTGTCAATTGATTGTTCACAAATTGCTTTTGGGAATAATTGGACTGCTTGTTTCCGTATTAGCCTCAGTAACTTTTTACTGCTTTATAGTAGATGGTGCAATTTTTTCAAATATCATATTAAATAATAGTATGCGTCACTTTTTCACTGGTTAAATATATCATTTTTCGATAAATCCTTAACGTTAAGACTTGAAAACGATAATACTGCTTGTTAAAGAATTCCGTATATTGGAACAGTAAAATGAGAACTATACTATTTTTAATTAAACATCGATACGGAGCCTTTGTTTACAATAGCAGTGGCGCCATCTAGCGTATAATACTTAAATATATCTTTAACAGTGACTGAGACACAGAACAAACACAAATTTTCACCATATATTATCTGGAGTGGGGATCAAACTATAACTCTAGACGTACAAGATAGGATCACTACCATCTACGCCATCGGACTATTCAATATACGATCGATCCGTCAAATACTGGTGCTTCCAATTTTAGAAATATTACTTATTTCTTTTAAACGACTTACATTTCTTTGTAGTAGGCTTTATTCAATAAGGTTTTATTTCCTCCAATCTATCTTAATTGATGAAAACAGGATAACAAAACTCAGAGATATAATAAAAATACAAATATTTGCTACACAATTTTATTGTTTATCATGACTTTAATATTTATAAGGATAATAATATTAATGTTACAAAGCCGTTCGGGACCATCACAGTAAATTAGTACATCCCTCTGTACCAGGTGTCGTAAGAGGCGACTGAGGTACCGAAACCGACACAGTGCAGTACAAATGCACAGATCGGGGATGCGCAGCAGCGTCCCCGTCAGGTTTGCCAACACGGCTGCCCATCGCGCCATGAACAAAACTCTTCCTTTCTTCGGGAGGTCTATATCCAGAAGTGGAACACAATGGCTGGTAGGATGATGATGATAAAGGATACTTTGAAATACTAGGTCATGACATACATACATCACGCCTGTGTCCCACCTGGATAGGCAGAGACTGTGGTAATGGATCTCCACTTGTTATGATCTTGGCATACCTTTTTCTTCCCTTACTCGCATTAGTCCTTTCTTACACGTTTATTCTCAGAACTTCTGACCTGGCCCTTCTTTAATACCTCTTCTACCTAATTAAGATAAATGTTCGCCACGGTCGTCCTATACCAACCCTTCCATTCACTTCCGCTCTATATATTTGTGCAGTCATTCTATTTTTATCCATCCTTTCTACATGTTCAAACCATGTTAACATTCCTTTTTAATTATTGTCACAGCATAATCTTTAACACCACATGGATACTATGTAATTCTTTAATCTATCTCTCATACTCAAACCATACATACTTCAACGTGCTCTCAATTCAACAGCATTTATTCTACTCGAGTTATTCTTTTACTATACCCAACATTCACTACCATATTTCAGTGTTGGAAACAACAGACCTCTATGTATATTCCATTAAAAAACTTCCACAAGACCTGTACATCCATTGTTCCTCGACAGAAGGCCGAGCAATAAATCATATTTTTTTAACCTTTCAGTAAACACGATCGGTTTTAATTGGAAAGAGGTTTTAATCCGACATGCAACGGTGATGTTTTTTTTTCTTTTATCCCTCAGGAACCAGTGATATTTGCAATGAACTGCTAGGATATTGATGTTGGTTGATCCAACTCCTCCGGATTAAGGATATCGGGGATCTTATTTAAATACGTGGCTATGACAATGGTAATACCATGCAAAAGGAATCAAAGAATCGAACTTGTTATCAATACACGTCCTTGTATCTTCCAAAATCCTCTCGTTTTATCATCGCATTGTGACATTTTCAGGTGTAACAGTGTGTAACAAATATAGTCTCAAAGGTACATATAGTTATTTTTAAAGTTTTGCTTTTCACTCTGTTTTCATTTTCAATTATTTAGTTTAGTCAGAGTCGAAGTTACAGCCAAATATATCTTTATTTAAATAGGTATCAAAGGCACTTTACAATGTCACTACAATATTACTCACAATTAGTTTATTTCGTCATTAATTCAAAACTTGTGTCTTTATTATTAATGTATAGATGTTTTTAAAATAGGTGTGTGTTAGTTAAACTAATTATGCCATTTGAACATCCTTGTGGAATCACAGCTTGCCAAGAATCCATGAATTCTTAGTGCATTATTGTACTGTAATACAATAAATTAATAAAAAACATTGCTAAGAAGCGTTCCATTGCAGCATTAGTATTTATAATTTATAATAAGCTATTGGACAAAATGCAATGAACTGCAAATAAATTCACCGAACCATTGGGTCATAGACATAATTATTAATCATTTTGTTCTAATTATCTTATATTCTGTGTTTATATTGCTTACACAGGCACATAAGTAAATAGCTACTTTATCATTGGACAATGAATGTTTTTATTTACATTTACATATACAAAGGTATATATAAGTTCAATTACTGTTTTTTTTATTAGTCCACGTCCGCAAACTAGCATACGATCCACGTAAGCGTCACTGCACGCTCGTCTAGCGCGTTGCCAACATTATGACGTAAAGATGTTAAGTCAAATTACCTATTAATTTCGAAGAATTTTAAAAACCGTTGGACTAGAAATATTGCTAAGCGTCTAATTTACTAAACAACAATTCAATATGTAGCTTAGATATCGTGCGATGTTTCGTGCGATGTGTTTGTAAATGTATTCATTATATTTGATATCTATTTTCTGTCCTATGTTCTGTGTCGATTTAAATTTTCAGTTAATTTTGAGCTCAAAGCTGTGAGGTACTGGTAGAATAAAATAGTACCTGCCACGGTACCAGGTGTCGTATAGGCCATATCCATTCGGAACAGTGTAGCTCAAATGCACAGGTCAGGGATGGGCAGCAGTTTCCTCTTAGCGAAAGCTGCGCTCTGCGTTTGCCAACACGCACGCTCAGTGCGGCAATTATAGACAAAATTCCTCATTTTTCAGGGAGGCCTATATCCAGCAGTGGACTTCGAATGGCCGGTATATAATAATAAATTCCCACAACATCTCATACATTGACCTGACTCCGTGGTAAGTCGCTTAAAGCACTTGTGTTACGGACGCCAGACAACAGAGGAATCACTAATATACTACTTAAATACATATATTTTACACCCATACACAGAGCAAACACAAATATCATATAAATATTTGCTCTGGGTGGGAATCGAACCCACGACCCCTGGTGCACAAGACAGGGTCACTACCATCTGCGCCATCGGGCCCGTCATATAATGGGGAAAATATTAATACAGTGTACGTATGAAATGTGTTCTCTTGCTATTGGTCTTTTTAGCCAACACAAAATAGCCTGATGACCTTTGAAGAAGGCAATGCTGATCGAATCAGTAAAAAAGACCTCTGTAAAAGAACCAAAGCGACTGACATAGCATTGTGAATTAGCAAGTTGAAGTAGTAGTAGGCAGTGCACTAAATTTGAAGAACTAACGGCCGATGGAGCCGTAAGATTTTGAAATTGAGACCGCGCACCGGCAAGCGCAGCGTAGGACGTCCACCCACAAGTTGGACAGACGATCAGACTGAAACCTCATCATGCTATTTGCAGGCCGCATTTAGCCGGTTCTATAATTTGATCATTTTCATCAGCAATGATATATAATTTAAAAACATTCCAAATATTTTACACGTAAGTAGATCAAAAAATATAAATTTAAACCCTAGACTTATTCCATAAAATTTAATATTCTAAGTGCCTAAATAGACCATTTTAAAATGCATTAGTGGCAAAAATGTTAGGCTCGTATGTAAATTATGCTGTAAACTACGAAATTTTAGCCCATAACTGTTTAAAGTCTGAGCTGTACTAGTTTTTAGGTCATAGCAAAGTTAAAAGTCTAAAATCGTCCTGCGGGTGTGTAGCTTACAAACGATATTAATGAAAGTTATATAGTTTATCTGAGGTCACTCTAAAGGCATTATACTTGGAAAAATGTTAATAATTATGATTAAGAAATTCAACTTATCTCAGGCTGCATTCGCGATTTAAATCTGCATCTTTTTCTTGCTGTCATCAGGTTATCAAAGTTTACCATAACACAGTGTTTAACATTGGTGATGGTTTCGAGTCCCCGTAGTATTTATCAAGCTTTTTCTTAGTTTCAGTGATGGGTTTTTTACCTTAATTAGCACACAAATTCACTTATTTCCGTTTTCGTAAAATTTCACGAAGGTTGTCTCCTTTGAATGGCTATCAAACACCAACTGCATGACGTTGCTTGTTTCAAATATGACAGTTGCCTACTAATAGATTACAGTTGACGACAGCGTTGTTGCATTTGGAATAACTGCGCGGGAAATTTAAAAAGTCACTGACTTATCAAACCGCCCTAGTATAAAATGTTAGTTACAATAATCCTCGGAAATGACTTGACCGAATTTTATTATTTTTTATATGCATAGTCAATAGGTCTGAGAATGAACTTCTCAATGTTAATGACTATATAAATTTCTTGACTGACATTTATGTCCTATGACATAGCTGTCAGTCATTTGACAAGATCAACATTAAACGCTTGTTTTATCACATTGTACTAAACAAATTATTAGGAAATCCTCCAATAGGCTTTTTTATTTTGTTGTATTATCCAATAATGACGACTTATAGCAATTAGCAAGAGATTTTGTATTTTCATTATTTTCAGCTTACATTTTCTTAATTCCATATTAAATTAGACTTTTATATTTATTGTGTATATCTTTAAGAAATTGTTATTTTTTCTTTTAAACAATACTTATGAGTCTGTTGTATGATGTTATTTTTCATTGTTATAGTCAGATGTCTTTTTGTTTAAAGAATTATGTTATTTTTTACAATTCTTCTCATAGGCTCTTTCAGAAAAACATTATAATGGGATCCTAACAAGATAGTGATGAAATTCAGTCCTGGGTGACCCTAATTATATTATACTTTCAGCATTTTTGTGACATATATTTTAAACACATTTATACTCAAGAGATTCTCATTTATTATATTTATATTTTTGTTAATCAATAGGCCAGGGCAGGCTTCGCAGACAGAGCGTATTGCTACCGTTTCTATCTGCTCTGTTGAATCACGTACGATATCACCATTCTTCACCACCAGGAGTTTTGATTCTATTGTACCGCTACGGCATATGTTTAAAGCAGTCGTTGACTTTTTACCATAAAACTGATAGCAAAAACATTTTTTTTATCATTACTTATCATCATTTATCATTACTTACTTTTTACTTTTGTGGAGCCGTAGAAATAGAAGCACAATTTACTAACATGCAGATATCTCGTGAAACCCTTCGGCGCCGGAAAATTCGTCTACAAACAAAAATTCCTGAAGGATTATCCTCAACCCCCCCACTTTACTGCCGGTAGTAAAAAAACTTGAGACCTTTCTAGGACATCACATCTCGCACGTTCCGATGGACCAATTAAATACGCTATTCACCAGCGAGTTAATTAAGAAGAAAATTATCTTCTCAAATACAGACGCGAGCGGGTGAATTGGTGGGAGTAAGGCGCGGGCGGTAAGCGATTTCAGTATCCTAGAAAAACAAAGATCAAACTTGAAACAGCTTAAAGAATTGATGAAGATTGATGAATTTTGTATAATAAATTAAAATAAAATATCGAATACTTACAAGAATATTTAAATATATATATATGTATGATTTTAAAAATATTTTTTCCGAATAGGTATGGCTATATCAGACTGTAACAGGACCATTTATGTCAATATAATTAATAAATAGTGTTATTATTAAGTTTTGACAATAACATTCTCCATAGGGTATGGACATTTTCGTAGTAAAATCATTATATATTAATATTAATATTATCCCATTATTTTTATCAAATATAAATTAATTTATTCCTTGTAAATAATAAATAATATAAAATAGAGTTTCATGTGTACAACAAAAGAAGTGTAATGGAATTTTGTACAATCGTACTATGCATAGTTATGTGCGTACATACATTAAGATGATTATTTTTTATACTTACTTACACATTATAAAAACCGCCGTCCACTAGTCACTCACGCCTCGAGTGAACCAAACAACCGCTAGCAAGTTGAAATATGGCTGAAATTCCAACAGCGAAATGCCTACTCGTTCTAAATTATAGCTAATGAGACGAATATTAAAAGAATTGATGGCGGCTCCTCGGGACTTTTCTTTTAATTTTATTTTTCCCGTCAATAACTTTCGGGGAACACTTCTTGACGTCTTCAATGCGAGTAATCTAAAATCAATACTGATTTAACAAATATGTAACGATTCGTACATGAAACATAAGGTTTATTTTGCAAACAAATTTTAGGTTGGATTGGATTGGAAAAAAGGTTACAATCAGGCTGTAAAATTTAATTAAAATTGGCAAATAAGGTCTAAAAGAAAAAAATACAATTTCTTATGCTCAGTAAGTATACAAATGTAGACAACGCAGAGACGGCCCGATGACGCAGTTCGTAGTGATGGGTTCGATTCCCAGACAGAGCAAATATTTATATGATGATATTTGTCTTTGTTCTATGTCCGGGCGTTACAAATATGTTTTTAAGTAGTATATTTGTGATTCATCTGTTGTTTGGCGTCTGTAACACAAGTACTTTAAGTGACTTACCACGGAGTCAGGTCACTATATGGGATGATTGTGCATGCATGATGTGAGGTCCGAACGTCATGCGCTGATCTATTGTGACACCTAGGTATTTGAATCTATTGACCCAGGGGATGGGTCAACCGAAAAGTTTATACAACCCTAATTCGCGGCCCAGACTGTTCGCACCGCACCGATTGGACCTCGAGAAGTGCATGACGGCACTCTTCTCGGGGTTCACTTCGATGCGCCACTTGCGGAACCAGTCTGAACAGCTATGCCTAGAACATTGACTGCGCGCTGGAGGCGTTTGTAACAGAGGGAGGGGTCGCGGTGTGGGCCCGAGTCATACAGGACCGTGTCGTCCACGAACAGGGCTAGTTCTACGTCGGGGGACCTTGGTATATCGTTCACGTACTAGACTAGAGTACCCGCCGCCCGGGCGGCCGGCTCTGTCATTTCTGACTGACCTATAGTTTGCTATGTTGGGGGTCTGCCTACAGGGTTTAAGATAGGTTTTTTGCACGAGAAAAACGTCCACGTCCTGCTCGGAGAGAAAATTGGCAATCTCAGCCTTTTTGTCGCTCATACCATTGGCGTTATAAAACGCCAAGCTAAGCAAGTAAGGCTTGGATCGCGCTGATAATTGGGCCATTCATTTTTTATTAATTGTAGAGGCCAGGGTCCTAATTAGAGCCGGAAGCTCCAATGACGCCTGCATCAATTCCCACTGCGATTGGGCTACGGACGTGGAAGTTTTCGGTTTAGCGAATTTTTTGAGGAGGACCGGTATCTCCTCAATAAAAGGCGCGATGTTTGCCGATAAGGCCATTAGGTCGTCTAGGTCCTCCGGTGAGAAACCTAGACCAGCCATCGGAGGCTGGGCCGGGGGCAGCTTTCGTGGAAATCGGCTTCCGCATGATCTTGCCCCACACGGAGGGGTTATTTTTGCCTACGGCGGCAGTGGTGGGTGCCGCTGCCGTTTTATGAGCGCGCAACGCGGGAAACTGCTCCGAGCTCGCAATGTCTCCATTGTACGGGCGTGGGTGTGGGTGATTGGACTGGGGTCCGGAGGTAAGCCGCGGACCCTGAACCAGCCGACGACCGGGCCTCAGTGCTCTACGCGGCGCCTTAGGACAGCCGCGATAGTTCGCGATGTGTCTCGCCTCGCCGCACACGCAGGCCGGAGGTGTCGGGGTTCCGGGCGTGCGGGAACACGGCGGTCACATGGTCCCCTAAACATTCAACGCACCTAGGACGCGCGTAGCATCGAAAGGCCGAGTGGCCATTGAGTTGGCAGCGGTGGCACTGACCTATCTGGCCCCGCTGTGTGGTGATATGGTACTCCCAGTCCTGACCAGAGGTAGAGTCTTGTATCTTGAGCATGCTGAGCAATGCAAATGCAGTGCAAGTGAGTTTTTTCTTGTCTCGTCGACAACCAATTGAGGTTTGACGAAGTGCAGTGTGTAGGTGTTCTGGAGCGGTGATGCCGCCGTTTTGATGTGGTTCTGGAGACGTGGATCGTTGTCATGTATCAGAATCAATTATGGTGAAGCTGAATCTGTTATGCGACTGTTGCGCTGCTGTTTGTGCGGGATGTGGTGATTGAGAAGGCTGCTGCTATCAAAAGTTGGAGTTACCTTTTTAGAGAGAGGAGTAGGATGCTGCTGTAGTTTCTGTACATTGTCACCTTTAACGTGTGTTCTTGCTATTGTTTCATAGTTTATATTTGTTGGAGAATCAATGTATATATAACTCCCACCACATCTCATATATTGACCTGACTGCGTAGTAAAAGTGGTCGCTTAAAGCACTGTTACGGACGCCAGACAACAGAGGAATCACAAATGTACTATTTAAATATATATTGAACATCCAGACACAGAAAAAACACAAATATCATCGTATAAATATAAGCTCTTGGTGGAAAAAGAGCCAACTACCCATGGCGTACAAGATAAAATTACATATACGATTTAGCATTTTTTGAGTTTTTAATAAATCCTATTAAATAGTTAGTCAGGTTTAATAAATTTATATTTTCCTGACACACAAACTGCTATGGCTATAATTGAAAAGACTATTTTCCTTAGTTGGATTTTGTTTTAGATAGTGGTTAGCGAAATATGTTTACAGCTTAATGCCAAGCACTAAACATACCTGTAGATAATTTTACTCGCAATTATAAGAAAATGTTATTATTTCTTGATCAATTAATTTAAAAAAAAAATTAATTAAACGACCTGAAAAATGGCAGACACAAACAACTATTTGGTGGCTTGCAAGATTCTTTGACTACCATACGACAGCAATATTAATTATATATAACAATATTAATATTCATAGATGTTGGACAATACTAAAGCGTAGATATAGTAGACGCCGAAACGTTGAATAAGCTATGTAAATTTCTTCTAGCTTGGTCAGTTCCACCCATCAATTCACAGCGAAATAGTACCACGGTCACAATGAGAGGGTGTTTTGCCGTCACGTGGTTCACTGCTCCGTATCTCAGACGAGCGGGCACCATTAACTTGTGCGGGATAGGCCATGGACGGAAACGGCAGCGATTTTGCCATACATTCTTATGTTATAGCTTTTTGTTTTTTCAGTACGAAGATATACAACAACTGAATTGAAGATATGCCAGAATAATGTCCTGGAAGGTGTCTTGAGAGTGTTCTCAACATCATCGACATTATCATCTACCAGCCATTAAAAGTCCACTGCTGGATATAGGCCTCTCTAAAAAGGAAGGATTTTTGCCCATAACTTCCGCACTGGGCAAGCGAGTTATCAATCACCGAGCGCTGCTTTCGCAACGGGAATGCTACTGCCCATCTCCTGCATCTGTGCATTTGTGTTGCACTGTTTCGGATGGATATACTGCCATCTGTCGATTCTGATACTTTGTTGCCTCTAACGACACCTGGTGCAGTGGGCGGTACTATTCTACACTACCGGTACCTCACGGCCCGTTCTCAATATAAAAAAATAAATTAACATAGAGAAATAGCTGCCGAAAGCATTCGATATAAGCCTTTGCGAACAATTGCCGCGTTGGGCAGGCGTGCAGGCAATCGCAAAGTGTAGCTCCGCGACAAGAATGTTACTACCAATTTCCTCCTTATATATTTAAGTGCATCTTTTTCAGATTGCTATTCGTTGGTTTCCGTACATCAAAGCCTCTGATACAAAGAAAAGTAGTGGAGCAAATGGAAATCAATATATTTGACTTTAATTACGATGGAGAGAAATAGTCGTGACTTTATGTATGTGTGTATGTATATCTAACAGTTTGTTACAGTCTTCCCAGTGAACTGGAAAAGGACAGAACTAAGAATGTATATCATCTAATCTCCCGTTTGTTAAGCTGCGAAAGTTTGGCAAACAAACAAAATAGAAAAAGAATGTATAAACATTTTACTGTTTCATATTTTCTAGTCGGCGTATTTAAACGGTAATTAGTGCAAGAGACAAATGTTCGTCCGTTTCTAAATACACTGCATAGTCTCTCGCTTTCGCCCCCACAAGGAGCGCCCCCCTGCGGGGGCGTGACCGAACTAATGATGCTGACGCGCTTGCCATTACCCTGTGTCGACTGACAGCCTTGAAGAATGCCCTATTGTGCTTTGTGGACTACCTACGTTCAGCTATAGTGGTCTAATTCAATTTGGCCGTAGAATGACCGGGAAATTGCGTGTGGCTATTTTTTTGTAGAAAAAAAATTCTTGAAAGAAGTACAGAAATGTAGGCCATTGACAAATAGCTCGCAGCCTATACTTTTGTGCTAATGTTTGGATTTCTCTGAGATGAAAGTAAAGTTACGTAAGTAATTTATAAGTCTGAGTTTGGTATAGCGGTGAGTAAGGACAAGGCTTTGCGCTGGCCAAATTGAAGATATTTTCAGGAAAGGCGTGGTCTATTTCAACTACTTTTTCACAACGACAACACCTAGGTCGTTTCTATACAGAAAACCAGTATATCGGGAGGCTGGTTCTTTCCACTAACCCATTTTTCTACGAACACTTAAGTCATTCTGTATGCACATGTAATCATCCAGGATAAAAAGAAAAGCATTAACTCTGCAGATGGGAATAGATATGTGTTTATATTTGTAAGAACTATAAAAAGTTTGTCTAAAGCTATAATAACTCATTTATTTCTCTTTCTAAATATCATTTTGGGCCTTAATTTAGAGACTGTTGTACGTACTAAGATAGATCAGTTAAAAAAATTATAGAAAAATTAATGTACAAATTAATTTATTTACAAGCAAACATATGGGGGATATCACCTCTTGGGGGTTGATATTAAAAAAAAGATTTTAGTGTTCTCCGATGTTCTAAAAAGAGTCCCTGTGCAAAACTTAAAGCATCTTAAACTTATAGTTTAGGCGCATGCGTTAATATGTCAGTTAGTCAGACAGCTTAAAACTTAATACAGATAATAAATTTACTTAACATTGACATGTTAAGAATATAATACTTATAATAACAATTATATTAATTATTCATTATATTAGCCATTGGAAGTGAACTGCTAGACATAGGCCTCCTCCAGAAAGAGATTTATTTTTATATCCCTCTCTGGAACTGGCTAAAACTCTTAGCAAAAAAATATTGAAATCGGTTTATTAATAAAGAAATTTTCAGATCAACACATAGATACGTAAGAAGATAACAAATCAGTAAAATGAGACTACAAATGAGTTCGTAAATAAACAATCAAACTTCAAGTAGAAAATCCAGAGAATGCTTTTAATGTGCTAATAAATGAAGCAATAGAGACATTTTTATTGGAGGCTCGAAGTGCACTCTAGAACAGCTGTCGTTTGCAGGTGTTAGGCATAATTATGGTAATTTTATTGGAAATTTTCACCTGCATCAGGTCACGGGTACATACAGACGAATGAAACGACGAATATGTTAACATCTATATATAAAAGGAGAAGTTGACTGATTGACATATAAACGCAGGGATTTCGTTTATAAAGCCGTAAGTTTTTTTGTAAATTCACCTCCTAAGGGAGTAAAATGAAAATGCAATGTTAATATAAAAGTGCTCTGATTTTTTAAGTTATTTTAATAAAATTGTATATATATGGAAAACGAATGTTAAATATATAAGGAAATGTTCACTGACTGAATGAATAGTATTAGTTTAGAATCAATGTTACATAGACCACTTATCGAGTTTGGTTATCCTTACTAATATATAAACTTATACAATATATATACTATAAATGTGAAAGTAACTCTGTCTCTCTGTCTCTCTGTTACGCTTTCCCGCTTAAACCTCTCAATTGGTTTTGATTAATTTTGGCACAGACAATCTTTGGACCCTGAACCTTTCTCAGGGTCCAAAGATATAGGCTATTTTTTAATTCGAAATAAGGATTCCTATGGGTCGAAAAGTGGGATGAAAAGTTGTATGGAAGGATCGCTCTTTTTATAGCTAGAAACTTGAAACTTATTTTTCAGGCCATTCATTCGATATAAATAAATATGATATTTAAAGTTTATATAAGTTAACATAAAGAGGTGCCTAAAAAAACTATTCCACGCGGACGAAGTCGCGGGCACAGCTAGTAAACTATATGTATAACATCACGCTTGGACCAATAACTGCGAAGCATAAATGATACTCGGTCGGTTCTACAACTTTTGGATTTTGTTGCATGCCATAATAATTAATTACATCAGCCATAGGTCTCCCCAAAGTTTCCAGCTGGAGTGATGGCTGTCGCGAAGCATGAGTTCACGGGCATATCGCTGCCCATCCTTGCCCACTTGCAGTTAATCCAATTTTATTTGGATAGTTGCACACTTTTTTGTCAGTTCCTGTGCCTCAGTCACCGCTTACGATACCTGGTACAGTGAGAGGTACCTACTATTCCAAAATTGAAGTATCGTAATCGTAACATATACATCGATGGCCCAATAACGCAGTTTTCTTATGCGCTTAGGGTCGAGGGTTTGATTCCCATCGAGAAAAAATATTTTTCTCTTGATTTTTGTTTTTGTTCTGTGTCTGGGTGTTGAAAATATATATTTAAGTATTTTATTTATGATTCCTCTGTTGTCTGATGTCCGTTACATAAGTGCTTTAAGCGTCTTACAACTGAGTTAAGTAATTGTAAGAGATTTTGTGTGAATATTATGATATTGATTTTTTTTGTTGCATGACAAAATTTGAATGCAATTTTCTCGGAGGAAATGCCACTCTGTGTATGCGTATTGGTGCAGTCGCATAATATACTCTCGACAAATTTACAATATTAGTAAAATTTTATTTGTCCATTATGCTGGTTGTATTTATCAACCGTATTTTCTTGCTTGTTGGATATTAATCTATCCGATAGCCCTCTAGAGGTGTTCTGAAGACCTCATTAATCGAGACATCTTGCGGAAATGCTGACCGCGTCGCCTCTTGTACCAATAGGTCGGGCCACAATCATTGTAATCACGGCGGCGACCGCGCACGCAGGTAATATCAGGCATAGGGTCGCTCTTTAATGAGCAGCCTCGCCCCCTCCTCAGTTCCACTGGAATTGACGTTAATTGGCATTCGATTCTCCGGAAAAAAAGTACCACACTACATAGTAGAAAAACAAAGTCGCTTTCCGGTGTGTGTCTCTGTTCCTGTGTATGCTTTGATCATTAAAGTGCGCAACGGATTGATGCAGTTATTATAATAGATAAAACGAATCAAGAGGAAGGTTTATATGTACAATACATATATAATATAGTAGAGAAACACTGATAATTTTAATAGTGTACTACATACGTTTTGTGTTTACATATAGTATATATGTGTTTACATATAGTATAGTATAATTAAGCACAAGTAGTTAGTTTAGTTTAGTTAGTAGTTAGTTTCTATATTGTATACCTTGTTATTATTTTTACGAGCAAGTCCATAGTACAGACATATATTTTTTCTTATTATTTTATTTAACAGTTTTTTTTTATCAATGCTACCGTACCGAGAAGCGATTAAACTACTATTTTAACGGCTTTAAAACGTGGCTTATTGTATATTATATATTATTATATTTTTTTACATTTTTTGTTAACGTTTAAGCTGTTAATATGTATCTGGCTTAAAAGCAATGAACGTATTCATTTAAATAAAAAAATATATGTTATTTCTTTGGAGTTTTATAGTTGAACAACATAAGTAGCCGAATATTTGACATTTATAAAGTCCAGCGGGGACTCTCAAAGAACTTTCGAAAACTGAGCTCGAAGGTCACTTGCATAAAGCAGCATTTTCTGATGCGTAATTATATTTGGCTTGGTTCATTGACTATACCATTTAAGTGTATTAATTTGAGAAATATATGATGAAATAGTTACACCATATGTAATTATTTCCACATCTTAACTGTCGTCCATGTAGCAAATTTAGGAATTTGTTTTCAATTGCCACATGCTAAATTTTATCAAAACAGTTTCAAAGGATATTGAATGATGATGAAACGAAACAAAAAACTAACAATACACAGACACACCTGCAAATTTCATTCACTTTCAATATGTATGTACTAGAATTTTCATCAAAATATTACTCGCTACTTTAATAGCTCAACGAGGAAGTCACCGCGTAAAGATGCTGATGCGATGGTATCGGATTATTGACTAGATTATAGACGTACATTGACGTTTTATTAAAATGGGAAAGGCACTATCGCGAGGCAGAGCGTTCTTTGTACTTCCAGTAAAGGCAATCTAACGCTCTCTCTTCACCATCCCATTATTTAATAATAATAAGTGGAATTCCTACAGAATACGTCAGAGATTTCTACGATAACAATGATATTTAGATCACAAATACAAGACATTTCAACTTTTTATAAATTTAATATATAAATAAATAGAAGAATGGTAGAGGAGTACTACCTATCATTATAGTTGTTGCTTGCATATTATTCGTTTTATATTCTTCTCTTTATTTTAATATTATTATTATATTTTGGGTGTTTCCGTGTGTGTATGTACGTATTGTATGTATGCATGTGTGTGTGTATAAGTGTGTGTGTGTGTGTGTGTGTGTGTATGGGTGTGTGTGTGTGTGTGTTGGTGGATGTTTTCCTTTATATATGTTGATTGTTTGTATTTATACATTGGTTTAATTTATTATGTACCACAAACTGCCTTATTATTGTTGTATTACTTTTCTGTCCAAAGGTTGCCTGAAAGAGATCGCTCTATGCGATAAGGCCGCCTATTGTACTGTACTGTTGTATGTTTTTCTATGCTATTTGAATGTGTTGCTTATGGTATGTACGATAAAGAATATTATTATTATTATTAAATCTTTCTTTTAAACACATTTATACAGAATAGAGCGAATAATACCAAGAGGTACCAAGAAGAGACAAACCTTTATGATATAATAATATTTAATAAGTTACAACTATACGTTATTAACTTATAGGCACTATTCTGCTCACCCGTCTGGTACCGACAGAGCAGATGTGTATCTCCCCCTGTACCAGGTGTTGTAAGAGGTGAGTACCAAAACCGATAGATATCGGTATATCCATCTAAAGCGGTGTAGCTCAAATACAACAGGGCAGGTATGAGCAGCAGCATTCCCGTCGTGAGACTTCGCTCTGTGATTGGCACCACGCTTGCTCAGCGCGGCAATTATGGGCAAAAACTCCTTTCTTCAGGAGGCCTATGTTCAGCAGTGGACGCTTAACGGTTGCTATGATAAAAAAGGCTTATTGATAAGAATTGGCTCAACTATAAAGCGAGGTAATCCTCCTTCACTTGCTATTTAAAGAAAGGCAAGAACTGCGTGCACATAATTCTTAGCCGAAGCAAATTACACAAACAAACAAGGCAGTAAAAACAGACGGTAAACACGGTCATTATAAAAATGTTTGTCCTGGGTGGTGAACCCATGGAACATTAGCGCACAAGATTGGAACACTATTGATTGCACCATCGTAACGGTGAATTTTTTTCTAAACATAATGAATGTAGAACATCAGAACAATATTATAATACTAGGAAAATATCCTCGTCCAGAAAACTGCGGTCTGCAATATCTACACACTTGCCTGACGCGCAATTATTGGCTAAATTCTCCTTATCTTGAGAAGGCCGATGTCACAGTGGTCTTCTAATGGCTGTAATGAATAATATAAAAAAACTCGGCAGGTAATTATTCTTCGTGGGCGGATCCATATCCAACTACAGTCAACATCTCCATTATCAATCATTTATTTGGCATTCCAAGTTGTGAAACAACAGACAACTCACGGCGCCTAACAAATGACTCGAAAAAGTAAAGTTCATTTCAGATTGTCGTAAAATATTGGCTTCGTAATGACTGCTGAATACTGTTCACGAAGTTTTGTAAACAAGACGATTCGAAACAGGAGTGGGGGGAGTTGCTTATAAACGTTTCTTTTCCTTGAAAGTGTCTTGTTAGTTCGTGAATGAACGATTACCGGCTGAAAACTTTTGGCAGTAATATTGTACCGGTTTTGATTATTTCTTTGTGGGGAATGGGACAAACGACAAAACTGATTTCGATTGTTTACACGAAGCAGTGATAGCTATCATACAAAACCTGCATCGCGCTTACAAAGTTTTCACTATTATTATAGAATATTTACAAAAACCCAGCACACAACTGTGCTGGAAGCGGTTTTGTAGTCGATCACCTGACTCCACGAAACATATTCCTTTTTCGCAAATAAAGCAACATTTCACAGTCCACTCCAAGTGTGTGTTGGTATATTTATAACCCTATTTAATTTATTTTTAATTGAAATCCCTAATAGTATTTTCTATTTATATCTCTACCCGTGTGATTTTTCAAGTATAGATATGTATAATAATACCTTTTTCTGTATTAGGAGTAGTGAGAAGCGACTGTGAAACAAAAACTGTCAGATATTGGTATAGGTATGTTAAAACAGCGAAGCTGAAATGAAACTTGCAAATCTCTTGGGAAGGCCTTTGTCCGGGAGTGAACGTCTTACGGCTGACATGATGTTAAGTGACAATTCTATATGATTCTGTAAAAGATTAAGTAGCCATAAGTGTTTTACCTTTATAAACCTACTTACTGTGTCCCGCGGTGTTACCCGTAGTAATATTTTAATATTTTCACCAGAACAAAATACTTTTCTGCAATTAAATGTAGCTTTTGTGTTATTCCAAATACTACTCAATTTTACTTAAATCACTTAAGCCGTTTAGGCGTGAAGAAGCAACAAATAAACACACTCACAAACTTACACCTTTATAATATATTTCAATATGTATACCTTTAAGTTCTGTCGGTAAGCCATGGTAACCGGCATAGTAAAATAGTACCACTCCTGTTTCAGATGATAAAGTAAGAGGCGACTGAGGTGCCAGAACCGACAGATGGCGGTATATCCATCCGGAACAGTGCAGCTCAAATGCACAGGGCGGGAAGGGGAAGCAGCATACCCGTCGTGAAAACTGCGCTCTGCGATTGCCAACACGCTTGTCCAGCGCGGCAATTATGGGCAAAACACCTCCTTTATTGGAATGGCCAATATCCAGCAGTGGACTTTCAATGGCTGGTATAATAATGATAATGAATATAACAAGAATATCACTAACGCGTTACCAACCTTGTGACTTGAAGATGTTACATTACTCAGTAACTCCTCTGCCTCTCTCACCCTTCAAAGGTCATTTCTCTCTATCCTACTACTGGTACTACTAAGCTTTGTAAGCAAAATTATTTAATAAATAACGAAGTACAGTGTGCAGTGTGTGGTGTATGTGTATGAAAATATCGTGCATTAATCAGACAGAGGTAAAATTTTGGGTCGGATCGAATATTAATATTAATAATAAATAACATATGGGTGTGTTATTCATGGATGAATATCGAGTAACGCCTTTATCAGAAAATTTTAAGTTAAATTAACGGGATTTAATGCCGTTATAAAAGATATTAAAGAGCGTTTATTAATAATAAATGTATTGTTAAAAGTCATTAAACCGCCATTTTAAATGGAGATTTCGTTTTTAATGTTTATTTTAACTAGTAGCGCTCCGCGATTTGTGCATTCCCTCTTTAAACACTTACGTCATTATTTTCATTCAAAAAAATCACGTGTTTCATGACTTTGAATGTTAAAACTTTATACTTAATTTCATTTTAGTAAATTCCGAAATAGCAAAGTTTCATTATCAATCTGTACCCTTGTTTTTCCCCTTATACTTTCTTAATGCTCCCCGGGGCTATACAGGGAATCCCTGTACAAGATTTCAAATTTATAACCCTTATAGTTTAGCCCTGCGTTTATATGTAAGTCAGTCAGTTAGTCAGTCAGCTAGCTTGTCCTTTTATATATATAGAAGATAATAAATTATTTGATTTTATACAAAAGATATTATATTTGTAGGCTAAATGAAACTGTATTATTAGAAGGTTCAAAGATTCAAGTCTACAAGTTAGACGAATTAATACCAAACTGTGGTTAGTTACAATTTAACAGAGTGAAATTTCGTAGAAAATGGCGCATTTCAAATTTTTGGTTTGTTTTTTGTGAATAACAACAATTATGCATATCTGATTTTGTAGCATACTTTGCATAACTGTGAAGCTAAGTACCTTAATTACAAGTGGGCAGGGATGGCCAGCCATATCCCCTTTACCAAACTAATGCAGCAATTATGGGCATTTAGCCCAAGTAGGCGTTGTATTAGTACAATAAGAATGGTTTCATTTATGTCACGATTAATTCGACACTTAATATTCAAAATAGGTTACAAGTAATGAATACTTGGCTCGGCGTATTATTAGGTTCATATAATTTCTAGTGCTAAGAATTAGTAATCCAATTTTGAGGAACGCTCATTGAATCCTTAACTATATTAAGCACCTTTCCTAACTAATACAATTTTCAATAATGTGTGAAGCGACGATAGCATTTAAGGCCTGTTTCCACCTTATTTGTCTATCAGTGAAGGTCGTCTGTATTGGTACCTCACTCTCACCAGTTACTACCGCCAAACATCAGTGTTCGCATTGCTGATACGGTTTGAATTGCGAGAGAGGCAGTGAAATTACTGGGTACTTATGACATTTTTCTTTATTAACATGTTAGGCAACATACTATTGATATCTTTGTGATAACACAAATATTTATAGACTGCGGTCACAGTTATCACCAAACGTATCGTTTGTTTGTTCACGGACTTCATAACATCAAAAGAAATCAAATATCAACTATTTATCAATAAGCTGGGTGGGGATAATAAATAAATTCCCACCACATCTCATGGATTGACCTGACTCCGTGGTAAGTCGCTTAAAGCACTTATATTACGGATACCAGACAACAGAGGAATCACAAATACACTATTTAAACACAGATATTTAATACACAGGCACAGGACATATAAATATTTGCTCTGGGTGGGAATTGAACCCACGACCTTTGGCGCACAAGATAAAATCACGTCCATCTTTATTTTTATTGTACAAATTTAGATACTTAGATATCTATGATTCCTTTGTTATAAAATGTCCCCCTTAACACAAATGCTCAAGCTGCTTATTTCGGAGTCAAGTCGATGTGTGAAATGATATGTAAATATATTTATTATAGACGACATTATATCAACTCTACACACAGATAGATTTTTGACAACCACTTCATTGAATATGATCTGAATACAAAACAAATATATGACTGTATATTTGTTTTGTATTCAACCGAATATTCAAGTTTATGATAGTTACATTTACATCATCGTCATCATCACATCAGCCGTTAGTTGCCCATAGAATTTATTTGAAAATTCGGGTCCAGAATAATGTTAACTAACTTTGTTTTGTTATATACAAATAGTTAGCAATAATACAGCGAATCCATCTGCAACCCACAACGGAAGCAACATCACAATAAAATTCCCAAACCAACTTAACTTCCATACTAATTACACAATTACCACTTTCCCCCGGCGTCGGGCACTATCATCATAATTTAAACTTAAACAGCCTTAAGGGCCAAGCAGACGAGACAATGTTAACATGCTGCTATTTGCTCCTAGCACAATAGGTAGCCCTCGTGCAAAGGTCGTCTGCATTGGTACATCACTCACCTTTTTCGATCGCCACATAGCAGTGTTTGCATTAATAATCTGGTTTGAAGGGTAAAAGAGGTAGCGGAGTTTCTGCATCATCATTACAGTCATTAAAAGTCCACTGTTGGATATAGACCTCCTCAAGAAAGGGGGTATGTTGCCCATAATTGCCATTGCTGCGTTGGGCAAACGTGTTGGTTCAATTATTTACAGAGTTTTTTATAAATGACAAACTCTACAAACAAGCATACAGTCCGCGTGATAGTAAGCGTCACCGCAGCCTAAAGGCGAAGACCAGCGTGTTACCAAGCTTAAAAATATTATGTCATCATCATTACAGCCATTGGAACTCCACTGTTGGACATCAGTCTTCCCAAGATAAGAGGAATTTTGCCCTTAATTGCGCGTTAGGCAAGCGTGTTAGCTATCGCTGAGCACAGCTTTCGCGACGAGGAAGCTGCTGCCCATCCTTGTCCTGTGTATTTGGGCTGCACCGTTTTGGATGGATATACCGCCATCTGTTAGTTCTGGTACTTTAGTCGCTTCTTACGACACCTGGTACAGCGGGAGGTACTTTTCTACTCTGTATCTCCAGGCAGGTGGGCTATCGGGGATATCGGCAGAGTACAATAGTTCCCCCCTGTAATAGATTTTGTAAGAGATAACAAACGTGAGGTAAAATAACCGACAGATGGCAGTAAATCATCCGAAACAGTGCTGCTCAAATGCACAGGATGCTCTGCGATTGCCACGACGCCTGCCCATTCAGTAAAATTACCCTATGTCCGACGGTGGATATTCTAAGGCTGATATGGTGATTTGAAAGAGGGAGAATTTGTTTGGTACCGTCACAGTAGAATCGTCCCCTCTATACCAGGTAATGTAATTGAGGTACTAGAATAGCGTAAATAGCCTAAATAAAATATTAGAGAATCAATCAAATCAAGATACGAAGGCTTAGCTTTGCATAGCTCGTCTACCGTGTACCAAATATACCAAAACTAAAAAGGGTCCAATTTCGTACATTATCGCGGACGAGTGCGTGAATTATGCGAGTTTGCGGGATAGTTTGTTAATTATTTTATATTACACCTTGTGTGGGTTGGATTATTGTTTGAAGTTCGGATACGTTTAATTGTGTTTGTTAGTTAGGTAAGGTACAATGGTGGCTGGTTAGAATTGTCTCAAATTTGACACAATCGTTGAAATATACGAGACAACAATGGTATCTTACTTTCTTTGATTACACCAGTCATTTTTTTTCCTGCAATGGCCGCGCTGAGCAAGCGTGTTAGCAATCGAAGAGCATAGTTTTTGCGACGGAGATGCTGCGGCCCATCCCCGCCCTGTGCATCTGGCAACACTGTTTCGATTGGATATACCGCCATCGATCCCGGTCCTCAGTCGCTTTTTACGAAACCTGGTTCAACACAGGTACTATACTACTCCATTCTACGGTACCCCACGGCAATGCCGGTATCCACATTCTTTATGTAAAACCATTCTTCCCACCTTCAAATTTGTACGATGTTTTGACTTTACATCTCATCTCTATGGACGGCTAGTCATTCTGGGAAGATTTTTTTAAGAACCTTGCAGGAAATCGTTGCCGTTTTTCTTGAAGAAAAAAAAGTAAAGTTTAAAATAATTCACGTGTTATTTCAGACTATCAATACTTTTTGGGACGATTTTTATCCAGATCTGTTTAACTATTTTAGCGTGAAACAGGAATAAACATACATACCCAGAGATATTTACTAGAACAAAATCAACTTGTCTCAGGTGTCAGGCGGGATTCGATCCTGAATCTTTCCCATACCGGGGGACTGCACTACCTTTTGTTCTACCAAGACTTCAAGGGTTTTTTTTGTATTCTAAAATGTCAGCGCCATTTTATGTTGTAGTTAATTACGTACAAATACTCAAATGGCAACAGTTTTGAAACAATCAATTAAGAAGAAACAATGATGTATAGACACTTATAACTGAAAAGATATTTGGTGTTATATGCCTATAAGAACAATCTAGACCTAGTTTAGGTACCTAAGTATCAAAATGTATTTTAGTTTAAGTTTCCTTTTGTTGTTGAATAAAGTTATTATTATTATTATTTGTGCATAAAACCTCTCAAGGATATACACACATCCATCCATCTATCTATACAAACTTTCGCGTTCATTATATTACTTATTAAGTAGCTGTCCGTCCCGGCTTCGCACGGGTAGACATAAATAGGTAGAGATATTTAAGTTATAAGCATGCTAATTAAAATGATCATGAATCACTAAATTATAAAGAAACTGTATGCCTATTATTAAAGCCTCCCTGTACACTACGTTGGCTGTGATATTTGTAGGTGGCAACCAAATGTATTGATTTTATGGAGATCCTACTCGAGAAGTGCCACATACAATTGCTCTCGTTCGAGTTAGTTACTCGATGCGCTGCATGGCGGCCGCCGCCGGCATGTATTTTTATTTTCATTTTATGATATCTTTTGAGTGGAATGTCCGATTTCAATAATTCAAAAAGTAATCAACAGGTATTGAGACAGTCTTGAATAATTAATTATTTATTTGGAAAAAAAATTAAATGGTATGGATAACACGGTCTGATTTTGTTGGGCATTTCTATCGTTTTGTTAAATGTAGAAAAGTATTTATATAGTGACGTAACTACTACCTATATGGTCTCGCGAAGTTTTTTGTATATTTTGATATTGTATACATTATTGTACATTATTTATAATATTGTTGTACATTTTTTGTCCTATCATTAATACTCTTCGCAGCGTATGTGATGAAAGACATTTTATGGAAATTTTTTTACATCTTCGGTTGGTTTTTAATAGGAATTTCTAAGGATTTCTATAGTAATCTAGTATTAAATATACTCAGTAATAATGTAGCTTTCTAATGAAAAAAGAATGATTAAAATTGGTCCAGTACTTTTTGATTTCATTCGCCATATACAAAAATATAAATCTATCCTCTTTATAATATTACTGTAGATGTAGATATAGTTCGGACATGAAGAATGGAAGAATGAAAGATACTTAAAAGTCAAAAAAATTGCAGCGTTATCAACTGTTCACTTACTATAGGCCAGGGAAATACTTGAAATCTCTTTGCGTCATCAAATCGAGAATGAAGAGATCCAAAGCAAAATGTAAATATACGTAAACCAGCGGATTAGCAAGCTGGACTAAGTTGAGTCCTGGAATATATGGATAACCGGTCCTATTGGAAATTCTTTGGTAGGTATAGGACTCTAAATGTAGATGAACACGACGGCTGATAAATATAATCATTGATAAAATAATAATAGTTTAATAATATTCCTAATCAAAGTTAAATAATTTCAACAAAATCAAAATTGATAAAAGGAGAATCTGATTGACTGACATATCAACACAAAGCCTAAACTCTAAGGATTAGAAACTTACAATTCTGCACATGGGATTATTAACACGTAGGGAAAGCACTAAGGGTATGGAAAGGGGGTTAGGGTGCAAAGTTAGCATGAAACTTTGCTGTTTTTGAAGTGTATGCACACGTAAAGAAAAAGAGATGTCTAAACGCGTTAGATGTCTTTAGCCCGCTCAAAGTTTAAGTGTAACAGCGAGCGCCTGAGCGTTTCCTTTCATTTATGAAATGTTAAATAGTATTATATTTTGAGCTAAATTAAAATGCGTTTAAACTTCTTTATTCCTTGAGTATTTAAGTGCAGTATAACTAATCCTATTAAATCTGCTTGCTAATTTAACCAATGACTATTTATATATCCTTCAGGGTCCTGATAAAGCAGAATAGTACCTCCTCCTGTACCGGGTAACGTAGAAAGTGATTGAAGTACTGGATGGAGTTGGATGCCATCGAATTCAACAGGGCGGGGATGGGCAACAGCATTCCAGTCCTAAAAATATACTCTGCGATTACAAATAATTGGTGGAATACTTTCTACGGCTGCAATGACGATGATGATTTGTGATTGGAAACGAAATGGTGATTCGTTACAGGCGCAAGTCAAAGCCAAATTTAAAGGCCTTACCTAATAACCTACGTAACTTGAAAATTGCACGGCAGCAAAACGTGTCAGGCCTCTTAACGAGAGTAGGAATTAATTAGAGAGGCAAGCTCGCACCGCTTATTGGGCTTTGCGCAAAAATATGGGACAGCCGGAACGACGCTACTGTCCATAGCTCTGGGGATAAGGCACATAACATTACAAATGATTTATTAATACATAAAAAAAACCGTCTTTATTGCTGTTTTATTTATAATAAAAGCAAATCACTACATAGTATAAAACAAAGACCGCTGTCTGTCCGTATGTATGCTAAGATCTTAAAAACTACACTACTACATAATTTATTAAATAGAGTGAATCAAGGGGAAGGTTTTATTGAAGTAATATAAATTAATGTGAATATTTATGTGATTATCTAGTTTAAGCCCGTGGTTGAATTAATTTAATTTTATTTGACGGGCTCAATGGCGCAGATAGTAGTAATCCTATTTTGTACGGCAAGGGTCGTAGGTTCGATTCCCACCAGAGCAAATATTTTAATGATGATATCTGTATTTATACTATATCAGGGTGTTAAATGTATGTATTTAAGTAGTAAATTTGTGATTCTTCTGTTGTCTGGCGTCTGTAATACAAGTGCTTTAAGCGACTTACCTTAGAGTCAGGTAAATGTATGAGATGTTATGGGAATTTATTATTATTATTTCTTTCAGAATTTTCGCAATTACTATGTTTAGAAAATACAAATAGTATTTTATTACACATGTTAAGGTTTTTGTTGTTGTATTATGTCATTTTGAAGAGCGTAGAGAATAATTATTAATGAATGCACATAATATTTAATGTCAGGCACAATCTACGCAGGCCGAAAACATTTCGTTTTACAAAGTTAGCAAACAAGCGTATAGTTAACTTAGGGTCAACGTGACCGCTGCCTATAGACGCTTGTGTCATTACAAAAATAACACTAGCGTCTCGCTAACTATGTGAACTAAAGATGCAGTGTCACATTTACCCAGTAATTTCACTGCCTCTTTCACCCTTCAAATTGGAACAAAGCAATGCGACCACTGCTAATTAGCGGTAGAAATAGAGCGAGAATGAGGCACCAACACATATGTAAAAGGAGTAGAACATTTTCATTATCTTTACACCGGAATAATACATTCTATTATCAGCCACTAGTTAAAATATGTCGCTTTTGTGAAGAGATCGGCGAACGTCTGCACGATATTGATGTTCAAAATCTTATAGCTTAATCTATATATATAATTATCTTAAAGCACGACTCAAGTTGTATGCGAAACAGTGTAGCGCAGGGCGGCAATGTGCAGCAGCATCCCCGTCGTGAAAGTTGCGCTCTGCGATTGCCAACTAGCTTACCAAGCGTGGCATTTATGGGAAGGAAACCTTTTTTCGAAAAAAGGTTTTCTTGTAGAGGCCTATGTCCCTATGGCCTATGAGGCTGGACTTCCTATGGCTGGTGTTATGATGATAATGACGACTATGTTGTATATTATCTTGAGTATCAATTAGTTGTATATTTTATATATTCTATTTTTTTTATTATCATATTATTATTCTGATTATTAGTATAATTAAATAAACTAATGTTGTTGTTTTGGATTATAATCTTGTTTTTGTAATTTAGTCATTTTTCAGAATCTGTGTAATAGTAATCTGTCCATAATGTTAATAAATTTATATGTAAGATTTAAAAAAATAAACAATATTTTACGTATAATGTAAGTAACTAACCCGATTAACGTTAATTTAATTTGGATGCTATAATCATCAATTTGATTAGCTTTTTTCCGAGCAAAAATTATTAGATTTTTTATAAAATTAATATGTAAGATGCCGCAGTGATGTCTGGCTCTAGGTCTATAAATGGTGCCAAGTCCTTCAGCGAACTTTCAGTTATTACCATGATAACTTTATGTCCTTTGGGTTACGAGGACTATAAAATTTGTCTTTTAATTTGAAAACTTTATAATTAATATAGCAGTATTATCACACACATATATTACATTTTGTTTGATGTTGTGACAACAATAGAGAAAGGAATGTTGAGATGGTTTAGACATGTAGAAAGAATGGATGAAAGTAGAATGACTGCACGAATATATAGAGCGGAAGTGAATGGAAGAGTCGGTATCGGACAGCCTAGGCGAACATATCTTAACCATTTCTTCTACCTAGAAGAGGTTTTAAATAAGGGTTTGGCCAGAAGTACCAAGACTAGACGAGTGTGTATGTAAAGACTAATGCGAGTAAGAGAAGTGAGAAGTATACCTAGATCGTAGCAAATTGAGGCCTTAAGTCTGTGGCTATCCCGAAGGAACACAGGCGTTATGTATGTATCTTCTAATTTGCAAATTGGTGTTGCAAGTTTAAATACCTTTGAAGGGACTTCGGTGTTTTGACGTCTTGTAAATCGTCAATAGTTCAATTCATCATCATTCTCCCCAAAAAAAGAGCGAATTTTGCTCATAATTAATACAGTCAATATGGGTATGAACTATTAATCTTTAACCGAACCGATAGGTTCAGATTTACCATGAACACAGTTCTTGCAATCGATTGAAACCTTTATTTCGGCTAAATTCGTTCCATAGTCTACGGAAATAGATAATTCAAAGTTACCCTAATAGTTCAATGTTACCCGCATTGACTGTAAGCAACAAAAAGCCTTATTATTTTTTAATTATAAATAAATAAACATAAACAAAAGTGCGTGATTGTATTATACTTATTGCTTTATGTTGTAGATGTTCTTATTTATATAAAAGTTTTTATATGACAATGAAGTACTCGCGTATCAATTTCATATTTCATTAATTTTAATTAACATAGATATATGATCACATGGGTTGATTTTCAATGGCGAATTCGTAACTATCAATACAATTACCAGACAAAGCTACTGCCTTACATAGCAGTTGCTACCTGAACGTCCTAGATGATTAATGGGTACTATTGTCACTCAATATCGGATCTTAACCACCCGCGCTTAAGTTTGATATAGTAAAGCATAATCTGTACAATTTCAATTGACAGGCCAAGTCAAACGTTTGCACAGCCGATTGGATACTGTAACTGTTCCGATTCTGAGGAATCGGAAATTGTTCGTGTAACACTGGAACAATGATAATGGTTGGTTATGATATTATAGGAATCCCAATAACTATGAAAAGAAATAAAAGCATTATAACTCAAAGATTATTTTGACGGGCCCGATGGTGCAAATGGTAGTGATTCTATCTTGTGCGCTGAAGTTCGTGGGTTCAACCCCCACCCAGAGCAAATATTTATATAATGATATTTGTAATTGTTCTGTGTGTGGATGTGGCGTCCGTAACACAAGTGCTTTAAGTGACTTACCTCGGAGTCAGGTCATTGCATAAGATATTATGGGAATTTATTATTATTATTTACATGAGAAAGGATTCATACATGTGTGACATAATATCTTCAAGTCACATGTTTGGCAACACGCTAGTAATTTTATTTTGATATTGCAAGCGTTTATAGGCTACTGGGACGCTTACTATAACACGGACTGTATACTTGATTGTCAAACAAGATTAATAAAAAAATGTAAAGCCATCTGTCAGTCGCATCTTATGACATTCAAGATAGATAATACCACTTAAGTAAACATAAAACCTATATGTAAAGACAAACAACCAGTAATCAGTTTGCTTTATCTATGGTAACAAATTAGTTTGTAGGGAAGCCTACTTCACCACAAGCCTTTGTGTGTGAGCATTTATGTCAAGCCTTTATCTTAAGATCCCAACGGCTGTATACAATTTGTGTGTAAATTATATAAGCATTTGCTTTAGAATTTAGTCATAATAATATAATAGATCATACCATTAGTATTTGAGGCTAAGATTTTTCTAGAAGTTTCTATACTGACAGGCTATCTTTCTCCCTTAGCTTACTTAGGAAATACCAACAAGCGATTACTTGTTTTATTTAATTAGCCGTGAGGTACCGGCGGAGTAGAATAGTACTTACCCCTGTACCAGGTGTCGTAAGAGCTGACTAAGGTACCACAATCGACAGATGGCGGTATATCCAAGCGAAAAAGTCAGCTCAAATGCTGCATAGTATGGGGATGGAAAGCAGCTGCTGAAAGCGCCTGTCGCGAAAGCTCCGCCGTGCAATTGCCAAGCTGGCCCAGCGCGGCAATAATGGGCAACATACCCCCTTTCTTGGGGAGGACTTTTAATGGCTGGTATGATGATGATGATAACTTGTTTTTATTAAAATAATGTATAATAAAACAATATATACACCTTGAATTACAACACAAAAAAGTATATACAGGATATTTGCAAATTTAGTAGGCAGTATAACGGAAGATGTTGTCGCACAGAGTAATTTCTTCCAGGTATCTTTTGTTGGAATATCTGTAGAAATGCATTTCGTACTACTACTAAACTACATTCAGATTATAAAGACTTCAAGAAATACTAAGTTAAATTAATATGATTATATACTAAACATAAATAAATGTATGTGCATCATTCAGAGTATATAAACTTGCCATATGACAGATTTTGTTAATATCAGTTCACCGCTTAAGCCGTAGAAGCATGACAAACATACACACATTGTGCTAATATTTTGTAACATTTCACTTATCATAATATTTTTAATGGCTTTTAATTGCGGTATATTTACCTTTTTCAGTTATTTATTTGATCTTGCCTTTTTCTGCTATCTTTCGGCAATCGTTCCCAAGATTGACAAAAGAAGTTGTCTTTTGTTAAAAGTTATATCATTATAAGTGTAATATTAGTGGAAAAATATATAACCTGGAATATGAAAGAAGTACCAACCCTTGGCCACCATCTCCCTTGACAAAGCTACAAAATTAAAGTCAATAGCGTCATAATTTGGCGCTTTCCAACTAATCCAGAAACATCCCGGTCCCAATAAAATAATACCAACATTTCCCACCAAAACAAATGGAAAAACTTCGCGGGGAGACAGCTCGTTTATTAAGACATTAGGACAAATTGGAATTGTTCGCAAAGGACGGCTATAAAAATACGCTACAAGTCAAACGGCGTGCTGCTTCTGTCATAATCAAGGGGAACAGTTAGGAAGAGTTGGGGATAGTCGAGAATAGTTTGGTGGTTCGTGCCGTGTGTTAAGTTTTCTCGATCTTTAGTGAGGAGAACTCAATTGAAACTTTAGTCAGCTTAAAAAGAGTGCTAAGTACTTCAGCAACGCTTGAAGATTGTTAATCGACGATTATTCAAATAGAAAAGATAAACTTTTTTATGTTACAACTTGTTTTTTCATCATACAATCACACAGTACGTATGTCTATAGACGCTTGTAATATCGAAAGGATATCACCGACGCTATGCCAACCTTGTGATTTGGAGATATTTTGTCACATTACGCAGTAATTTCACTGCTTGCCTCACTTTTTAAACCGGAATACACCAATGCGAACACTGCTATTTGACAGTAGAAATACAGACAATCTTTGTACCTCACCTATCACTCAGATGAGTTTTGGCAAAAGGAACAGTTGGTTGGTTAGCATTTAATAAGCAACCCTTTGCTAATTTTCAAGCGTTTGTAATGAACTGATCTGTGCGTGTGAAGGGATTTCATAAAGAGAGACGGCGAGATGAAGAGAACATGTCTCGGCCCAAGTTCACGTTTGTCAGCATTTGTCTACTGTATGCTTTATTTGCTCTGAAACAAACTTGTTGAGTTGAAATTAGTCCACCCACTCATTTTGGTACATATAGAGGAAACATTTATTTAAGATAATATTTAAGATGATTACTTGAAAAAAATCAACTTGTGTTAGGTGTTATGTCATGTCACATCATGTCATACCAGAGTACTGCACTATCTTAGCGTTAGGAAAATTTACATATGTTAAGGTCTCGGTAGCACAAAGGTGATGCAGTATTCCGGAGAAGATGCAGGTTCAAGTCCTGCCTGACATCTAAGACAAGTTCATTTTTATCTATCAAATAATGATCAGCAAAGCTTTCTAATTGATACATTTATTTTCATGGTCATCATGGCATTCGTAATACTTCCACAGCTGGGCAAAATCTGAGGGTAGCTGAAAGACGCAGAGCGTAACTTTGCTGCTGCCAATTCCCACTCTATTCCATTTGAGCTGCGCTGTTTCGGATGGATATACTGCCATCTGTCGGTTCCAAATTCTCAGTCCGTAACACCCAACTGGTACGAAGGGAGGTGCGATTCTACTATATACGCCATAGCCGGTACCCCATAACTATTCTGTGTTGATAAACTTGTCAAACTTCACAAAGAGTTGTTTCCTATTCTTAACAAGTTGCGAACTTGTGGAGATTTTTTTATACGACACGTGTTTGTAATACGACAACAAATAAACATACAGATATGTTCAAAATGATAATAATATGGATTTTATTGACAAATCTTGTTGGTGTTTTTATTGAATGTATTTTAGTACATTTCTTGATAAATAAGTAAAGCGATAAATACAATTTCTTAGTATCCTAGTCTGTTCTACTAACAATATTTGGATGCTAACTGACGCCCTACGATTTTATTTGAGCATGACTGGTACGTCGAGTAACCTATTTTCTTCTCCATTTACCCATTTATCTCTATACAATAATATAAAATTAATCAACATTGGTTGTGCGGTTTCGGCGTGATCGTAACGACGTAATAGACAAACAACTGAGATGCTAATGACAAACCGTTATAATTTGGTATAAATTTAGTGTTATAAGTAGATAGTGTTATAGTCAATAGAGAAGTGATTTCATTGCAGGCGTTTGGTCTGCAAACAACACTAAAGTCGTTATATTTTGAACAAATCTTTATAAATGATAGTTTATGTTTTACTTTAATATATATAAAATATATCATTGTAGAGTTTTATTAAAATCCATTCAGTCGTTTCTGTGCGATAAAGTAACATACGTACATACACCTATGCTCTACATTACTAATGATATATACAAATTAATAAAGAAATGGATCAGATTGAAAAATATCAACAAAACTTACATTCAGCAACAGTCAGTTTAAAACAACAATGTAATGGCAACACAAGATGATTTATTCAAGTACACAAACATCAGAGGCCTTGGTACAAGCTGCGCCACATGTTTGCTCGCATCAAATCCAGCTGAACGATACCTCGAGCACAGCTGTGATTGCACTTAAATATCAATTTGGTTTTGTATTGAAAAAAAAATAGGACAGTTTACGATTTAGGTATCAGTGATGAAAATTGAACTTTTACAACATACATTTAGAGTCTATTATCATCAAAGCAGGCGTAGGTACAGTACTGGATTCCGTCCCCAAAGAGGAATTTTGCATGTAATTACCATGCTGGGCACCTTCGAGAATCATCATATCAGTCACAAGCCACTGCTGGATATACTGGAACAAGTAATCTACAATAGGCCCGGTCGTATGTGACCTTTTCTTGAAGTTGGAGTCACATTCTACGGGACTTTTTGCCCTAGGTATACATACAAGTCTACAACTTCAACAAGCAAACTCTCAACTTGAGCTGGGGTGGGTACAACATAGGCATCACCCATTACTTTAGTCTTCTTCATGTTTATTCTCAGAACCATCTATTTTGTGAGAAATAGCCTTCGAACTCTGCTCCTGTACTCGGACTGACATAATAGCGTCGTCATACAAACTCTTAAACACTGATGTAGGTACCGATAGTCAATTAAGAGATTAAGGCATAGTCCACGTCTCTACCAAATTGAAGGCTTTCTCATAGTCAACAAACGCCAAGCATATTGGCCTGTTATTCTTTCCCGTCTTCTGTATAACTTGTCGCAGTGTAAATATGTAGTTTATAGTACTATCACCTTTTCGGAAACCAGATTTTTGGAAGGCTCGTAAAAACCCCTCAAAACAGCTTATATATGTGGTGGTGACTTTAACAAAGTGTTGCCAACTTTCTCAAAGAACAGCATCACTATACTCTTGTTCCTTGCTTTTGGCATTATACCCTCGAGGACGACGGTGTTAAAGAATTTCTAGAAGGCTATAAGCGATGTTCCACTCGCTTTCAGAAGCTTAAATGTGAGAATACAGTTTCTGAAAACTACCACTGATCGTCGCCTTTTATGACACCTGGTACAGGGGAAGGTACAATTCTACTCTACCGGAATAATAAACTAAAATAAAAGACTTGGTGTACAACATCTACTGCTGAACACAGATCTCCCCAGTCGCAGAACTTAGCTTCCCGACGACGATATCGCCATGTCAAGCTAAGCCATTTGAGATTAAAATATCGCTGTCTCTGTCCTGATATTGTCATCATCATAGCAGCCGTAAAACATCCCCTGTTAGACATAGGCCTTGATTATTACAGCAAGCGTGGTGACAATCGCAGGGCGTAGCTTTTAAGAAGCATTGTTGCTGCCCACCTCTCCTTCTAACATTTGAGCTACACTGCTTCGGGTGGATATACCGCCATCTATCGTTTCTGGTACCTTAGTCGCCTCTTACGACTTCAGGTTCAAGGAGATACTGTTCTACTCACCTTCAGTAAAACCACGAATGAATTTTAGAATTTCATACGCAAATATAGGTTGCTTCGGAAAAGCTTTTGTTTGGCTTTATAGAACTCCCACGAATTCCTAAGAGAGTTGAAAATATATATCCCCACTATGAATACGTGAGTGAAAAGATATCGGATTGATAAGAATTGTAGAACAAGATCCGAACTGAGGTCGATAATCATATTTTAAAACATCCATGCTATTCAATACAATATATGTCGAAAGTCTGTTTATTTTTTTTAACCATTTTACGATTTAACCTGTGAACTGATTTAATTAAACTTTGACTGTAATATCTATAATAGTTTTGAAAAACTTGGATAAAGTATTTTTTTTATAAAGAATCTTACTTGGTGGTAAACGTGACCGCCGCCTAAAAACGCTCAAGACATCATAAAGATATCATTAGCGTGTCTCCAACCCTGTGAGCTGAAAATACTGTGTCACTTCACTCAGTTTATCACTGCCGCTCTTACCATTAAAACTGAACACAGCAATGCAAATATTGCTATTTGGCGGTAGAATAAAGTAAAAGTGAGGTACCAATGCAGACGATCTTCGTAACAGGTATCTCTAGTTATATAAATTTTACAAATTCTATGGTAACTAACGTTTAATCCGATTTTATTATAGCAACCATTGTTAGTCCACTGCTGGACATCCCCGAGAAACGCGTATTTTTTTCTTTACTTGCCGCGCTGAGTAAACGTGTTGGCAATCGCAGAGCGTAGCTTTCGCAAAGGAGACGCTGCGGCCTTCCCCGCCATATGCATTTTCAGCACTGCACTGTTCCCGATGGCTATACTGCAATCTGTCAGTTCTGATACCTTAGTTGCCTCTTACGACACCTGGCACAGAGGGAGGTACCGCAAAAAACGGCAGAAAGTTCAACATATTATTCACAATAAGTTGATGCCCCCAATTTCTTTTCACGGACCTATTGGTGGACTACTCAGACGTCAATTCTAACGCCACTGAAAAGATCGGTGACATGCAGGAGATGTTATAAATTATTGAAATTTCAACAAAGAGCCGGAATTCCGACCTAAGTTCGGATCTTAGACTATGCGAATGCAGGCACTTTAGTTACGCTGTGGCATGGTGTGGAATTTCTAGCGTAATGCATAGAAATAAATATAAAGATATAATCTATCCAAATGAACTCGTAATATTTCGTTACATTCACGCGTTCACTGTTCTCATTTATTTATAGTATTAGTCACATACACAAATAAGCCAAAAAAAATCCACTGCAAAACAAATCTTGCACTAATAAATGTAAAATCTTGGCGAGCTATGACTGCACAAAAATATATGGACATCATAATAACTATTTAATTTACAAACTCTATACAATCAAAATTAGGACATAATTTTCGAATAATCAACGAAATAAATAAAACTTAACTTGATAAACAATGAAAATAGAGTAAGAGAAAAAATATAAGAAAAGCGAACCAAAATACTACCATAATAATTGAATTTCAAAGATACATGGATATAAGGTACACAGTTCGCTCTACTTTATAATGAGTTCTAGACTCTCAACACATTCTGAAGATGGGGTTATGAAAAAACACGTTATTGCATAACGGGGTTACAAACACTAGAAAATTTGTTGGGAATCCTAATGCTGATATCAAATAGAAGTCTAAAAAATATTGAACCGTTGAATAGCTTAAATAAATTATATTCTTGATTGTACCCACAATTAAAAACAATAACCATTTAAATAACATAGAATAACATACAACAGTACAATAGACGCATCCTTATCGCATAGAGCGATCTCTTTCAGGCAACCTTTGGAGAGAAAAAAAATACAACAATAAAAAGGCAATTTGAGGTGTATAATTAATCGAATTAATATATACATATAAACAATCAAAATATATAAAGGAATAAATACACAAACACGCATACTCACCCATAATTTCCACGCTGGGCAAGCGTGGTGGTCATCGCAGTGGGTAGCTACGCGACGAGGATGCTAAGACTTGAGCTAAGCTATTTCAGATGGATTTACCGCTATCAGTCAGATACGGTGCGTCAGTCATCTCTTACCACGCCTGGTTGTGTTTTTAGTATTTTCGATTTCATACTAAGGCTCAAAATAGTTTGTGAGAAGAGTTCAGTTCTATATTTCACGTAAATACGTATATGAAACTAGTAATCTTTACAATTAAAAATGACTCAGGAAGTTTTGTAGGGAGACGATAGATAAAGTTTACAAAAAACGAATGACAAAAGATCATTTAACAAACAACGATTGATAAACTAATCATTGGACAAACTTTCAATTCGTATGTATTACAGGTTTTCAAATATATTACTTTGAAAATATTTATAATTATTAATATTATTTTTCGGTTCTGGCGTTTTGGTAGCAGTTTTAAAGTTCTGAAATAGTTAAAACCATTTTGACTATCTCTTGAATCATCAAAGTCTCAGATATAAAATGTGTTTTTAATTTAATGTGTTCTTAGTCTGTGCATTATCGTTAATTATTTCATGATTTTTTTTTATGAAAACAATAATAAGGTAGCCTTGTATATATTAATTATTTGTGAGATGAAAATAAATAGAAAGCTTTAAGTGAGAAGAAAATTAGAAACCAGCCAACCAAAAGTCACTGCAAAGTAAACCAATTCATCGATCCGTGAAAGGGGGAAGCTGAAAGCCGTGAAACGACCAACCCGAGAAATATTCGAGCCGCTCGCTAAATAGGCACTCACAAACCGCATAGGCGTATAAGTATACAAGACTTCAAAAAATATAACCCTTGATCCCTCGATGAGTTAACCCTTCACTAACTAACAATACATGGGGACTTAATGACCTATAAACCTCCGCTGATTCCAACCCTAATGTGTTTTTAATGGCATACAGTCAGCTATTGAACTGTCATTTGAAATGGCTAACAAAATTTACGGGCGAAACCGCAACCTCTTTGTTAATAAGCAAATAATCTGTTACGCAAAAATCGCCTACACACCAATTATTTCAGAATTTAAATTGAAGAATTAAACGCTTTTATGGGGGTTTTTAATGAGTATTCCAATGAAATATAAAACTGTCTAGACATTGTCTAGACCTCATAAGTTTAGATTATAGTAAAATGTGAGCTATTAAGTTTATTTGTTGTGTATTTTATGGCACAGTTTAATGCATTTGTTGGAAATATAAAACTATGTGTATATTATATACGTCATCCCGGTGAACCTTAACAAAGATATCTTTCATATTTTATTTTTATCAACTATCATTTCACTTGCAAAGATCGTGACTTAATTTCTTATTCTTTTGTTATTTCCGGAAGAAGTCTATGTCGCTCCGTGATAATCGTATACTGTCGAGGAAGTCAGGCCGATTCTATAAATATATAAGAAGCTATAATAATATCTAGATCTATGAGATTAAGCTTTCAGAATAAATAAGTATTTTATCTATTATTCCAAACTATCAAAAAAATCTTTGCAAAAATTCATCCAGATCTAATCAGCTGATCCGATGTGAAAGGGTAACAAACATACACTCACACATCCATACTTATAAACTTTGGTATTCATAATGTTAGAAATACATAAAAACTATATATAAGATATGTGTTTGCCTTAAAAATCTGGCTGGTTATAGAATCGACTCACATCTAGGTCAAATTGGTTAAGAGTTCATCATATCAGCCGTGGGAGAGACATGTCACTGCTGGTAATAAGCCTCCCAAAGGGATTATTTTTATATAAAATAAAAACAGCAAACAAGTATACGGTCCGTTTGATGATAAACCAGTTCGCAGCCTATAGACGCTCGTGTCCACACAGTGAACTCACTTGCATGTCGCCAACCCGGTGAACTGCAGACACCGTGTCATTTCGACGGGCCCGATGGCGCCGATGTAGTGATTCTATGTTTTGCGCCAAATGTCGTTGGGTTCAATTCCCACCCAGAACAACCATTTATACGGTGATATTTGTGTTTGTTCTATTACTGGGTGTTAAATACATGTATTTTTGTAATATATTTGCGATTCCTCTGTTGTTGTTATGGGAATGAAAAAAAAGTTTAATTATATATAATAATTTCGCTGCCTCTTCCACCCTTCAAATCGAAACAGGCGAACACTGCTATTAGCTGAAAGAAGTGAAGTACCAATGCAGACGACATTTGAATAAGGTCTAAGGTCTACCTCAAGCAATTAGCATATCAGAGTCCTGTGGTTTTACTCGCTTTTAAAGGTCTCGCTGGATAGGCATGGAGGCAGTCTCCAACCTTAAGTATGTATGGTATGTAACAACAGTAACAGAACGCCAAAGGGACGAAAGCTCAAATAGGAACACTAAAGAGGTATAAATAGATTCTAATTTGAAAATTAATTTATTCTGATTTGTGTCTCTATTGTTTTAAGGAAGTGAAATATGGTAAAGGTCTTGCGTGTTGTGCGTACATTCAATGTCCCGAGTTGCTTGAATAACATCTACATGTGTCAGGCCACATAATTCAGCACCAAACCTGTCGCCGGCGCCGTCTGTTTGCACCTGCCTTTAGCAGTACTGCCGCATGCCTCCTCTCACCTGTCTGCCAGATATACGCATTCAATGCACTCTTGTATCAACAGCTCAACTGTGTCACATTTGCAAATATTTGGAGAACTATTCTAACGAAATGTTTGTCTTCTTGTGAGACTGAATGTCTTATTTAATTTTATAATATTTTTTTCAATATGTTTATATAATTATCTTGTGGTGATTTTTACACTATTAATTGTTTAAGATTTTGATGTAATTAAAAAAATTGGGCACTACCTGTATAACTGGCAGATATAAATAAATAGATAACCTTTAAAACGGATGGAATCGAATGAAAACTAATTCATGTATTTTCAAAAATTTGCAGTGTCCGCTATTTACAATTCAAATCCATAAGATAGCAAGTACTTCACTCCGCCTACAAATCTTTGAGAACCTCAAACCACCCATTAAGTCACACATAGACCATTATCCCCGAATTTTCTCCGCCCGTTTTTTGTAGAACAAACGCAAAGATTTATAACCGCGTAATTCACTCCGAATTCACCGAACTCCGTTAAGGTGAGCTATAGGGTTGCCAACCCGATCGTAATGCTTGTACGAATTTGGTCAAACTCCACTTGAATACTTGCCGGTGATATTATAATTATACTCAGTGCATAACTTCAGGCTAGATTGTGCTTACATACCATTCTGTATATATAAGGATTTATTACATTTCTTGGAAATAAGAAATCTTAGAAATACTACCCGTTCCCTCACGATGAATTACGCCACCGTGACGTCGCGTCACGGTGGCGAGATTCATCTTTATAACGTTAGATGTGGAAAGAATGTTGCAAGCCGATGCTCACTTTTACTCGAGCGCCACCTAGCGTTGAATATTCTCACGACTCCGATGACTGTGGTTTGAACAGGTGAATTTCAGTCGCGAAGCTATGCTCTGAGATTGGTCCAACGCCTTCCCAAGTGGCAGTTTAGGCCTAGATTCGCACTTCCTTAGGAAGGTCAATGTCCAGCAGTTAAATTATTACGGTTACTATCATGATGATGATAATTGTTTAATTTCCTATATTTAATCAATTTAATTCAGATTGAAAAATAAAGTTTTAATGTAAATAGCTCGTAGCAGCCCTAATTCGACATTATTTATGTCTTCTTATGATTTGCATACGGAAACAGGGTTCTTATAACTGACTTTTTTATTTATTAACCCGCGTAAGTTTCAAGAATTTAATCGAAAAATATAGGTATTATAAAATGCTTAATGTACTAAAGTGCGATACCATATTAGATAAGTACCACTGTACTAGATGTGGTAAGAGGCGTGATAGCGGTATATCCAACGGAAGCAGCGTAGCGAAACTGCAACAGGGCGGGGATAATTCTGCCTATCCCGACATTCTCGTCGTGAAACTCTTCGCTTAGCGGTTGCCACAACGCTTGCCCAATTATGGACAAATTCTCACTTACTTGGGGATGCCTATGTCCAGCAGTGGACGTATTGCAACTGCTGGAATGATGACGATTCTCTTTAAGAAACTTATATCCAGTAATGTTCATCTTACAGTTAATTATAAAGATGTATGAATTTAAATCTAATTTAATACTAAATATATATTTTACTAAATATATAAAATTTTAATACTAAATATATATGTAGTTCTTACAAAAAAAATCTTAATATATTTAGGCTATCGCTAACGCGTTAATAACCTAGTGACTTGTAGATATTATGTTCCTGCTCTTTTTACCAATCAAACCGGAACACAGCAATGCAAACATTTCTATTTGGCGCTAGAAATATGTGTAAGTGAGGCACCAACGCAGACGTCTTTTGTATAAGGTCTTCCTCGTGTAAATAATATTCCAGTAGTTATTTATTAATTTAATTATTATTTGTAACACATTATTCGGTTTTCTAATACCTCCAATTCAGCAAAGTGTCCGTGATCAGTTGTTTGGTTTCTGTCAAAGTACAACCTTTAAGGTTACAAGCATTGGCAAAATTATTATAAATTATGAAATGAAAAAAGTGTCCGTAACGGTGCGCAAAGAAGTAGTAGAGTGGACATTCGGTAATTTAATAATGTTTTATTTTATATAAACGGTTGCATCTGCAGTGTTACGACGGAGATCCGTAGGAGCATAGCGGATGATAGTATGCATTTAATAAAACACTGTTAAGTAGTATACCATAAGGTACAGGTAGAGTAGAATAGTACCTTTCCTTATACCAGGTGTCGTAAGAGACGAATAAGATGCCAAAACCAGATATATGGCGATATATTCAACCAAAACATTGTAGCAGATGGGCAGTAGCATCCCTACTCTGCAATTGCCAACACGCTTGCCCAGCGCAGCAATTATAGTCATAATTCCCCCTTTATTGGGGAAGCAAAGCAGTGGACTTTCTATGGCTGGTATAATGATGCTGAATCAATTATTAGAAACTACCTTTTAACCGCAGCTTTGACCGCGTGAATTTTCTATGGAAACAGAACCATTTTAGAGATGAAAGGTAGACATCCTACATAGTGAGTAAAGCAGTGTACTTAATTAAGTGCTTATGTAACGGAACAGAGTAACGAACAATCCATTTGATAACATACGCGAACGTTTGTCAAACGAAACCAAAGAACGGCTCACGTACTCATCGGCTTAGTTCGATACATGAACACACTCATTCCTACGCTGGACTACCGCGCAGACAACAGGCACAAAGTCACTCTATATTTAACTCACAATAGCGCTGGTAAAACTTACTATCAGATTAACGATCGTGCCCGTCACCTCACGTTATACTATGTGTCCCATCGAGGGAGGTGTGACTATCTCCACTTCCTACGTTCTTGGCATACGTCTCTTGTTTTCCTCACTTGCATTGGTCCTTACCGTACGTTCGTTTATTCTTGGTACTTCTTATCTGGCCCTTTTTAATACCTCTGCTACTTTTTAAGGTATGATTGCTTTAATCGTCCTATTCCAACTCTTTCATTCACTTCCGCTCTATATATTTGTGCAGTCGTTCTACTTTCATCCATTCTTTCTACATGTCTATAATATCAACATTTCTTTATCTATTATTGTTACAACAGAATCTTTTATACATTAATAAAATAAAATCTTTTTTTTTCATATATTTGCATCTTCCTTACCTAACGCTAGAGTAGAATAGTGCCTTTCTTCGTACCAGATACTTCTTACCAGTGGTAGAGGCGACTGAGGTACCGAAATTGAATTATAGCGGTATATTCATCCAGAGCAGCGCAGTTCAAACACATTATGGTGGAGTTATCCCCACTGTTGCTTATGCAGCAGATTCCCCTTCCCAAAGTTAAGCTCTGCGATTGATACGCCTGCTCACCGCGGCAAATATGGGCAAAAGTCCCCGGAGGCTTATGTCCAACAGTGGACTTTCTATAGATGATATGATGATTAAATCAATTAATAAATAATGATTATTTGTATTTGCACAATGTCTGGGTGTTAAATAAGTTGCGTGTTTACGTATTATATTCGTGATTCCTCTGTTGTTTGATGACAGTAATACAAAAATCAGGTCAATATATGAGAAGTATGAATTATTTAGTTTACTTATCTGTCAAAACAAGAAACTCGTATCCGATCTCAAGTCACTATGAACACAAAGTTGTGGCAAAGACAGAACATCGTCCTATCAAAAATATCTCAGAATAAACCTGTCCAATATTTGATGATGCGTCCAATTTATAAACACGAAAATAACACAGCTTATTTATAGGCAACAAGATATCATATCAGAAATAACCATGTCAACTGCCATAGTCTTCATTTGACACCGAATTGAGCCCTCATCAACCGACCTTCGAAGTGTCACCGTCAGTGTTCCATCTGTGACACCGAATAATAGATCATACTAAAATAGACTGAATAGAGTGTTAAATGTCTGGAAATATGAAAAGACCGGGTCAAGCGGACATGGGTACTTTGTACGTGACATATTATTAACCAAATCACATTATTTCACAAGAAATATGTAAGCTGATCTATACTTTTATTTTAGCCATTTATTATACTGACCAGAACTGATGGAAGATCAATTAAGGTAAGTCCAACTTCGAGAAAGAGGGCAATTGTCGGCTCGGTAAACCAACTCAGCTGGTTAGCCTTTGGACGCTTTCAGGCATGTCGGACTGGAAGTTATTTCGCAGTTTTCTGTGAAAGGCTACCTCAGTACCTGGACTAGGAAGATTGTACTATAAATGCGTGATGCCAGAGACTAATAACAATAAACAAGTCTTACTATGGGTCTTATAAGTTAACATAAAATTACCAAATGATCTTAGAAAAGAGCAATACGCAGTGCTCTTACATAATCGAATAGACAATGAGTGGATCCGAAGAATTTAAACATAGCCTAGCGTAGTATGTTGAGCAGGCAGTGGGCAAGACTCGTAGCACAAACGAATTTAAAAACAAAATTTTCATTTTCTTGAAAATAAGCACTTAAAATGGGATTTTATATCTCTCAAAATTACTTTTATGTAAACAGACCTATCACAAATACTTTGAAAACGACGGAAGCTGTAATACAATATTATATGAGAGTTTTTTTTTCTATCATCATCATCATATGAGCCATAAGACGTCCACTGTCCACTGGACATAGGCCATAATTTCCAACAGGACCGGTTGTATGCGGTCTGTGGCCAGCGTGTTTCTGCAGTTTTAGTCAGACCGTCTGTCCATCTTGTGGGTAGATGCCCTACGCTGCGCTTGCCGGTACATGGCTCCATTCCAGAAACTTACGACTCCATCGGTCATCGGTTCTGAGTACCAAATGCCCTGCCAATGCCACCATTATATATAAAACCTTGCTAGTCGCCGATTGTCGAAACGAAAATTAAAGCTGGATTAAAGTAAAGCTGTTTTTCGATTAACTTTTTCTTTTCGGACCAAATTTGAAACGTAAAAATTTTAGACAGATCCTTCCTGAGGGATTTTAGGATTTCGAAATATTTATTACAAGGCGCTTGTACTTTTTATTTTAGCTATGTTTGAAAATGTAAATGAAACAAATTGAAGGATCTGTTTGTAGTGAGAGTTGCTTATATAATTTTTACATCTATCATTATCATATCTGCCATTGGAAGTCCACTAATGGACATAGGCCTCCCCCAAAAAGGGGGAATTTCGATAGATCCTTATTAACTAACAGTAAGTACTAACTATGTGTATAACTTTGTATAAGTCTTCAATATAAACAATAAGGATTTATAATTTGGGTTTAACTTTGAATTGTTCTTTTTCGTAAACTTTAAAACAAAACCAGCTTAGTTTAAGTTTTCAATCTATGGCAAGAACTGTTTTCATTATGGATCTGAACGTATCGGTTTAGATTAATATATTTATTAATAATATATGTATACTATAAAAAGGATAGATCAAAGTTACCCTGATAGTTGAATGTTACCCGGATTGACTACAGCCTTTATATGTTTATTACTCACTTTGTAAACAAGCACACGGTCGGCGTGGTGACAAGCGTACATTTATATGCTAGGGCCTATAAACGCTCGCATTTTCACAAAGTTATAACTAGCGTGTCCTCGCCGCAAAGATAGTAGAAACATAATTTTACATTTCTCCAGTGACTTGACTGCAACTTTTATTCAAACCGGGACATAGTGATTACATATTTTTATAACTATCGGTATTATTACAGATGGCGCTATAAACAAAAGTGTGTTGCAAAGTTTTAAGTTTTAAAACTAATGCATTGCTGGGAATATTGTTGTTTCATTATTTATACCAATTGTTAAACACAATTTTGTTCTTCTGATTATAATAGTTATATACCTAAATATTTTATAAATTAATTTTTACCAACCAACCTTAATTCATTAATAAATTAATACTGTTGTGAAGACATGTTTTGGAGTAAAATCTTGTTTTTTTTTACTGAGCCATATTAACGACTGTATGATTGTAATCTCTTGTGTCTTCCTATATGTTAATTAAAATAATAAATTAGAACGGAATATTCATAGTTAGATCGTTTGACCATCTTGCGGGTGGATGCCCTACGCCGCGCTTGTCGGTATATCTGACAAAAACCGTAGGATCCCGCTGGACCCAGGCCGCATACAAGCGGTCCTATTGGAGATTACTTGGGGAGGCCTATGTCCAGCAGTGGACGTCTTATAGCTGATATGATTTATAGTTAAGATAAACCAACGTCAACTGAGGCTGCAATTAATAGTAACCGGTTTTCAAATTGTAAATCATTTATAAGGTAAGTCAGAGACTTTGGATCTCCATTTGTTACGATCTTGACATGCCTCTATCGCTTCCCTTACTCATATATTATGAGTATGTACATGTAAATCGATTTAAATTTTATATGGCATTCATTATCATTATATCAGTTATTGGAAGTCCAGTGCAGGACGTAAGCTTCCCCAAGAATGGGGGAGTTTCCCCATAACTGCTAGCTAGGCAGGCGTGTTGGCAATCGCAACGAGCAACTTTTGCGACGTGGATGCTGCTGCCCATACCCGCCCTGTGCATTTGAACTATTTGCTATTCTACTGTGCCTCACATACAGCATACTTAAAACAAATGATTTAAATAAATTTTTGTCGCATTTATAACTGACATTTATTTTTTATATTAAAAAGACTCCATAAAACTAGACAAGCAATTATGAAATTTTGTCTGCCTGAACTTGTTGTGATTCACTATTCAGTGCTTTTTTTTAATTTAACTAAAATAATTCTTACTTTTTTTTAAAAACAATCAAGCTAACTTAATAAAAAATCACTTACTAACAAAGTGAACAAAATGTGATTCAAATTGGAATGCATCAACGAAATAAAGTTTCCCACGACCGGAGAACAACTACATACTTGTTAAAAAATTTTAAAGCATCTTCAGCTACTTACATTATATTATAATATATATATTCATTGGTTTTATGTGACTAAATCATAAATAAGATTATCCTATGGGCGTACATAATGAAAATATTTTTTTTATTGGGCTTATCGTTTTCGTAAATATCGATATTGACATTTTTAATGCATCTATTTCTGGACTACACTGACGTCAATTCCAACGCCACTAGAGGAAATAGCAGGTAAGCTGCTCAACAAGAGCGGTGCCTTGTTTGTCTCTGCCTGGGACTGCGAAGCCTTCACATAAAGCGTGGAAGCTTTATTTTTAAAGAAGATTCGAAAGTGATCTCTCTATGGTATGGACTTTGTCTATATATTTATTCTAGTATATGCTGAGACAGGCACCTAATTGACGTTCGACGTTAGTTGTCTATGGTACTCCGCGTAATCATTTGCTTTATTGTGTAACAATTGTTATTGGTTTAATTTAATGTTCTTTTTAAATTTAGATGTATATTTCAACATACACTCATTTGCAAAAAAACGAGCACCTAAGCAATGAACCATTTCAAATGTTATTATTGGTTTGTTTGATAATTATAGGTAGTTTTACTTTCACAATTTTGTGAATTAATAAATAAATAATCGTTTTCGTCTATATTATCATAAAGTTTTGATAAAACTTATGGGTTTTAATGCAAAAGTTTACTAGAAGTGTATGCTCGCTAGTAGTGCATATGCTTGTGAAGTAAAAGTTAACAAAGATTTTTGTTTGTTTTTTCTTTAATAAAGTAAAAGCAGATAAATGTTTAGTGTCTAGCTGAAATCACAGCATGAATTCGTCTGGGTATGCTAGCGAGGATATCCCGGATATCCTTTCTTTCTATCTTTTAGTGGATACAATTAAGATTTAATCGTATCTGGTAGTAGCAGGAGTTCTTTTTTCTTTTAGCTTGTTACTTGCTGATAATTGTAATATTTTATTGAATAAAACAGAAATTGATTAAGATGTTTTGAGTTCATTTATTACAAACAAACGCACATAAATACAAATCCTGTCTACCTATTTCCATGTTAGGAACTGATCTTAATTTTTTGGTAAGCATGCCTATGCTGTTTCAGATAAATATAGCTATCTACAAGTGAAAGAATATCCAAAATTGATTAGGTATCTTCTAACCCTACTCATTACAACCAAAAATACATTATTTCTCTTCATAATATTAGTACAGATTAATGTCTTATTTATCAATACTAATATTTTAAAGAGTTGTATGAAAAATTAAAAGTTCAAGAGTAAACTCTACGACAGGTAACAGAAATATTGACATTAAATGTACAAATTAAAATAACTTTTATATTAACCACAAATTTCCATATAAGAATTATAATTATGTTGATATTTAACCGTAATGCATTATGAATAAGAGATTGCAGAGGGGTCAAGAATATTAGAATGAAAGGTTGAACAAAGGGTAATAGGTTATTATACAACACTCCCATCTATTTAAAGTGGTTACAGTAATTATTCATCCTTTATTTGAAAAGTCTGTTTGTGAATTCGTTATCAATTAAAAGATTAACATCGAGTGTGAAAAGAAACACACTTTTTGCGGTCATTGAGAGATCAGCATGTGCCAGGTCAGAAAAACCAAGAATACACGAGCATTAATAAATAGACTAATGCGGGTACGAGAAGCGAGTGAAGAAGTAGAAATCTATAGTCTCGGCCTACCCCGATAGTTGTGATGTATGAATGATATAATGGAACCTTCATTAAGTATTGCTCGTATAAAGAACCTGCAGTAAACTTAGTGTCTCGTGACACTAAGACCCGTCTCGTGGCAGCAAACAAGCTTAAGGTACGAATAATTTCCACATGTTAGTGTATTTCTTGTGATCCAGTAGTCATCATTGGTAATTAGTATAATGTGTCTATAGAATCTAGTTCTTCGGGATATAAAATATAATATAAGCAGTTTTTATTTATTTTTACTAGCCGTGAAGTACCAGCAGAGTAAAATAGTATCTCCCCCCGTACCAGTTGTCGTGAGTGACGTTTAAGGTACCAGAACTGACAGATCCACCTGAAACAGAGAAGCTCAACTGCACAGGTTGAGGAAGGGCCGCAGCATCCCCGTCGCAAAATTTGCACTCTGCGATTGTCAACACGAAAATATAATTCTAGCATACAGTATAATTCGATCGCTATAAGTATATATCTATGTTGGGTCACAAGACATCTTTTTACTGATGCATATGCCTAAGGTCAAATCAAGTGTCATTTTATCTCAAAAAGGACAGACAGCCGATATGTCTATCCTTCGGGCGTGACGTCCTCGCAATATTTTCTAGCCGATAATTGAATAACTTAGAGAAAAGTTTGCCTTGGATTACATTAATAAAATTTCATGCGACGCCTTTAGATATCTTTTCTAGAATGATATTTTGTTTCTTTGGTCTTATAAACTTGCAATTTATTTGCATAATGTCGTATTTTATCTTATTTTAAAAAGTTTAATTAAGTTTATAAATAACTTAAGGGATCTCCTTCTCCGCCCCAAAACAAAAGGTGGTGGTCATCTCAGAGCGTGTCTTTGCAACGAAGATGCCATTACGCATTTCACTACCTGTTTCTACCATATGTATTTGAGCTATAAATAAATAATAATAAATTTTATTAAAAGTTAGCCGTGAGATACTGGCACAGTAGTACCTCCCTTTGTACCAGGTGTCATAAGAGGCGACTAAGGTACCAAAACCGTCCGACCGGTGTGTCCATCCGTGACAGTGCAACACAAGGCGATGCTCTGCGATTGCCAACACGTTTGCCCAGCGCGGCAATTATGGCAAAATTCCCCCCTTCCTGTGGAGGCCTATATCCAGCAGGGGACTTTTAATGGCTGGTATGATGATGATAAATAAATAACGAATTCCCCTTGATCTTACTCCGTGATTAGTCGTTTTAAGGTTTTTATGTTACGGACATCAGATAACATAGACACACAAATATCATCATGTTAATATTTGTCTTTGATGGGGATCGAACCTTGGTGCATAATATAGGATCACTACCATCTGCGCAATCCGGCCCGACGAGCTACACAGTTTGAGATGGATATATCGACATCTCTCTGTTTCAGAACTTCAGTCGTCTCTCACGACACAGAGTACAATTCTGCTTTGCCAATGCTCTACAGCAATTTATAGAAGCCTAAATAGTTCAAAATATGAAATTATTTCCAGAATATAATACTATGTCTCAAAAATATTTTTGCATAATATCTTCGCTTAACTACAAACATTACAAACTAACTTATTAGGTATAATTTATTACCAAACTATTACCCACAACTGACGTCACCTGCTATTTTGTTTAGAGTTAAGAAAGAGATCTATAAATATATTGTATATATATATGTACATATATATTATATATATTATGTATATATATATACATAATATATATACAAAATGTATATATATTATGTATATATTTTAGTAAAGACTTTCATAAAGTAATCATTGAATAAATTCAAGCTTGTGGTTTATGTTGATAGATAATAATAAATTTACACAATACCGACGTTTAAAAACTTGATACCTTGTCACGACAGTCACAAATATTCATCATGTAAATGTTAATCCTGGATTGGGATCGAACACACGACCCTTGGTTTACAAGATCCATCTCTGTCATTAAGCTTTTCTGAAATATTATTATCAGCATTCGAAAAAAAAAAATTATGCAGATAAAAAAAAAAAAAAAATCCATTGATTAGTTTTTCAATAAATTACTCTAATAGAAGAATTCAATATAAATAGAGCTGATATAATAAAATAATTTATGTTTAAAATATATATATAACCTTTAAGGCAACCTTCGTTGAATAAATTAGACCGCTTGAGGTGTACGTCAATTGACCGGGCAAATTTAGCTTGGCATCCAGAAACACGTAGGCGGCTCGACGCTGAAGCCAGCACCAAATTAATATTTAACTTGTCTCCCCAAAGTAATTTTCTGTCCAATCAATATGACGGGAACTGAACCAATCTACGGGAGCTAGTTAAACTTTGATAGGGAATGCCCAGTCTAACATTATCAGATCGATCATTCACCCGCGCGCGTTTTCCGTAGCTAATGTAAACACGTCTCTGACGATATGTCACGTGTCAGCTGAATTGCGTCAATAAAAACGTGAGCGACGTAAATCCGTGTAATATCCAGACATCGCGCCTTCAGATACAATAATCCACTCTGTGTGACGGGCCGCGTGTATGGCTTGGGAAAATGGTCAATGATTGGCTCAAGGGAATTTTCACTTACAAGTTTTGTCCAGTTTTGACATTTGGATCATCATACCTAGGCATTGAAAGTCTCTCCTACCCAAGAAAGGGGGAATTTGGACCAAAATTTCCACGCTGGGTAAGAGTGTTCGTGATGCTGCCACCCGTCCTGGGTGGATACGGTGGATACCGCCATCTGTCGGTTCTGGCCTTAGTCGCCTCTAACGACACCTAGTACAGGGGAGGTTCATATAATCTAAATCCTGTCAGACATCTAGCCTATTCATATATCAATTCCATGCTACTGGAAGTATACACCAGATCTCTCATGAGCGGCTCCTTACCAGAGCACTCAAGACTTCCACGTAGAGTGAGGACATAATTTGAAGTTCATCATCATCATAGCAGCCGCTGAAGGTCCAGCTGTTGAAACAGGTCTTCCAAGTAAGAGGGAAATTCGGCTGTAACTGCCGCGCTGGGCGGGCTCCTGCCCATCGTTATTGTATTTCAGTTTGACCGTTTCAAGTGGATATAGTGTCATGTAGGTTTCATTACCTCAGTCGCGACGTCTTACAACACTTAGTAGAGAGAGAGAAACTACCCCACTCCGCCGGTACCAATGCAAGACCTAAAATAATATATATCAATGTGTTTCATCGCTTATAATTCATCCGATTGTATAAACGAATACATAAATTAACACTTGCCTATTTTTACTCTTCTCTCTCTCGCCTATTTTTTTATTAGACTTATCGAGAAACAAGCGTGACCGCAGCCGATTGTCGCTCTCTAAAGCAACTATAAGCCTTTGTTTAATAAGTCATTTAATATTTTACTTGCATCCATGCAATCTATACGCCAATTGAACATTTGACAACATGTGCAGCAAAAGTTATTGATTTGACTTCCATCTGAGGCAATTATTTATTTAAGAATTATAGTTTTAATTGTGTAGTCTTTTCGATTATCTCGGAGTCATGTTAATGTTTGGGATGTTGAGTGCGTTGGTTTATTTATTTCTTTTAAATTTTAGCGATAAAATCTTTGTTGGTATCCTTTGGTGCGGCGCGTCGTATTCCTCGCCTGTGTGTCTCACGGTCTCCGAAACAAATACATCGTAGATAATTAAGTTTATATGCGTACACTACCAGCGGGCAACAAAAACTCAACGGAATTATGTAGGTAGAACGTCGCCAGCCGTTCCCGAAGACATTTGTCTTTGTTTGAAAACAATTTTCTATACTTAGATAGGTAATCAGATCACCATGGTTATCGATATACATTTATTTATTTATTGAACTTTATTGCACAACATATTACAAAATGTACAATTGGCGGACCTAACTCCAGTTGGCAAGTTAACCATTACACGAAACAGAAAAAAAATATAGTGGGGCAGATAATATATAACATATAGATAAACGTTATATACATGATTACTAGCGAGATAGACATATGCCATCGCTGTATTTTTTGTAGACCTTTTTAAGGTGTAAAATGTAAGCGTAAAAATGTTTATATTACAACATCACATTGGAAATCTCTAAAATTACTATATTTTGCTTTATTTTCTTTAGGAGATTACTTAATCTATTCAAAACCACTACAAAATCCGTTGCGTTGTTTTAAAGATTTAAGCATACATAAGAACAGTTAGACAGCGGGAAAATCACTTTGTTTTATACTATATAGTGATAATTTTCATCATATCAGCCATAATAGATGTCCACTGCTGGACAGAGACCTCCCCAAGATAGAAAGATAGAAGAATTTTATACTGCCATCTGTCGGTTCTGATACCTTAGTTACCTCTTACAACATCTGGTACAGGGGGAGGTATTCTGATCTGCCGGTACCTCACGGCTTATAATAATGACTGATGACCATACTCATTGTACTTAATTATCGTTATATTAATTAAATATCCACTATAGGTTTCCCTAAGATATTCACTGGATATTTCGTTTTGACCATAATTGTCACGCTGTATGGGAGTAGTGATTGGATGCTGCTGCGCGGGGTTGCAGGAAGAGGGGGGAGGGTTGTTACGTTTGAGTTACGCTGCCTTAGATTACTGTTATCTATCAGCTGCAGTAACTCAGTCGGCTCTTACCACACGTAGTAAATTGGCAAAATCAGTCAATTAATCACGTTGGATACGTTCGGTGATAGGATGCTGCTGCCTAATCTCGAATATGAAGCAAGTTAGGCTGCAAAGTCATTGGCTATACAGACACTAATTGAGGACATCACGTGACTTTTCAGAATCCAGATATCACCAAAATCTTCTTTATCATCCGATTGCAAAGTTCTTTAGAATCGAGTGGATGCATTTGGAATATAGTATAGACTTATGTAAGTTAAAGTTCATAAAGCTTATTATGATAAGGTAAATCAAATTATAGTGTTAAATATTATAGTAATGAGAAAACTGGGGTTGGACTGCTTTAACCTAGTATGAAGACAACGGTTTATTAGTGCCGATGCCGGTAGGGGTTCCATTATCACTAACTTAAATAGTATTGATGGAATATTTATCACCACAAGTTTTTCTTGTAGGTTCCTTTCTGGTAGCACATATAATAAATCTACATTAATTTTAGTTTTAAGCCCCTGGTGGAGGTGAAGGTGCTGGCAGACTAATATAAAATAGACCTAATTTATATGTTAGATGACTCTTCTATCCCGTGGGGTCATCAAGGGTCACACATATTATTACCATATGAGTTTATGTTTCGAAAATAAAAGGTGTCATTTATAATTTTTGACAATTTCTAATGTTCCTACTTGAATACGGAATATTTTTATTTGATTTCATTTTCTATACGGCTATATCCGTTCAAGTTCTTGCTTGAAATGTTTGAGTTGGATTTTCTGAAAACTAGTAGAGCTCGAGTAGAGCTGTCAACCGCTGTAGCAATATTGCGTGGAGATGTGGACTCGCCTGAACGCGTAAAGCAATTATCACGCATCATTGTGCCTGACAAACATGTGCACATTCCATCCGGACGTAGACATTGGCTATTTGCGCCTTTATGTCGGATGCAGCAGGTACGTAACGCACTCTTTGTATCTCATTTCGGAACATTTAGAGGTATTTTTGATTACATAAAATTATAATCAATTAAGTTCAATATAGAATCATTCAAGTTTTTGATAGAAATGATATTTAATATTTATGTATTAGGGATATCCTGTATTATTATGTCAATAATAAATTTATAAGTTATGCCTTTATGGTTTACCGTCATCTGTCTGCCTTCACTGCCACCCAGACACAGAAGAAACTCAAAACGACATATAAATATTTGCCCTGGGAGAGATTCTTACACACGACCTTTGACACTCAAGATCGGATCAGAACCAGCGCTATCGGGTCCGTCAATATAAGGGAGTGTAAGTGTGATTAGAAAATATCTTAATTTTGAAGATCAACACTTAGCTTTCATCATATAAATTACACTAAAGTTAATTAGGAATAATTGATAATAATAAAACTTCTGCTTCCTGCCAAATTACCAGGCCTTCCCTTCCATCCTTATTTTTATTTTTTTTTTATATATATATTTCAACAATTCTTTTAATATTTAAAAGCTGACTATCAATAAGTGAGAAATATGTGAGAAATTACCAATTAATCACGGACGAATTTCGACTAAGTGTAATCTAGCCTACATTTATTTTTCCGCAATTGGTCATAAACATATATGTACATGCATAGCTTTATAGTTACAGCCCCAACTTTATAGTTATTTATTTGTTTTGTTTGTAAATGTCACTTCATTTGACAAAGGTCGTCTGCATTGGTATCTCACTCTCACCTATTCCTACCGGAACACAGCAATATTGTGTTCGCATTGCTGTGTTCCTGTTTGAAGGGTGAGAATACAATTACTTCAGGTCACAATGCTTTAGTGATATCCTTGTGATATTACGAACGTCTATAGCCTGCAGTGACGCTTACTATCACACGGACTGTATGCCTGTTTGTCGATTCATACCAGCCATTACAATTCCTCTGCTGGGCATAAGTTTTCCCAAAAAAGGGGAAATTCTAACCATTATTGTCACGCTGGGGAAGCGTGTTGGCATTTACAGAGCGCAGCTTTCGCGATAAGGATGCTGCTGCCCATCCCCACCCTATGCATTTGAGCTAGACTGTCTCGTGTGGAATTACCGCCATCTATCGGTTTCGGTACCTCAGTCGCCTCTTACTTCTTTGCCGGTACCTCACGGCTGTGTCAGTACCTTACGACAGTGTCGGTACCTCACGGCTGATTGTCGATTAGATGTAATACAATAAAAATTAAATCAGGGAGTTTGTCTGGAAAATAAAGTTTAATGTACTTTAGGTTAGAGATCCGGTATAACGGAATTAAAAACTTCTACGATAAAGAATCAACGGGATAAAATTATGTAATGCAGGAATAAAGTAGGGGGCGAGCTACTCATATATAATAAAGAAATACACAATTCAATTATAAAATTCATTCTGTTCAATAAATTCAAAATGTGTATGTGTTTTTTATATTTTACGCCTGCATAGATTTCCCGGTGAACCGATTGAAATATAGTTTGACTTGTGAATAGTTCTAATTCGAGTGGAAGACAATTTTTGATTCGTTGACTCCGTGATAAATCGTAAACACTTGTGTTACGGACATCAGACGACAGAAGATTAATAAATACTCAACTTGAATTACATCATTAAAATATTTGTCCTGGGTGTGGTAGGTACACAAGTTAAGATCACTACAATCAGGGTCATCGTGCCCGTCTATTTAAAATACTGTGTAAGCAAGAATTTACTATCGTTTATAATAAAAGACAACGAACAAAACCTAAACCTTTTGTTTTAAAAATATAACTACAAACAACAAATAAAAATCACGTAACTACTAAGTGCATGTAAGCTATTTACGTGATCCATGTGATCCATCTGTAAGGTATCAAGTGGTCATCATGTTCTGGAATGGAGACCACGTACCGGCGAGCGCAGCGTAGGACGTCCACCCGCAAGATGGACAGACGATCTGACTAAAACCGCAGGATCGCACTGGACACAGGCGGCATACAACCGGTCCTATTGGAGATTACTTAAGGAGGCCTATGACGTCTTATGGCTGATATAATGCTCGCAGCGCTAGCGTCGCGCATTTTATAGGACCGCCCGATGCCGTATCTTCTTTTCTCTTTGGGTAGTTTTACTAATAGTATATAAAGTACCGTTACACGCAAAAATTTAGTCTAATAAAAACTTAACTCAACTGACTTCGTCCTACAAAGAAACCATAACCCCCCACCGCCATCAAAGACAAGTGCAAATTGAATAATCAACTTGAGGAATCACACCAAGTCACAAACAGCAGAACTTCTAAGGGATTAATGTACGCAAATAAATTCGAATACTTCGCTACCCCGATGTATGTTTAATACTGTTCTCTGGTAATGAAAATAGATTATCAACCAGTCGCAGACGGCGCTCTCTGCCGGCTCACCGCTTAACTTTTACTCCGCCTATTAAAGGGATAATTGTCAGTCTAATGAGCTCTGCTGCGTGTGCTGCTCGCCATAGAATACACGCAGAAGCGTATCTACGTATATACTCAGAGAATTTTTTAAAATAAATGTATATGTAAATGTATAAATAAATTGTTAAAACATGATGTACATAAATACTATAATAACATAAATAACCAAGTGAGAGAATATTATTATAATTAATAACAACGGTATAATATAGGTAGATTATTTCTATTAGTATCAATATTAACTAACTTTAATGAATACATATACCCACGCACAAACACAAAAACACAGACACATACACTAATATAAAGTAAATACTGTTGTACCGGTAGGGTGGCCTGGTTATTATAAATTACAAGATTAGTAAGCTTAGTTTCACACTCCAGTCTCCACCGCAGTGGAAGCTTGATTTAAGTACTTCAATAAATAATATAAGTTATTCTAAATTAGTTCTTAAGTGTAAAAGAGAAAAAAAATTATATTAAAAGAAGTTAATATTAAAATAGAACTATCACAGGTACGAAAGGTAAGAAACTGTGGAAAGAAAATTTTAAAATATTAAGTGACCTGTAATAAAAGGGAAATTGTATAACGCAAAAGGCTAATGACCTCGTTGACCTCATAAGGCCCTATTCCAGTGAATTGAACAAAAAGTCATTAAACGCCCTTCATCATCGACATCAAGCCGTAAGGTAACGGCAGAGTAGACCTTCTCCTGCACCAGGTGCCGTAGGAAAAGTGTTAAAAAGTTCAATAAAATTTTTACAAATCAATATGTTAAATCATTTCTTTTAACGATTTCGAAGTGCCTGTGAAGCCATTGGAAGTCAACTGGTGGATACAGGCTTTCCCGAGAAAGGGGGGATTTTGCCCATAATTGCCGCTCCGGGCAAGAAAGCGTGTTGGCATTAGCAGAACGCAAGCTTACCAATGAGGATGCTGCTGCTCAGCCCCACCTTGTGCATTTGAGTTACACTGTTTCGAATGGATATACCGCCAACGTTTCGGTACCTCAGTCGCCTCTTACCCGTCGGTACCCCACGCTTTACAGGCAGTAATAGACCAAAATGGCGTACCGTAAAACTAACGATAAAATATTTTTTTTCTTTTAAATGCTGCAAGCACTTTCATTTGCATTCATTTAAAATCAGTCAAGTGCGAGTCAGTAATGTATACTAAGAATATACCTTTTATAAAAGCCTTTTGGCAGAGTTGACCAACATCTCAAGAGAATAGGACGAAATGTTTACTCCTCAAAATAGACACAAGTTTTAAAATTGGTTTCAACACACAATTACTTACACATTTATACTGTATTTATTAACATATTCAATGATGGCAGTGATCCTGTTCGCCAAAGGTCGTGGGTTCGAACCCCAACCAGTACAAATATTTTTATGATACTAGTTGACCCAACAGACGTCCTGTCTTAGCGATGATTATTTTATTCAGAATTAATACCTAATTAAGATTAATTAAATACATATGTACTGTCATCGTTAAGACAGAACAACCTATATGGTTGTTAAGTATTCTTAAATAATATAATTAAATGATTTTTTTCTTTCAGAAGAACCATCTCCTAATAAATAAAAGAACAAAAAAATAGTAAAATCGGTCCTACCGTTAACGCGTCAAGGCGTGACCAAGGAAAATAGTGATTAATTTTTATAAACATAGATTTGTTTTCCACGCTGTTCCGCCTAATAGGAAACTTCTTTATTTAGATATAAAGTGTAATTATAAAATGTCTGTACTGTAAAAGGCGTAAAAAAAATTAGAGGATCTATTGCATTCATCACATCATCATTATCGTAGCCGTAAAACGTCCACTGCTGCACATAGGCTTCCAAAAAGTATTATTATTACCACTATTCAAGCATGGTGGCAACCACTGATCGCAGCTTCGCAACGGTAATGCTGCTGCCCATTTGTATTTGCCCTGTTTCATTTAAGCTACACTACTTTGGATGAATATACCACCATCTATCGGTTCCGGTACCCCAGTCGCCTCTTACAATACCAAGCACAGTGGGAGGTACTACGATCCGGCCATTCATTGCATTACAAAGTAACAAACAAATATTAACATTTATAATATCAGGCTTTTATGTAGTATATATATATTAGGCAGTCCTTTACAATAGAACCTTCTGTCAAATTTATAATCTTTACCATGGAAGTGGGGTAAAAAGAGCGTATAGAAGGGTAAAGTTATGATAGTAATTTGTCTTGACGGTTACTCCCCTGTCTTGCTAGGGGTTGAATGTCACGGTATGGAATCCGACCAAGTTTCTCTCCCATTTGCATTTTTTGGAAGGGTCCAAGTAAAGTGAAGCCATATGTTTGAAAGACGTAACACGCGAGGTTTCTTTGCGTTGTCACGGTGAATAATGAATGAAAACGTTCTGCATTGACTGTTGAATGGAGTTTTGTTTATTTTACTCAATATCTTTAAAATATGGTTTTATACATAATTGGAAAAATAAATGTTCATGTAAGCATTGTAGTCAGGTTTGTCGCACAACGGTATCTGTTCCAGAAATTTTGGAAATAAATAGATGCAAGCCTTTACTGTAAGTTACAGGCAGAGTTGCCATAAGGTACTGGAAGGGTAGAATGGTACCTGCCCCTGTACGAGGTGTCGTAAGAGGCGACTGAGGTACCAGAATCGGCAGATATATCCATCTAAAGCAGTATAGTTCGAATGTATAGGGCGGGGAAGGGCAGCAGTATCCTTGTCGCGAAAGCTCCGCTCTGCGATTGCCAACACAAAATTTCCCTTTCTGGGGAAGGCCGATGTCGAATGGTTGAATTTCAGTGGCTGATATCATGAAACATTTTCTATTAGATGAAAAGTATGGGTTGGTAAAAAAAATATATATATATAATAAAAACCTCACCGTAAAATAGCTAATATATACTATCATCATATCCTAAAGAATCTGTTATAAGCGGCCTTACAGCGTGATTTAGTGGTTCTAGTCAGATCCTCTTTCCACTATGGGAGTGGTTTTCTAACACTGCACTTGCAGGTGATCGACACTCCAGATACTTACGGCTACGTCAGCCATTGTGCTACGAGCTATGTCTCCTCATTCCAAGCGTAGCTCGTCGGGCTACTTTTTAAAAATTCCCACAACATCTAATACCAGACTCCGTGATAAGTCGCTTAAATCACTCGTGTTGCGGACATCAGACAACAGAGGAATCACAAATATACTTTTTAAATACATCTATTAAACACTCAGACACAAAATAAATACAAGTATCATCATATAAATATTTGTCCTAGGTCGAACCCACGAACTTTAGCGCACAAGATAAGGTCATTACGATCTGCGCCATCAAGTCCGTCAAGTTTTATTAGGCTAAGTAGACCTATACTAAGAGACTATACTTAATTGATATATATCAATACTGGTAACACATATTGGTTAGAGAATTTCGAATTAAGATATGTTGGATGAGAAGTTGTATCGTAGATTTTTACTACCGAGTCAAGTTGGATTCGAAGATTGACCTCTATCTCAACATCGTCCTAAGACAATTTTACTTTATCTATAGATGGTAACTAAGAGTCAGTAAGTCGAGTCTTAAAAACTATCTAAAGCCTTAACTTAAATTTAAAGTACTCTCACAAAAACTTGCGAAGATCCCGTGATATATGACGCTCTCCGACCAAAAAGTTCAGTGGCAGACGCGAAAAACCCCGAAAGGTTTTCACGAAAAGATGTTTTTCTACATCAATTTATCTTAAAAGAACCACCGCCGAATGTAACTGAAATAAGGTTTTTTTTTCAATTGTCCAACATCAAAACATCGTTTGCGGTCCGACGTTTTTTGATATAGGTTCGACGTTTGGATTTGAGCGGGCTGTTTTAAATTTTAAATTGCGTCTGGCTCAGACGTTTGTGGAATCGAATTTTCATATCGTGACTGTCTATAATTTATAGCCGTTGTCAACTCACAAGGTGGACAGACGATCTGATTTAACCGCAGGACCGTGTTGGATACGGGCCGCATACAAACGGTCCTATTTAAAATATCTTGAGAAAGCATACGTCCACCAGTGAAAGTCCTACGGCTGATAAGATAATGATACAGTTGTTTAATAGCATTTTTGAAATAGTCGTTAAATAACATATTTTACAATTAATTTACTTACTGCCGTATATTAATTATATTAAATTTACTGCCGTGAACTACCGGCAAAGTGAAATAGTACCCCCCCCCCCCAAAACATGCAAGAAAGTCAGCTCAAATATACATACGGGCGGGGATGGGCAGCAGCTTCCCCATTGCGTAAGCTGCGCTCTGCGATTGCCAACACGCTTGCCCAGCGTGGAAATTATGGGCAACATAACCCCTTTCTTGGGGAGGTCTATGTTTAACAGTGGACTTTTAATGGCTGGTATAATGATATTAAATTAAGATTAATACACATTTGTATATACATTGTAAATATTAATTTAACAAGGAGTTTTATAAGGATATCTTTTAAATAATTTCAACATTTACAAATAATTGGATAACACATCAGATCATCTTTATCATATCAGCTATAGAAAGTTCACTGTTGGATGCCTTTCCATGATAGGTTAGTGGCAATTGCTAAACGCAGCCTCGCGACGAGGTTGCGTCTGCTCATCCCCGCCCAGTAGTATTTCAGCTGTGCTGTTTTAGGTGGATATCGTCACCTATTACGACACATGGCAAAGGAGGAGGAATATTCTACTCAGCCGGCTTACATCTTCAATTAAAAATATATATACATATGGAGTTTTATAATCAAGCTATACACGGTTGCCTGAAAAAGTATATATTTTTTTTGGCGTTTAGTAGAAATAACAGCTTAATTTTCTAAATATATACATCTTTAAAAATTATATACAATGTATAAGGTCATCGGTAATTTAACCTATGATATATGGAGGGTTCCATTTATCTTTTTTTTCTAGTTCAAAAGTATCTGTGTCAGACCTTTTTAAATAGGGTCATCTAAAGATGACTCAGAAAAAACAATAAGAACGAGGATATCTATGACACTTAGGAAAATAAAAAGATTATAGACAGTAAGAGTGATAGCTAAGCTACACAATGAATTAAAGTAATTCGGTTAATCTATACAAGTTCCTGGTATTACGTGCCTAATTGGCGGTACAATGATTATTAGTTCTCCGTAACGTAACCGTCGTATTTAGGGATTGATTAGTGCGCCAAATGTAGTGCAAACTACTTCATTAATTTGATTCTCCGCCATTATATCCTTTGCGTTTCATCGCTTTCAACCACATTTTGTTAAATAATAAAAAAAATATATCAGATTTATTTGCCGCAAGGTACCAGCAGAGAAGAATAGTATCTCCCTCTGTATCAGGTATCGTAAGAAGCGAGTAAGGCATCAGAACCGAGAGATGGCGGTATATCCATCCGAGATAGTGGTGGTGGGAATAGGCAGCTGCATCTCCGTCCCGAAATTTGCGCTCTGCGATCGCCAACACGCTTGCTCAACGCGGTAATTATTTTATTTATTTATTAACTTTATTGCACTAAATGTTACAAAATGTACAAATGGCGGACTTAATGCCAGATGGCATTATCTTCCAGTCAATCATTACACAAAACTGGAAAAAAAAAAATATATATATATATAGTGGTGCAGGCAATATATATACAAAATAAATAAACGTTGCATACATATTTGCAAAAACCCTATTTTTTTAGAGGTCAATGTCCAGCAAAAGACTTCCAATGGCTGGTATGGTGATGGTGATATTAAATGCAAATGACAGCAATAAAAATAACTTTATTCTTTCGGACGAACCTTTTGCTAAGCTACTCAGACGTCAATTCCAGCACCACCAGAGGAGGGGGCGAGGTTGCTCATTTATGAGAGACCCGGTGCCCGATTTTCACCTGCATGCCCCACGGCGGCGAACACGCTTTAGCTACGGGTTGACGGGCCCGATGGTGTTGATAGTAGTGATCTTGTCTTGTGCACTAACTGTCTTAGGCTCGATCTCCACCTAGGATAAATGTTGATATGATGAATATTTGAATTTGTTCTGTGTCTGGGTGTTAAATATGTATTTATGTATGATATTTGTAATTCTTTTATTCTTCTGTAGTCTGATATCTGTATCACAAGTATTTTAAGTTAATTATGTTGGAGTCAGGATATCGTATAGGGTGTCCTGGGAATTTAATATTATTATTTGACTATTTGTTTTGATCGTGTGGCCGTGAGGTACCGGCAGAGTAGAATACCTCCCCCTGTACCCTGGTACCTGTCGTAAGAGGCGACTAAGGTGCCGGAGCCGATAGATAACGGCGATATATCTAACCAAAACTGCGCAACTGAAACGCACAGGGCGAGGATGTGCAGCAGCATCTCCGTCGCGAAAGCTGCGCTCTGCGATTGCTGACACGTTTGCCCAGCGCGGTAATTATGGGCAAAACTCCCCCTTTTTTGGGGAGGTCTATGTCCAGCAGTGGACTTATAATGGCTGGAATGATGATTTGTTTTGACAAACTGTACCAAAACATATCAAAACGAAAATTTATGACTGCAAATTCATTGAAAGATAATCCTTATAAATATTATAAATGCTAAAATTCATGATGTATGGGTGTATGTTTGTAACTCTCACTCTGAAACGACTTAACAGATCTGGCTAAAACTTTGCATTGCATTAATAGTCTGGAATAACATATAGGCATATTTTATCCCAAATCTTGTTCCTATGGGATAAATTTGTTATTATATTCTTGTCTTTGGAATTCAGTCAATTGTTTGCACAGTATAGCTGATAAGTATGCTGCGATGAAGATCGCGCCAACAAAGTCACGGGTGAAAAACTAGTTTGCGCTAAATCTATACGTGTATTGATAGCTGAAACGTGAAAATTAATACTGTTAATTTTAAAGTCGTGGGGTGCTGGTGGAGTAGAATAGTACCTACTCTGTACCAAGTATCGTGAGAGTATCGTGGCTAAGGTACCAGAATCGATACATAACGGTATATCCATTCCAAACAGTGTAGGTCAAATGCACAAGGCGCTCACTATGTCTGCCAACACGCTTTACTTCTTGCCAAGAGTAAGGCAATTATGGACAAAATTGCGCGTAGTTTTTGGAGGCATGGGCCTTCAAAAGAAAGGCGCAATACAAGGCTGGACATAGGTTCATCAGTGCTCTTCCAATGATGATGATGAAAGTTTATGTAGAGAAAAAGAGCTTAAATCATATTTTTTATACAGATGCACTTAAATAAATTAAATTGATTACAATTAACATGATATGAACTACTATCTGAATGTCATACTTAACATACATAAATGCTGCAAATATTGAAATTGTTTACACCTATGTTTATCAATAAATTATTAAATCGGATTGGAGTGGAGTGCAGTGGAGTTGTGGGCATTACGAGCTTATACTTATTTCTTTTGCGTATATTATGTTTTAAAATAAGCTGGAGTTAATAAAATAATCTTCTTTCTTCCTAAATCTTAGTTTCTAAAAAGGGTCCTATTATATTTGTTTTATACAAGCGGCCCACCTCGGATTCGCACTAGTGTCATGGTGATAACAAATTGGTTATTTTGGATTATCCCTAAGATAAAGATACACATTGTAAAAGTGTCTGATACTGTAGTACATTATTTTGATCTATCTCGTCGGGTTCAGCCAGCGTTTTTAATGTAAACTCAAATAATGTTTATTTACAAAAACACATTAGAAAATTAAAAAATGATCAGTGTTTTTTTACTCTATTTTGCATGTATATATATAAAACTTCCTCTTAAATCAATCTATCTATTAAAACTTCATCAAAATCTGTTGTTTTGTTTTAAAGATCCGAGAATACATAAAGTCAGACAGATTACAATAGCTATACAAGTAAATCTATTTGTTGTTCTATTTTGAGCTACACTGTTCTATAAAGCTATTTGTCCGTTCTGGAATCTTAGCCATCTCTTACGACACCTGGTACAGTTAGAGGTACTATTCTACTCTGCCAGTACCTCATGGCAGATTTGTTCTGTGTCTGGGTGTTATTTATATGTTTTAGTATGATATTCGTAAGTCCTCAGTTGTCTGATGTCCGTGTCACAAGTACTTTAAGTGACTTAACTCAGAGTCAGGTCAATGTATGAGATGTTGTATGAATTATTTATTTATTTATACCACGGGAATTTCCTGTATATAAACCGCTTACATATCCATTAGTGGACGTCCTACAGCCAATATAAATATGACAAATATTTCATAACATTTCTCCACGGTATAGAAATTTAAAAGCCTTTATTTAATAACGAGTACGGTCAGATTAGCATACCCTTTTTATATATATACAGTTATGACTAATGAAAAGCATAGGTTTTGTGCGTCGTTTGTCAAATAAGTCAGCGGTACATTTATCATGCGTTTTTACCTGGAGCGACGGGAGGAACGGGAGCGGTGGAATTGTTTGACCAACAGACGTCGGGGCCGTTTAACTTAACAATTTATCATTTTTGGTAAAATTTATGTATTTTTTTTTTCTATGACTATATCGTACACATTGTGGACATTGGTTATTGTATTATTTTTCTTTTTATTATACTACGTCGATATACAGCTTATAGATCCTCTTAATATCACAAGGATATCACTAGCGCTTCGCAAACCTTATGACTTGTGACAATAAAGGTATAATGTTACATTACTTAGTAATTTCACTGCCTGACTCTTTAGCGGTAGTAGTAGGTGGGAGTGAGGTACTCGTGCAAGCGACTATTGAATGAAAAGCTTTTCATTCTTCATGTATTAAAAGTATACTGTCGGATCGGCAATCTGAAAGCTTTAAAAGTCTAGTTAGTATTTTTCTGCAACTGTGACTCATGTAGTATATAAAAATTTAAGTTTTTGTATATATTCATAGATTAGTATAAGATGAAGCTGACATAAAGCCATGGAGTACAGACAGAGTAGAATAGTATCCTTTCCTGTACCTGGTCGTAGAAGGACACCGCCATCTGTCGGTTCCGGTACCCGACTAAGGTACCGGAACCGACAGATGGCGGTATATCCATCCGGAACAATGCAGCTCAAATGCATATGGCGGGGATAGGCAGCAGCATCCCGGTCGCGACAGTTACGCTTTGCTATTGCCAACACGCATGCGCAGTTCAGCAATTATGAGCAACATTTTACCTTTCCTGAGGAGGCCTATGTACAGCAGTAGACTTTTAATGGCTGGTATGATGACTGCTGTATTTCAATGGCCTCGTACGACACCTGCTACAGAAGAGGTACAATTCTACTCAGCCGTAATAGTGCTGTCCAGTACAGAAGTGCTGTGTTCTGAAGGCTTATTCTCACCTATCTCTTCCGCCAAATAGTAGTGTTCGCATTGCTGTATTCAGGTTTGAATGTTAAGAAAGTCAGTGAAATTACTGGGTACATGTGACATTATATCTTCAGTTTACAAGGCTAGAGTGCGTGAATAAGCTGCGGTCACGTTTACCATCAATCGGGCTATACTCGTATATGCGGACTTCATAATACAAAAAAAGGACACACCGAGATATTTTGAGGCTGGTACACTACACCATTCAAAAACTTCACCGACCTCATCGGCTATAAGTTTTTCGTGCTATCTGCATACCCACTCTTCAACAAATTAATACACTTTGCTAATTATAATTAATTAGTTAGATTTAAACTCCAACGTAAACTTGGGAAGTTCATTGAATTAAAAGCTTCTTCGAATGACTCGTGCTCTTTATCTATTGCTTTTAGTTAATTTATTACATGCATTAATTGCGATGGGCATTAGAAAAGGAGGGATCTCGAATTGAGACCACGTACTAGCAAACACAGAAATAAATGCATACAATCGGTTTTGATCAAATTACTTGAGAAGTCTATTTCAAACGGTAATGTTTGTCATACTTGTATGGAAATAATGATGGATATTTTATTTATTAGAGAGAACAAGAGCGTATTTATTAGCATACTAAAGTTCAATTAAACTTGCAGCGCACCGCCATTTCATCCGCGTTAAATTGTTATCTTTCATACTCTATTAGCACTACCTTTTACCCTCTAAAGGGATGATTTTTGAAAGACTATTACCACGTATTACATGAATTTCAATGAAGAACCTTTATACTGAATTTTAATTGAAAACAGAACTTTAAAAACAGTCAAGTTTCGTTCTACCTTTGAATACCCGTTATTACTGTTTAGTTAGACAGTTTTCAAAATTCCTTTCTCGCGTTATATTAAAAAACCTTGTTCAAAATTTAAGGTGCGTACTAACCCTTATTATTTAGGTCCTGCATTGAAATGTCAGTCAGTCAATTAGTCAACTTCTCCTTATATATTTATACTTAGACCTTAGACTTATATATACTTATACCTTAGACTACCAGCAAAGTAGCTCTGAACTAGGTGCCGTAAGAGGCGACTGAGGTATCGGTATCCACAGATGACTTAATAACCACCCGTAACAGCATAGCTCAAAAGGTGGAGATAGATAGCAGTATTTCCGTCTATCATGTCTGCCCTAATACTTACCTAAATGTAAATAAGTATTAGGAAAGAATTATGAACAAAATTCCTCCTCTTTTGGACAAATTCTCCCTCTTTTTGGGAAGCCTATTAATTCTGACTCCTCTGTTGTTTATTGTCCGTATCATTCATTTCGAAGTCAGGTTTTTGTGATGTCTGAAAATCTGTATACATTATCAATATCAAAAAAGTTAAAAAACTGGCTGTTAACAAGCCACCGCCGCTAAAGTTCCCGAGTGTCCGTTATCTCGCCGTTTGCGCCGCGCAATAGTTGTCAAATAAATTTTTGTGTAAACCCCAATAACAGTTTGCCGGTGTCGCTTGTTCTAATTAATTTCGCGAGGAGGGTCCTCTAAGAAATATTGCGCCGTTATCTGTCCTCGTCGGCTACAGTTGCACTAGTTTATTTTATATGGCCTCGGATTCCTGATGTTTGGTTAAGGTTGGTTGACGAGCCGTACAGAGCAATGTTTGAGAGCATATCCATCTAAACATATAAATAAAATTGGAGTGTCTGTTTGTAATTCATAAAAAAGCAAGCTTAATGTTTATTGTGAGTCTGTTTGTTTGTTACGGCTTATGTTTAAAACGGCGTAACGGATTTTAATGCGACTGGCGGATAGCTGTTGTGACTAAGGCTTCTTTCTTCCTCAGATTAACGAAGGCAAAATCACAGCAGGTATAGCTAGTTTATTTGTTCTTACACAAACAAAAAATATAAGCAAATCATTGGGTACCAGTAAAGTAAAAGAGTACCTCCCTCTATATCATGTATCGTAAAAGGCCACTATGATACCGATTTGAAAAGTTTTTTCACCGTTAGAAAGCTACATTATCCTCGGGTATATACTATATTATTATTGTTTTAATTAGGGATTTGTAATACCTCTCATAGTGCAACCCAAGTTTGTAAAAAGTGATCCAAATAATTACTTACATTGCGTTGCAAAACTTATTGATGTAGCCAGAGACTATAGATCTCCACTTGCTACTACTATCTTACTTGGCTCTACCAAATGCCCTGCCCACTGCCACTCCAATTTTACCAACTTTTATTGAAATTTTTGAAATAGCCATGCGAAGCCGGGTTGAGCCGCTAGCTGTCAATATTTAATTACACTGTACAGGGATAAGCTATCACTCCGTGAAATTGAAGGCACACATTGAATTAACCCGAGCTGACTGCATTATTATCTCTCAGCAACATGTCTCAGCCACGATCTAGATTGGTAGGAAATTACTAGTGGCTTCCTGCTTGATATTGTTATGAAGTTAACTAGGTGCCAGATGGACATTGTTAATAACATTAATACTGCCAAATCTGGAGGATGCCAGCTTATGCTTGGTATAATATTGTGCAGATATATTTGTTTTTATATATTCTAATGGAAGTTTGAGAGTTGAAGCAATATAAATAACCAGCTTCAATGTATATTATCTTAATTATTATTGACATTATCATTACGATCCTGATAAATCTGAACTAATGCTAGCATCAATATTGCCGTTTTTACATATTCTACTGGATTTTCTAGAGTTTAATTAGTATGAATCACATTATATAACTTTATAGTATTATCTTTATCATCATTAATATTATCATAATGCTACTGTTAAATTTTCAGTAATATCAGCTTCTGCTAGCAATAGCATTGTGCAAGTATATTGCTATTTTTACATATTCTAATGGAATTTTCAGAGTTTAATTAGTATAAAAGATAATATCCAGATTTATTGTTTTATCATCATCGTCACCATTGCAGTCGTAGATCATCCACTGCCTGAAATATGTCTCCCCGAAAAATCAGGAGTTCTTATGAAATTTTTCAAGTAACATAGATTAGCGACGGAAATTAGGTAAACTTGCCCTACTTTTTAAAAAACGGTCTTAGTCGATTTTTACGACACCAGGTACAGGAAGGAAGGTACTATTCTTTTCAATCTATACACCAGGTTGATCCTGAACGTATGATTTTAGCCTGCATCATGAAGTAGTAATAAAAATGTATAAGCTCAAAATGTAATTATAAATTTGCTTTAAAATTGAGTAGTAAATACAGCCTTATATACTTCTCAATTTTGCGACGAGGGTGCTGCTGTCCACCATATGTACATATACCATATGTTGGTACCGGTACCTAAGGCGCTTCTTACGACACCTGGTAAATAGGGAGCTACTTTTTTACTCCGCCGGTACACATATTTTTATTTATATAGTTGCAAAAATATGTTTACTGTATCTTGAACAATTTTTCAAATGGCTTTAAATCCCATTTTATAGGCCGCTATAACAGTTGTTTTTATGTGTAGTGTGTGCGTTAATATTAGGATAAAATTTATGCATCTGTCTGTCTATCTGTCCAGCCTATATATGTAGCCACTTTGTATAAATTGAACTCTAAGTAAATAAAAAAAATCAAATGATCTATAGTAGAACGTATAATATCTGTTTTAATATACAATGTTTTGTTTTAAAAAATAGTGTCTAATCACTTTTTTCTAAATAAATGTCTGTATAATAGACATTATCAACGAAAACAAAAGACGCCGGTCATTTTCGTAAACATTCTTTTTAATAACACAAAGCAGACCCGAAGAGTAATTACCTGTGTAATTACAGCTGTAATTTCAGTGTTATTAGGCCCTGCTAGCTGTCCCTGCAATTATGCAAAGTGGTTCGGTAAAGACCGAAATACTAGAGTCTTGTCCAAAAATTTCCAACATACTAGTATGTGCCTACCAGTTACATTTGTGGTGGAAACTTTTTTTTTTAATAGAGACTTCGATGACTTATGCCAAAATACTACTAATATTACTAATATATATCTATAAAGTTTTATAAATTGAAAAATGTTCAATTAATATTGGATACTAGTAGCGCCCCACGGTTTCATCCACGTTAAGTTATCCTCTAACTTTGTGTCATTTATGCCTTTCTCTATAAGTGGTCTATGTAATACTGGATTTTCTGTCTTCATAGTTGTAGTGACAGAAATATCAACGCAGGGCCTACCCTGCGTTGATATTTCAGTCAGTAAGTCATGCAGCTCCTCTAAATATAAATATAAATAAATATAAATAATATTTACTAGAAAAAGTTCAACTCATCCTAACCTTCAGGAGTGAAATTAATACCGGAACTGCCCTACTGATAAATTACCAACAACTTAGTAGATACTTCGATTTATTTTGTGCTGAGAAAACAGCAATATCCATTTAATGTGGGTATTTACTAATTAATTGTTGTTAAATACCATTACTTTGGCGGCATGATGGTAGATATCCTTATGCGCCAGGGTCCAAACCCACGACAAACATTTATACTCGTATGTGTTTGTTCTGTGCCTGGGTGTGAAAGATATATCTATGTAAGTATTATATTTGTAATTCCTCTGTTGTCTGGTGTCTATAACACAAATACTTTAAGCGACTTATCTCGTAGTCAGGTCAATATATGAGATTTGGTAAAAATTTATATACTTATTATTTTTTTATAGTTATACTCGTATATATTTTTATATGTGCCAAAAGTGCACATAATGTTATCTACATTATTTAGAACGCGTTCGAAATATTAATCTATGTATAATCTGGCGCCGGTCTCTACATTTGGCAGGCAAATGACGAACCAAATTGGCTTAAGGAGATCATGCAATATGCAAACGCATGCTTCCCCTCGCTCCGTTTAATATTGGGATACATAACTCTAATTTATTAAGATAGGATAGAAGGGTAGATGATACAACATTATAGAAGACCTTTGATAAATATTATACAGGTTAATACTTTATTATATTGAAAGAATGGTTCCATTTATGTTTTAAACGAGACAGCAGAAATGCAGAGACATAATAATAATAAATTATAAATAAATAAATTCCCTCAACATCTCACACATCGCGTGACGCCGTGGTTTGTCGCTTAAAGCACTTGTGTTACGGATATCAGACAATAAAGGAATCATCAAATGTAATACATAAATTTATTATTATAAATGCAGACACACGACGAACACAAATATCGTCATGCAAACATTTGCCGTGGGTGGAGAGTTCGGAATCGCTACCATCTGCGCCATCGGGCCCGTCAAGTTGCAGTTAGGTACCTTAAATTGGATAGTTATACCGCCATCTATCGGAATCCGTTTGAATATTTTTATTTGTTTTATATATACCGGCGACTTGCACTCTAGAATAAGGCAAAATTAAAGACAGATCTCTGTTATCGAACTATACTTTGCTGCCGACAAATGATCCGCAAAATTCACTTAGACTGGCTCATGCAATATGCAAACGTACGCCTCGCTCCATCGCACTGGATGTTGCGTTGGATACTATAAGGTATCTCCAACTGAATTGAACTCGAACAAAACCATGTCTTGATAAATCTTAACCACTTAAGGACAAACAGCAGCATTTGCATTAAAGTGTTCAAGTTTAAATGGTGAAAGCGGCAGTGAAATTCCTAGGTAATGTGACGTAACTTCTTCTAGTGTATGAGCTGCGTTGACTCTTAATATCACGTATAGCGTATGCTTGTTTGTCAAAATTTATACGCCGCCCAATACGACTGATTTTAGACCTAACCTAAATTTGCGCATTTTAGGAACATCGCACCGCTTAACGCTAGACCGACGCCAAAGCGTATATAAGAGATGATGAGGCCGATCCCACAATCCCATGACAGGCTTCGAACCTAAGATAGAGCAATGATGTAGAATCGACAATTCTAAGAAGTACAACCGCTTCGCGCCTCTGGTCTAACGTGAAAGAAAATGCCTTTCTAAATGAAGCTACAGGTATAAAAACGACATTGGATTAGATTTTTAATTTTTGCCGATCCTGATTGCGCAGGTGGTAGTAGCGATCCTATGATGTGCGCCAATGCTCGTGGGTTCGATCCCCACCAAGGACAAATATTTATACGATGATACATAAACTTGTTGTGTATCTGGATGTAAAATATAAATATTTAATTATTATATTTGTGATCCCTCTGTTATCTGATTACCGTAATACAAGTGCTTTAAGTGACTTATCACGGAGTCAAGTCAATATATGAGATGAGAGTCAGATGAATATATAAGATGATTTATGAATTTATTATTTATTATAGATATCTTATATGTTTGATTAAAGGAAGTAGATACAAAAGTAATACGATTTATATTACTTGTAATTCAAAGTATCTAGTATCGGTAGTACAAAGATAGGGCTGGTGAAAAGGTAGCCCTGAAAAGGTGAAGAAAAGATCGTGCTAATTGTCAAACGACCGACAATAATGACATATGCCTTTGACTAATTAATTTAGTCAAACACACACTTTAAATTAGAAAAGATATTATCAGCGTATTTTTTATATCCACAACTCCTCCTGTTTTTTTGTTTCATACCAGAACCTTCACCTGGCATTAACAAATAGGAAAAAAAATAGCTAAATTGGTCCAGTCGTGACTAAAGAATAATAATAAACGAGCGTTTATGAAAGGACTAATGCGAGTAAGGGAAGCGAGAGAAGTATGCCGAGATCGTAACAAGTGGAGATCTATAGTCTCTGCCTACCCCGAAGGAACGTAGGCATGATGTATGTATGTATGTGACTAAAGGATATGAACAATGCATTGGACGAAGTTACATGATTGCATGCAGAACACGGCGACCAACTTTTCGAAAGTGAAAAAAGGAATAAAAACACATTCTTAAATTTACAATATTTATCATCATCAACATCATATTAGCCAGTGGATATCCACTGCTGGATATAGGCCACCCGAGAAATGGAGAATTATATCCGCAATTGCCGCGCTGGGCATGCGTGTGGACAATCGCAGAGTGCAGTTTTCCCGAAGAGGACACTGTTGCCTATCCCCGCCCTGTGTAATTGTGCTTCATCAATCTGGACCACCATCTGTCGGTTCGGGTACCTTAGTCGCCTTTTACGATATCTTGATACTATTCTATCCGGCGGTACCCCACGGCAATATTACAATATTATTTTCCAAGTATTTAACGCACAAATTCTACAGCAATACAAACCGAATAACATTCATATACGACGCCGTTTCCTTAATTACATGTCATCAACAAACCGCCATATTTAAAATATTCAACGTAATTAAAGAGGGACAGGTAAAAACAGTGGTCGGCCATTTTGTATTTCATAATCTCCTATATATAACGTGACCATACGTTTCGCTTTTGACGGGACAGTAAATTTACTGACTAACAATATAAAAACTAATTTGAATAAATTTAATACTCATAATAAAACTACTCTTTTAAAGGCTTAAAAACGTGGTTCCGCCTCTCTAGCCGACTTTCATGATACCTGATACAAGAGCATTTGATACTGTCCCTGTCTTATGCGCTGTAGGTCGTGTTTTCGATTCCAGAATAAACGTCAATGTAATGAATTAAATCACTGTTGTATGATCTTTTTAACACAAATGCATAAAGCTCGCAGTCAGGTCAACGTATGTTATGTTAACTATATTTATTTAGGATTTTTAGCATGCTTACTGTATTTGCTATTTGCTATTTGATGTTTAAGATGCACATGGCATCTCTAACTTTAAATTAAGAACTTTGTATACCATACTACTCAACTATGTATACCATTGTTTTTAAGAATTTTGTATATCATTGTACTTAAAAACTTTGTATACCATTGTACTTAAGAACTTTGTATACCAATGTACTTAAGAACTCTGTATATCATTGTACTTAAGAATTTTGTATACCATTGAACTTAATAACTTTGTATACCA
>JACJUM010002279.1:1971397-2000856 GCA_020976665.1 Heortia vitessoides | reverse complement strand
TTGTATACCACAGTACTTAAGAACGTTGTGTACCATTATCCTTAAGAACTTTGTATATTATTGTACTCAGGAACTTTGTATATCATTCAACTTAAGAATTTTGTATACCATTGAACTTAATAACTTTGTATGCCACTGTACTCAAGAACTTTGTATTTTATCTCACTGGAACTTAAAAACTTTTTATGCCATTTTTTTACCGCAAGTAAAGAATTATAATATTATTATTATCATCTTCATCATAATCATCATTGTAGTCGGAGAATTCCCCTGTTTAGATAGGCCTCCCTAAAGAGGGGGAATGCATAGTAATCGCAGAGTGTAGCTTATAAGAGAATGCTGGTAACGACTTGTTGTGAGAATTTATATTTAATAATAATAATAAGCTTAATATTTATACAATATCTAGAAAATAACTATACCATATTTACACAATATCTAGAAAACCATACCAAAAAAATTGAGCAAATATCAAGATCCTGCAGTCGAACTCAAATCCCAGTGGGGAGCGAAAACAGTATATACTCGTATAGTACCAAAAATAATATCATCGATAAGACTAATACCTCAATTATTATCCCAATGCCTCCATACGTTATTTATACCACCATGTGTGGTACTCTATCTTCTTTTAAAAACCACTATACTAAACAAATGTCGCATCACAAGAAAACTCCTTTCCTCTTCCACTGGCTCCGGTATATTTTCCATTTATACTTAAATTCTCTGCTTGATCACGGCCCACTTTAGTTGCCAACGTCACCCTCTTTAGAGGAGAAAAAAAAATAAATGAAATAATACTCTTTATTTTCCACAAAACATTAAATAAAAACAACGATAAAAAAAATACAATTTATATGACAATTGGCGGCCTTATCGCTCAAAGCTATCTCTTTCAGGCAACCTTTGAATGAATATAAATTAATAAAACGTAATAAAGCAGTACGATATATAATAAAGTTAAATAAAAAGAAAATAAAGTAAATTTAATAATAAATCTATATATATATTAATATGACAAAACTTACACACAAATAAATACCTAAATATAACTAATGTTTTCATTAAATTTACAAAATAACAACATACTTATTTAAATAATTAATGCTGAAGTTTCTATTCATCAAGCAGTCGTAAACACATTAGTCGAAAACTATTATTCTAGTCTTAAGAGACTGAAGATGTTGCAATGTCTGAACGCTGACCAGCCATGTTGGAAGTAGTTTTTCCATATCATAATTTTTCCTTTTCATGTGCGATCTCCAAGATCGAATTTAACTTTATTAATAAAATAAGGAACAGCGTTAATGAATGTTCACTAAGGGTAATCACTAACACATGGACAGCGTTAACTTTTATGTAGACTTTTTTATGAAGTACAATACTAGTACACTATTATGATAGTTTTTCAGCGTTTTCAATGTAAACGCAAAAAAGCATATTTATTTACGACATCACATTATACATATAAGCCTTCTCCTTGAATCAGTCTATCTATTACAAAAAAACTGGATCAAAATCTGTTGTGAATTTCTAAGTATCTAAGCATACAGAGAGACAGATAGCAGGAACTTTGTTCAATTCAACTCGTATGTAGTGATATATTTTAGGATAGAAAATATTAACGGAAAATTATATTCGATAATATCCCATTTTTTAAGAAAAATAAATGGTCACGACACCCGTTCAGCGTTTCAGCTATAACCTTACATATACACCCTCCCCCTCCCCCCAAATGTCCACGTCCAAAAATGTCGCCGCAACAATCCGAAGGGTCCACCAGTCCGGGCGAGATTCCTTCCATTATGTCCGTAATCACAGAGAGAATGCGCCTCACCATTAAAGGGTGGGACATTGAGTACATTCGGCACGTGATGGGTTAATTGAAAACAGGTGGACAAATATTCTAGGACGGCGGAATATGCATGTTATTTGTGTAATTTCCCGTTTTCGAATGATCCCGTGAAACCACATTTTCTTTGCCGCATCTCTGAGTCATGTTTATGCAGCATATCGCTCGGTTTTAATTAACCACGCCAATGTGATGTCATGTAAATGCACCGACATATGCCCTAATACAAGCAAATGTAACCGTGGGAGGCTAATGATGCTAGTAAATATATATATATATATATATATATAAATATTATGAATGAAAACATTTTCGACGTTTTCGGGGTTTCGCCCAATAATTTCCCCGCTGGGCAGTGGTTACATTTACAGGGCGCAACTTTGCGACGAAGTTGACGCTACCCATCCCCGCCCATTGCATTTGAGCCACGCTTATAGGTGTAACGCCATCTGTCAATTCCGGCATTTCAGTCGTCTCCTACGATACCTGGCACAGGGGGCGGATAATATTCTATTTTGCCGGTACCCCATGGCCTTGGGGTAGCCTATGTTTAACAGTGGACGCCCTACTGCAAATATATATGATAATGGCGATAAATGAAAACATATTACCGTACATGCTTTCTGCCCGTAACTTTGTCCACGAGGTCTTCATTGCTTACCTTAGAAACTCTGGTTATCCTCATAGTCTATGTGTTACTCCAGGCTATATATAACCCTGTATCAAATTTTATCCAGATCTTTCATCCAGTTCAGTCGTTCCAGCTTAAAAAAGGAACAAACTATATATAATAGAAAACATCCAAACTCAGCAACCATTGTAATATTAGTACGAATACTTAGGATAAAGATAACGTAAAAAAGACATTTTAAAAACAATCCGTATTACTCATTCATTGGTTCCTTTAATTAACTTAAATTATATTAAAATAATGAGTATTTTTATTTATTTAAATTTATTGCACAAAATGTTACGAAATGTACAAATGGCGGACTTAATGCCAGATGGCATTGTCTCCTAGTCAACCATTACACAAAACAGAAAAAAAATATATATATAGTGGTGCAGGCAATATATATACAAAATAAATAAACGTGGCATACATATTTGTATAGATAAACGCAATAAATGCATATGATATATAACACATATATATATATATATAATAACGTACATCAGAAATAGGGTTATAAAGTATGTATATCCAGGACAAATAGTCCAATTAGGTAAGTCTAACTTCAAGAAAGAGGTCAATCGCCAAATCCAACTCGGCTGAGCAGCGTTAGGAAAACTGCAAAATATCTTCTCGTCCGACATACCTCCGTGCCCCAAGTCGAAAGTTTTCGACCAATGTATGTTATCAGTGATGACCTATGGCAGCGAAACTTGGTCTCTTAACATTGGCCTTATTGGCCAACTAAAAGAAGCTCAACGAGCAATGCTCGGAGTTGCTTTGCGCGATCGAATCAGAAATGAGGATTTTCGTAACAGAACCAAATTTCCCGGCGGATTAGTAAGTTGAAGTAGAGGGCAGGGCAATTGGTACACAAAACCATTGGCCGATGGGATCGTAAGGTTTTGGAATGGAAACCATGTACCTGCAAGGGCAGCTTAGGGCGTCCACCCGCAAGATGGATCGACGATCTGACTAAAACCGCAGGATCGCGCTGGACGCAAGCCGCATACCATTGATCCTATTGGAAATCACTTGGAGTGGCCTATGACCAGCAGTGGACGCCTTGCAGCTGATATGATGATGATGATAATGATGATGATATACTATTTACTAAACAACATAATATACATACATAAAAACACCTAATCGCTCTATAGTAAACTGTTCACCTATGTGTAGATCTATAACGTTCCTTTACACAAATGACCCGACAAACGTCTGCGGTATCCGCGGCATGTATGCATTCCGTAGAACGAAACGCCCACGTTCAACCAGATTACTGGCTGATGGACACGCATTCCCTTGCGGTTGGTGTGGTCACCCGCCTACGAACATAGGGATAGGAGGTAGAGATAAGTAAATAATTTACATAATATCTTATACTCCACACTTAACTCCGAGGTAAGTCGCTTAACGCTCTATCCTATCTAGTACGCCAAAGGTTGTGAATTCCATCCTCACCCAGAACAAGTATTTATATGATGTTATTTGTGTTTGTTCCGTGTCAGGGTGTATATGTATTTAATTATTATTTTTATGATTCATCTGTTGTCTGATATCCGTAACACAAGTGTTTCAAGCGACTTATTTCGCAAGTGCAAGACACAAAACAAACAAAAATAACAGTCTTATAAATGTTCGTCGTATGTGGAGAAGTCGCACAAGATAGAGACAGTACGGAATGCGCAATAGGCCTGTCAAATTTGGTAGCTAAAAATTTGTAGGAGACTAACAAACATCACGCCTGTGATACATCGAGGTAGGCAGAGACTGTGGATCTCTATTTGCTATCTATACCTCTCTCACTTTCCTTACTCGCATTAATCTTTTTATACGCGCTCGCTTATTCTTGGTACTTCTGGCTTAAATACATCTTCTATCTGGTTATGTTTGCCCCGTTCGTTCTACACCACAATTATTCTACTGTCAGCCATCCTTTCTACATGTCCAAACTATCTCAATATTCCTATTGGTACTGTTGTGACAAAAACATTTTTTACGCTATATGATCTTTTTGCCCATAATTGCAATGCCGTGCAGGCCAAGTGGAAATCAAAGAGCGTATCTTTGCTGTTTTCGTTTTTCTCTTCGCCCTGTTGCATATTTGCTACATCTTTTCTTCCCGTACCGAAGCCATCTCTTACGACACCTGGTAAGTGAAGTACAATTCTACTCTACCCCACTTGTAGAGTTACTAGTAAGTACCTCACTTGTAGAGCTTAATAATAATAATTTATAAGCATTAAAAAACTTAACAAACAAACTACTTTGCTTTCAAAATATCAGTATGTATAACTGTTTAAAATTAGGTGATTTTTTTTATTTTTTATTATGTAGTCAGCAAACTAGCATATGATTCACTTGATTGTAAATGTTTTGAAAGCTAGTATCATCATAAAGATATCACTAGCGTGTCGCCGACCCTGGGAACTGAAGATTCTATGTCACATTAACCCAGTGATTTCACTGCCTCTTTCACCCTTTAAACCAGAACACAGCAAAGTGAACACTACTATTTGGCGGTAGGAATAGCTAAAAGTAAAGTTCCAAAGCAGACGAACTTTGTAAGAGGTATATCTCATAACTATTCTGCATTTAATTACTTGAAGATAATTTTGTATCAATATTTACTAGAAAAAAACTAATTTGTTTGTCTCAGGTGTCAGGACTCGAACCTGCATCTTTCCCATATCAAGGGACTGCAGTACTATTGTGCTACCAAGACCTTACCGGACAAATCGAATTTTTTCTAGCCTTCTTAATATCATCTTAAATATAATTCATTTTCTGTGCATTAATTCTCTCAAAGTAGATAATTTTCATTCTGTAACCGAAGATAACCTCTACTGCTTACATAAAAAGCGGAACAAAATCATAGGGTGTAAATCGCTCCGCTCATTACCCTGCAATATACCTGTGTCAATTTTCAGTAGCTTCTAATAGAAACTACGCGCCACATTATTAGTACTAAGTTTTGTATTCAGAGTATACTAAAAGCAAAACTAAATAATTGATCTGTGTATCATTCATTGCAATTATTTATTTACTTTACATCTTTAGACATTTCATTTTCTTTGACATCCGGCGTATTTTGTTTTATATTTTAAATTTATGTGCTATGCTATGTATGTATATAGCTATATATTGAACATGATAAAAAACGCGGGCAGCTGTAACACAGTTTAATACTAGCACAGCTGCCGACAAACACTACATAGATGGTTGCATTGTATATTCATATGTATTAATTATGTCTGGATTGTCATATAAATATTCTGTTGTCTTGACTCTAAGTGAAATAGTTTAAAACACTTGTGTTACAGATATCAGACCACAGAGGAAATACAAAAAACATATGTATAACGTATAAATGAACAGACGCAGAACAAACACAAATGTTTATTACATAAATATTAGCCCTGGGTGAGAATCAAACCCTGATCCTTGGTGTATAAGACAGAACCGCTGCTGAATGCACCATCAGGCCAGTCATTCTGATGTTTATATACTCGGATATAAATTATTTCTTGATGCTGGTGTTAATGAAAAAATAAACAAAAAACCCGCGGTCGCGAAAGCGTCACTGAAGCCTATAGACGCTGTCACTTGCGCGTTGCAAACCGTATTGTTCGAAGATGTTTTGTCACATTACGTAGTAATTAAAAAAAATAACTTCCCCACTCGTCACAAAAATACATAATAATGCGAACACTATTGTTTTACGATTTTTAGGTAAGATTGAGGTACCAATGCAGAAGACCTTTGTAAGAGGTCTACTTTAGGTATCCCTCTAATAATCCATGGAAATCTCTTCATAACGCCCATGTCCAATAGTAGACATCTTTTATCACGTTCAAATATCAGAACTGGCATTAGTTATTTAAAGCTCTTATCAAAACTCGAAGCCTCGGAGAAATCCATTTCATAAATACAAACACATGGTTCTATCTATATTCTGGACACTTCCTAGACAAGTTCCCGTTCTAGATACAAGCCCTGTTAAATCTTTAGACAGGCAGTGTTGCCTCCGTGCCTTTAACAGACGTTTGTGCCGTGCAGGTATTTCTGCTCAATTGGTTGATTCGGTTATGTACTTTGCTGGAATTTACTTTGTGGTGCCCGTGATGTAACCAGTGTAGTTATATTGAAACCTCCTTATTTGTATGGAAAGGAAATTTGTGTCCCTAATTAATAAGAATTTGATGAAAAAGTAGACTTCAGACTAATTAGGTACCTCATCCAAAAAAATTTAGTCCCTAATTATATAAAATTTTATCAGAGAGTAGACTTCAGACTTTTTAGGTCCTACCTTATATAAAGATTGTCTACATTGATACTTCACTCTCATCTATTTCTATCACCAAATAGCAGTTCGTATTGCTATGTTCCACATAAAAGAATGAGAGAGTAATTACTGAGTAATGTGACATAGTATACTGTAGTCACAAGTTTGGTAACGCGCCAGTGATCAATCTAAAGTGAAATTTGATAAACTTTAAAAATTTTACTAATATACTTTTTTTATTTTTACTAGTACAATTTATGTATATATAACAAACGTATAGGTTAGCTGTTGCGTATCACTTCGCTTGCGTAGAATGAAATTTATATTTATTCATATCTAGCCGTGTCCGCAACTTCGTCCGCGTGGAATAGTTTTTTTTTTTTGGTACCATACCTTTTCACCTTAACTTATATAAACTTTGAATGTCATGTTTTTAAATCGAATCAATGGCTTGAAAAATAACGAAAAACATCACTGTTTTCGTATTAAAAATAGCCTATGTCCTTTCTCAGAGTCTAAGGTTTTTCAGTGCCAAATTTCATCAAAATCGGTTTAGAGGTTTGAGCGGGAAAGCGTAACAGACTGGCAGACAGACAGAGTTACTTTCGCATTTATAATATTATATATAAGTAGGGATTGTATTTACTTGGACTAAAGCTAAGATACGCAATCCCGTAAAGATGAACGTTGTAGTAAGTTTTTCATTTTGTGAGTTGGTTATTTATTTATATTTGGTTACTATTAATAAAAAATCTGTGTATTTCGGGTAACTCTTCCAAGATGGTCCCGATGATGCAAATGGATTCTATCTGGATCACGTGATGAGCCTATTATAAACTTAGTATTAAGAATCGTCTGGTGCCGGCAGACAAGTAAGACACTTAATTACCAATTTGTTGAAATGACTCTTATAACGCCATGAGGTTTCCAGAGTCATTACATCGTTAATTTGTGTAATATTGTAATAAGCAAATCTATACTTATAGATTTTTTGTTGTTTTTAGCTATTTTAAAGTGAGAGGCCAATTTAAAGTAAAATATTTTGTCGTTGCAATAAATGAATGATATATATCTTTATATTCAAATGAACTATATCAATCTTTTCGCTTGACTGAGTACTGTGTCCTAGTAAATAAAAATAGTTTCTTAAGTAAAGTGAAAACTTATATCTTTCGCTCATTTTGATTTACTTCAGTAACACGTCTATGCCATTTCCCGCCAACATTGCGTGGGACGCCTCACGTGAATCCTATCCTATAACTCTCGTATGTTTTATGTCGCCTCCTGTTTCAATATTTCGCCACATTTTTCGCAAGGAATAATTTTTGCCAACTCTAACAATAGCTGCGTACGCTTAATAACTGGAATTTACGGGCTTGTTAATACAAGTTCCCGTGGGAACGCTTTGGGGTCCGTTTTCCCTCGAAATTACAGGAAACTTTTGATGGAATAAAGAAGTAGGGTACTAATTAGTAGTTTCATGCATGAAAATGAGTTTTATATTTTCGTTTTGTGCTTTGTTTTTTAAATTCATATTTTTTTTGTAATGAATATTTTTTTCTTGTCGCCATTATAATGGCCCGCGTTGTTCCTGTACCCAAAATCATTACACAGTATAAAACAAAGATGCTTTCCGCCCTCTATCCCTATGATTAGATGTTTAAAACTACCCAACAGATTTTGATGCGATCTTTTAACAGATAGAAAATTTCAAGAGGAATTTTCTATGAACAATTTGTGTATAAAAGAATAAAAAATAAATTTTAAAAGCCAATGTGATGTCGTAATAATTTCTTTTGTGGTTACATTGCTAACGCTGGCTGTACTCGACAAGATCGATCAAGTACAGTACTACAGCATGAAAAGGTCCACAAAAGTCCGCTGTGGAATATATCTATCTTTTAGGGATAACCCACAATAGCCTTTTCTATCTTCTAAAAATAATAAAAGTAGCCTAATTTACTTTTATAAATCAGCTATCAGCAAGTAAAAATCCCGTGAAAATCCGTTTCGGAGATTACCCCAAACAGACATACAGACAAACTGACAAAAATGTAAAAAGTAATTTTGTTTTATACAAACAGACATATAAATTTTATTATTTAAAGATAAAATATATGTGTCAGTGAATTTGTGTATGTATTTAATTATATCATCATACCAGCTATTGAAAGTCCACGGCTGGATAAAAGCCTCCGGAAAGGTAATTTTTTGCCCGTAATTGCCGCGCTGGATAATCGCAGAGTGTAGTTTTCACGACGGGGATGTTGCTCCCCATTGCCACTGTGCATTTGAGCTGCACTACTGGGATGGATGTACGGCCAACTGTCGTTTCCGGTGCCTAAGTCGCCTCTTACGACACCTAGTGCAGTAGGAGGTACTATTGTACTCCGCCGGTACTTTACGGCAAATTATGTATATATAATTATATTTTTAATAAAGGCTATACTATAATGAGTATAATATAATAATTCAAAAAGCTAATTTAGGGGCGCTATATCAACGCGCCAATGCGGCTTCGGCGATTCTGTAATCTTCCTATTGCGTATAAGGTCGAGGGGTCGAGCCTTTTGAACAAACCATTAAGTGATGGACATGTGTGTATCTGTATCTTAGCCTAGAACATACATATGCTGTCTCTAGTTGTTAAATATATATTAAGGTATTATAATTGTAATAATATCTTTGTTGTCTGATGTCCGTAACACAAGTGCTTTAAGCGACTTATCTCAGAGCGAGATTAATGTTTAAGATGTTGTATTAATCTTTTGTACATATTGATTTCATCTTAATTTGCTTCTCTAGTTAAGTCATGATCAATTAATTGATTAGACCCCTTTTGTTAAGTACCGTGAAATACTTGTGTTTCCGATATCTGATATGAAGGAAAAACAAATATAATACTTAAAAATATGTATTTAAATACAAAACAAACAAATGCTTTTGCAAATTGTCCTGGGTGGAAAAAAAACCCATCACCCCTGGCGACAAGTTACTCTATCTCACCCCAGTGAGAATAAGAGTAGAGTTTATTAAAGTATCTATGTAAATGCATATATTCATTAACTGACTGTACAAGAAGCGACTGAGGTACCTGTACCGACCAATGGGCTAAATTCCTCTGTCTATATCCAAACAGTGGACGTCCATGGTTGACATAATGATGGTGGTGATACATAATGCATATCATCATCATTATTATCGTCATCATCACCATCATTACCATTGCCTTCTTAAAAAGGACACAAATATCAATATGTCCAATAAGAGGCACCAATTGCCCACAACAATAACACTATAATTACACAGTTTTTCAAATGTGTTGTATTAAGCATTGAAAATGCCAGATTGCTTTATTCACAGTAAATTTTTTTTAAATCAACTCGACGAAGGTATTACCTTGTTATATACTTTTATGTCGACCAAGTCTAATAAAAAACCACCACCAGATAATAACCTATTAGGTAAACCCCACAGAACTTTTGAATCCAGCAGTAGACTTCCGGGTACTAAAAGAAAATAAAAAGTGAAAAGCAAATATCTAAACCAATATCAGCATCAAAGGAAACCAACAGCGATGAAAAACTTAAAATACCATTATAAAAATAATTTCAAACCTGAACAAGACTGCCAACATAAACACAATCTTAAAAATACTTTCCCGCAAGAAAATATCACAACATCTCTATTCAAACAAAGTGGGAATAGCGGGGACGCGGAAGAACGTAAATATTAAACTAAGGGCGATATTAAAATGTTCGGGTAAAGAGTTTTTAGAGCTAGTTTCAAATTAAAGCGAGCGGGACCTTCGCCACAGCCACCGAACGGGGCACAGGGAATGAAAAGCATAGGATAAGGCACAAATATTTATTTACTTAAGCACAATTTAATCACATTTTTATCATAGAGTACCGATAGTAGAATTTACCTGCAAGTGTATTTGGTGTCGTAATAGGCTTCTGAGGTACTGGAGTCGACAGATGGCGGTACAACTATCCAAAATAACGTAGCTCAAATACACAGGGCAGAAATGGGCAGCAGCATATTTATCATCATTATCATAGCAGCCATATAACGTCCACTGCTGGACAAACGACTCCCCAATATTTGACGGGCCCAATGACGCAGATGGTAGTGATTTTATCTTGCGCGTCCGGGGTCATGGGTTCGATTCCATCCAAAGCAAATATTTAAATGATGATATTTGTGTTTTTTCTCTGTCTGAGTGTTAAATATATGTATTTAAGTAGTATATTTGTGATTCCTCTGTTGTCTGGCGTCCGTGACACAAGTGCTTTAATTGACGTATTACGGAATCAGGTCAGCTTGTTGGAATTTATATTAAAAAAGGAGATGTTACCCATAATTGCCGCGCTAGGCAAACCAGGTGGAACAATCATAAAGCGTAGTTTCGCGACGGGAATGCTGTTGCTTATTTACACCCTGTTGTATTTGAGCTACACTGCATCGGATGGATATACTGCCATCTGACGGTTCGGGTACCTTAGTCGCCTCTTGCGCCACCTGGTACAGGAAGAGGTATTATTCAACTGTGCCGGTACCACAGCACAGCATATTTATCGGGAAGCTACAATGATGTTTAATTATTTTTTAACGGTAGTTAAACGTAGTTTACGATACAATAAAAAGATTTGTTCAACGTTTGCTTAACCTTTCAACTCTTTTTAAAAGTAAAAAAGAAGTTGTTTTTATAATAATATAATAACCACATTACTAATTTTCATATATTTTCCTTTTTAACTTTTATTAATAACAAGGATAACAAGGATATATTACATAAGTAGAAAAAATCTAAAATACAAACAATTACATTTCCAGTCACCCTTAACATGAAACAAGAATTCACTACCATTTAAAGCAAAAAACACCATATCTGTATATTCAACGACTATAAATTAGGTGCAAAACAGCATTCATTGAGCACGCTGGGCAGGTGTGTTGTTAGCCACAAACGAATTAACGTTGGAAATCTTGCTGCCCATAGCTGAAATTTGTTTTTGGACTTGGCGACTTGTAATGGTCATTTACACATTTGTCAATTCCTGCCTTCCTTACAGGGATTTGTTCGTGTCCTATTCTGCCAGAACAATAACTTACATCAAAATGAAAACATGCCACATCCACCTCGCATCTTCCAACATGAAAACACAAAGTAGCTATTACCAGCTACCTAGCAGAAAAATTGCTTTCGCGCTCACTTCATCGCTCGTGTAAATTTCATTTTTTACCCATTCACGTAGGCCTTTGCCTGTTTCCCGCAACATCCTACATTGGGTAATGAGAAAATGGCCTATTATATATTTCTGACCGTGAAAGACCAAGTTCATCGTATATACTGAGGAAATATTTTATAATATATAAATATATATAAATATATAATATTTTGCTATAATTACTCTACTTCTATGAGAGATATTTTTTATTTCATAAAATTATGCCCAGAAAATATTTCTCTTGAATAATGTAAATAGGAAATTACTTTAAAACTTCTGATGTAATAATTTTAAATTTAAAAAATAATTGACTGATCCTTCCTTTATAATATATATATATATACCTCACATCTACTGAAGTGGCAGTGGGCAAGGCACTTAGTTTGCAGAACCGAAGGCCAATGAAGCCGTAACACTATGGAATGAAGACAACGCACCAGCAAAAGATGCCCATCTACAAGGTGGACATGTCTGACTAAAACCACACGATCAAGCTGCATACAACTGGTCCTATTGGATATCACTTGCGGGGACGTATTTCCGGTAGTGAATGTCTGAAAAGGAGACGATAACTACAACACGACGGAGGATACGACCTGGCAAACACTAGATGAGTCCGACTTGGACTTTGCCGCGACGGTTTCTGACCGCGTCAATTGGCCGAAACCTGGTGCTACCCAGGGTAGTCACAGTACTACTGGACAGTGCTGATTCCTAGGAGGCTATGGTCTTTTTTATGAATTTTTCAAGTGTTGCCACAACATCTTTTACACCACATTGGTACAAACCCATACCATATACTTCAAAGTGCTCTCATTACAACAGCATTTATTCTACTCGTGTGCTACTTCTGCCATACGCAACATTCACCATATATCAGTAATGGGACCAAATCACCTTTATGAACTCAATTGTCGAGCTCTTTTTATCACGTTTGGCTGCCCATAAAAATATGTAATGCTCCATTGACACTATATCGCAGTTTTTACGCTTCTTGCAATATCTCCTACATACATCCCATCTCTCGTACACTCGTAACTGTGATTGATAGCTAGAACATTTAAGCTATCAATCACAATTTCACAATTCATCATATTTTTCTCCTTTTCAATCACCATCACTTTCTTCTTACTAACATCCATTACATTGTTTGTTAAGAAGAAAATTAATCAATCAAAAAAATTAATTAATTAAATACATATATCTTTTTATATCTGACTAGTAGTTTTCGAGCAAGCTCAAACAAATACCTTAGTTTTTTATGTAAGTACAGTTAATAAACCAACTTCTAGTATCTTTAAACTTTTGAAAGTACATAAAAATAACTAAGCTACTGAAAATAATTTTAAGAAATTCGGTGTTCCCGTGCGTCATATTTAGTTAAGTATAGCTGTTTAGACTTATATACACGTTTTTTTGGTGTGTATATAAGTACTCTACTGGCGGTTTGACTCGCTTTCACATAAATAGATATTTATTTAACGCTGCAGTGGTGTTTCTCAGTAGCCAGAGACATAAACATGTGTGATATGACGTAGCGTGATATAACAATTTTTGATATGTAGGCTTTGTAAAAGCAAACGTGATAGCTGTATTAAATCTGCCAGATTGATTATCTGCTTTTTTTAAATACACAAACCGCAAATTTATTCGATTCGATTACTAGAGGATTGTATACAGAGCAATTGAGATATTTAGTTTAAAATTGACAGAACCTCAAAATTGGGTAGGTTGATCTGTTGCTTACCGTATATTTTGATAGAGAAGAGTGGCTGTAATTCCAATTTAAGCAATTTAATTAAAAAATGCATTTTTATTTTTAAATAAAATGTCACAAATTAGGGAATAGTGCCGAGTGCAAATCGATGTGCAATGATCATGTGATTAATCTGTCCTAAATATTTGGTACATACTTGGCTGCATGATGAGTTCATAAAGATGATGCAATAAAAATATAAAATTAATACAGGTATGTAGGCGAACATTGATTTGTACATGAACACAGCACGCACAAAACAAGAATTAACATATTAATGTGAAATACCTACATTAATTTATTGTGACGAGATCTATATTACTATATATGGAATAAAGAAAATTCCACTTGCCAGAAATAAGACAATGAATAAACTAACAAAAAAAATAAACGTACTCTGTCTGAACCGAAATTATACAAAACTTTTTAAAATATATCAACATATTTTATAAATTCTCAACCTCCATCAAAAAGTCAACCTACAATGAACGATCCGTATTACCAAGAACGGATCAATGATTAACCAGGTCACCAGCCCCGCAACATCAATGCAAATAACAAAAAATGTGTCGAGCACGAAATCAAAACTGTAGGGCCTATCCAGGCCCCATAATGGGGCTCTAACGGCTCCTGCCGGCCCTTGAGCCTCTCGACGGGGCCGATAAAGCCTCTTGTCTCGTCAGCGCCTCTTCACCCTGATTGAGGGTACGTTTTAAGGTTGTATAGACAGTAGGTGCGACCTTTTTTTAATGAGGACTTCATAGCAGTCGCTGAGGTTACAGTCAATCGAAAAAATCAATCAAACGCTGTGGTTTTAAAAAAACAGTCAAACATCAAGAATCAGTCAAAGCGTTACAACCACTTATAAATGCTCGTAATATCATTCGTTACCCAGTAACTGTCTCTCAGACTAGTAAATATATATAAGTGAGAGTGAGATACTCACGCATACGACCTTCTGTGTGAGGTTACCTCATACACAAACAAAACTAGATGAATAAATACCGGATACCAGACAAAGGCTAAAAAACCTGTCAATTGATTCCTTCGTCATATCAGCCATTGAAAGTCCACTGCTGGACATAAGCCGCCCCAAAAGGGAATTTGGCCTATAATTGCCGCGCTACAGGGAACGACTGCGGCAGGGAAGCTGCTGCCCACCCCCGCCCTGTGCATTTGAGCTGTACTGTTTCGAATGGATATACCGCCATCTGTCGGTTCTTGTACCTTAGTCGCCTCTTAAGAAAATCCCCAGAGCCTGAATTAGATTAGATGCTGCATAGACACCTAGCGCCATCTCTTATCCGGAGCTGTAAATCACTAAGTACAATTACGTAAACAGTGCCCACACAAGCAATGAATCACTCGCCTTTCATCAATTCATAATTAAACCACCCTCTCATGAATGCGGTGTAATAAATCTGATCACAAGACCTTGCATTAATATTTGAGTGCCTTTGAAAACGGTGAATGGTTGGCGCGCTGTTGTTCTATTTTGGCTTCTCGCCTTAACCTTTGTCTTCTAGAATGTGTTTTAATATCTTAAACCTGTATGGTATTTCCAGGGTAGTGCTGATGGTAAGTCCATACTTAAATAAGTACATTGTGTGAGTGACTGTTAGATTGGTTTAGTTGGTTCAACATTATTATTTAGAAAAATAACTAGCTAGAATCTATAAATTATAAGCATTGTAAATTAGAAATATTAAGTTACTATATTCAATGAGATTGTTTAATAACAGTGTTGTTTAATAACAGATTGTTTAGTAACACTCTTGTTTATTAGATTCGAATACTAAACAAATCAAAATAATACTCCTCAACAAAAGTCGACCTATCTTAGCTATATACATTTATCACATATAAATATTGCGACTATAAATTGAGATATAAACTATCGTTCCTCTGAAGTTGGATCGAGCTGCATATACAGTAAACTAAAAATAATAATAATAAAACTAGTTCAGTAATAATAAAATGTAAATTTAATATTTAGGGATTTATTTATTTATTGAACTTTATTGCAAAAAATATGACAAAACGTACAAATAATGCCAGTTGACATTATCTTCATATTCATTCATTATCTTATATATATATGTATATTGTTTCGTTGACTGGACCATGGATTGGATGGACTGGACATTGGATCACCAACTATAAATTTGACTTGTCTGCTAAAGTCTCAGTAAAAATAAATATTTCATCAATTAAAAACAAAACACCATTATATATTCCTGTCGATAGCACACGAGTCATTGAAATGGAATAATACGAAATTGAAATTTTCATCTTCATGAGATGCGGCATCAAATTTTACAAATTTCACCCACAACCTTACAGCGATCGTTAACCACAATTCTGTATTAATATTGTAAAATTAAATACATCATTTTAATTACAATGTGCGGCGTGGAAATGTGTACGAATATATTTTGTTTATTGTAATAATTACACTATACCGTTCCGCATTATAGTTGCCACGGTTGTCCGGTGTCTGGTCCGCAAATACAGTTGCAATCAACTATGCTTATTATCTGTGGAATTAGGGATCGACAGTCCACTACGTACAGTGGCGTGCAAAATTTTGGCACTTGGTTGGGGTTTTTACATGAACGGAAACGCCTAACCATGTTCGTGTTAATAAAACAAACACTTCAGTTGAGAATGGTGGCGTATTATCTTCTAGTTTCCTACTTTACGAATTAGCCAACTTGAGGATAGCCCTAGATGCGAGTTGATTCGGTACATGTTCACCCTCTTCTTGTTCTTTTATGCTCAGCCAAAATAGCTCGGAGGAACCGGCATAGTAGAATAGTACCTCCTCATCTAACAGGTGTCGTAAGAGGCGACTGTGGTACCAGAACCGACAGGTGGCGGTATATCCTTCCGAAACAGTGTAACTCAAATGCACAGAGTGGGGGTAGGCGGCAGTATCTCTAGCGTGAAAGTTTTCCACGCAAAACACGCTTGCCCAACGCAGCAATTATGGGCAAAATTCCCACTTTCTTCGGGAAGCCTATATCCTGCGGTGGACTTTTAATAGCTGAATTGACGATAACATATCGAAAAGGCGCGACTGGCTGTCCATAGTGGGAAAAGATCACTTTGTTCTGGCGTCATAGAGTTATAAGTATACATATACTTTGACTATTTATTTTTATTTGTGTTACCATCATCAACCCTAGAATGTCCATTGGACTTAGAACTCTCCAAGATATGGTTTCTTGCCCGTAATTACCTCGCTTGGTAAGTGTGGTGGCAATTGGAATGCTGCTGCCCATACCAACCCTGTTGTATTTTAGCTACACGCTTTGAATAGACCGCCATCTGTCGGTTCCGGTACCTTAGTCACCTCTTACGACATCTGGTACAGGGGGAGGTATTATTTTACTCTGCCGGTACCTCATGACCAACGGCTCTTCTGCAGCTCACATTAATGTTATATTAGAACTAATGGCATGCCTTGACTTTGTCTGAGTACATATTAAAATTTGTTACCCTTCTTAGGATCTTTTTCCTGTCACGTTGATCCCGCACATAACTTAAAACAAATGTATATTGCCGTTTTGTATTTGAACACTTATATTTGACTGCTTTATAAAGGTTAATTAAACTATAGCATTTCATATTAGACAACTGGTTAGTAAAAAAATTCTTCTAGCTGGAAATAGAATTAATTAAGAAGAATTAGCGGTAGACAAGAATAGTACCTCCTTCTGTACCAGGTATCGTAAGAGGCGCCTAAAGTACCAGAACTGACAGATGGTGGTATGCCCAGCGCGGAAATTATGGGCATAATACCCCAACATGTATTGAATAGACCTGCAGATCACTATACCAATTAATAACCCCAAAAATCATCACGAGAACAAATAATGCCAACAAAAAGTACCTTTATATAATTCGCGAAATCAAAATTACAGAATCCAAAACAATAATGCCAACCTGAACACATTGTTCGAGATAACTACAAGATAATATTATTGTTAATAGCTTCAAATTACCATAACAATACTAGAGAAAACCAGAACATAATAAACAGGACAATAACCTCAAAACTGTATATTTAGACAGCAAATGTATATGGAACCACAGTGAGCGCATTGATTATGCCTTTAATTATTACGATGCCCGCCACTGTATTGGCTTTATACACCGCAAAATGTTTCAGCGAAACAAGCTTGCTTAACATACGAGTACACACTTAAAATGCACGACACTGTAATAGCTGCGTGCAGTAGCGTGCACAAATTCGGCGTAAACACTTCATTGTGGTGCATTGCAGTGTTCACGGTCGGTGTCTTACTGCACAATTTTTAATGCACGACAGTGTTTTAGCTAGTACACTGGCGTGCACAAATTTTGTGTAAACAGTACTATGTGTGCTGTAGTAAATTGCAGTATTCACGAGGCGCCTCCGTAATGCTGAACGAAAATATTCCCCGAGGTATGCTTCGTGTACTTGCAACTTCATACTTTGCATAAATGTGTGTACAGATAGCGTTTAAGCTTAACATGAGGTAGACCTCATACAAAGGTCGTCTGGTACCTCAATCTCACCTATTTCTACCGCTAATCAGCAGGGATTTAAAGGATGAGAGAGGCAGGGAAATTACTGCGTAATGTCGCTGCGTATATCTAAGTCTATTCAAAAAGACATATATATTTTATATATATGTATATACACATATATTCATCCTATACTATTTTTCTTATACTAACTTCGCGACGAGGATGCTGTCAGCAGCAGAGTTGTGCTCTGCGATTGTCATCACGCCTTTTATGGACAAAAATCTACCTTTTTTAGGTTAAGTCTAAATCCAACAGTATACTTTAAGGGCTGATATGATAATGATAATACGAATAAATATTATTCTTCGAAGTGTATGCACACTTGTGACTTTAGGACGTCAGTACATACGTCGTACATAAGTTATCTAATTCTATTGCGTTTTGTGGTTGTAATTGCCCCGAGCAGTTTCGTAGGGGAATAACGAAAGCGGAAAGTTTGTATGGAAAATATTTTATTACCTAAGGTTTGTAAGTGCCTACAACTTTGCTCCTCAAATGAAATAACTCATTCAACGCCAATTATAAATGATTTAACAAAAAAATCCCAAATCAGATATCAGCCTTGTCTATGAATACATTTAGACATACATACTTTTAAAATGTCTCTCAAGCTTAACTCCACAGCTTACTTCTATTGAGTCAACGATTATATTAATTATTATATCAAAATTGTTTAGGATTAAATTGCTTGAACCACTAGCTTTAAGACAATGGTTAGCGCCAACTACTCCATAGGTGGTATTGGTGGAACCTTTATCACCACCAGTGTTTGGTGCAGGTTCCTTTCTGGTGGGTCATCTAATGAACTTGCAGTAAACTTAGTTTTACAACCCGTCTGGTGCCGACTGCTGCTAGTTTAATATAGGCTTAATTAAATGATCTATGTGTTAGTTGACTCTTATCACCACTCGGATCATCCAGGTCATCTGTATTACATATTATGTATTTAATTAATTCTTCATTGGAAATACTGATATACATATATATTTTAATTTTGATTATATTGACTATTCCGAAGTGCTTGTAATAGGATGGGCTTACCAAGAACGGGATAAAAATCCATGGCAACGGAAACCATGGAATAAAACATTTCCCTGTATCCGGAAGAAATCGAAGCGGATCGCTGGTATGGAATAAAACCTAAAATAATACATAGTTAAATTTGTATCAAAATTATCACAAACATGATCAGATCCTAAAATTACAAACCGATGACATATCGTTTAACACATTATAAAATAAAACAGAAAAAGTCTGTCTAACTACTAAACAGGCTTATATCGTAGATACATTGAGGATCTGACATTAGTGGGCAAACATAATCATCTTTATATCAGCCATTGAAAGTCCACTGCTGGAAATAGTCCTGCCCATGAAAAAGGAATAATTTTAAGGATAGGCGTAGCAACAATCGTAGAGCATAGCTTTGCGACGGAGATGCTATGGATTAATAAACGCCATCTGACGGTTCCAGTACCTCAATCGTCTCATTCACCTGGTACAGCGGGAGGTACTATTCTACTCCGCCGGCACATCACGGCAATCATACAGAACATTATTTAACCCAAGACATTATATACAGAAAATGAACACTGGCTCGCAATAAAAACAACTATCACAAATGCTTGATACTATACCGTACACTGGCGTGCAAAACACGGCGGGCAACATTGAACGGACCGTTGGCGCATCTGTGACCGCCAATTTATGTAAATTAGTTACGGTCCCATGTGGTGCATTCAATCAGATTGTACTATAGAGATTTAAATACATTTATTTAACATGAGGTAGATTTTATAGGTGCTGTGAGGTACCGGGTACCGGTAGAATGGAATAGTATTTCCCACTGTACCAGGTGTCGTAAGAGGCGACTAAGGTACCAAAACCGACAGATGGCGGTATATCCATCCAAAAGCAAAAAGCAGCCCAAGGTGTGCAGGGCAGGGATGGACAGCATTGTCCTCGTCGCGAAAGCTGCGCTCTGCGATTGCCAACACGCTTGCCCAGCGCGGCAATTATGGGCAAGAAAACCTTAGAGAGGCTTATGTTTTTTAGTGAACTTCCAATGGCTGGTATGATGATGATAATGAGATTTTATACAAAAGTTGTCTGCATTGGTACCTTACTTTTACCTGGTACAAAGAGGTTCTATTCTACTCTATTACACAACAGCACTATGCCACCAGCCAGTATCTGGAATATCCGATTAGCAAACCCCTCAGCCAGACATGATCTGATGTAGGCCATTTATTTTCACCTATCCGCCTGGAACAATCGGCAATATGGAGCTTTCACGTTCCTGAATCAGATGTGTATAGGCCATGGGGCCTTCGGACGATACCTGTTTAAGATCAGACGAGAGGTGACAACCACCTACTACCAATGTGGATGGCCAGAAGACACGGCGAGGCATACATTATCAATATGCCTAGCCTGGTTGGAACTGCGCGTCGTGCTTGTAAGATCAGCCTTAATTCATAGATCGGTGCCATTACTGGCAGCAAAGAAGCATGAGACGCCCCAGCCTTATACTGCACAGCAGTTATGAAGCACAAAAAGGCTGATGAGGGCGCTAGAGTGGTTAATATTGAGGCTGACCCCAGGCAAAAAGAACATCACATAACGACAAAGAGCAGCGCACCTGCGCCATATACCTCTTTAGAGGAGCTGACAGGCTGACAAACGATGCGTGCATACCCTCAAAGAAGAAACTGGTCTATGAGGTCGCGAAAGTAGCCACTGCAGACTAGGTACCGTGATGATATGTTACGCAGTTCCAGGTGCCCAGTCCTCTCCAGTTTTAGGCGGTAGGCGCCGTTTGTACTCGGGGACAGCCGGTGAGTCCATCGCAACCCTGTATTTCCATTCAAATGAAATTGCAGCACATGAATTATTATTATCTGTGTTGCCTAACTCAGCATTAAGACACAAGAACGGAACACGAACATATCTTGCTCGCAGCGTACAACAAGCGTTTATTGCAATACTCGACACTGTATTGTACACTGGCGTGCAAAACAAGGCGTGTAACAATATAGCGAACTGTTGGCACATCTGTGACCGCCGATTCGTGTGGATGAATTAATTATAATCGTTATATCTTGTTGCTTCCAAGAACTCTGTATATTTGATATTTAAAATTTGTTCCGTTGTATTTTGAGAAATAAATATAAAATTGAAATCAAAAGAAATACATGGATGGACTTCAAAGTCTTTCTCTTTTTTTTTGTTATGACGTCAGCAAACAAAAATACGGTCCACTTGATGGTAGACGTGATTGCAGCCTAGACGCTTGTGTCATCGGAAAGATATCACAATAGTATAGCCAACCCTGTGAACGGAAGATACTAACTATGTCACACTTACCCAGTATTTTCACTGCCTCTCTCTCCCTTCACACAAATGCGAAGGTGCGCTGAACTGAAATACAGAAATGCGAACACTGCTACTTGGCGGTAGAAGTAGGTGAGAGTGAGTCGCCGATGCAGAAGACCTTAGTAAGCTTAACTCAGAACTTCATATGATTTTAAGGCTTTACCGATGCGCTGGTGTAAATTAAATTTGACATTTAAGAAGCTTTTTTTTATTTATCAGACCAGATCGACAAACAAACATACATATAAAGTTGTTTTTGTAAATATTTACTTTAATAGAATAAAATGCATTATAATAATAATTAACCCACAAGATCTCACACATTAACCTGACTCTGTAATAAGTCACTAAAAGCACTTGCACTACGGACGCCAGACATCAGAGGAATCACAAAAATACTACTTAAATACATATCTGTAACACCCAGTCACAAAACAAAAAAAATATAATTTTGCGTCAATCAAGCGGCAATTATGGGCAAAATCCCCCTTTATTTGGGAGGCCTATGTCCAGCAGTGGACTTCCAATGTCTTATATGATGATAATGATCTTTAATATAAAATTAAACATTTTTAATATAACTGTTATCGCTAACTTTTTATCGAAGTATTCACGCACATACGGCCATGTCCGCAACACAATCGCACCAATTTTGTACCGGTGTGGCAATCGAAACCGTGACTTGTGAGGATGAAACACTTAACCACCGATCAACACTATCCCTATCTGCAGAACACGAGTTTACGGCTTACAGAGATACTTCGGGTACTTCGGGTTCAAAGACTAGCTGAATCTCGTGGCAGTTCTTGTTTGAGTCCTGTCGCACGGTGTGTCTGTGGAGGTTGTATTCGTTGTAGCTATATGTAGTTAGTAGTGGAGTTAGGGTAATGTTGCGTCTGCCCAGTATTACTGCCCCTTGAAACAGGCAAGATATATAAATAAAATTAAAACCAACAATTTAACCTCTAATTGCCGCGCGGCTTTTACCCATCCCCGCCCTGCGCATTTGAGCTATACTGTTACGGATGGTTATACAGCCATCTGTCTGGTACCTTAACCGCCTCCTACGATACCTGGTATAGGAGAGGTACTATTCTTCTCTGCCGGTACCTCGGCCAGTATACTTAAATACATATAATGAACATCCATACCATCTGCACTATCAGGCTTGTTAATACTACTGTTACGCAGTAAAAATGGTTAAAAACGAGGTACCCAAAATGACTCTTATGTTAAGTCCACGTCTAAACATTATGTTCATCTTCACATACTAAAACTAAATGGTGTCTTTTATCTACTACGCGATACTAAAAGTTTCAGCGACCATTTCGTTACTGAGGCTATTTACCTAAACAATGTATGGTAGCCCTGCCTTCTGAATAGGCGTTTAATTCTCATTCACACTGCAGCTTCGACCTGAAAAACTACATTCAGCACACCTATTTCTAAACCTTCAAGATCTTATTTGAATGACGATAAAGCTCAGAATAGAAGGCGTCCGGGAATTCTGACTGCAAAACGTAAATCGGTACATTCGAAAAATACAAACTTTCGTTTTCATTTGCAGCGAAAGCAAGAAGTTACCACGTGAAACTTAAGACGTGCTATGTAAAGATCAATTTTGTTTGTATGCGAACGGTTTTTATCATAAACACGTATACTTTAATATTGTCAAATCATTGTGAAAGACGTTGATAGTGTGGCCGAGATGCGATGCGCTTTTGAAAGGTTCAGTACAATTTGAAAATAGTTTGCATATTTAATACAAATGAAGTTTTCGGAATGTCTAGTCGTCAGACAGCAAGAACGTTGATCTCTTATGCTTTTTGATGATCCAATTTGCATTACTTACATAAATACACACATACATACAAACATACATCACACCTGTATCCCGTTGGGGTGGCAGAGACTAAGGATCTCCACTTGTTACGATCGTGGTATATATACCTCTCTCGCTTTCCTTTCTCGCATTAGTCGTTTCTTACACACTCGATTATTTTTGGTACATCTGATCTGACCCTTCTTTAATACCTCTTCTACCTGGTTAAGATATGTTCGCCTAGGTCATCCTATACCAATTCTTCCATTCACTTCCGCTCTATATATTTGTGCAGTCATTCTACTTTTATCCATTCTTTCTACACGTCAAACCATCTCAACATTCCTTTCTCTATTGATGTCACAATATCATTATTTACACCCCATCGATCTCTTATATTGCATTATTTACTTGTTTTCATACATGGAAAATGTTTGAGCACTACCTGCTTGAGGTCGATTTTTTTTGTTATTATTATAAAAACCTTCCTCTAGAAAACTTCATTTAAATCCGTTGCATAGCTCTCAAGATCTAAACATACACAGGCACATAGATATCGGCAAGCGTTCGTATTGTACTATATTTTTTTTTCTAATATGAAGTCTGCAAACCGCATCAAATAAACACTCGTGTTATCACAAAGATATCACTAGTGTGTCACCATCTTTGTGCACTGAAGATACAATGTGACATTTACCCAATAAATTCACTGACTCTCTCACTCTTCAAACCGGAACACAGCAATGCGAACACTGCTATTTGACGGTAGAAATAGGGGAGGCTGCGGTACCAATACAGATGACCTTTGTGTGAATTCTACTTTTTCTTTCATGCTCTACAGCGTACCTGGTCCTAGTCTGGTTTGGTTTTTAAGTCATCATCATCATCATATCAGCTATTAAATGGCCACTGCACGACATAAGCCTCCCCAAGAAACGGGAGATTTTTCTCATAATTACCGCGCAGCGTGCTACTTTCACGACGGAAATGCTGCTGCCCACCCCCGCCCTATGCATATGTGCTAGTCTGTCAGTTCTGGTACCTTAGTCGCCTCTTACGACACCTGGTATAGGGTGTACCTCACGGCACTTTAAATAAGGTTTCTAATTACTTAATGGTATACTGTGATGCATATTAAATTGAACTATCAATATTCAATAATATCAAGCTTTATTTTAGCAATTAAAAGTATGTGCAGTATTTATAATTAACACAAGCTTTTTTGTATTTTTTGTGCTATAATTTGTGCCAGCTAAACGGCTGGCCTGATTTTAATGGAAGTTACACTAACGCATACCTCAGTTGTATTCCGAAAGGTAATTTCAGCAACTCTTATTATAAGTGAAACCGCCTGGCGCTCCTCCTGTTACATTAGTGAAACAGCTTTGGTCAGAATCTATAATCATCAACAAGAAAGTTCTAATGTAACTTATTCATCGTGTTTTGAAACCTTTGTATATAACGTTTATAAATCCCTACATATATTATTAATGCGAAAGTAACTCTGTCTGTCTGTCTGTTACGCTTTCCCACTTACACTTCTTAACCGATTTTGATGAAATTTGGCATGGACAATCCCAAATTTAGACCCTGAGAAAGGACATACGCTATTTTTTTTTATTCGAAATAAGGTTCAAAAAGAGGGATGAAAAGTTGTATCGGAGTTAGAGCTAGATACCTAAAACTTATTTTTCAGGCCATTGATTAGATAATAATTAACATGACATTCAAAGTTTATATAAATTGAGTTAAAGAAGTATGGTTCCCAAAAAACCTATATCACATGAACGAAGTCACGAGCACAGCTTGTCAATTATATACTTTATTTTAAGCTTTTAAAATATAAAAATACACAAATGATTTACATTCAAAGCTTTCTGAATGTATATATTTTTATGTGTATATATATGAATACATATTTATGAATTTAATTAATAAATTGTGATCATTTAAATATCGAAAACTCAATTACATTTTTGTATACATTTTTGTCGTGGATATCATATGCAACTGCAAACAATAGAATTTCCTGCCCTGAATTGTAAGTGACGCGTTTAAAAAAATAAGTCCTGAAAAAACTCTGCTTTACAATGCTCTAAATCAAAGCCAGTTTCTAGCATAGAGCGTTAAAAAATTCAGCTTACTCTGAACAAATGTATCAATCACATAAACCCATCAGTTGACATCGGATGTGGGATTTAATCTCTGGACTCGGTCAAAAACAAATGCTGTCATAGACTACATACGTTATTTCAATTTGTTTATACTTTCATAATAGCTGTTAGAAGTCCACTGTTGGACCTAGGCCATTCCAAAAAATATGTAAATTTGCCCATAATTGCCGAGAAGCGTGTTGGTAATCGCACCTATTGGTTGGTTATCCCCACCCTTTGAGCTATTTCAAATAGACGGACCGCAATCTGACGGTTTCGGTACCTTAGTATTACGTTCTTACGACATCTGGTACAGAGAGGTACTTTCTATACTACTATATATGTTTAATAGATTTACATTCTATATGAAAATTATTCCTTATTTCATGTGAAATGTGGTCAAACCTTAATACAAACTGAATACAAATAATGAAATATAAAATTTTAGTCCTAGCGAGATGTTTTATAGTCAATAACCTTTCCCGACAAATGGGAAATATAACTTTGACAATCAGAATACTAATTAACCCCCATAAATGTACGATTTAAAAACATATTATACGGGCTCAATGGCGCAGATGGCAGTGATCCTATCTTGTGCGCCCAAGAACAGGTTCGATCCCCACAAAGATTTATATTTTTATTATGATATTTGAGTTTGTTCAGTGTCTGGATGTTGAACATATGTATTTAAGTATTATACTTGTGATGCCTCTTTTGTATGATGTCTGTAACACAAGTGCTTGTAACGACTCATCATGGAGTCAGTATGAGATGTTGTGTAAATTATTATCCATGTTTTATGACTATTAATAAAGAACCTTCATACTGCATTTCATTCGAATAACTTCGATATTTTAAAATGCTATAAAATATTTAAAACACGTAAAATGTATAAACAATAATCTAATGTAATCAATGTCTAGTTAAAACCGATATTATAATAACAATTAAACTTTATAATCTTCGTGACACAATTTAGTTTGCTTTAACATTCTCTTTGTACCTTTGAGATATTCTAAACGCTTGAAGTTAGTGTAAATAGGATATCGTATATCCGAAAAGTCTTAACGTTATACTAAAATAGAACAGAAATTTACCAAATACCCGGTCGATCCAATGCCATGCGGCTGCAAGATGGAATTTTTAATATCAGTCACAAGTTACAAGCAGTATAGAAGTATCTCGCTGAGTTATGTGAACATTAGTGGATTATGGCTGAACGGAATTGCACGCCTCATATCTCGTGCGTCCTTCGCGAAAATTCTTTTTTTAAGTCCTCTAAAATCTAAACCTTCTAGAAGCCTTTTCCATAAAGCACTAGCGAAATCTACATGAGGTAGACCTCATACAAAAGGTCGTCTGCATTGGTACCTCGCCCTCAAACTCAAACAGTGTTTGCATTATTGTGACTTGTAGATATTAGGTCACATTACCCAATGTGACCATGAGGTAAAAGTGAAGTTCCAATGCAGACCACTTTTATAAATGGTCTACCTCTAGTCAAGAAGGACATGAATAATCAAAATCCAAACGACATTTCGCGTAATCAAACTTACCAACAACAAACACCAAAAGTGACAGTGACAAGAATGAAATGAACTCGCAGAAAAGTGCCTAACAAATCATAACTGAAAAAAAACTTTCAGTAATTTACCGCTGCAGAGTGGGCTAGCCCAGAGCTGGGACAAAGGGCTAATCATTGCCCTTTGAAGGGCCAAGTTCCGGGCTCATTCCGACCGCCTTCATTATTCCGGGCCCTTTCTTTGGTTCACGAATTTTTGGAAAGTTTTTTTTCACTTTGAATGAGCGCATTGTTTTGAGCCAAGGCTTTTAATGATCTAATAAGTGATTGTGAGAGTTTAATTGAGGAAAAATAATAGATGGAATTTATATTTTAACATCGGAAAATTAATTATTTAGATATTGCAGCCGTAATTATGGCATGGACTTATATTAAGGGGAATACTTTTGAATCATAAAATAATATATCATTTCGTGTGGTACCGGCAGAGTAGAATAGTACCTCCCCCTGTGCCAGGTGTTTTGAGAGGCGACAAAGTACCAGAACCGACAAATGGTGGTATATCCATCTGTAACAGTGTAGCTAAAATGCGGGGATGAGCAGCAGCATAAAGTAAACACCTAACGACAAAGGCGCGAGCGAAAATTAGTTTAGATAAATTGTTATTTGACTGGCCCAGTGGCGCAGATTGTAGTGACACTATTTTGTGCGCAACGGTCGTAGGTTCAATCACCACCCAGGACAAATATTTATATGATGATTTTTGTATTTCTATTATTTGTGTTGAGTATTGTATTTATATATTATATTTGAGATTTTTCTATAGTCTAATGTCCGTCACAGGCAACATAGAGATTGAAATATATATATATATATATATAAGACAATTTTATAGTGATTTAGGAATTTTGCAATAATAAATGTGTTGCTCTGAAAATACAAAGAAACGACATTTAAAGTTTATTAATTTTAGCCACTATTTAAAAATTAGCTAGTCGATTCCTTTATCACAATTAGTAAACTTTTTATTAATCTACCCTATCGCCATATTTTAAAAACGTCATTAAGATGGCACTGTCAGTCGCGCCCTCTATTCATAGATAGGCCCATAGATAATAATTAAAGAACTAATTTCTTTACATCTCCCCCTCCAGGGTAGAAAATTTTTCTCCTCAGAATTTTTCGCCATATAACGTTATTATTCTTGTCTATTATCTTTTTATTATAATTATGCGACCTTACAGAGCTTTCAAATGCTAATTGTCTATCTCTCATCCAGTCATCTACTGTTTTAGATTGTTTTAGTTCTTCTGGCAGTATCGAAACTTCTGTACCATCTAGAAGGTATCTTGGAGCGAAACCAGTGACTGTATGCTCAGTATTATTATATTTATCTACGCAGGAATGTGCTATTGTTGTCCATGCTGTTCTATTATTCTCTTCATTAATCTTACATCGGATCTTATTTACCAGCGTTTGATTCAACCTCTCATTTAATCCATTTGAAAATGGTGAGTTCACTGCGGTAAAAATTAAATGAATGGATTTTTCACTCAAGAATGATTTAAATTCCTTTGAGTTTATTCCAGGATATTGGTCGCTCAGAATCATGCCAATTTCACTATGATTACCTATGTTACTGATGAGTTTAATAAAGTCTTTTGCATTTTGAGTCTTTGAGGTAAGTATATAGGCATATCGAGTGTAATGATCCACCAGCAGATGCAGGTATCTTTTTGTTGACCGTGTGCCTCCAAAACCTCCAATAGTGTCTATAGAGACAATCTCCAGTGGTTTTGAAGCAGGACCTAAGTGTGATAATGAACCAAATTTCATCTGTCCTCTTGTTTTATTCTTTATACATATCTCACATTTCTTACAAATATCATTTATATTTTTTGTTAAATTTTTTGCTGTATATATTTTTCCAATTTTCTTTTGCTCAGTCATTACTAAAAATGTCGTTTTATAAGACAATTTTATAGTGATTTAGGAATTTTACAATAATAAATGTGTTGCTCTGAAAATACAAAGAAACGACATTTAAAGTTTATTAATTTTAGCCACTATTTAAAAATTAGCTAGTCGATTCCTTTATCACAATTAGTAAACTTTTTATTAATCTACCCTATCGCCATATTTTAAAAACGTCATTAAGATGGCACTGTCAGTCGCGCCCTCTATTCATAGATAGGCCCATAGATAA
>JACJUM010002279.1:1933340-1964452 GCA_020976665.1 Heortia vitessoides | reverse complement strand
TCATCTTCAGGCTAAACGCTCTCAGAGCTGCCATCTTTAATAACTTAGATATCACTCAGTAAATGGAGGCTGTGAGGATAAGTCATTGAAATTGTCACCTCTGTATTAATAGGGTCATTGTTGATGGATAAGAAGTAATCTATCATATTGACGAGATTGACGGGCTCGATGGACCTGATATTAGTAGTCCTACTTTGTGCGACAGGGTTGTGAGTTCGATCTCCGCCTCGCATGATAGATAAAAACTTGTGTTTTATCTGTGTCTCGATGTTACATATGCCATCGTATCAGCGATTAAAAAGTCCACTGTTAGATATAGACCTCCCCAAGATACGGGCATTTTTGCAAATAATTGCCGCGCTAGGCAAACGTGTTGGCAATCACAGAGTGCAGCTTCGCATCGAGGATGCTGCAGCCCATCCTCAACTTGTAGTATTTAAGCTGCGCTGTTTCGGATGGATATACCGCCATCGATCGGTTACGGTACCTTAGTCGCCTTTTACGATACCTAATATAGAGCAAGAGTAAGGATTTAGGTGGACGACTTTCGTTTTATTCGCGGTAGCATATATTATATGTTTTTAATAAAAATTTTGGGTGAACTTATTTCTTATTATATTCACATTTTTATAAGCAATAAAAATTTGCGAAAATTTATGATTTTGTAAATATATATGGACCCGATGGTGCAAATGGTTGTGGTGGTACAATTTTGCGCGCCAAAGGTCGTTATTTTGATACCCACCTAGGACACATATGTATATAATATTTGTATTTGTTTCATGTCCGTGCATTAAATACCTGTATTTAAGTATTATATTTGTGATTCATCTGTTTTCTGATGTCGGTAAAATAAATGTATGAGATAATATTAATAAATTCTTACAACATCTCATACCTTGACCTGACTTCGTGGTCAGTTGCTTAAAGCACTTGTATTATGGACGCCAGACAACAGATAAATCACAAATATACTACTTAAAACATATATTTAACACCCAGACACAGAACAAACACAAATATCATCATATAAATATTTGCTCAGGATGGGAATCGAACCCACGAACCCTGACGTACAAGATAGGATCACGACCATCTCGGCGCCAATGGGCCCGTCTAGAGATTAGTGATGTGTATACAATTGTAAAAATAAAAAATTGTCTGCCTTAGCTGGTTGATTCCTAGATGGACAAAGAGAGCATCTACTTAACCAATAAATTAACTATTGAAAGGATGAAAAAGGACATAAAAAGTTAAACCTATAAAAAAACATTCCAGAAATAACCATAACTTTCATTATTCCTTTTTTCTTGTAACTTGAGTTGGGAATAAATAAGTTTTTTTATCCGTCGCGACATTTCATGTTGCATTGAATAATGGAATGTCTGAGGCCATTCACCCTTGAGTATTCCCGTCATGGTTTCCAGATTACTTCGTGGGATGTTCAAGTCAGGATTGATGACGAGAGACGTGATCACGCTAGACTTTTTTAATACATGGGTAGCATAAATAATGCAAAAGCAATATTCCGGAACAAAGACCATTTGTGTTTCATATATAAGGGCTTAATTTTTATATCAAATATACATAAAAATAAAATTAGAGTGTCTGTTTGCAATATTAAAATAACCGCTTTCTGATATATGCATATAAAACATTCATTATACGGTACACATATCAAAATATATTTTGTTACAATTTTTGTCTGTCTGTCTGTTTGTTCCATGTAATCTCTACTATGGCTGGACCGATTTAGATGGGACTTTTACTATCTTACTGGTTATTCGTATTAGAAAAGCTGTCAGTTTCCATCAAAATCAGTTACATCAGGCTTATCTGTCAAAGAAAGTAACGGTACATGTATTATTTTAATTGAGATACTTAATCTAATAATATATAATATTTAATGATTCAACATTTATGAATTAAATATTTACAGTAATTACTTAATCTATTCTTACTATCGCTATATCACTCACCGGAAATCCGGTCAGGGTGGTGAAGCTGCGTGAGTTGGCTAACGGTATAGCGACATTTTTGTACCATCCCCAAGACGGACGGACATGCTGCCCCAATTACATCTGTTGTTCATTGTTAAATTGTTCATAATTCACAATTAAATAAACAATTTAGTTCGTATGTGTTGCTTTTTTTATCGAGTGCAAAATTAATTGTTAAGACAGTTATTTTATATATGCAGAATTGATACTTTTGTTACAGATATAAACAAAACAGACACGATAAAATTCAACTTCAAATAAAGTCCTACATACGTTTATCAAACACAAGAGGTAGCGTTAACCGTTTTAAAGCGAAGCATTTCGTTTTTATATACTACACTACCATATAGATGAATACAACTGCCTGGCGTCTCGAAAAGACCAAGAAATAGATCAACCTTTCTAAATCTATCAAAACTTCGCAATCGATATTAATCTATAAGATTGAGCAATTGAGTTCAAATTATTATCTATCCTCTTTTGTACTACGATCTGTCACCATTTTCAGACATTAAGAAGTATGTTTGGCTCTCGACAAGACACGCTCGGCATGCGTCACACGCATCCTACTTTACAAAATTAGATCCTAGTTCATTTTTTGATTTAGTCTGCGACTAGTCTGTGTTACTATCATAAAGATCTTTGCCATACGGTTGGGGTGTTTTTAAATTCTTTCTATGTATGCCTTGGTATGCTTCAAGACTTCCTGTTGAACCTTGTCAAATTTTAGATCATGGTGTAGCTGATCATTTGTGATGTACCAAGGTGCGTTGGCTACCATCGTTCGAGTTCAAAATTAACTATAAAAATTTGATAGATTTGGTTAGGTAGATCTATTGCTTGCCATACATGTGTATCTTTATAAAATACCGCTTCCTTTAGTTTTGATTAAAATTTAAATATATATAAAGAAGTAGTTATAATATTATTTAAATTAGAAGTAAAGGCTTTAAATGTTGTTTTGTTATAGTATATGCTCAGGTGAAATAAAGACGAAATTGTGTTTTCTGAAATAACAAAATTCTTTTATTCTTTTTAGGTACTACAATTAACATATTTTAAACAGTATAGCTTACCTGAAATAACAAAAAAACTACATTTAAAACCTTTACTTCAAATTTAAATAATACTATAATTACTTCTTTTTACAATATTTTCCACGTTTTTCTAAAGATCACACAATCTAACTTTTACCTTCTCAAATTTATCGCCGGTGTCACTCACGTCACACTGACAGCTAATAGTTCCATAGATTATAATAACTTCATACTCACTAGAAAAGGAATGCCATTGGCGTAGGCGGTGAAATCCTTTACATATGTGCAAATAGTGCAGTTTTAAGTGATAGAATTTTTTTATCTCTTCGGTCACTATGGTCTAATCACAATCACTATCTTAATTAAAAAAAAATAAAATGATTTATTTTTCCTCAAATATATATGTGACAAATAAATGTTCTCAATACCGACACCATTCACTTAACTGTCAGAAATAAATAAAAAAATCCTAACATCCGGCACGCTGTTGGAATTGAAGATCAGTCGGATCCGGTTTATTCCGCCCAAAACTTGATATAAGCGGATCGCACTGAAAGAGCGCGCTCCTGTAAATATGAATAATATTTAAAACAGAAAATAATCGAATACAAAACGTTTTTTATTTTTTGTGTGTGGTGTGTGAAAACTAGGATTTTTTTTATTCGTTAACATTTTACTTTGTCGTAGTGTACCGGCAGATTAACCGACAGACGACGGTAACACTTTCTGAGATATTGTTTACTTAAGTTCTAAAATTTATATATACGTCTTTATGTCTATTTAACAATTCAGGATTAAGGAGATCCGTAAACGAGGCAAAGTTACCGATATAGCCAAATAATGAGTAAACAACAGTGAACAGGGCTTTTAGCACTCAAAGGCCGATCTAGTCACCAGGTTCTGGAATGGAGACTAGGGCAAGCACAGGCTGAATCATTTGCCAGAATAAAAATAAAACTTGGCCCATTTAGTTAGTTATATTTTTTTTTCATTTAATTTCTAATTACGTATTATTGTTAACGTTTTTTAGATTCTTTTCATATCCCATATAAGCTTTCAGTGTTAGTTAATGTGTTTCTTTTTTCTTTTTATTATTGCACGCTGTGTTCTCCTTAAATGTTTGCTAGATTGAGTTTCTAGACATGGCCTTGGAAATTATTACTACTGAATACGTACTGAATCAATTAACGAACTCTGATGTACATAAATAAATAAAATCGCGTTGGATGCAAAGAGGTCCAATTCGAAATCACTTGAGAGACATATGCCCAGCAGTTGATGTCTACGACTTATCAGCCATGTTGATAATAATGTGCGTAAAAGTGCATATATTATTACAATATTGTTTACTTTGAGACGTTCAATGCATAGAAAATGCTGAATTATATTATCACGGGGATATTTACTAGAAAACACAGAAACTTTTTTTAGATATCAGGCAGGATAAGCGAGAATATTTTAAAAATAATTCATCATTGTCCGTGAATAAAACCTCTCAAAGTACTTTAGTTATTATTTTTTTTTATCAATTCCTTGAAACTTGTAAAAGTTTAACACTTGAGTGTTTTACCTATTACATTGAAAAAAAGGCTCTGACTTCTTAGCGCCAAAAGAACGTACGTACGACATGTCAGCTAAAGGACTGCTACCGTTATGCTGCATAACGTCCAATTATGTATGTCCAGTATGAAAAAAACGCAGGTTCGACTCCCACCTTACGCCTGAGACAAGTTAATTTGTTTTTTGTAAACATTATATACTTTTATTTCCTGTAACAGCTAGATACCTCATTCTCTGTAACTAGTTTTCAGCGTCGAAGGTTGCCTGGAAGAGATCATCATAAATAAGGTCATTTAGCGATAACACCGCTTTGTCAGTTTGCTAACTTCATTATACATAGAAATATAAATAATACCTAGGACAAACTTTTGTACTGTATATTTGAATTTAATTATTATATAAGTTATGTTATTTTCTATGTTGTCTCTTGTATTCCTATATTCGTATGAGTCAGGTCAACGTACGTGATATGTTATGTATGTACATAGTTATAGCACTGGTACCGAAAAATCGAAGAAAAATTCGAGTTTCTGATCTTAAACGAGAAAATCTTTCAATCCACCCTCGGACTACCCCCACGCGACATAATATGCAGTTGACAAGAGTACCTGAGATCTGCAAAGCCCCGCCCGGGGTGATATCTCGGATCAGAAATATGAAACAAACCGTCCGCTTTCGTTCCACGACATGTGTTGTGTTTGGAACAAAGCGCGATGAAGCTTGGATCGTTACGGAACGCTTTTGAATGACTACAGAGTTCGGTCCAATTTGCAAGAAAATACCGAAACGTACATTATAGTTTCATAGAAACAGCTTATCTGAACATTGAACTATATGCGAGTATCCATTTACTATATATATACCGACAGAGTAATACCTCATCGACTAACACCTCTTCTGTAGCAAATGTCATAATTAGTGAATGAGGTATCGAAACCAACTGATGGCAGTACATCTACCCATAACATAATACCGCATATGCCCAACAGTCGATAGCGTCGTTAGGCTCTAGAATGGAAACCAAGTACCAGCAAACGCAGTATTGGACGCTCACCGACATGATGGACAGACGATCTGACTAAAAACTTAGGATGGCGCTGGATGTCGCGTACAACCGGCCCTGTTGGAAATCACTTGGAGAGACCGATGACCAGCTGTGGGCGCCCTATGACTGATATGATGATATCAAATCAGGCGCGGGTGGTATGGGAATCCCATCACGTAGGTACGCTCTGTGATTGGTCAAATGGAAATTATAACCTTTTTCTTGAGGAGGCCTATTTCATCATACAGCTGATATGATGATGAATTTATTAAGAAAACTACTATTGGTGCCTTACTTGATTTTTTATTATAGTCTAAAGCTCTTTGAATTAGAGTAACTTTTTGTATTAAAAAGATTTATATTTAAGTATGTAAGAACTACCGAACCGATTTTAGTATTACTTTCACTAATAAAATGTTTCGTTATTTATTTTACAAAATAAAAAATCCTGGAATGTAACATAAATAGGATTTTCATTTGTCAACAAATAAACTCAGAAACGAATGAATCAATTCAAAAATATTTTTCAGTAGCAGAAATATAAGCTGTATGTTATCCGCACATTCTTATGGATATGGAAATTAACGCTAGAAAAACCGCCGATTATTACAATAAAAAGTACATAAAAATCGCATTCACTATATATTGCTATTATATTGCTATTAATTTGTTCAACAGTGACAAAGTTTTTAACCCCTCAGCATTACAAGTTTGACTGCTCAAGCGATATATAGCGGATATACCGCTTGCGCTTATGTCTTGTCCCAAACAGAACATTGGAACATCTAAACGGCGAGGTAGGAACATCGACTGGATTTATGGTTTCTTTGAGTATCCGGCCGCCCTCCACAAAGTGAGGTTGTAAAAAGGTATTAAAATGGAATTTTTGGGCCCGACGTTCGTTTTCCTTTAGACATTTTGAATTTTAAGCAAGCGTTTGTGTCACGTTCTGACTTGATGCAATGGATTTTACCAGTGGATTTGAAGAGGTTTCATAATCGCTTGTTTATTATATACCTTAACTAGGAATCCACCTCGGCTTCGCACGGGTGTAATGAGGATAAAAAATGGTTATTGTAGGTTATTTCTAAGAGATGGGCATATACCACTGCGGAATTTTTATTGGCCTTTTTATAGTGTACAATACTGTAGTACATTACTTTGATCGATTGCAATTGAATTGCCAAAAATATGTTTATTGATGATATCCCGTTAGAAACTTCTAATATTGAGTGTTTCTATACTATATGTATTACTTTTAAATCACTGTATCTATCTGAAAAAACCGCATCAAAATTTGTTGCGTAGTTTTAAACGTCTAAGGAGATATAGGGACAAACAGCGTATAGAGACTTCGTTTTATGCCATCTTGTGAAAACGTTAAAAATTTTAAAAATCCTTTTAAAAATTGAAGATCACTCTTCGCTGATCATATTTGTATGCGTGACTCTTACCTAACTTTAAAACAATCTTTTGTTAACTCGGTCGCTGGCAGGGTTCCAACAACACCAACGATTCGGTATTGATGGACCTTTACCACCTTTCACCACCAGTTTTTTTTTTTGCAGATAGTCATGTCATAGTCTAACTAACACGCAGTAAACATAGTTTTAGGACCTTTCCGGTTTTTGACGATTTGAAAGTATTTGTCTACTAGAGTAAAAGACATTGAGTTTAAATTTGACTCTGAAAATAATTCTATCAGCAGAAGTCGACTGTTAAACATGGGCGTTTTCAGGATATTATAATTTAATCCGTCAATTGATTGCAAAGACTGTACGCACAATCCTCGCACAAATTCGGTCTAGAATTCATTTGTATGCCTGAAGTTTCTTTCTAGCCGGATCCTGGTTATTCTTCGGAGTTGAGGTAATTAGTGCAAACTTTTAGCGCATAATTGTGGTTCGTGGAATACTCAATTAGTCGGCTTTTGTGATAAAGCACTCTTAATGTTTTTGTAGCATGGTTGTAGCTATTATTTTTTGTGTTCGCTGCTCTTCATCAAGGATTGTGGTAGATTTAATTGGCAAGTTACTTTGTGAATTGATTGAGTCACTTATAATGGGATAAACTATTTAATTCTATAAAAAATATATTATATTTATAGCACAATCACAAATTACAAATCATAGCATATACTTAACTAACTGACTCGGAGGACGCTGTCCTGTTTTAAATTGAGATAAAGTATCCCATCTTAAGAGATTCATTATTCTTAAGAGTTGGATGTATGATGAAAGATGAAACTGTACACAGTAAGTGAAAAATAGATTTAAATCGGTTCTGTTGTTGAGAAGTTAGTCCGGGACAAACACCGTGACACGTAATTTTTCGTAAAAATAGTTATTTCTATCCATTATATCACAACAATTGTTTCCACAAATTGATTAGAAAACAAATTCAATATTGTATTCAAATCTAAATTCTATTATTATAAAGCTGAAGAGTTTGTTTGTTTGTACGCGCTTACGCTCAAGAGCTGCAAGTCTAGATTGAAAAATTATTTCAGTGTTAGGTAGTCCATGAATCAATTAATTATATTTAATGTAAATAAATAAATCCAGAAAATCACGATACCCCCAAAGTGACTATTCCACGTGGATTAAATTGTAGACGCTGGTTGTTTTTTACATCTTTGATACTTCTCAAAGAGTTTTACATTTTAATAAACCGTATTTTGACTCGATGACGCATATAGTGGTGATACTATCTTGGGCGTCAAGGGTCGTGGATTCAATACCACCCAGAACCTATATGTGCGTGTTTTATATGTAAGTACTGTTAAATTATATTCTTTTAATTTATATTCTTTGTTGTCTGATGTCTAACACTAGTGTTTAAAGCTACTTATCTTTCTGTCCTTCATTCCACATTAAATCCCATTTCTTTCACAGCTTCGCGTTATTTCACTTCCTTCTGATCGTTAGAAAAACCACAAGAATCTCGTTCATAAGACTAAACAGCTAATTTGAAGACATTAAAGAATACTTAATTAACAGGAACAGTAGTTAGCGGAACATGGATAAAACACATTTTACTGCCTTCCCGTTTGGATTTAAATTTATAACGTTACAACTGTAAAATGAACGCGAGAGTTTAAAAACTTCGATCGTTGAAAAGCACTTGCACATTTTTTATTGCTTACCCGCTTTTGCCTGGATATCGCTATTGTGTACAAGTGTTTATAGAAAAATTATAGAATTATCTAGGCTAAAAAATTCAATCATTTTAATACGAGGGAAATAAATAACACGCTGGCTCCAAAAACCTAACAAGCATACATACATACTTTTTTTGCCTCCTCAATATTATTTGACCTCTTGGATTGAACATGTATAGAAGATGGGTGAAAGTAGAATTACGAAAGTCAATTATAAATCTTAGTTTACCTGCACCTGCAAGATGGATATACGATTTGAACAACCGCTGGATACAGGCCGCATACAACCGGTCCTATTGCAGATCAATTGGGGAAGCCTATATCTAGCAGTAGACGTTTTATGGCTGATATCATGATGATGATCATAGGTTCATCATCTAATCAGATCAGTCATCTAACACCTCCCAAACTTTAGATAAAATAAGCAGCACATTTGTCCAGTGCGATCCGGCGATTTTAGTCAGATCATTTGTGCATCTTGCAGGTGGACGCCCTACGCTGCGCTTGCCGGAACGTGGTCTTCATTCCAGAGCCTTACGAGTCCATCGGTTCTGCGTACCAAATGCCCTGCCCACTGTCACTTAACTTTACTAATCCTCTCGTAATAGCGATAAATTACTATACTAAAATACGAAACCTTAAAGACCATTGTTTCCTTTTTAACAAAACATATTCAAATAGAATGTTTCTTACTACTATTCCCAGACTGTTACAAGTTAGGGAACTTCAAGAACAGATTACATTGTTTTCTTAAAAGCAACGTGCCTGTGTTTTAATTAGTGTTGCAGGTGCCTGTGAGTGACACTAATGATATCATCATATCAGCCGAAAAATCCTAAATTTTATCGATATATTATATTTCTATATAGCCTAGGGTCTATATAGGGATATTATATAAAAGCATACGATATAGGGAGATTCAATAATTGCGTCGCTGGGCAGGCGTAGTGGAAATCGTAGAGCGCAAATTCGCGACGAGAATACAGCTGCCCATTCCTGCCCTGTACCTTAATCGCCTCTTACGACACTTGGACTTGAGATAGGTACTATTCTACTCCGCCGGTACCACACGTCGCGGCTAACAAGTATTTTTTTTTATTTTTTATTTTGTGGTTTGTTTAAAGTGATCAATTAATACAATGTTTCTCAGTAACTCTCAGAATGTCTGCTCTAATTGACGCTGTACAGAGAAGGCAATCCTAACTTTATACCTTCATAAACCTCTTAGAATAAATAAAAGGGCAATTCGCTGGTTTTAGGGTGAATTAACTAATCACGTTGTTTGGATTCTGGTCGAGAACTTCATTTTGTGCTAGCTGAATAATTAAGTTCGCCTGTTCTGAATACCGCAAATATCCTTTCGATTAATACTTTACATAAGCTGTATTAACAATAAATGATTTAATATTTTCACATTGGACATGAAAAGAAAATGAAAAGTCTTTATTTGGCTTATACACATTAGTAACATAAATAAAGTTACCAGTGCCTTCTTTTAAACTTAATGAAGCCTGTGACAGGAGACACCACTCTTCTTTAAAAAATAGTCGCTTTATAATTATATATAATTCTAATTGTTATATTAATCTATTTATATGAATGAGTGAAAAGTGAATCGAGAAAATAGACCCTTTCATAGTAGTACTCATAAAATAAAGGTACCTCGCTCTTACATATATCTTCAGTCTAACCCAGTAGTGAAAGAAATTACTAAATAGCGTGACATAATTAGAATTGTAGTGATATCCAATCGATAACATATTCGCGTTTACAAAACTCAAAATCATGAGATCGATTCTTGAGTGTGCGAAAGCAGTACGGTAGACCCATTATTCTTACATACAATTATCGAATTGAGCACTTCATTTCTTTAACATGTTCACATCATAGAGATAAAAGAAAATGTTTTTTTTTATTTATTAGTCCAGATCGACGTCACTACAGCCTATATACGCTCGTTATATTACAAGGATATCCCTAACGTGTTGCCAACCTTGTGACTTAAGGATATTATGCCATATTACCCAGTAAATTCACTGTATCTATTCAGACCCGAACACAACAATGTAAACACTGCTATTTGGCGGTAGAAATAGGTGAGTGTGAGGTGAAATACAGACGGTCATTTCCCTGATGATTCTATTGTCAAATAGCAATGATCGCATTACAGTGCTCAGGATTGAAATGTGAGAGAGGCGTGAAATTACTGGGTAATATGCCACGGTATATTTTAGTACACAAGGTAGCGGCACGCTAGTGATATCTTTATGATGACACGAGCGTCGTAGGCTTCGGTTACGTTTCCTCGAAGCGGACCGTATGCTTGTTTCCTGACATCATAATATAAAAAAGGTGCCTAGGTCGGCAAAAGTTACAGCGGCATTGTGAAATATGACAGTGCAGCGGTGGTCTTTCGACAAGACTCAATAGTAACGCCTTATAGATAATAAAATTAATTAGATGTACCCTATTTATGAATAATGATATTATTTCAATAATTGGGATAAATTAAATATAGACGTAATTGCGTTTCTCTGTAATAATAAAAGAATTATTTACAAGATGCATTTTCTTTACATTTAAACAATTACATGAAGTTCTTATATTAACCAAAATATTACTTTACCTGTAATAGTGAAAAAAACAACATTTAAAGCCTTTATTTAAAGCCTTCAGGTCTTTTTACAATTAAATCCAAATAAATCCTATCGATGCGAAACATATCCCAATTACATTTTTCCATAAAATGCCACAACCGTCTGTCGTGACATCTAGTGGCCCTATCAATAAAACGACAAAGACAAACTTAAGAAAAATGTTTTTTTACATATATATATATATACACATAATATAGACACTTTTCAGTTAGTTTTTATCGGAGCCTCTTCTCTGGTGGATCGCGTATTGAACTTGCAGTAATCTTAGTTGTAAAACCCGTTCAGTGATGGCAGTCTAGTCTTAGGAAGAGCTTACTGCACGATGATAATTTTGATGGGTGACTGTCTACGTACCTTAGCATTGTAGAGTCAGGAGTTTTTTTACTATTTAAATACTTAATTAAAAATAAAATATTTTGAGTCCTGTAGGGAGGAAATATATCAGTACCCCTGGACAGTCGCGCTTGACCCTTTCTAGTATAAATTATCTTCAACGTAACTTATCTATATATATAAAAGGAAGAGCTGACTGTCTGACATATCAACGAAGTACATAAACTGCAAAGGTTTGATACTTAAAATTTTGCACAGGGGTTCTTTTTATTTTAAACTGTTTTTAAAGTTATCCAACTGAAATTCAGTATAAAGGTTCTTCATTGAAATCCATGAAGCACGAGTAATATGTTTTTTTTTAATTCTTTTAAAAGTTAGCATGAATGTTTTACAACTAAACGCGGGTGAAAACGTTACACGTGTCTGTATTATTCCTTTACTAACAACGAGAATCAAGATGGACCCCTCGCACAAACCAGAAAAGTGATCAATTTACCCCACTCATTACTAAAGACACATCGTCGGGTTATTTATCCCTCAGGAGACGTTCGCTTCCTTACGTTTCCTTTTGGGAAGGTCGAATCGAATAGCCTTTACTTAGAAAAAATCTAGTAATTCCATTTGTATTCTTAGGGTATTCTTTCTTTATTCTAGCTACAGTTTGATTACTGTTTCTCGATTGGGTGTGCTTAGTTTGGATTGTATTATCATTACTATTTTATTAAACTATAAATATATTCCTACAAAATCTCAAACATTGACCTGACTCCGTAGTAAGTAGTTTAAACCACGTGCTTGAATCCGTCTGGTTTAAGCTTCCTTTCATCCAAACATATCCACCGATTAAGTCGTGGAAGCTTAACAAACAGACAAAAACACTTCAGCATTGATAACAATCATCATAGCAGTCGTTGGAATTCGTAATTTCATATCGGAAATGCTGTTACTTTCCCATCCCCGCGCTGTTGAATTTGAGTTACGCTATTTTGCGTGAATAAACCGCCAGATGTCGGTTCCGGTACTTTAGTCGCCTCTTAATAAAACTGGTTCGAGAACGAGTATTGTTCTAGAGTAGAACCTTACGATCATTGATAAAGTTTGAAGTCCTCTGCTGGATATAAGCCTATCCAAGAAAGGAGGGTTTTTTGCCCATAACTGCCGCGCTGGGCAAGCGTGTTGGCAGCAGCATCTCCTTCGCGAATGCTGCGCTCTGCGATTGCCCCTTACTCGAAGAGGCTATGTCCAGCAATGAACTCCCAATGGCTGATATGATGACATTGTAGGAATAATATACTTCAGAATTAAAAACCGACTGAAAGCCGAAACTCAACTCGTTGATGAAATTACCTGGAACCCGTTAAAGTCACCTCTAATCCGCCGCCCGACAGCATGGAAGTAATTCAATTAGTCTCCACAGGACTCGGGCAATAATAATATGTTATTTAGAGCCCCCCTTTTTTAATTCAAAAAGTTCATTAGGCCGTGAACCGTAAGACCAAAGGGTTGGGTACGCTGGATGTGTCCGAATACGATTTTGGCGGTTGTAATGAGTCTAGTAAGTGTCCCGCGGTTTCACCCGCGTAGTTCCGGTTCCCGTGAGAACAGTAATTATCTGATTATGAAATTCCGATTATTTGAATTTACATAAAAGAATATCGGTAATTAATCATTATTATTAGAATTTTATAACCCAAAATGTAACATTTTATTAAAAATTACTTTGAAAATCTCGTCATTAAGTATGAACTAACATGCGGAAGGGGAGAAACACATATGTTCAATCCTGGGAGCTGAGATTGTGTAATAATATTTTAGTCGAGAGTATGTTTTAGGATTTCGGCAAACCTCATTCGCTTCCTTTACTCGCCGACCGAAAAGACATTTTCAAACTCTACTCTTAACTATAATGCCATCAGAATTAAAAGAACCTACAGAGTATGATAGTTAAGATATGTTATAAATAAATGAAGTAAATTCCCACAACATTTTACACATTGACCTGATTCCGTGATAAGTCGCTTAAAGTACTTGTGTTATGGACATCAAACAACAGAGAAATAACAAATATACTACTTAAATACATACACTTAACACCCAGACACAGAACAAACATAAATGTCATCATAATTATAAATATTTGTCCTGGATGGAGATCAAACCCACGATCCTTGGCGCACAAGACAGGATCACTACCATCTGCGTGATCGGGCCTATCAATTATAAATAAATAAATAATTGAATAAGGCCAATCTTAAACAAATCTGACCAGTTCAGTCTTAAAACTGAATTAACTGCGGGTTAGATTACATTCGACAGATCCATAAAAGCGTCAATAACCATATTGAATTAGTGTATACTCGTTTTTCCTGAAACGATCACTATCGAATGTGAAAACAAATAAAAACACAACGGAAAATAAATTTCTACATACCCAGTCCTTAAAGGGCCAGCCGCATGTCTCTTCCACGCGGCATCGACCTACCTCATCCCCAATTTATGGGACACGCGTGTAAGCAGATTTTTGTATGGTGGTGTGTTGTTATGAGCAGAAAAAATGTAGGCCAGTGGCACGCGCACGCAATTTGTTGCACAAACAGAATTTATAAACACTCTACAAACGTTTACTTTTACATTTTTGATGTTTAACTTTTCACTCGTCCTCGTCTACGCATTTAAAAGCCTTGAAAAACAAAATGACTTTATTAAAGTAAAATGTCAAAAGATTTGTTTTTCTTGTGTTGGTTTTAAGTGTGTTGTTAGTATAAACGGTCGATGTATGTTAAAATGGAACTCTTTATGTGTGCCTGCATACGTCTAGGTTCTCAGAAGGTTGGAAGTGTAGAAATGTTAGATTTACAATAATATAATTATATTTTCGATTAATTTAATATATAAGATGTCAATAAATAAAAAAAAAGAATTATGAATTTAACATACACATATATCCCACTCTTTGCGTCTGTAAGTCCAGAATAACTAAAGAAAAAACTAGACAGGTACCCGAAATTTTATGAATTCTCAGGAAAGTCTCCAGAAATTTGACAAAAACATTTTTTTTATTCATTATTTGTTTGACATTGGCGCCTATAAATTGGAACCGGGCGATAAAATAGCTTGTGCACAACGCGCGCGCTCTATGGCCTGAACAAATTGTATTTATCCCAAACTATCCGTGACTGAAAGTTGAAGCGAAAAATTAAAATATCCACCGATTATACACCATTAATATCCGAAAGTTGACGCGCTGTCAAATATCACAAGATTAACGAGCGGTTTTGTTTGCGTCCTTATTGTGGTTCAAAGGTTTAGTAAACCGTTGCCGGGGAAAATATAAACTTCAGGGTTCCATTGAGTTTGGTCAAGGATAGATATATGATCTTTGGAATGGACATCTACATTAAATTTGGCTTAGGACGTCCACTGCTGGGCCGAGCCCTTTCCAAGTGATTTCTTATAGCACCGGTTGTGTGTGTTGTTTTGTTTTGTATATATATATAACATTCCTAAATGAAACTGAAAAAAATATATGACAAATATATTTTTTTCAGTTTCATTCAAATTAAAGTGCTTTTAGGATATTTTTACATATAAAAATAACGTACCATGGTATTTATCCAATGTGAATTACTAAACTATAGAACTGAATTTTCCCCCTTTCTTGGGGAAACCTATGTCCAGCAGTGGACTTCTAATGGCTGATGTGATTATGATGATATCAGAATTCTTAACGATGACTAATTAAATTGGCATTGGTTTAATTAAGATTAAATAATAAAATGATGAACATTGTATATATTATTCTAATGCTTTATGGTATACAGTATTTTTTGTTTCTTTTTCTTTGTATATACTTAAATAGTTTTGGACAATATAATGTTATTTGATGTAACTTTATGATTTTTGACATATTGATAGAATGCGAGCATTTTTTGCATGGTAAGTATTTTTAAATTTTATAATCTACCGCGCAATTCTTAATACTCCGTAATGAGAAAAATAATCATTGCAGCTATAAGTGGTTTATTTATATGATGATATTTGTATTTTTTCTGTATTTCCTGTATTATATTGTTAAAAATATATATTTAAGTATTGTAATTGTGACTACTGTTGTCTGATGTCTGTAAAACAATTGCTTTAAGTGACACGGAGTCAGGTCAATGTGTATCAGATGTTGTGTGAATATTTTTTCTAAGGTTTGTCGTAAAAAAGTGAGTGAAAGACGATAAGATAATTTAACGTATAAAAAAGTAAAGGTCAATATTATAATGTCGGCTACACTTTCCCAAGTCTCGAGTTTTCTAGATAAAATAAAAAACTTTAAATTACCATCATCTATCAAAGGATACCGAACCCAGCCGGGTTGGCAACGTGCACGCTTGATAATTTCTATTTTATTTTTAATACCCCTTGAAATCCGGTCATCTCCCGTCACGTTTGCGTCGTCGGCACAAAATGGCGGAGATATAAGCAAATGTTTACGTTCATTTTTCAAGCGGCCGGCCATTAAAATTGTGTACTGACTTTTTTACAACAATAAATATTGGCTTGTTTGAATTTTCACTTTGTGTGAGTTGACGAAGTAAAAATCTAGAGTAGAAAAACTTTCGGGTTTTGGACGAGCGTTGAATACTATTCATGTATGTGTGAGGACCTTTTAATAATTTTATTTTATAGCAACCTTCCTTATGTATATAAAAGAGGAAGCCTTGAAATTTTTCGAAAATTCACTCCCTAAATAGGTAAAACAGGGGTGCTAATTTAGTATGAAAATTTGCTATTTTTGAAGTCATTTAATAAAGTTCAGTTAAAGGTGCTTATTAAAAGTCATGAAATAATTGTAACATTTTCGAAATTATACCTTTAGGTGCAAATTTAGTATGAAATTTCCACAACTTAACATGTGAAACCGCGGAATGAAAAACTACTACTTTAACGGCTTTAAAACGCGTTGTATATAAATTTTGTTCGATACTTTGATTAGCTTGTCTTTTGTTCTCGTTTTAAATACGTTAAAAGTTAGTTTTATTATGAATAGTGAACGCGTAGATGTTAGAAAACCTTTATGTATTATGGAGAAACCATACGCATTTAAGTATACGATAGAAAGGATCGATAATATTTTAACAGACCTAAACCTGAAAGTTGTCCAATAAAACCATTTGAATGCGGCTTGCTTCCAGCGCGATTCTGTTGCTCTAGTCAAAACATCTGTTGGTTTGGTGAAAGCGAAGTCTTGTTTTTCATCATTATCATACCAACCATTAAAAGTCCACTGCTGAACATAGATCTTTCCAAGAAAAAAGGGTTAATTGCCGCGCTGAGCAAGCGTGTTGGCAATCGCAGAGCGCAGCTTTTGCCCATCCCTATCCTGTACATTTGAGCTGCACTGTTTCGTATGAATATACCGCCATCTTATGACACCTGGTACCTATAGGAGGAGGTACTATTCTACTCTGCCGGTACCTCGCGGCACTCTTTTTATAATAAAACTTAATGAGCCCACACATCTTATACATTGACCTAACCCTGAGATAATGGAGTCAAGTCAATCTTGTAACAGACATCGGACAACTCAGAAACCCGATATGTAATACATAAATACATAATTTTTATGCACTGAGGCTTAGAACAAACACAAAATTTCACCATATATTTATATATATTTGTCCTGGGAGTGAATTAAACTCACGACCCTTGGCGCACAAGACATGAATGCGCCATCGTGACCAGTCATGTTAAAAACCATAGCCATTATATGAAGACGAATAGTCGATAAAAAAAATATTTAAATCATAAAATTGAGTGCCATTTCCTGGATTTAAATGTAGGATTATTTTAATCCAAAAAAAAACATATTTGAATATTTCCAAGACTATTACAAATATGCCTTGAATTAAATTAAAAAAATACGTAAAATATACTATTAATGCTGAAACTGTTTAAGCCTTTTATTGATAGAACTGCTCGCCGCCTTGCTTGACACCGGAAACATTTTAAAAACACTAGTTTCACGTGTTAGCTTCTGATAGGTTGCGTAAAGAAGCTGCGATATACTTAGTTTTAAGACCGGTATAGTGCCAGCAGACTTGTTTAAGGTAGGCCTACTTAAAATAACCATTGTTTTACATAAGGTAGATCTTATTTAAAGGTTGTCTGCAATGGTATCTCACTCTCACGTATTCTTCCCTGTTTCTAACACCATATAGCAGTGTTCGCTTGGTGTGTTTTAGTTTGAAGGGTGAGAGAGGCAGTGAAATTACTGGGTAATGTGGCATGATATCTTCAAGTCAAAACGTTGATAACACAAGTGATATGCTTGTGATTTTGCAAGCGTCTGCCGCTGCGGTGACGCTTACTACCACGTGGACTGTATGCTTGTTTGTCGACCTGGTGTAATAATAAAGGTAGCTCTAAAGGCTTAACAATAAAGGTGACCCTTATGATCCTTAGATCATCAGGGTTATCTCTATTATAAGTATGAATAGTTATAGCGCAAAAACTGTTTATAATCTATGGTTCTCGAGCAAAACCGATGCTGTGAGGTACCAGCAGAGTACAATAGTACTTCCTACTGCACCAGGTGTCGTAAGAGGCGACTAAGGTACCAGTACCGATAGATGGTGGTATAGCCACCTAGAACAGTGCTGCTCTAATGTACAGGGCGGGCGGTGATGGGTAGCAGCATCCCCTTCGCGAAGGCTGCGCTCTGCGATTGCCAACACGTTTGCCCAGTGCGGAAATTATGGGCAAAAGCCTCTTTTCTTGGAGAGGCCTATATCCAGCAATGACTTTCAATGGCTGGTATGATGAAACAAAGATATGATGATATAAGAAAGGAAATAAAAAGAGACAGGTGATAAATAAATAAACGATGAAAACTTACCTCTTCGCTCGAAGCACGGACAAATCGTAGTTTGAAAAAAAAAACAATAAAAAAATCCGCCAATGTAATGGCCCTAAAGCGGCACAAACGGGCCGATGCTAATACTTTAGAGCGCTCGAATAATCCGCTCTCAAACAGAATTTATGGCCTCGACTCGGACGGCCGATACTGCGTTCAAAACCAGAAAATACTGGTTCGCTTCCCGAGAAATATGGGTTTCATTAAAATTATTCATAGGAAATACTGCAATGCTCCCGTTTAAGTATTTTAAAATGTCCGTCGGAAATGTGCGCACAATTTTAAGTTAAGTAAAGAGCTTATATTTTCTATTAGATTCAATATGGCATTTAAAATTTTAACTCAGTCTTTTACAGTTAAATTAAGCCTTGAACTTTTAAAATTTACGGACGCGATGGTGGTAGTTTCTCCACTTTGTTCGCAATAGGTTGTAAGTTTGATTCCCACACAGGACAAAGATTTTTATAATTAATATCTGTGATAGGAAGTATAAATATGTATGTATTTACTATAGAAATTATCTACTAGAGGTAGACCCCTTACAAAGGTTTGTAAGGACAAAGGTCGTTAGCATTAGTACCTCACTCTTGTTTCTACCGCCAAATTACGGAGCTGCTATATTCCTGTTTAAAGGGGGAAAGAGGCAGTGAAATTATTGGGTAAATGTGACACGGTATCTTCAGTTCACAAGGTTGGCGTTACGCTAGTGATATCTTTGTGACGACACGAGCTTTTATAGGCTGCGGTCACGTTTACCATCAAGCAAACCGTATGCTTTTTCTTACCTGAACCGTTTGCTTCTTCGCTGATTTCGAAATATATAAAAACGACTTATCTTGCAGTCAGGTCTATGTATGAGAAATTACATACCAGGTGTCGTAACAGGCGAATAAGGTACATGAACAGACGGTATATCCACCCGAAACAGTGTAGCTCAAATGCGTCGCGAAAGCTGCGCTTTGCGTTTTCCAACACGCTTGCCCAGCGATGCAATTGCAACTGCAATGCCTTCCCCTTTTATTGGGGAGCAATGTTCTTCCAATGGTTAATATGATATGCAGCTGGTTGCATCGACAGACGTTCCTTTATTGTGACTAAGTATATTTTAGTGACTGTAAGTTCTAAGACTGTAGTTTCGTATTTCAAATAATACAATTAATGAAAACAATATATTTATTATAATATAACTTCTAAATACATACATATGTACATACATCACGCCTGTGTCCCAACGAGGTAGGCGGAGACTATCTATCTCCACTTGCTACGATCTTGGCATACCCTTTTTCGCTTTCCTTACTCGCATTAGTCTTTTCATACACGCCCATCTAGTCTTGATACTTCTGACCTGGTCCTTGTTTAATACCTCTTCTACCTGGTTAAGATATGTTCACCTAGGTTGTTCAATACCAACTTTTGAATTTACATTCACTTTATATATTTGTGCAGTCGTTTTACTTTCATCCATTCTTTCTACATGTCCAATTCATCTAATTTTTTCCTTTCTCTATAGTGGTTACAAAATCATCGAAATTGCAAATGAGAGCTCATTTTGACAGCATTTATTCTACTCGCGAGCTTTTTCTGCCATACCAAACATTTAAATAACTTCTAAATAACTCAACCGATTTCAATATCTTTCACTTACCGTGTAGAGTTTGATCTAACTTGAGTGCTAGAATATTTATATCTTAATTTATAGTCGCAATATTTTTTTCCAAGATAAACAGAAGCATAATTAAGACCTACTTCTTCCATAACCTATCCTAATAGTTTCTTAGCCTTTTAAATTCTTTGGAGGATATTGCGTATTGCTTCGCGGGCACAAAATCTGGTCTCAAATATACAAAGAGGCCACATTAATTGCGATTTTGACCAGACAACCTTGGAACACCTATCTCGTAATATTGAAAGTAATTTGCATTCTCCATTAGTCAGCGTTTAAATAAAAATCTTGTAATGATTTATTAACACAATGAAAATCTTATAAAATATAGTTTACTAGCTGACTCGGCAAACGCTGTCCTGCCTTAACTAAACATTTATTTCTATCATGAATTTATATTGCGACTATAAATTGTAATATAAACCATTCCATCTCTTAACATTGATTAAATTGTACTTAGTAAGTTGAAATGTAATAAATTCGATCCAGATATTTAGATCATTCCGGACATATATAGTAACATATAATTTTTGTATATAAATACTTTCTTCTTAAAGATAGACCTGATGAGAAAAGAAGTCGTGCAACACCCGGGGTCACAAGGAATCGTTTTGTGGCTAAGTCTATATGAAGATTAAATTAGCTAGGGTTAGGTTATATAAATATTGACGGTCATAAATTCAATTGTCGTAAGGGACAATGCGCAGGTTTACAGGAAGAACTAAAAACAAAATAAAAACAATTCTTTATCACTATCATCATAACAGCCATCAAAATCCACTGCTGGACATATGCCTCCCCAAGAAAGGGCGAAGTTGCTCTTAATTGCCGTTCTAAGCAAGCGTGATGGCAATCGCAGAGCGCAGCTTTCGCGACGGGGATGCTGCTGCCCATCTCCACCCTATCGCATTTGAGCTACTCTGTTTCGGATGGATATACCACCATCTGTCGGTTCTGGTACCTTAGTCGCCTCTGATGTCATAGACGACACCTGGTACTGAGGGAAGTAGTAATCTACTCTGCAGGTACCTAAAATACCCAGCTGAAAAAAGATCAATTTTCTTTTTAGGTATGTTTGAGCAGTTTTTATTAAATGTTATTGAAATTGAATGCTCTTTTACTGGAAACTATTAACAAAAGTCAAAAATTTTAAAAAAAATTGGCTATATGTCCTTTACGCCAATTGAATTTCTGGCCGTCGATATGGCTACATACATCTTTCTTTATAATATTGTGTCGTGTGGTACAAGCAAAGAAGAATAGTACCTCCTTCTAAACTGGAAATGCGCAGCATTATTCCCGTGGCAAAGTCTGTTCTCTACGGCTGCCACCACGTCTGCCCACCACAGCAATAATGGGCAAAATGATTCTCTTCTTTAGAAAGCATATGCCCAGCAGTAGATGATTCAGGGCTTCTGTGATGACGATAGTAATAATGAAATAGATAAATACTCGAACACTAAGCCGATAGTTTTGTCCTAATTAAGAATTAAAGTTATAGACATCATATATACTTTCAGATAAACATGCATTACGCCTGTGTCCCATCGACCATAGGCATAGACCATAGATCTTGCTACGATTTTAATATACCATTCTCGCCTTAATCACCTTAGACCTTTCGTGCACGCTCGTTTATTGTAGGTTTCTGACCTGGCCCTTCTAGTTCGTCCTATACCAACTCTTTTATTCAGTTCCGCTTTATTATCATAACAGTCATTGGAATATACAGCTAGATATAGGCCTCCGAAAAAAGGGGCTTTATTCCTATATTTGCCACAGTGAGCAAGCATGTTAGCAATTACAGAGCGCAGTGTTTGCGATGGAAATGATGCTGCCCAAACCTGCTCTGCTTCGAATGGATATACCGCCATCTGCCGGTTAAAGTTCTATAGTCGCCTCTTACGACACCTGGTACAGGGGAGTTACTTTTCTACTCTACCGGAACCTCACGGCCGCTCTATATATTTATGTATTCATTCGTTTATCCTTTCTATATGTCCAATCCATCACAACATTTCTTACTCTATTATTTTCACAACATCATCTTTCACACCACATCGATCTATTAATACACCATTATTTGTTTGATGTTTACGTCCCGACGTATACTATCATATATACTATCATAAAATATCAGATCACCAAAAAACTATATAGCTCTTTTGCAAGAATAATGACACAACACAATATCAATCAAAATCAAAGAATAGAAACTATAATCACTAGAAGTTAGTGTTCTTCTTAGAACTTCTGTTACTTTGTTAATGTTCTTGCAAAAGAGCAAATTATGTTTTTAAGTTAAATTTTCTCTCTCAGTTCTTTTCGGTAAATAAATTTTTATCGTTACATCCTCTAATATACAAAAACACATTTAAGGCAATTTATACGTCGCCCCTCGGAAGTCTGCGGCTACGTGAATTTTTCTCCACCAAGTAAATGTCTCAAACATTTCAGTTTCTTTCGCGAGTGCGGACGGAAATTTCATTTGAGTTCAAAGAGAGAAAAATGCAGTCGCTGATTCCCAGAAAGTTGGAACGAGGTGTACTTTTAATACAACGTTTTTGGTATGTGATTATTTTAAATAAAGGCTGTTTTACTTTTGACGTGACAACGTCTTAAAAATTGGTTGGCCGGGTGACACTTCAAGAAACTGCGTTACGCTCCGCTCACGTTATGCGCTCACAATGAGAGCGAGGCACGCGTCCCTCTCACTCGCTCTCATTGTGTCGTGTGTTACGCAAATGTATTGCAAGTTATTGTATGTATATTTGTATATAAATACGTATGTATGTGTAAAGGTAAAAATAAAATTTTGCTAATATGAATTTCAGTGCGAGATTCTTTGCATAAATTAATGTTTTAAATATAATTCTTTGTATAAATAAATGTTTTAAATTGTTACTATTATTTAATCCTTATTCCTACTATACGAATGAATATTCACATTAAAATTATTTTGCCACTCAAAGTCGTTGTCACGTAAAACTTTCGCCCGTATACCGACTTTACAGGCAACCAATTTTTTTATATCTATCTATCGTTGGATGCATGCACATGGAAACAGAACATCTCTAACAAATCCATCAAAATTTGACACATATCATTATCATCATCACACCAGCCATTTAAAGTCCACTGCTGGACATAAGCCTCTCCAAGAAAGGTTTTTGCCCATAATTGCAACGCTAGGCAAGCCTTTTGGCAATCGCAGCTTTCGTGAGTATGCTACGGACCATCCATCCCCACCCTCTCCATCTGAGCTGCACTGTATCGCATAGACATACCGCCATCTGTCGGTTTTGGTACCTCAATCGCCTCTTGCGGCACCTAGTACTGGAAGAAGTACTATTCTACTCTATATAGTTATTATTTCATTCAAACTGACTCCAAAAAACTACAACATACATAGTACTTACCCTCTCCTTTATATCTATATACACGTGTATGTACACATGTTTTGAGCGTGATATATGCCGGTAGTAACGAATGAGTTGTTAGAGGCACGTGCGGTCTATGACATATCATTGCGCTCTGTCATACACTTTACCCCCATAATTATATATCGTTTACATATCGCATACATAACATATCGCACCCCAAAATGACTGCATTAAATCACCTTTTCCATATTTCTAGAAACATCGTTATTTAAACGGAATGTTGCATTACTTCAGAAAGATTTAAATAAACAACATTTTTAGAAAAATATCTCCTATAAGTAGTAATATTATAAAGAGGTAAGATTTATTTGTTTTCTTTCTTACATTTTAATTCAAACAACACTGTTTTAAAAATTCTTTCTCTGTTACATACTATTACTCTGCTGATACAATATATAATCTAGCATTCGCAATGCATTAAACCTATATAAATAAATAAATGAAGAATATACAGACATAGCGCTAATGGTAGTGATTCTATCGATGGTTTCGATCCCCATCCAGGAAAATTATTAATAAGATTTGTTCTGTATCTCGGTTTTATTTATATCTTTTTTTGAATTTTATTTAAAATACCCCTGTTTTATCATATCTACAATTGATTTAAGCTACTAACCTCCGAGTCAGGTCCACGTATAATATGAAAATCATAAGAAAATCCATTCAATTTTTTTTTTAATGTAATCTTTACTTGAATAGTGTCTTTTAAACATAATATCAGATCGTTTCTCCAAAAGCTGGTCTATTTTCAACATTAAACGCACCGCTAAAGCATCGGTACGCAATCTCAAATATCTCTCATTAATAATTGAGCCTTGTAAAACCCTTAAAGATCTGCACAAAAGCTGACAAAACGAGCAACCGTTATAGCCCCATCGGTGCGGTCTGACAAATTAGACCATTCCGCCATTCTAATCGGAATGGGCACCCTGATTAGAATGAACGAAGGATTTCCGCGTGTATTTTAGTGTTGAATTGTCGACATTCTTGTGGAGATAATAAGATAAAATATTTCTGCGGTTTAATATAATTATTTGAATAATAATTACTGCATAGTTTCACTTCAATTCACTTCTACCGTGAAATAGTACTTGCCTCTGTACCAGGCGCCGTTAGAGTGTCTGCTGCATATCACTTCCAAGTCAGCAGATTTATGTTTTTTTAATTAAATATATTTAATAAAATATATTTAAATATTTAAATGAACCTCTTACTATGATTAATGAAAAGAATTCAAAAAAGAAATGAAACAGTTTGTAACATTACTAGCAACGCCTCGCGTATTTTCGGTTCTCATGAGAATATTAAATACAATAAAAGGAGTAAGTTACACTTTATAACAATAGCTATATGATTTTAGAAAAAGAGATAATAATCATTATTAGGAACTTTTAACCCAAATGTAATTATAAAATAACATTGAGTGTCACAGAACTTTCTGACTAACAAACAGGGTGCATTTTACCCCCTTCGGGGATAAATTTTCATAATATTTTCACACGCATTTCATGACTTCGAACAAAAAACCTTAGTACCTACTGAATTTTATTCGAATAACTTAAAAAATAACAATGTTACATACTGACTATGCACTCCTCGTTTAAACCCCGCTAGCGGGTCATTTTTCAAAAATCCTTTCTTAGTGCTCGTTGTAAAAGAAATCTTATTTATAGTTTAGGCCGTGCGTTGAAGTCAGTCAGTCAGTCAACTTTTCCGTTTACAGGTATAAAAAAATTATGCCAGACACTAATTACCATTACCTCTTATAGAATAAAATATAATGAAACTCTTGATTTATAATTGTCATCTAACATAATGACCGCTTTTACTTCTTAACTGCCAAGGAAATATTATTAAAAGAACGGTAATTTATTTCTTTTACTCTCAACGGCTAGACTGTTTAAAATGCACAACAACGGAGACGGACGAGGGACTGCAAAAGATGTTGGAAATTACGAGTTAAAAGTTGCCTTACGAGCAACACTCCTGTTTTGTGAAATGCATACATTCACTGGAAATGTGTTGCGATTGATTAAAAGCTTAAACTTAGTAATTATTTTTTTAGTTCGACCTTTTTAACTTAACAATTGGACCAGGGCGACAAACAAGCATACAGTCCGCGTGATAGTAAGCGTCACCGGAGCCTATAGTCGCTCGTAACATCACATATCCCTAGCGAGTATGTCACATTACCTGGTTATTTCACTGCCTCTTTTCAAACCTGAAGACAGAAATGCGAACACTCGCATTTGGCGGTAGAAATAGGTGAGAGTGAGGTACCGATGCAGACGACCTTTATATGAAATCTAGCTTAATTTAATTCGTTTATGGTGCCCAACATAAGTTCATGAATTGCCAAATCGGAAAATTCTTGTATTGAGTCACATGTTTCAAACATCAACCTGACAACCTGAAATAAATCGGATATATAATGGAGGAATCGCAAACACAATACCTAAACATTATATTTATCACACAAATATTCATCGGTATATATATATATATATATATATATATATATGCATATAATCTAATAATTGCAATAAAATAGAAGTACCAAATTTTAATAAGACTTCGTGACATAATGTCACGAAGTCAGTCGAGATCGAGTCGGATAATGGGGAAAATCGCCAATCACTACGGATACTACAACAGAGTATAGTTTCTTCCGATATATAAATATGTGTTCTGGGTGTCAATCAAACCCACGACCCTTGGCGTACAAATTACGATCACTACAATCTTCAGCATCACCTTTATTTATCCAGTTTTCTATTGCATAGCATGTCTTTGCCCACTAGAAATAAAACCTACCCAAAATTAAGTTTCGGAGTACACGTTACGTCAATTTGATTATAATCGATCGATTATGCTTGAACACCGTCACGCGTGGTTTGCGACTACCACATGAAGCATTGAAGCGCCCACATCACTGGTAAAAACGCATTCGGTCTTCGATTTTAAAGCCTAATGCTGGCTCACTATGACGTCTGTTCAAGTTTGATGGAACCAAAGAGGTCACTTATAATGAGCTCCATGTTGAAGTAACATTATGTGTTTGTTGATGTACGCACTTGTCACGCATCACGCAAGGCTGGAGGCTTAGGGCACGAACTTGATCTGGGCTTAGAGGTCTACCTTCTTACCTAATGAGCCATCAGGTTGACTTCACTCTGAAATAAAATAAAAATATAGATAATAAATAAATTCTCACCACCTTTCAATGTTTATCTGACTCCGAAATAAGTCACTTAAAGCACTTGTATTAAGGATATCATAAAACAGAAGAATCACAAATATAATACTTAGATACATGTAAATACCATTAATATTTAATACCAGGAAACATTTATCACAAAAATATTTGCTCTGGGTGGAAATCGAACCTACGACCTTAGGCGAACGAAATAAGATCACTACCATCTGAGCCATTGAGCCCAACTTGAATACTCTTATAGACCGAATGATTTGCAGACATTGAATTGAAATAAATTTTATCAGACATATCAAGCCACATCCAGCTTCCCTATTCAGTGTACATTGGCTTCCACGGTTTAGAGAAGCCAAGCCCCCACGAGGCCAATGCAGCGTTAGCACTTGCAGTTTTGGCTTGGCCATAAATAAACAACTTGCTTACTTGGTCACAAAAACAAGTTTCCAAGAGCCATGAATTAGTTATACTAATACACCGTTTGCGTGTGTGTTTTCTTCGAGATTTACACGGTAAGAAGTAAGACAAAGAGTTTGCCGGGTATTAAAAAAATATATTATATATTGTGCTATCTGTGAGGTACCGGCAAAGAAGAATAGTATCTCCCCCTGTGCTAGGTGTCGTAAGAGAGTGTATATATATATATTAGTTTATATATATATATATATATATGTACTAATATTAGTATACTTATACTAAGAATTATTCCTTTTTAATAATAAAAAAAAGTGCGCGACAGTATATGTCTATCTCTCAAGTTTTACTCATAATAACATTATTTGTCGAAAAAGGCTTGCTACCATTATAATGTGCAAGAAGCCGCGCGGCGGCGGGTGAGGGGGAGGTAGGCCTCGCCCCACCGCCGTGCTTGCCACTACCACTCGCGAGTGTATCTTTGCGAGGTACCATGCCGCGCGGCTCAGACGCGTGGTCGGCTCCCTGCGGAACGGTTGAATTCCGCGTGCTTTATTTTAAACAAAAGACTTATTCACGATTATACAATAACATAAACCAACGTGAACATTTAAAAAATAATCTTGATAGAGTTTCCGACAACCACGCGAACGAAGTTGTGGGCACAGGCTTTGTCTTGAATCATTATTTACAATCTACATGACAGTATAATGTATGTAATACAGGCATATGTCTATATACATAGACATATGCCTTATGCCTATATATACAATAAATACTTGCGTCAGGCAAACCTTCTCAACTCTAGAAGGCGTGTGCCTGAGAAGCGAAAAGAACGCGTAACACTCAACCAAACTTCGCCGTCGTCTCGTTGCGCGGTTGGAGAGGCCCTCGACGCGCCGCTTTCTAAATCTTAATGTTTCACTTTTCTTGACTTTAAACGGTTGAGTTTGGAATCTCAACGCTCGGTTTGAGTTTGCGATGAGATGAAGTTGTGCTTGTAAATGAGCAACCTTAAGTTTGAGTTGAGAAAATACAATGTTCGACGTTTATGTAGGGAATGAATATTACATAATATGAAATAGGCATGCCTTTTTTCATGACTCTAATTATAATTTTTTTTTATAATTCATACATTATGAAATAAACTGACTCCGAGATCATTTGCTTAAAGTACTTGTGTTGCGGATATCAGACAACAGAGGGATCACAAATATAATACATAAATATATATATTTAACATCTAAATACAGAAAAAACATAAATATCATCATATAAATATTTGTTCTGGGTAAGAGTCGAACCCAGGATCTTTGACGCACAAGGTGGACCACTACCATCTGCGCCTTGGGAGCCGGCTAAATTCTACAGGCTCTATATTATACATAAATAACACAGTCATATGAGTCTTGGTTGTCTTGGGTACCGGTAGAAGAGGATAGTACCTGCCCCTGTACTAGGTATGGTAAGTGACGACTGAGGTACGAGATTCGACTGGTGGCGGTATATCTAGCTGAGCTGGGCTAGGATGGACAGCAGCGTTCCCTTCGCGAAGTTACGCTCAGCGATTGCCACTTCACCTGTCCAGCGCAATAATGATGGTTAAATTACCATCATTCCCAGGGAATACTGTGATGATGTTGATGATAATACATTTTCGATCATAAATAGACGTAAAATTTGTTAGAACCGGTACAAAATATACTTGGTTGTAATATCGTTTATGAATATTAATAGTAGAAGTTAATCTTTTCAAGCCAGATCAGAACTACCAAGAATAAACGAGCGTATATGAAAGGGCTATGCGAATAAAGGAAGCAAGACAGGTATGCCAAAATCGTAGCAAATGGACATCCATAGTCTATGCCTGCTCCGATAGGTCCAGGCGTGATGTATGTATGTACGTTAGTCTGTGAGGTACCAGTATAGTAGAAAAGTACCTCCCTCTGTACTAGGTGTCGTAGAGGCGACTGAGGTAGCACAAGTTGGAGATGGGCAGCAGCGACCTCGTCACTAAAGCTGTGCTCTGCGATTGTCAACAAGCATGCCCAGCGCGGCATATATATATTAACAACAAACATTCCTTTTTTGATAAGGCCTGTGTCCAGCCGTGTACTTCCAATGGCTGTCATGATGATGATGATGTATTTTCATCATACCAGCCATTGGGAAGTCCACTGCTTGACATAGGCCTCTCCAAGAAAGGAGGTTTTTTATTCAGAATTACCGTGCTGGGCTTGCGTGTTCGTAATCGCAAAGCGCAGTTTTCGCAACGGGGATGCTGCTGCCCCGCCTCGCCCTGTACATTTGAGCTGCACTGCTTGGAATGGATGTATGGATGGATAGATATTTGGTACCTTAGCCGCTTCTTACGACACTTGGGGGAGTAATGAGTACTACTACTACTACGTAAGGTACTGTGCCGGTACCTCACGGCAAGATCTATATTAATCTATATTAATATCAATATAAATTTGCTCTATTAAATTAAGTGTTAGAATCACCGGTCACGCTCTCGAAATGTCAGGATTTAATTTTGGTTATGGTAAAATACATTTCAACTGCTACTACTGAGTTAAGGTGGTTGGCCAGCGTTAGCGATACTTTTATGACCCCACTCAAATCCCATGAGTCCTGCGGGGGCGACCGTACGCGCAGATGAAAGAAATAAACAAAAACTAGTTACTCTGTGAACGAATTACGGTAAAAAGACCGTATTATTTAAAGAAGTACAGCTTACCAGTAATTATTAAATAATGTACAACCGCAGAAAGTTTTAAGAGCAAGCTAAAGATCTATATAACATCAAGTTCCGACATCTAACAAAGAAGTATTGTAGAAGCCTATATTTATTTCTCATTTTAAGTGAAATTTCTTATGAGAATAAATTTTTCAAACCTAAACCTAGGTGAATAATGGGCACAGGGTCGCTCATTAATGAGAGACCTCACCCTCTTGTTCGGTGGCGCTGAAATTGACGTCTGACAAGTTCAGCAATACGTACATCCGAAAAATAAAATTTGTATAAAATAGGATTACAGTCATTTATTTTGTTTATTTATTGTGTAAGTTCTACTAACAATATAACATAAGGTAGATCTCATACAAAGGTTCACCCTGTGCATTTGAGCTGCACTGTTTCAGATGGATATACCGCCACCTATCGGTTCTGTACTGTACGTAACAGCAATTGCGTGACGTGACAACCATCTTATTTATTTTTTACCTTCGCACCGCTCGCCATTAACACGGTGTTCAACTCACACGTTTCAGAATCAAAATGGTCACGCACGCTGAGGTTGTGAAATGACCTTGCTGCGGAAGTTTTTCCACAGGACTTCAATCAGGTATTCTTCAAAAGAATAGTAAAAAGGTTTTTATAGAATTGGCCACGCGTGAATGATGCCTCAGTGTGGTAAACGTCCATAGGTTACGCTGACCAGGGACCTTTGTGATTAAAAAATAATCTGTTCGTTGCGTTCGAGGTGTTCAAACGCACGGTAATAACTAATATGCGTTTTCTATTATTAGATATGTAAAGAAATAATATTTCTTTAATTTTTGAACGACATTGAATGACATTGACAACTGACAAGCGCTAAAGTCTGAGGTCAATGGTCAGTTGAGAGGTTATTATTGTATTAGATTATTGTGATTTAAGATAGATAAATAAGAATAATTG
>JACJUM010002279.1:1900989-1933330 GCA_020976665.1 Heortia vitessoides | reverse complement strand
ATTGTATTAGATTATTGTGATTTAAGATAGATAAATAAGAATAATTGGTGGAAGAATAGACTTTAATTGTCGTTTCTTCGTTTTCAGGTAAAGTTATAATAATAGGGTAGTTAAATAAGTTATTTGTAAAATTATATAATAATATTTGTAAGAAATTAACGAAATAAATCTTCGTTTTCAGAAGCAACGCATAAGTTTATTTTAACCTAAAATAAAAGAATAAACAATATAGATATAGCATTGTTTAGCTTTCAGTGGACATCAAAGTTAACACGCGCATCCGAAATTTGATGTCGCGCATACATCACGGTCCCGAGTAATGCTCGCATTTGCCTACAGAGGGCGCTATAACGCGTAATGGACAAAACTTTGGGCACCGCATGTTACGTTATGTTAGTGGAGGTTTTGTTTACCTGCGTCGGCTGTGTTTTGATTTATATTGGCTTGGAAACATTTCTGAGTAACACGTGCAAGAGAAATTGTACATTTTTACTTTCATCACATCAGATATAAGAATTACTCAATAAAGGAGAACTTTTCCTATAATTGCCGGGAAAAGCGAGTCCGAATCAGAAAAATTTCAAAGCGTTGCGTTAGCGATGGGAATGCTGCTGCCCATCCCCGCCCTGTGCATTTGAGCTACACTGTTTCGGATAGATGTACCGCCAACTGTCGGTTCTGGTATATTAGTATTCTCTTAAAACATCTGGTACAAGGGGACAATTTCTATTGTAGTTAATGTTAATTTTTACTTACTATGTTCATTTTTACTTTGGCAACGTATTTTTTATACTTTAGCTGTTTAATTTTAGGTCAGCTATGCAAATTATTAGTTGGTAGCCCAACTAAAAATCTGTTTAATTCATTTATTTTTACAGAAGCTACAAAGTTAATGTCATTCAACATCGTTAATTAAGCCTGCGCGAATGAGAGACTTTTGTCCCATGGAACACAAATCTCTGAATCATGTAAAAAATAGCCATCGAGCGCCTGTCACGGACCTACAGCTTAGGCTAGGCTTCATATAAAGGTCGTATGCATTGGTACCTCGCTCTCACCTATTTCTACCGCATTGCTGTATTCTGGTTTGAAGGGTGAGAGGGGCAGTAAAATTGTGTAAAATGAAATTAAATGCTCAACCTTTATTTTTGTTCCGGTACGTAATTGTTACTTACTATAGACTGCTTGAGAACTTATTTATTTACTTACTTGAATTACCGAATGTGACATATTTTATTATATTTCGTTATTGACTGGCCAGTATCTTGTGCGCCAAAGGGTTCGATTCCCACCCAGAGCCGATATTAATATGTCTTTAAGTAGTATATTTGTTGTCTGGCGTCGTAACACAAGTGCTTTAAACGAGTTACCACGGAGTCAGGTCAATGTATGAGATGTTGCGTGTGAAATTATTTATTATTATTATTATAATTCATGATCACTATTATAAACAGTAAACTGATTTTTATGTAATACTCGTATTTGTTCTGTGTCTGGGTGTAATTTATATGTACCAAGGTATTTCCTCTGTTGTCTGATATCCATAACACAAGTACTTTGAACTACTTATCTCAGAGTCCGGTCAACGTATAAGATGTTTTATTTTTTTTACAATAAAACAGATTTTTCTAATAGCTCCTGAATTGCTTGAGTTTGAAATGCTCAAGGAATGAGTGAGGAATAAATAGTAATTAGAAGAATAAGGGAAATATATGTGTTGGATATGACGTCAAAGGACTTAACCGAACACCAACTCACTTTGACCAAACTCTTATGTGTATTAACTAATTTTAGTTTCCTCTTATTTTTATTAGACCAGATCCATGAACAATATACAGCGCGATAGTTAGCGTCACAGCAGCCTCTTTAAAACCTTAAGAGGTAAGCGCGTTGTCAATCTTGTGACTTCAAGACATTATATCACATTACCCAGTAATTTCACTGGCTCTATCAACCTTTAAACCAAGCACAGCAATGCAAACACAGCTATTTGGTGGTACAAATAAGTGAGAGTTAGGTACCAATTCAGACGACCGTTGCATGATGTCTACCTCATGTATCGATACCCCTTAAAAATAACGATCACTTCTACATATCTCCCTACTACCTGTACTTATGTGAACACCACTACCTGTCAATTAACCTGTTGACGTCTCCAAGAGACGCTTCACACCGCTATTGGGACGTGACACGAATCCCAGCTGGTAATTACCTGCGACCGCTCTGTAGCACCCACAATGTCATCACGTATTCGATATTGATTTTTAATGGCATGTTTTTATGGCTCACAATCGCTTTACATTTCTGTATAAGCTGATTGTGAATCGAACAATTACGTACGAATAAGCAGTGGATTTCAATTATAATGGAGAATTTACGTAATTGGATATTTCTTACACAGAATCTCATTACATTGACCTGAATCAGAGATACCTATGTCGCATAAAGCACTTGTGTTATAGAAATCACACAAGAAAATAATTACTTCTATAATTCTTAAATATATATATAACACCCAGACACCGAATACAAATATTTATCATATGATATTTGCCCAGAGTTGGAGATCGAGCCCACGACTATGCACAAGATAGAAACACTACCAAATCTTAATTGCCTATCTAAATGTAAATACAATTTATTGTGGTTGAAACTTCCTTTTAAGCAAGATAAATGCTTGCGTGAGATAGCTCCGCTCTTTAAAAGTCTATTTATGTTTAGTAAGATGTGCTTCTATGTGTGTACGAGCACCCTCTCATCGAGTCTGTAAGTGTTTGCGCGTGCGCGCATATGTGTGCTTGTGTATGCGCGCGCGCTTGCGTGTGTACGTATACGTGTTTGTGTGTGTCCGTTTGTGTTTTATGTGTATTAGTAACTGGGGTGCCCATCATTTCTGCTGTATTGTTTGCTGTAACAGAATTACATTAAAAAAATTAATAATAAAATGTATGGAATAGCGGGAATTTTATCTATAATTGCCCAGCACGGCATTATAGATGAAATTCCCCCTTTCTTGGGGAAGCCTATATCCAATACTTGGACTTCCAATGGCTGACAATGAGGATTCCCGTCGCGAAGCTCCGCTCTGCAAGTGGGTATACGGATTTCCAAAGCTACAATTATTTGCAAAATTCACCCTTCATTGACGAAACCTATATCCGTAGACTTTCGGTGGCCATTATGATGATGATGATGACAGATATGTTTGTTGTATTATAAGAGATGAACGCGTTAGTGTTTCAAATGTTTTTTTTACTAGACCTGGCTAATAATCTATTATTATACGGGCTGTATCCGCATGGTAATAAGCGTCACCATAGCTGTCACATTACCCAGTAATTTAATTAGCTCTCTCACCCTTTAAACTAGAACACAGAAATGCGAACACTCCTATTTACCGATAGAAATAGGTAAGAGTGAAGTACTAATGTACACAACTTTTTGTGTGACGTAAATGTTTTATGTACTGAGGTACACAAATCAAACTTTCTAGACCAACAACATTAACAATATAATGTCAGTTGGTATATTCTTTTATGCAGCATGTCTGATTTGTGAGAGATATTGCAAATAATGACAACGAAGTGATTTTTACAAATGCCAGCTGTCGATAGTACTTTACGCTGGTTTTAATCTAGTCATATTGAAACGGCTTCAAAACGCAGTTTATTTATACATAAAAATAAAATTTAATTATCTATTTTGGTTTTACAAATACGATTTAGTACCAATCTCAGTATCCAAAAAACGTTTCGTTGCATTTTTGTTTTCCACATTTAATTTTAGCGAAAACACAATCGAAATTTTGCTGAGAATTAAATGTTCAATAAATTTATTGTTTCATTTATATTTTTTGATATCTAATTTGATCGTTTTCAGAAAAATGTTTCTTATCAACATGCAAACAGGCATGCACGCAGACATATAGCATGCAAACATTCATGGTGCATGGCATGCAGGCCATGTAGTTAGAGAAGTTTTACTACCTCTCTCACCCTTCAAACCAGAACACAGCAATACGAACACTGCTATAGAAGAATAGGAATACTGGCGGTAGAAATAGGTGAGAATGAGGTACCAATGCAGGCGACCTTTGTAAGAGGTTATGATATGGTGTTGACATAAATATAATTGTCTATCTGGCTATATCTCGACGGGCCCGATGGCGCAGATTGTAGTGATCCTACCCAATGTTTCAAGGGTCGTGGGTTCGATCCCCACCGAAGAAAAATATGTATATGATGATATTTGTGTTTGCTCTGCGTCTGGATGTTAAAAATATATATTTATGTGTTATATTTGTAATTGAGAATTATAATTTATAGGATCAGATGTAATTTTATCTCTATTTTTTATTCATGATGTCAAAGAATACTTGGTTATGGTTAAGAATTCTGCATGTAACAAATATCCGTTCATCCACTTTTGTGACAAACAGATATACATAACAGATATTACCATGGTTCATATTATATCATCGTCATATAATATAAACTAGTGGCATAAATACAAAGTCTGTCACTCAAACATAAACTATACTAAATCGTTTCTTATATTTTAATTTTTCGGATGCGGGGTAGTTTGTTATATAATAAAATAAATTAATTAAACAATATCTACCCCCAAAGTAAATATGAATGCAAGCGTCATATTATTTTTTTGCTAAAATCGCTGGACTATAATGCAACTGAATAATTTTTAACAGTTTTCTTATAAATATTACATTACTCACACGCAATTATAAGCACACGCACGCGCAAACACGCACGCACACACGCACGCACACCAACACACATTCATAATATTTATAATTACTTACCTGCATTGACAAGTGCTGAGAGGGAAGAAGGTTAATATTGTACTCTCAGTTAAATATTGTTTTTCATTAGTACTTTATTTTAATGTATATACATTTGAATATATGTATGTAACTGCTGTCGTGGTACCTTTGTCATTAAATATAAATATTTATCGGTTCCGATGTAAAAAGACCATTGATCTACCTACGGGGTTTTCTTAGTACGGATGCTTGTCTTTTACATAGACTATATTGTAATAAGTTTATAGTTTAAGCATTTTGTAATTATTTGCAAGAGAAGAAATTAAAGAAATTATTATTATTATTATTACATACAGAGGGACATACTATTCTCTCTCTCTGCGGTTACTTCACAGCTTCATGTTATACAGGGAACTGTAAATAAAATGCCTCCAACGACATCTGATACAGAGGGACATATTATTCTCTCTCTCTCTGCGGTTACTTCACAGCTTCATATTATACAGGGAACTGTAAATAAAATGCCTCCAACGACATCTGATACAGAGGGATATACTATTCTCTCTCTCTGCGGTTACTTCACAGCTTCATATTATACAAGGAACTGTAAATAAAATAAAATAAATAAATTCACACAATAACCTGACTCTGAGATAAGTTGCTCAGGGGACTTGTTACGGACATCAGACAACAAAGTAATTGAAAATATAATACTTAAATACGTGCATTCAACACCCAGACGCAAAACAAACACAGGTATCATGATCTAAATATTTGTCCTGGTTAGGGATCGAACAAATGACCTTTGACGCACAAGAATCACCATCTGCGCCATCGGGCTCGTCAATTACAGTAAGTCAACACAGTTTCAAGTAAATAGAGAAACTCTGCTGTCGTCATCCCGTCCTGAATAAATTGGGACGACCAAAGATGGGTTCCCAATTAATTTGGCATACCTAAATATTTAACGATACACGTTCACACCGTACAGTAACAAAGAATGAAAAACATTCTTATGACGGGCCTATTGGCGCAAATGGTAGTGACCCTATCTTATACGCCACGGGTCGTGGGTTCGGTTCTCATCAAGGCCAAATATTTTTGAGATAAATAATTGCGTTTGTTGTGTTATAACATATCATATTATGAAGTCAGTAAACAAGAATACGGTCCGCTTGATGGTAAACGTGACCGCAGCCTGTAGATGCTAGCGCCAAGGATATCACTAGCGTGTCGCCAACCTTGTGAACTGCCATAGTAGCATATTTACCCGGTAGTTTCACTACCTCTCTCATCCTTTAAACCGGAACACATCAATAAAAAGCACTGCTATTTGGCGATAGAAATAGGTGAGAGTGAGGTACCAATGCAGACCACTTTGTAAGGTCTACCTCATGTAGAAATTAATCATTATATTTGTAACTAGCAATACAAAACAAGCTTTTTAATAAACAGTTAAAAAAGAAGTCTTATTAAGAAACGTAAACGTAAACCAGTAGACGTTAGAAAATAACATTAGTTGCCAAAGTCTAAGTCAATTATGTCTATATTTGAATAGGTCTATCATAGGCATTTTAAAATCGTAAAACGAAACAAAATAACATTTGCGAATATAGATTTGCTAATTACATTTTTACACAAATGACCGATGACCACCTTATGATATAATAACAGTCATTTAAACAAATGAGTCATTGAGAGTCCTACTTTAAAATTAATGTGCCGGCGCCAGACAGGTCTTATAACTAAGTTTATATGAGGTTCATTACACGAGCATCCAGAAAAGAACATGCAAGAAAAACTGATGGTGACAATAGAACTGATGGTAATAAGACTGTTATGTAGGTATATTAGAGTAAAAAAAGCTAGAGGTTTAGTTTTTCTAAGTAAAATACCAGCGACCAGTAATAACTTTGTTTTGTCTCTATATTTAGAACAGAAACGCTGTTTATGTTGCATATTTTAAATGCGCATGTTAGTATCTCACTTCAGAGTCACTTTCACAGCTGCATCTGAATACAGATTAGATGTTATTCAGTTATTTATGTTATTTATGAATTAGGAATAACCTTTTATAATCCCGGAAAAAAATGAACAAGAACTCATGAATAGAAAGGTAAGGAAAAATAATTTTTAATAGAAAATTACAGGTCGGTGTGACAAGGTCCTGTTCGAGTTGCAGTAAGCTGCTTAGGGCAACTTTGTCTAACCTTCGTTTGGGCAAACTTCGATACCATACTGTACAAGTAATAGCAGTCATTACATACAAACTTGTCTCTAGCAGCTCTAGACAACTTGGACATGCATTGTGTATTTAAAGTTATTTACACGGTTTCAGTCAATTACAATGAGTATTATTTATCCGATCTCACAAAACTTAATATGGCTGTTTAAAAATCCGTGAGGTACCAGTAGAATAGAAAAGTAGTTCCCCCTGTTCCAGGTGCCATGGCGACTATAGTACCAGAACCGATAGATGGCGGTATATCCATCCGCAATAGTGCAGGTCAAATGCACAGGGCGGGGATGGCAACTCCCAACAAGCTTGCCCAGCGCGGCAATTGTGGACAAAATTCCTCCTCCTTTCGGGAGGCCTATCTCTGGCAGTGGACTTTCTATCGCTGATATGATGATGATGATATAGAATAAATGTTTGATTTCTCAAGAGTCCAGTCACTTATGGCGGCTCGCAAGAACCCCTTACCATTCCCACAACACTTTGTGCAAATGAATTACAACCCTGACGAAAAGGGCATGCATTATTTACATTACTATGTCGACAAACCAGCCCATGGCCCGCACTATAGTACAACCTAGCATATATATGTATATATACTTTCACTGTAACTTTAACATATCTTAGGAAGATGATCGCGTTTGCCCATCATTTTCCTGTCAATATGTGGAAGTCGATTTCAAATTGTATTTAGTATTAACTATGAACAGACTGATAGAAATACTGATAAAAAAAAATTAAAAACACAATCGAGCGTCGGACAAATATAGAATTAATTTTCTTTCAATTCCAGGCGGCCGAAAGATGGATCAGTACCAGACAAACAACGCCGAAGATTGTCGGTGGAGAAATACAAACAACGAGTCTTCCTTTATTGTTTTGCTCTCCTTTAATACTTGTCGCCTGGTATTCGAGATGAAGCCGGGCGCGCAGCACGCACTGAACAGAAAAAACGCCATGACTTTCCACAGGACGAGCTTACTGTTTATTTTGTAATACAGATCTCCTAACTCAGATACCAGCCTCTGAGATAGATTAAAAGGGTGTGATACGTTTGTTAAATTGTCGTAATCATATATATTGTTTCTGTGTGAGAGAACTGTAAATAAAATGTTGTTATTATTATTATTGCTGAACTAGACTGATCTACCGCTAACATCAGTTTTACTGTCATCAAGAAAACAAGACCCGGTTACATTTCAGTTCACTCAACTGAATAAAAACATTATTGGAAACCATCTTCGCTATAATATCTGAATTGGTATAGTACCTTTAGAAGTAAAATAGAATAGCATACCTTCTTCTCTACTAGGTGTTGTAAAAAGCGACTAAAGTAACAGAACCGACAGATGGCGGTATATCAATCCGATACAGGGAAGCTCAAATGCACAGGGCGGTGATGGGCAGCAGCATCCCTGTCGCGAAAGCAGTTCTCTGCGATTTGCTAACATGCTTGCTCAGCGCGACAATTATGGCCAGAATTCCCCCTTTTCTTGAGAAGGCCTACGCCAGTGGACTTCAAATTTCAGATATAATGATGATGATGATATACTATCTGAACGAGACAAAAGCCTGTGACTTAAGATATAAAAGTAAGCTATTAAAAGTTTATATATTCGACACTACGAATGAAATACCATTATCATATGAACCTAAAGATGTCGCAATGAAGAGAAAACTGAACCTCGCCATTATGCAATTTCGATAGACCCGATGGCGCATTCCTATCTTGTGTCCCAAGAATATTTGAATCAAGAATAATTATGTTTGTCCTTTCCTAGTTATTTGTAATTCATTTTTTGCAAGAGCAATGTATGAGACGATATGTGTGAATTATATTTAAAAACATGTGCTTCTACGGGAGGGTAAACTGCTTTATGTGTACTTGACCAGAAAGAAGCCTACCTGTACCCCATCCTACCTTCCTCTTGTCATTATCAGAACAATGAGTAGTTTTGTCGCTAGCGGTGAAAAATGTGAACAGCTAAAGCGGCGATTGGAACGCCGCGTCATCACACCCCAGTGTTCGTCCCCGAAGTCCAAGACGTTTTATACAAACACCATCAATCAGTCCTATGACAGAGCAATCGGAAACAGATTGTGGGCCAAATTGAATGCGCCGACGGCCGCTTATTGCTTCTGTTATTTCACATGTTTTATGAAAAATATGATTGTGAAGTGGTGGTTGAAATTATCTCTTTCTTCTTTTAGGAACTGTCTCTTGAGTTGTGGTTACAGGTGAGATTAATTCCTGGGTTATCATCTATTCATCTCGGTTTTAATGACTAAAAGTATTTGTGTTCTTGCTATGATCAAAACTCTAAGCGTCAAAAAAGAATGTGGCATTTAATTCCTTTCATATTATTTACCGATATTGTGATAATTGGACATTGACAACTTAATCCGACATAGATATAATGAACTTAAATTAAAATTATAGAGAGGTTATTTCTTTCACATAAGATACACATTAAACTACCTATTTTTACTGCTGTTTTTTCATCCAAAGGTTGTCTGGAAAAAATTGCGGTATGCTTTAAGGCCGCCGATTGAACTATTTATTTTAATTTTTATCCAATTTTTTGTATCTGTTTGACTGATCTGGTGTGCTATAAAGAGTATTATTTTTATTATTATTACCTTATGTAGCATAATTAGCAATTTATTTACTTGGAAAGAGAATGTAAGTGCAAGTCTCTTATTAACACATTTTTTGTTACACTGTGATAATTTTTATAGTTTAATTTGTGTTTAAAATCGGTGAAGTAGCGAAATATTCTCCACGCAAACTTAATCGGGCAGGGACCGTCACTGATGCCGAAGTTAAACCGAAATAGTTCCGGCCGCAGTGCCGATCCCACCTGCATTAACCGGAAAGTTGCCCGCGTCCCGGGACTCGGGCTTACTGCATAATCGATTGGGATTAACTTCCTCGGTTTAAGCTAGCCGTGGTTTACAGTGCTACGAATGTTGTCAAGACATATTTTCAATATTATCGGCGTTTGTTTCAAACAACAACACATACTGAACTGACTCTGTGAAAAGTCACGTTAAGTACTTTTGTAATGGACATCAGACGACAGAAGAATCACAATTGTTATTAAATACATATTAAAGTCCAACACAACCACAGAATAAACAAATATTTTCAGTATACTTTAGCGCACAATGAAAAATATCTTGAAAAATATTTTATTATTGTAATGATAGATTTTCGCTAGTCTCCTTTCCTATCTTTCAAGTTGGATCAAACTGTACACAGTTAGCAAAATAATATTAAATTCGGTTTAGTAGTTAAGAACTTTCCAAATTAACATCGTGACAATGTAATTTTTTATGAATTATTTTCGTTATACCTCTGTAGTAAGATTTCCGTAATACAAGTGTTTTGAACTCCTTGTCTCAGAGATGTATGAGATGTTGGGTGAACTTATATGTTTGTTATTATAAACTTTACAAGAAGTACAAAGTAAACAGGAAGTAAACGAAACTTAACGAAACCGAAGCCTACGCTTTCCTGTCTTAAAATAGAGACCGAAGAGACTTCTACTTTTAACGCCCAAATCTATTTACACATCATTATCACCATACTAGCCATTAGAAGTTCACTGCTGTACACAGCCCTCCCTAAGTAAGAGGGAATTTTGCGTGTTGGCAATCACACAGCGCAGATTTTTCGACTGGGTTGCTGCTGCCCATCCACACCCAGCCAACCCTGGATTTGAGCTGCATCGTTTTGGATAGATATACGGTATCTTTTGGCTTTTGGATTTTTCCTTAAAACAACACAATCTTCCCTACATTATGTTGTTTTAAAGAAAAATATACACATACATTATTCTCATTTCAGTTAGCTTAGGGCAACCGTTTTCAATGGTAACCTCATTCTTTGTTTTTCATAATACATCGACGAATTGATTGCGGGTGTGTTGCCGCATTCAGTAATTCCTTCCTTGTAATACTAAGAGTTGTGGGCTCGAGCCCCATGACACGCATTTATGTCTGTTCTTTGTTTGAGTGTTTAATATTCTATATCTAATGTAATATGCTATCTATTTTATATCTAATGGCAGTTACACTATATATCACATCAACATTTTATAAATCACTTTTTTAAGCCGTTTCAGTGTAGTTTTGTTGACTCAGTCTACTTGAGTTCTCTATACAAAATTTAGTTAAACTAATTAACTATAAACCCATATATTTTTGGTTTCAAATATATGTGCCAATACATATAAATAAAATTAAAGTGTTTGTTTGCTATATCAAAATAACATCTTTATTAAATAGGAGTATAGAAGGTACGGTACATAATAATCTTTTTATTCTTTTGCATGTCTGTCTGTATGAAGTTTATTTCGAAACGGCTGGTCTAGTTTCACGGAACGGAACTTTCACTCGCAGATAGCTGATATTAAAAGGAGCAATTTAAGCCGCTTTTATTATTAGTTATTCTCATGAAAACGGTTACTACATGGTTAGTTTTAAATAACTTTAACTTGTGACTTTACTGTAATGCCATTAATTAGCTAAAAATGATAATACTAACAAACGCGTGGTACTGGTAAAACATCATAACACCTCCCCCGGTGGAGAACAGCGTGGTTTTAATATAATTGGGCGGGGATGAGCAGCAGCATTCTTGTCGAAAAGCTACGCTCTGCGACTCCCACCACGAGTGCCTAACGCAGCAAATATGAGCAATGTATCTCTTTATGGGAAAGCGTATGTCCAATAGTATACTTTTTATAGCTGCAATGATTATCATGATGGAATACAGACCTGTGATAGTTGCGAACCATCACCGTCAAATACCTGCCTGCTAAAATAGTTCCCCCAAATCTTATGCCATAGAGTATCATCATCCAAGGTCTCTCCAAGAATGGGGAATTTTGCCCATAATTCCCACGCTGGGCAAGCGTGTTGGCAATCGCAGAGCGCAACTTTCGCGACAGAGATGCTGCTGTCCATTCCCACCCTGTGCATTTGAGCTACACTGTCTCGGATGGATATACCGCCATCTGTCGGTTCTGGTACCTTAGTCGCCTCTTACGACACCTGGTACAGGGGGAGGTACCATTCTTCTCTGCCGGTACCTCACAGTCATAGATAATATCCCAAGTTTATCTTGTAGTACATAGCTTTATCTCGTAAGTTCTTACTTAATCAGATGCGGTTGGAGCAAGAGCGATTTGATATATTTTTAAAGGCTATCTTTCTGACCGTGGCACTTACCCTTAAATTGCATTCTGTTATATATCTTGCACCGTGGGGTACCGGCAGAGTAGAACAGTACCTCTCTCTGTACCAGGTGTCGTAAGAGGCGACCAAGGTATCGGGACCGACAGATGGCGGTATATCCATCCAAAACATTGCAGCTCAGGGTGGGAAGGGTAGCAGCATCCCAGTCGCAAAAGCTGCGCTCTGCAATTGCCAACACGCTTGCCCAGCGCGGCAATTATGAGCAACATTCCCCCTTACTTGGGGAGGCCTATGTCCAGCAGTGGACTTTCAATGGCTGGTATAATGATAATAATGAATATCAAAATACACGAATGAACCTAATGGACGATCCACCATTGAATCACGTTATGCTCTCTAATGCGCCCAGTATCAATTTTCATTCAATTTAAAGTAATAAATACTCTTTATTGTACACCAGTCAAACGGATATAAAAATAAAATTACAACAGGCGAAATTAACGCATATAGCGGAGCCAAATTAAGTGACATTACATTACATAAATATAAATGTTTGTCTGTCAATCTATGTAATATTTAGTAAATAGGTACACCCTCCGTAACAACAACCCCGTCCTTACTAATTCTAGAGCGGCTCAGCGCACCATATTTTGAGAGAATGTCTGAACTTGGGTAGTTTGGGCCAAAGCGAGGTAAGACTTATTGTATTGTTCCATCCTTCATACGTTAAATTATCAAAATAAACTATTTCTAGTAGCTTTAATTTTAAGATAGTTTACGCCCGCGACTTTAAGCCCAATTTATAAATTGGACCTTACTTTGACGGAGGCGATGGCGTATTCTTAGTCCTATCTTAAGCCCCAGAGGTTGTAGGTTCAAACCCGACTCAGGACAAATATTTATATTATTATATTTGTGATATATTTGGATATTAAACATGTATTTTAGTAATATGTTATTGCTTCCTATGTTAGTCTGATGTCCGTAATGCACTAGGCATAAAGCAAATTATCAGGTATGAGATATAGTGTGAATTAATATTATAAGTATATACCGAATTTCATTAATATGGGTATTATTTTTTAGCTGTCCGGAGAACGTCTCCTGCTGAATATAGACCTCCCAAGAAAAGGGATTTTGCCGGAACAAGAGTGGTGGTAAACTAAGAGCGTAGCTGTTGCGACGGGAATGCTGCTACCTGAGTTACCTCTTACGACACCTAGTAAAAGGAAAGGTACCTTTTTTACGCTTAGATATGCATTTATACATCCCGCCGCGTAACGGGCGGATATGTGGGACTCGTCGGCGCTTTGCCAGAATACCCACTAAAACCACTACAATATCCGTCCTCATCGCTTATAAAGGACTCCGGGATCGAGTCCTCTCGATCCCGTTCCGACGAGCGTGAGCATGGTACATCCGCGCGTTCCCTGGCTCTCTCAGCATCTTCTTATGTGAGCATCACTGTGTCACAAAAGAAAAGAAAACGCTTCCCGGTTTATTATCATCGCCGTTAGTACGGCCGCCGAGGAAAGATTTGTCGGATGTTTTGGGCGAGGATTCGTCACTCCGACTCCCATGCAGTGTTCGAGCGTGTGCTCCACGGAATTTTCGACCGCCCCACAATGTTGGCATTGTGCTGACTCCTCCTTGCCTATCCTATGCAGATACTCCCCAAAACGGCCATATCCCAGCGTTAAATGGTAGGTCACCGTTCCAAAACACAAAATGAACATGTTTACCCTGGGAAGGTAGGAATCGAACCCAGGACCTTCAGCGCATAAGATAGAACTACCGATTGCGCCATTGTGCACGTCTAAACAAGCACAACTACCTAAATGGTCTCTCCCTACCTCGGATAAAAGCTTCCACTACTTTGCCGTCCATCTTTACAATGCTTCAACTGATGGTAAACCTTGAACAAAATTGCCTTGTTTTCGTAAAGGCAACATCTCATAACGCTTTGACAATAGTCTACACTCAGCCGATGACAGGGATGTACTTGAATCGAAACATTTCTACAACTAGCTACTTTTAGTGACGTCTTCCGTTACCGATTGAAGTAGGATATAGCACCTTTTTTATATTTACACAATATCTTATTTCTAAAGCATATGTTAACATTAAAAAATATATTATTGATAAAATTGCTTGGCATTGAATTGCTCTAACCTAGCTTTAAGACAATGGTTAGTCAGCGATGCCGGTAGGTTAACACTAACTATTTAGTGTTAATGAAACCTTAATCGTCACCAGTTTTTTTTGCAGGTTTCTTTTTGGTGGCTCTTGTAACGAACTTGCATTAAACATAACTTTATGATTCGTTTATGATTAGAATTTGTCTGGTACCGGCAGACTAGTTTAAAGATATGCCTAATATCATTTGTTACGTGACTCTTAAATTCCCGTGGGTCATCAAAGACATCAGTATTATAAGTATATTTGAATTTATTACTTCAAATATTGTTGTTTTAATTCTTTTTTAACGAATCGTAAGTGCTTGTAATAGAATAATTTGAATAAAGAAATTTTGAGATTGAGGTTAAGTCGACCTGACTCCGAGATAAGTCGGTAGCAGAGGAATCACAAATATAATATTTAAGTACATAATTAGCAGTCAGGCGCAAAACAAACACAAATGTTTGTCCTAATTGGGGTCGAACCCACGGGCCATGGCGCGCAAGATAGAGTCTATTCAATTTGCGCTATCGAGCCCGTCATTTACATATGTTGACTATTTACTTCGGTAAAATAAACAGGTCTTGTTATCGTTCAGCTCTCTTTTATTTTTTACAATGCTGTTATAACAACATAAACAATATAGTCATATAGTAATATAGTAATTGATTACAATATCTAGTGTCTTAGGTTACCGGCAGAGTGGAATAGTGTCCATGCATCACGTGTCGTAGTAGAGTTATCGGAACCGACAGATGACAGTATATCCATCAAAAAAGCATAGCTCAGATGCATCAGGGCAAAAGGATGGACAACAACATCCTCTCCGCAAAACTAAGCCTTCAGACCTGCCCATTCTGACAATTAAGAGCAGCACCTCTTATTGTTAAACCTAACATGAGGTATTCCTACAAAGGACGTCTGCATTGATATCTCACCCTCACCAATTTCTACTACCAAAGGTGTGTTCGCAAAGTGTGCCGGTTTGAAGGGTGAAAGAACCAGTAAAATGATTAGGTGAAGTGACAAGGAAGGCATACAGCACTTGTTTAACATCTTCAAATCATAAAGCTGGCAACGCGTTATTTATATCCTTGTGATATTACGAGCGTCTATAGGTTACTATCACGCCGACATATAAAATAAAAAAGCTATTGGGAATCTTGGGAAGACCCTTGTCCAGTAGTGGACGTCCAACGGTTAATACTTACTTACGCTTAAGATAAGCTTACTTACGCCTAAATATATCTAAAAATCTTGATTAAACCCTAAATCCCGCCTTGTCGGTAAGCAGCCATATACAGAGTGCGGCTCTGTTTGCACAGCGAAATTGTGTCATGCTAGGTCGGTGCTCAAACTCCGCTCAGAACACTGAAATAATATAACACTTTACTCTAAGATATGCAACACTAGATCTTATCTATAATGCCTGTAACAACTTTAAAGAGTTCAGTTCAGACATAGGCCTCCCCAAGTAATCTCTAAGATCCTGTAGTTTTAGTCAGATCGTCTGTCCACCTTACGGGTGGACGTTCTACGCTGTGCTTGCTAGTTTCATATATAATCCTCGGTTACCGCGGATGGGAGACCTGGAGTCTAAAAATACAGTACTATCCTAGATTTACCCGGTTTATTAGCATGCTATTAGCATGCTATATAATCCTCGGTAATATTTATCCTCGGACACCGCGTGTGGGAGGGAGACCTGGAGTCCAGAAAGGTAGTGCTGTCCTAATTTTGATTCCAGTCCTGCCATATAATGTTATGTTTCTTAATATTAAGTGATGTATACATACTATGATATCAATCATTCATCATCATCATTTCTGCTGGATTATACGCCTGCCGAAGTAACTGGGAATTTGGCCTATAATTGCCTCGCTAGCAAAGCGTATTGGCAATCGCAGCGCGCAGCTTTCGCGACGGGGATTCTGCTACTCACCTCTCCCTGTGCATTTTAGCTACACTGTTTCAGATGGATATACCACCATCTGTCAGTGCTGGTACTTTAGTCGCCTCTTACGGCACCTGGTTCTAGAGGTACTATTCTACCTTGCCGGTAACTCACAAGTTTTAATATTCACGTCTGCGTCCATTACTTTGGTAGAAATAAACATATTTTTCATATCATTTTTATTACTTTTCATTGTATATTCATATATGTTAGCGTTACTCGTAGGTACCGGTGGAGTAGAACAGTACTTCCCTCTGTACCGGGTGTCGTAAAAGGGGATTACGATACCGAAACAGATAGATGGCGGTATATCCACCCGAAACAGCTCTGCTGCATTCCTGTCGCTCTTCGATTGCAACTACGCCTGCTACGTCTACTCCACAACTTAACGCGGGTGAAACCGCAGTGCGCTGCTAGTTAATCATATTATCGGGCCCAATGGCGCAGTTGGTAGTGATTTTGATATTTATATGATGATATTAGTGTATTTTCTGTGTGTAAAATATGTTTTTAACAAACTAGCGTCCATAACACATGTGCTTTAAACGACTTACCATGGAGTCAGATTAATGTATGAAATGTTATGACAATTTATTATTACTACTATATTAATAGTGGTACGATGCCACAGCGAAATATAAATTGAAATCCTTTAATAAAGTGACGGGTCAATAAATCCAGACAATAAAATACGGGAAACAACATGCGACGCGCGGGCTATTAAATATATACTGTGGTGTAAACTCATTTATGGTTGAAGAAGATTTTATGAGCATGACCATTAAAATGGGTATGGAGAATAAATATTGACGGTAAATATGCCGGTACCCGTAAAATTACTAAGCAGGAGTGGTGGCGGGCGGGAATCTCACAAAATCGAGGGCTGTCAACTATTTTAGACCAGGCCGACAAATAAATTTGCGATGCCAAATTTTTAACTTGAAAATATTCTGTCATATTACCCAGTAATTTCACTGCATCTCTCATATGAACACTGCTATGTTGTAGTAATATATTGAACGAGGTTTACCTTACGTGAAAACGTTTTCTATAGTCATCGATATGAAACCTCACTCTCAAACGGTTGGGTAGCGTGATATAATAACACAGCTTGTAACACTTTCTCCATCCAAAGGTTACTTATAAGAAGTTGCTATACCTCCTGCAGAAGTCGTCTGCATCGGTTCCTGTCTCTTGACCAATTTTTGACACTGAACAGTAGAGTTCGCAATGCTGTGTTCCGATTAGAAGGTAAGGTAGAGGTAGTAAAATTACTGAGTAATCTGATATCATATTTTCAAGTCACAGGGTTGACAAACCCGCTAGTGATATCCTTGTGATAAAACGAGCTTACAATAAATCATAATGTATGCATATTTTACGAATTACTAATTAGAAAAAAATGGTTAGCGATCAGCGATCATGTTGTTTTTATAGGTTTTATGGCAATTACAGGGGCGATTCTACTTGCGGCAAGGACATCTAAAACAAATATTAATATTAAGTAAACTTTAAGCACCGTACCCGGGGTGTACCGGAAGAGTAGAATAATACCTCTTCCAGGACCAAGCAGCATCCCCGTTTGGAGAGCTACGCTCTGCGGTTGCCAACGCGCTTGCCCAGCGCGGCAATTATTAGCAAACTTCCTTCTTTCCTGGAGTGGCGAGTGGATGAGGATCTTCAATATCTGGTGTGATGGTGGTGAAAATACAAATCCATCTGAACGTCAATTCTTCTTAAATTCTTTTGGATTTCTTTTTTTATTTTAGTAATTAATTATCATTTCATTCTATGTTTAAGGATTATTTTTATGCATCCTCTGACGTCCACACAACAAGTGCTTAAAGCGCCTAATCAAAGTTACACCCAGGCTATAAAGTTATTGGCTATGATGACTGTTGCCATCTCGCAGACCGTATATTTGCTATAATAGTAAAACCGCTCAACCGGATTTTACCGGTTATGTCCATAACAACGAACAATTATTTTTCTTACATGCTTTAAGATAATATTCTGCAATGAGATTCCGTTGAATATTAAGCAATCACTAAACAAATTTATCCTGAAACGCTTTCTCCATACTTTATTAACTGATTCTGCTTCTTTAACTTTATAACCCTATTTCTTATTTTATATATTTTTTATATCATATATGCTTACTGTGTTTATTTATACAAATATGTATGTAACGTTTATCGATTTTGTATTAATATTGTCTGCACCACTATATATTTTTTTTCTGCTCCGTGTAATGGTTGACTGGGAGATAATGCCAACTGGCTTTAAGTTGTGAAATAAAGTTCAATTAATAAATATTTACCAGGAGAAAATCTACTTTCCTAATGTGACAAGACTCGAACCTGCATTTTTCTATATAATTAACTACAAAACACGCAAATGTCATAACTACAATTATGAAGCAATGGATAAAGAAAAAAATATTTTTATAACTTTTATGCATAGCAAATGCTGAATTATATTAATAATAATATTCACTAGAAAAAAACCAACTAGTCGCAGGTGTTAGGTAGGACTTGAACCTGCATTATTCTCATACCAGGAGACTATACTACCATTGTGCTAACGAGATAAATTGTGTCGAGTTTTTCGTAGTATATTATTTATGCTGAGAAATCCGCACCATTTCTTTAATTTTGTAGGTAAATAGAAATACTCAAATGTCCCGGGCATGGAAAAGATTCAGGTTCGCGCCCCGACACCTGTGAAATGTTGATTATTTTCTAGTAAATAATATCTTGAATACAAAACAGCATCCATCTATGCATAAAGCCTTAAAAAGTAGTTATCTATTTTATTTGCACTAAACATATATTTAAATCTAATAGGTAAATAACGATGACCTAAATCTATTGATTTTATAACTCTACATGGATCATTTGAAATATGATCATTATAATAGCAGCAGTAAAGTTAAATATAGACCTGCGAGAATTGGGGGAAGGGGATTTCGGCTATAATTACGACTGTAGGTAGACGTGGTGGCATTCCAAGATCAAGTTAGACGATGGGAATGTTGCTGCCCATCCCCGGATTGTTTCATATAATTTATGCTGTTTCGAGTGGAAATAACGCCAGCAGTCGGTTCCAGTACCTCAGGCGTCTAATACATTTCCTGGTACAAGGGGAGAAGTAGAAGAGAAGTATTCTATATGCATTTATTATTAGATTATCAGACGCTGAACATTGGCAAGATCAATAGCTCAGATAATAGTGATCCTATAATATTCGCCAAGGGTCGTGTGTTCGATTTCCACCGAGAGCAAATTTTAATATGATGGTATTTGTGTTTGTTCTGCGTCTGGGTGTTATATATATGTATTTACTTAGTATATTTGTGATTCCTCTGTTGTCTGGCGTGCGCACACAAGTGCTTTATTATTATAATTAATACATTCTGGATAGTTCTTTAGGAATCACCATAAAAAATATTTATTCCCAAAGAACATTACTTGAAGATACCATGACAAAAGTGAGTAGAGTTAAGTTATTTCTTAAGTTAAACTGCTGGGTTTTATATAGTATGAATCAGTCAAATATTGCAAACATGATACGTACATTTTAAATAAATTTGTCTGTCCTCACTCACGACCTGTTGCATCTTAGCACGCCATTTCGTGTGGATATACCGCCATCTGTCGGTTTTAGTACCTCAGTCGCCTCTTACGACTCCTTATTTACAATTACAATTACGAGGTACAATTCTTTTCGGATCGTGACATCTATATGCCATTGAAACTAAGTTCCATTATTTAATTTAAAATTAAAATTAAATCATTCACCTGGAGCCTTTTAACCGAACAAATCACTTAACCAACTAATCTAACTTTCAGTTAAAATAAACAGATACAGAACAAACGAACGAAACTTCGGGGGGAATTTATAAGGGTTTTCATTTATTAGTGTGAATATTCATAAGACAGGAGACGATCTATTAATATTTAATCCCTTGGAAATTACTTTTATCGAGTTGAAAAAAAATATATATTATGATTTGTTATATATATTATATATTATATTATATATTATATTTTGATTTGACTTGATATGTTTAGAGGACGATTAGTGTTTAAATAATAGTATTTTAATTAAATAATAATAATTCATTTATTTATCGATGCCGTACTTCGGTAAAGTAGAAATGTACCTCATTTGTAACCGTTTTCATTAAGTATAATCACCATCATCACCTAAAGGTATAAAACGAGAAGATCGCTTTTAGATATAAGTAATTGGTTTGCAATTCAAGAATTGCCATTATCATCATACCAAAATTCATTTTTTTTTATTTTCACCAAGTCGACAAACCAGCCTACAGTCCGCGTGATAGTAAACGTCACTACAGCCTATAGACGCTGTTAATATCAACACAGCCTTATTAACCTTGTCACTGGAAAACATTAGGTTACATTACCCTGTAGTTTTACTGCCTCTACACAGCAATGCGAATATTTGGCGGCTATTTAGCGGAAGAAATAAGTGAGAGTATGTATAATGTTGACTTCTTTTCTTTTGCCTTGATAATACCTTCAAAATATATATTCATTTTTTTAAATTGTTTATTCGACTTTTTGTTTGTTACTTTGCAGCAACAGTTCTGGTAATAGAGAATATACCGAGTATGTAAAGAGGTTTCACAGTAAAATCGTATACCCCTTCCAGCCAGAGCGATCCTGCGGCATCACTTTGAGGTAAGTCGATGGTGATTTGCAGCACGCAGCCAAAAGACACCTGGCATAGAGAAGGTGCTATTCTAGTCCTTCAACTATACTATCATCAATAACAAATATATTACTTAAAAACAAATATTTAACAACCAGACCCAGAACTAACACAAATATCATCATATAAATATTAGTTCTGGATGGGAATCGAACCACACCAATGGCGCACGAGATAGGACCACTACCATCTGCACCATCGGGCCCTTCTAAATAATGAATGGCTTTTAAATGCGATAATTTCCAAAGGTTGTATCACGTCTTTTGTCAATCTTGAGAACGGTTGCAGCAAGGCAAACAAAATGTAGTACAAAAATATTAATACTCATTATCATACCAGCTATTGGAAGTCCACTGCTAGATATAGGCCTCCCCAAGAAATGTGGAATATTGTCGTGTTGTCAAATGCAGAGTGCAGCTTTCGCGACGGGGATGTTGCTGCTCATCTCCACTACATTTGAGGTACACTGTTTTGGATGGGTATATCGCCATCTGTCGGTTCTGGTACCTTAGTTGCATCTTACGACGCCTATTACAGGGGAAGGTGCTAGTCCACTCTTCTGGTACCTTACAGCAAAGTTAAATAAAGTGCTTTTTAAAACCGTTAAAAGAATAAGTTTTGTAATGAGAAGTGAACGAGTGCATATTCTATACTATTATATTGTTTGTTCTAATTGGTATATTTTTCTAATATCATAGTGGTGTTTGCGTTGAATATAAGGCTTAGAACGAAGGCAGTTGATCAAATATTGCGCATATAAACAATGCTAGGTTCAATTTGAAGATTCCAGCCTGATACATGGAATTAGGTACCGCTGGGTATATAATTTTTAGGTACAATATTTTTAGTTCTTGTATAATGATGCTAGAATACCAGCTGACTCTAGTCAGTGAAGAAAGACTAATTAAAACTGTCGGCCAACAAACCTGTTTAGAAGTTAAGAACGTGGATAGGTCTTAAAACTAAAGTAAGTTTGCTGCGGGTTCCTTGTGCTAAATCACAAAAAAGGCAAAGAAACGTATAGTGACCATATATTACGTTAAATCGTGGTTGTTTATTGGTTTATACTTAGTTCACTCAAATGGCTAAATGTTTATTAAAATAATAGCATTGTTTTATAATCTAGAATATTTCTTTAACTATTTTTATATACTGGCCGTATGGACTGAACTATTTTTTTTTCTTATTTAAAAATAAAATTGTCGTAAGGTACCACCAGAGTAGAATAGTACCTCTTTCTTTACCAGGAGTCAAAAGAGGCGACTTATATTTCAGAACCGACAGATGGCGGTATATTCATCCGACGCAGTGCAGCTAAAATGCACAGGGTGGGAATGGGCAGCAGCATCCCCACATAGTGTATGGGATTTCTTGAGTAGATAAATGTAGTAAATTTACTAACTAAATATAATTATTATTGAAATATTGAGTATGTAATGTGAGATTGTTAATGGTTTGCATGTTGTTTTATTATGGTAACATGAGCTCCTTTAATTATGGTTATCGTCATTATTTGAACCATATTTTTGTACAAATAAAAGATTTTTTTATTTAATAATTGAGGAAAAATTGTTTACGTTTTTCCCAGAGAAAGATGTTATTGTGATCTTTTGCATTGCATATTTTCAATTGAAGTAGTCATCTATAAAATAGATAACGAGTCATGATCTTACATCAAATATTTAAAAAAGTAAATATCTACACGTTGTATTAGGATTACCGATGCCAAAAATATAGTTTTTAGATTTTTTTATTCAATCCTCTGTTATTTCTTATAATCCTAAGAGATTGCTGAGTTTATCATCATCATATCAGCTATAGCTGGACATAGGCTTTTCCCAGAAAGGAAGTTTCTTGCCCATAATTGCCACGCTGGGCAAGCAAGTTAGCAATCACGGAGCGCAACTTTTGTGACGGGCCTTACAGCTCCGGTACCTCTTCGGAAAGAGAAGGAATCGGCCTATCGTTTGTCTCGAACCAAGATACCTATATCCAACTATGGTCGGTAACAGTAACAAGCACGGGTCCATCGAAAACCTACCGCATCTAATACTTGTACTGGTATTGGTACCCGAAGCATCGCAAGGCGCCTTAAGGTCGGTGGCTCTATCATATATAACATTCTTCGTATATAACGTTGGTGATGAATAAAAGAAATAAATAAAACATGTCATCCACTCCAAGGCAGTCCCTGCGGGATAGATTAAATTATGGCAATCTTTTTTATATTATGAAGTCAGCAAATAAGTTTACTTGATGGCAAACGCGACCACAGCCTGTAAACGCTAGTGTCTTCATAAAGATGCATGTCGCCAACCCTGTAAACTGGAGACACTATGTCACATTTACCCAGTAATTTCACTGCCTCTCTCACTCTTCAAACCGGAACACAGCAATTCCAATAGTATATTTATATAGTATATATTCCAATAGCTAGTATTTGGCGGTAGAAAAAGGTGAGCATAAGCTACCAATGCAGAATGCACCTTTAGAAGAGGTCTACCTCGAGTAAAATTTGAATATTTCTGTTATTAGTTACAAAAATAACACATCTAGGAATACGTATCTTGACTGTGATGTAAGTGAAGCGATATTTACACCAGCAAGCAAATAAAGCGGTGCGCGCTGCGAGCCCGAAAGCTGGCGTGTTGGACGCGTACTATAATATTAGTTGTACGCCGCGTACTTCCAGGTACAATTCGGCGTAAGTCATCTAAATGCTGCGTTTTTATGCATGCGCTGTTAAACTGTACTTCCATAAATGCCTCCTTCAGTAGCCCTCTCACTGATATCCTCAGCCTCCACATAAAATATCATAATCGGCTACAGAGCAAAAAAATAGTTCATCATATTAAAACCATTGCTAACGTGTTGTTTGATAAAAAAAAATATACAATAAACCTTTATTGTAGAAAAAAACTAAGCCGTAAGGTACCGCAATAGAGTAGAATGCTACCACCCATTTCACCAGGTATCGTAAGAGGCGACCAATGTACCAGAACCAACAGATGGCGGTATATCTGGAACAGTGCAGCTCAAATGCACAGGGCCAGAGTGGGCAGCAGTCTCGTCGCGAAAGCTGCGCTCAAAAATCCTCCTTTCTTGGAGAGACCTATGTCCAGCAGTGGACTTTAAATGCCTGGTATGATGATGATCATGACTAAACATTTTGTGTGTACTACTATCTTACTTATATATATTACACATCAGGTTTCCCGGTTTTGTGCTCAGCGTGTTTTTGACACATAGGCCTCTTCCAACTGCTTCCATTCATATCTATCCTTCGCTCGTCTTGTCGTAGATATGTATTATATCTTAAAAAATCTTGTGCGCTTCCAAAAAACATCTCACAATTATTTAACGTATACATTTAATGCCAGTTGCATGGAGTAGGTTCGATTTACTCCTGAAACCTGAGTGATATTTTCTAGTAGGCAAAAGCAAGCTTACGTTAAAGTCTCAAAGTTCAAGATACAAAACACGCAGAATCGATGGTGTCTGAAGATCACACGATAGCATACGCACCATTGCTAAAACCTCAGTGTGGTTTATACAACCGATTTTATAGGAAAATTCTGGCACCTATCTAGTTGCAGACGTAATTTTCTTTTATATTTGATACGTGTCAACATCAACAGTGTAGGAGGGATACCTCGACCAATTTAATTGAGAAATTGTATATCATTTGGATAGATTACTTTGTATCCGTTAGCTACATAAAATACTAAGAATGTATCTTTTTTAACATTACAAGAAGGAAGAGTCTTCTTTATTTTCAATTGCTTAGAATTTTTCGCTAAAGGGTCAAATTGTTTTTCATATAATTTATCTTCACGAAAGTATTTATTAGCACGAAAGTGCGTACCGGATAAAGCAATCAGCCACCCGTTCAGTTGTTTTGGATAAAAATGTTGACTTTGCTATCTTGCGACACAGATTAATTGAAACTCGGTTCACGAATTGTGTCATGTACACTTTTTATGAAGCTCTACTATACTGTCTTTATTTTAACGACTGCAGTATTATATTAGCCATTGGAAGTTCACTGCTGGACATAGGCCTCTCCTAGACAGGGAGCATTCTGCCCTATATAAAGCCGTGAGGTACCGGCAGAATAGAAAAGTACCTCCCCCTATACTAGGTGTCGTAAGAGGCGACTAAGGTATCAGAACCGAAAGATGTCGGTATATCCATCCGCAACTCATATGAGTTTTAGAAAGCCCACTGTTGGATATAGACCTCCCCAATGTAGAATGCAGTTTCGCGACCAGAATGCTGCTGCCCAGGTCCGGTATCTCAGTTGCCTCTTACGAAACCTGAAGCGTACTATTCTACTACGCTGGTACCCGATGACTTAAATTACATATATAACGCTTAAATAACATATAAACACATTATTTATTTATTTATTAACATAATTATAAGGGTTATGATTAATTACACAAGTCAACACGAATTTTGAGTCTGAGTTCTGTACCTCTGATTTTGATTACTTATGCCTAACTAATTAAAGAAAAAAAAATTTTATCTAATAAAGTTTGCTTTTGTAGTTACTAAAACGAAATTTTAATTTTTATGAAAAAGCTCTATTTCTTAATTTCAATTATATGTAAAAGGAAAACAGTTTTGAATTCACATATTTTTATTGACTTTAATTATACAAGACGGCATAAATAAACCCACAAATACAAAAAAGAATACAAAAAAGACTTTAAAAATGAACAGATTTGGTATTTCTTCTGTGTAAGTTGGGACTTTTTCGTATGAGCCCCCAAATGTAGTCACCCATCATATTTTCATTATATTGTCCTTGATAACGCTTTTCGAAGTTCATTATATCCTGGTGGAAACGTTCCCCTTGCTCTTCTGAATATGCACCTAAGTTGTCTTTAAATCTATCCAAATGAGCATGTAGCATGTGGACTTTCAAAGACATTCTGCAACCCATAACTTTAAAGTTGTGAAGCATATCAGTAATAAGCTCCGTGTAATTTTCTGCCTTTCTATTGCCAAGAAAGCCATGAATCACTGCTTTAAGGCTGAGCCACGCTTGTTTTTCGTGCGTACTGAGGAGCTGTAGGAATTGTTCACTGGCCATTATTTTCTTTATTTGTGGACCGATGAAAATACCAGCTTTAATTTTAGCCTCTGACAATTTCGGGAAAAATGATTTTAAATATTGAAAGGCCTCAGAGTCTTGACGCAGAGCCTTTACGAACTGCTTGATCAGACCTAATTTAATGTGCAATGGAGGCATTAAAATATGATCGGGCTTCACGATTGGTTCATTTTTGACATTATGTTGTCCTATTTGAAACTCGCTCCGTTGTGTCCATGAGTGCTGCTGGTAGTGAAGTGCATCGGCTCTACTATCCCATAAGCAAATGTAACACGGATATTTAGTGTACCCGCCTTGCATTCCCATCAGAAATCCTACTATTTTAAAATCCCCTATCACTGGCCAGGCGTACTCTTCATATTTTAAAACTTGAAGCACCATTTTAACGCTCTCGTAATTTTCTTTTAGCATTACAGAATGAGCAAGGGGAAGAGATGGAAATATATTTCCATTATGTAGAAGAACTGCCTTTAAGCTTCTTGTAGAGCTGTCGATGAAAAGACGCCATATATCATGATCTTATATGCAACGGCTCCTAAAAAAACTGCTAAAATACTATAATATTCGTTTTACATTGTGTAAAGGTACAAAAGCAAACTTTATTTTTTATAAATGGAGTTTTTGCTTTTTTTTCGATGTATATAATCAGAAAATATTTACTAAATAACAGACTCAAAGAAAAATATTTTTTTTGTTGACTTGTGTTATGTATATATATTATTAATTTGATTGGTCTACATTTGATTAATCAAACGTAGACCAATCAAACTAAATAATAACAATAAAATCAATCATCTTATACTCCGAAATGAGTCGCTTAAAGTATTTGTGTCGTAACACAGTCGTAACGCCCGTAGACGTCAGACAACCGAAGAATCACAAATATAATACTTAAGTTACATATATTTACTGACACAGAAACAACACCCAGACACAGAAAAAATACAAATATCACCATATAAATGTTTGCGTTCAATATAGGATCATTAACACCTGCGCCATCGGGCCCATCAAAAATGGTAATGGTGAGGTACCCTTAAAGTTGATCACAGCTAGAGGTCTAGAAATATGTTGGGAGTGGTGATATCTAGGAGCCAGTAGCTCGTTTATCCAAAAGTAACCGCAATTTGTGTACCCCACAACGGCGCTCCGTCGGCTCAGCAGCGAAAAGAAATTTACATTTTAATTTTGTTTCAAAGTGACTCTTAGAACTCAAAGTGACGCCATGCTTTACCTACTTCGAAATTATTCTGTTTGTATAAAGAAAAACTTTTTCAAACTGTTACCTTTGAGCAAGATTAAGGTATTATTTTGTACTTTCTCCACTTAAATATATGATCATTTGACGATTCATCTATAGTAATCCGAACTATGACTTATTGGTCTCGAAAGAGAACTCACTCAATAATGATACACGTTTTCAACACTTCAAGTTGAAACCATTACAATGTCTACGGAAAATACAAGAGTTGATACTCTTATCAATTCTAATTCTTGATCTGTATAAGCTACTTAATAGTATGACGGGCCTGATGACGCAGACGGAAGTGATATAATACAAATATATATTTTAAACATGATGGGAGAGGCAGACAGCTGTAATACAATTTAATCCTAGCACAGTTGCCGACGTTCACTTTTTACTTGATTGATAGTATTTTAAATTCACATGTATTGACTATATCTGGATTATGGTACAAATATTATTATTATTTTATATATTTAGTTACTTATTGATTGGGGTAAAATAAACATTCACGTGGACTTTTGGCCAAGCGTTTAATGAATGAATTTTCTAAATATTCTACAAGAGTTTAAAATACTCAACTTTTGTAGAATAACGTAACTTAGTGGGTGCGTGTCTAAAAGTTCTAAACAGTTATGTAGTGTTTTAGGAATTATACACGTTGAGGATACATTATTTGGAATTATGCGTACTGTTTCAGCTCGCCATGGCATCTTAAGGTCTTTATATTTGTTTTTATTTTATTATTATATTATTAGTATTTTTTCTGTGTGTAGATAAAAGATTGTGTGTGTTAGGTACTGCAATGTCTATGATATTTACTATTTTGTTTTGTTTATCATGTAGGTTAATGTCCGGTAGAATAGTACCTCCCTCTGTATTAGGTGCCATAAAGGCGACTTAGGTAACAGTACCGAGAGATTGCGGAATATCCATCCAAGACAATGCAGTTTAATGCACAGGGTGGGGATGGGCAGCAGCATCTCCATCCTTGCCCAGCGGCAATTATGGGCAAAATTCACTCTTGGAGATGCCTATGTCCTGGCGTGGACTTTCAATGGCTGGTATGATAATGGTGACTATATTCTTCCATGGTAACAAAGATTATAAAATAGAATAAATGATTTACATATAAAAATTGGCAGACTCACTCAATATATTAATGGAAATAATTCCGAATTGCAACCTTTGCTTTTGTTCCTAATAAAATCAAAACTGCCATGATTTCATTACTATACTAGCGACCCGCCCTGGTTTCTCATGGGTGCAATAAGGATAAAAAATATCCTTATTGCACCCATTCAAATATAATAATAATAATATATTGCGGGTTATATATCTAAGAGATGGACATAAACCACCACGGACTTTTTTATGATGTAAAATACTGAAGTACATTATTTTGATCTATCTTGTCGGGTTCAGCCATCGTTTGCAATGTAATAGCAAAAAAAGGATGTTTATTTTCGATATCACATTAAAAACTTCTAGAATAATCAGTGTTTCTTTCAGTGTTTACAGTAAAAACAAGGATTCAGTACGCGTAACAGTTAGGATCACAACAGCCCATAGACGATCGTGACTTGTGAATTGAAGATATTATGCCATATTACCGAGTAATTTCATTGCATCTCTCAACTTCTACACCAAAGCATAGCTATGCTAACACTGCTATTTGTCGGCAAAATAAATGAGAGTGAGGTACTAATGCAGGCGAACTTTTGTATGAGGTCCTATACTTTATTATAAATATAAGCGTTGCTCTAAAATCATTCTATCTATTAAAAAAACCGCATCAAAATATGTTGCATAGTATTAAAGATCTAAACATACAAAGCGGCTTTATTTATACTATGTAGTGAAGACGAAATAAAGGTTTGGTGCATTAATTTGTCGTAATGAAAATGTCGTTGATTATTGCACTGTATGGACGGTTATAAATTCAATTGCCGTAAAACACAATCTGCACAAATAAATTCAAAATTTGTTTGCACATGCTCTTGCTCTTCATCATATCAGTTAGAGAGAGAGTTAGAGATAGGGGGCTTTGCCCATATTTGCCGCGCCAGGCAATCGCAAAGCGCAGCATTTCCGCCCTGTGTATTTGAGCTACACTGTTGTAGATAGATATACCGCTGTCTGTCGGTTCTGGCGCCTCAGTCGCGTCTTACGACACCTGGTACAAAAAAGGTACTAATCTAAATGCATACTTTCCCACGGGACTCCGAACATTCTCCAGAAGTCCCCGAATAATTTAATATATTCCAAGAGAATATTACTTGAAGATACAAGGGTAAAAATGACTTGGGTTAAGTTACCTCTTAAGTTTAAACTGCTGGGTTTCATATAGTAGATTCACCCGGGCAACTATTTCAGACAAGAAACGTCCATTTTGATTGGATTAGTCCTCGCAAGTCGCGGTCCCGGGTTCATTAGGGTGCATTTATAGTGTAGAGCAGAGCGATTACGTAAGATTATTTGTAACTGGCGACTACGTTCGCATTGCAGATGAGTGAAAAAGACTGCAGTATAAAATCACATCCCTTCCAAGTTTTCTGTGTATTCTTCCATGATTTTTCAGAAACACTATCTAAATATTTGATGTTTTTTTTTAGACCAGCGACAAACATGTAACTAATCGTAATATCTCTAGCGCGTTGCCAATCTTGTGATTGGAAGATATTATGTCACATTACTCAGTAATATCACTGCCTCAGTCACCATTCGTACTGGAACTATGCGGACACTGCTATTTGGCGGAAGAAATAGGTGTCTAAATATTATAATAGTAGAAATAAGTGTATTTTTCATTATTTGCATTGAGTGAAAAAAATACTTATATATTTATTTATTTTAATTCGGTTATTATACTTGAATATTTTTCCTTGTTGACAAGGTCTGTATTTCAAAAGTTCAGAAACATGTCTTGTTTAAAATTGTGAGGCCAGTGGTGTTTTCGTGTTAATAAACCAAAGTAATATAGGTAATCTACTCGGCTCTCTGGAAGACTCAAGTTCCTTTATAAACCTCGTGACTACGTGACAGGAATTGCGTTTATGACTCTGAAGCCTCTGATATGAAATCCGCTTCCGCTTATCACCATCAACCACTCCATCCTATAGACTAGTCGGTTAAAAGTTTGCGGGTTAAACTTTTGGCAGATCTTTCATTAGAGCGGAGTATTGGATCGTTGGCCATCGCCCCGCCCCCCGCTTCAACAGCCCTAATGCTAGAGTTTACTCCGTTGTCAACTTTGACATTTCGGATTAAAGTTGCCATATAAGGTGATGTCGTATGGACTTGTATAATACGGATACATGTTCTTAACAACTCTATACATAGAGTTTTGAATGAGGAGAGTCGTAACAGAACCAAAGTATACATAGCCCGCCGGTTTTGTAAGTCGAAGAGGCAGTGCGCTGGGCACTTTGTTCGCAGAACCGATGGCCAATGGAGACATAAAATACTGTAATAGAGACCACGTACTGGCAAACGCAGCTTAGGTCTTCGAATCGCAAATGAACAGTAGATCTGACTAAAATCGCAGGTATATCCACTCAAAACAGTGTAGCTCAAAAGTAATTGGGGATGGGCAACAGCACTGCCCTCACAAGGCTACACTCTGCGACTGCATCCACGCCTGCCCAGCGCGCCAGTTATGGGCAATGTTCCCCCTGTCATTGGGAGGCTTGTGTCCAGCAGTGGACAACTTTGCAGCTGCTATGATGGTAATAATACTATTAAGTAAACATTCAAAATGATATATATATATATATATATATATATATATAGTAAAGAAACAAGACAGTCTCTAGAATAAATTCACCGCCGCATAAGATTACTTTGCGGTGTTATAAATTTTTCAATACGTCATAACCCGAGGCGGAGAGATATAGAACACGCAGCTCTAGGTCTTAGCACCCCCTCTAGTATTGCACCTTTACTTAAAACCGGGAAGAGGTCGCACGAAAGAGGTGGCAGTTTTTCTTTTAAATTTGATAACAAGTTTATGTTAGACCAATTTTATAAACTGCAGCGTATAGCTACTGTTAGGATGAGTTATAAATTAGCTATAGTATGCACTCTCTGGCGAGCGCGCAGTCATTCTCGAAGCATATACCGGGTCTATTAAGGAGGTAGAGTAGAATAGTACCTCCTACAGCACCAGGTGGTATATCCATTCTTGATCCATCTAGGGTGGTATGATGGTTAATGAGGTCTACGTTGTCGGTACAGTTGTCTTGATTGTTTTTTGTGTTTCTGAGACGCCATTAAGCCTACATTAATTTTCCTACACTTCTAACATTTTGTGTGGCCGAATAAGTATATATTGTTATAATTTTTATTAATTTTCTTAAGCTTTCGCTACGTAGAAGGCGACCAATACGAATACGTGTGAATAACACGAACCACTAGTAGTTAATGGACAGCAAAAGTGTTTCTTGTAGTTTAATTTTTGGCGGCTCGCATCTTGCCACTTGATAACAGGTTAGGATTAGTCAAATGTCTGTCATAATTGGTATTTTTTTACATGTAGACATTGTACTTTTAATAATTTAATTTTATTTATTTTATGACATAGTATCGTATTTTTATTATTTGCCATTATTATTACTTTTTTTTACATTTGAGATTTCACTCCACTTTACTTGCTCCATATATTATTTGCGTAAAAGTACTATTTATTTATATATACAGTATTGTACATATATATATACAAACAGTGCCCCGCAATTTCACTCGCATTAAATTGTTGAACTTTCATATCAAACTTAGAACCCCCTTTTAAGGAATGATTTTCGAATCAATATCATACTTTTTTCATGACTTTCGATGAAGAACCTTTATATTGAATAACTTCAAAGACAGCAAGTTTTTACTTTCAC
>JACJUM010002279.1:1835430-1900889 GCA_020976665.1 Heortia vitessoides | reverse complement strand
GTTGCTCGATGCTTCTAATTTACTATGCCTTGACTAATTGGTACCAGGACAGCATAAATACGATAGAAAAACTTATTAATTTATACATTTATATATATATAAATATAATCGAAACAGAACCTTTCTCTGTACCAGGTGTCATAAGAGGTGACTAAGGTATTCTAAGCTTACATCTGCCACTCTTGAGAACGATTGCCGTAAGGTGACCGAAACATCGTCACATAATAATAGCAAAACATGTAGAAGCCTTTGATCAAGTTTTATTATGATTCATTATCATTATTATACTAGCCATTAGGAAGTCCACTGCTGGACATAGGCCTCTCCAAGTAAGGAGGTTTTTTGCCCATAATTGTCCCAACCCTGTGCATTTGATCGGCATTGTTTCGGATGGATATACCGACATCTGTCATTCTGGTACCTTAATCACCTCAAACGACACCTAGTAGAGTGGGAGGTACTATTCTACTGGGCTGGTACCGTGGAACTGAAAATTTTTATGTTTACCGAACGCATAAACATAAGTATATAACAAATTTACAGTAATAAAGTAACATGTGTCTGGTCCGTGTAGATGAAGCTAGTAAGTTTAACGTCATGAAACCTATAGCGATAATAATTTACCTAAATTTCAAAAAAAAAAATTCGACACTAAATCTGAATGTTCGAACCCACCATTATGATGTCAAAATGTGCATGCTTGTGATTATGTGCACGTTTGTGCAAAACTCTGCGCTTTGCATCGCAATAGTTGCTTCCGCATGCTAAAATTAATAGGCCAACTAAACCGGCATCGGCGGGCGGCGGTGTCGGGTTCTGCTTATTTTCTCTTTGAACGTTGCCACAGAAAATCGCGCAGTACAGAGTGTACCGTCGGCAATGTATCTAGTCAATTTTCTTACCTCACTTTTTATCAGGTCGATAAACAAGCATACAGTCAGTGTGATAATATTTTCTTCCTTTATTAATACCTTTCCCATCCAAATGGTGGACTGATGATTTGAATAGAACATGGATAGGACACATACAACCGGTCCTATTGGAAGACAATTGGGGGAGAGGGGGGTTTATCTAGTAGTGAATGTCCCAAGACAGATATGATGATGTTGATCATTCAGGTGTCAGGCGGGACTCGAACCCGCATCTCTCCCATACCGGGACCGTTATGCTACCGAGAGCTTAGCTGACTCGACACACACCCAAACGTCAAACTTTTACAAGTTTGAAGTATTTTAAGAAGAAATGATGACTCTGACTTTGTCACCTGAGATAAGTTGATTTTTTTTCTGGTAAACATAATTTCATATATAATTTAGTAGTTTCTATGCATAAAACCTCTTTAAGTAAGATAAATGTTCGTAATATTTACCGGCTGGAACAATAACCACTGTTTAGTGTTAGCTTTACACTTTCTGGTTACGTTTCACTGGTCTGAAGCTAACACTATTTACAAGAAAAAAACGATCGCAAACTGTGCTGTTGTTACTAGCGGCCAATAAAAACAATCCACAATTCATCGCAAGCAAAAGCGCGACCGTGAGATGAAAATGTTTAATGTTTCATCTGTTTTCCGCGAGATACCGGCAAAATAGTACTTCCCACTGCACCGGGTATGGTGAAAAGCGACTAAGTTATATAACCAGTACCGACAGAGGGCGGTATATCCATTCGAAACAGTGCAGCTCAAATGCACAGGACGGGGATGGGCAGCATCCTCGTTGCGAAAGCTCCGCTCTGCGATTGCCAGAACCTTCTTTCTTGAAGATCGTTGATGTTGATAAGTGTATAATATATTTTACATTTAAAATGAAAAATTTTTACACCCAAAATTTTTACAGCGAAAACCATTTATTTACATACTAGCTGTGCCCGCGACTTCGTCCGCGTGGAATAGTTTTTTGGGTTCCATACCTATTTACTTCAAATTATATAAACTTTGAATGTCACGTTTATTTATATCGAATCAATGGCCTGAAAAATAAGTTTTAAGTTTCTAGCTCTAAAAATAACGATCCATGCAAACAACTTTTCATCCCCCCTTGCAACCCCTTACAACCCTTATTTCGAGTTCGAGTTCAAAAATAGCCTATGTCCTTTCTTAAGGTCTAAAGATTGTCTATGCCAGATTTCATCAAAATCGGTTGAGAGGTTTAACTGGGAAAGCGTAACAGACAGACAGACAGACAGACAGACAGACTGACAGACAGAGTTACTTTCGCATTTATAATATTAGTAGGGATTATAGTATGTGTTGAATGCAAGAGTTATACGATTGAATGCAAGCTGTTTAGACTAGTCAAGTCCAAAAGAGGATTAATTAAGACTAATATAATGATAATGAAAGTTTAAACCACAATTTATTTGTTTATTTATAAAAGTATTTAGAACTAGCTGCCCCCGAGAACTTCGTTCCGCCTTAGAGGGGATACCTAAATTTTCTAAGTTTCCGCGCAATTCTTTATTTATTTTCTGTCATAAGAACCTTCTCCTTCCCTCGGTTCTAAGCTACATCTCTACAAACTTTAAGCTAAATTAGTTCAGCCGTTCTTGAGTTATAAGTGTAGTAACTAACACGACTTTCTCTTATATATAGATAGCCGGTACCCGCGACTTTGTCTGCGTACTTTTAATTTGAATATTAGATATTAGATATGGATTAAAGGAACGGTATAGATTTGGATATAGCATTGAGTGGCAGAAAGTACTCAGGAAAATGTATTGGTCCCTTGTGTCCAAGAGACACAATGACCTAATGGATCGAAAAAAGTACCTAAATCTTTGTAGCGCAAATTTCTCTAATCGCATGCGTCCGACAACGTCGTCTGCCCTCACGTATCTGCCCGTTCGGGTAGGCATAGTTATGTAGATTCGTGCGCTCCCCCACCACACGACAGCGCCGTTGCCGGCCGCCACACTTCGGCGAATGTGCGCGACGACGACCGACGACCAATGACAGCGGCGGCCTTCAAAGCCAATTTTTTTTTAACTTGATACACCCAAAACTTCTAAATATCATGTTCCTTGGTTCAGTGCTTAAGATTTTGTATACAAAACGTTTGGTTTCGTAGTTCCCGTTCCGAATCAGTTCCGTTCCGTTCGAATTTCGGAATTCCGTTTGTAGAAAAAGTCTGCACATCCTAAGAGACCTACGTACCAAGTCTCATGGTTTTATCTTAAAAATGACGAACACCCATACAAACTTTTAACCCCTATTTTACCCCCACACTGGTAAAAAAGTGCAAATGCTAAAACAAACGATTTTTGTATCTTATTTAGTGCTTAAATACAAAATGTAATGTTTTTATCTTCAAAAATTACGAACTTCATACAAACTTTCAACCTTTATTTCATCCCCTCACAGTTCGAAATTTCAAAAACGCTAGAACAAATGTTTTATTATTTCTTATCAAGTGCTTAAATATAAAGTTTCATGGTTTTATCTTTTAAAATTAAGAAATCCCATACAAACTTCCATCCCCCTTTTCAACCCCTTACCACCCCTATTTTGCAATAAAAAGTAGCCTATGTTCTATCTCAGGGTCTAAAGATTGTCTGTGCCAAATGTCATTAAAATCGGTTGAGAGGTTTAAGCGGGAAAGCGTAACAGATAGACAGACAGACAGAGTCACTTTCGCATTTATAATATTAGTAAAGATTTATGCTAAGTATTGCGGAAAATATAGCAGTCTTTTGCTATTTATAATAAACTGACAGCGCATTGTGGTTTCAGCCGGGTTACGTTGTAAAACTTTCATACTAACTTTGCACTCCCCTTTTTAACCCCTTAAAAGATGATTTTGGAAAAAATATGTTACGCCTTATTCATAACATCCAATAAAGAATTTTATACTAAGTTTCATTCAAATAATAACAAAAACGGAAAAGTTTATCACAAGGGTCTATTAGAAGGTGAACATTCTAAAAATTGTCTTAGTACTCCTCTGCGTTATAAAAGGAACTACTGCGCAACAATTTTAAGTCTCTAATCCTTATATTTAGGGCTTGCTTTGATGTGTCAGTCAGTCAGGCAGTCTTTCCCTTTTATATATACCCATAGGCTACGTAAATAACACAACAACTCATAGTTGACTGACAAGTTAAATAGCTTAAATCACTTGTGTTACAGATATCAGACAGCAGAAAAATCACTAACATAATACTAAAATAAAAACACTTTTTTATGAGCATATTAATGTTTATTCCGATTCTTAGCGAACACGATAGGATCAACACCATCTGAGCCAACAGTTGCCACCTTGTCAGTTCTTACTTTAAACTATCTTACTTATTAAAGAATCAGTCTGAAAAATAGCAAAAATATAATAAACTAGCTGAGTGTGGTAATACCTCTTTACCTTAACTTATATAAACTTTGAATGTCTTATTTATTTATATCGAATCAATGGTCTGAAAAATAACTTTTATTTGTCTAGCTCCAAAAATATCGAAACTTCCATTCAACTTTTCATCCCCCTTTCGAACCCTTAAAACCCTTATTTCGAATTTAAAAAAATGTCCTTTCTCAGGGTGTAAAATTTCATCAAAATGGGTTTAGAGGTTTAAGCGGGAAAGCGTAACAGACAGACAGAGTTATTTTTGCATTTATAATTTCATACGTGTATATATATTATATGTATATTATATCCAGTACACTTTTCTAAATATAAATAAAACCATCTTGGACTACATTTGTCTTTTAAAATTACGCTCTATTGTTCTTTGCATCTACTAAAGCATGGCCTCTTATTACTCGGAGGTAAAATTTAACGTTTTATTCTAATAATTCTAGTCTGTTGTTTAATTATAATGAAAATAATTGAAGGCTGTTGCCTAAACTACAGTAATACTTTGCTGTCCGTACTTGGAGGCGCAATATTGCCTACCAAGAGATTAGCCCACCTACCGGCTAGATTGCGAGCTATTGAAATTTACGCCGCTCACCTCAGAGCAAACTGAATATATTAACCATTCGCTCAGTGAACGAATGAGGGCGCAATTATGTATCGATCTTCATACATTTCTATTTATTATTTCTTTATCTATGCCGAAGGGCAAGGCCAGAGTAAAATAGTCAAAAGAGGTGACTAAGATTTCAGAACCAATAGATGGCGGTATATCCCTTTTAACTGGTGTAGCTAATGGCATAGAAATGGTGCTATGTATATAATGGTATGTCCAGCAGAAATAGTGTAGCTCAATTGCACGGGGCAAATATGGGCAGCAGTATCTCTGTCGCGAAAACTGAAGATATCATGTCACATTACATTTAATTATAATTAAGCCGCAGGTACCGGCAGGACAGGATTATGACTTTTTCGTTACCGGAGGTCGTAAAAGGCAACTAAGGTAGCAGAAACGACAGATGGCGGTATGCACAGGGCGGCAGATATAGGAAATATTCCTTCTTTCTTGGGGAAGCCTGTGTCTAACAGTAGACTTCTAATGGCTGATAATGATGATGATGATGATATGTTTATATATATATATATATATATTAGTTTCATTAGACTAGGTCTACAAACAAGCACACGGTATCCGTGATAGTAAGCATCACGACAGTAAATAGACGCTCGTAATATCACATAATATCGCATTGCTAACCTTGTGACTCGAAGATATTTACATTAGCCAGTAATTCCACTGCCTCTCTCACACTTCAAATAGGAACACAGTAATGAGAACACTGCTATTTGGCGGTAGAAATAGGTGAGAGTGAGGTACCAATGACCTTTTGTATTAGTTCTACCTCATCTACAAAACATGATTATAGATAGGTATTTACACAATCACCGGAAAGCAATACATTCAAACTAGTTAAGTTCCACGATCCAACTAAATCAGCGCACAATTAGCCATCGCATCCAAGCCGCATGTGTCGTCTATCCGCTTACGACCGGTTACAACTGGAATGCGCTGGAATTGACGGTAATGGGCCGGATGATGACGCTGTAAATGTTACGCCGGCGTTATCTTGGATTGAGTCGGCTCAATCACATCTGATTAGGCTTAGTATCACTACATGTTCAGGTGGCCCAAGAGGTTAGTCAGCTGTGTTTTTTTTAATTTGTTATTCGAGACTGTAAACTATATAAAGTTATAACCTTACCCTCTGAGTTAATCTATACTAATTTTATAAAGCTGAAGAGTATGTTTGTTTGTTTGAACGCGCTAATCCCAGAAACTGCTGGTCTCCTTTAAAAAAATATTTTAATGTTAGATAGCCCAATTTTCAAGGAAGGCTATAGGCTATATAACTTCACGTTAAAATTAATACCAGCGTTACATAAATTATACTAGGTCTGTTCTACAACTTAGCGCGGGAAACCGCAGTTAGTGTTGTATAAGAATGCAGTGTACGCATTGAGTTAAAAATATCCTTATTATAATGTTTCGAACTGATTTTGCCTCGCAATACGAGCAAGAAACGTTCATAGGATCACTCATCATGTTGATATTCATGTTTTTATGTATTTAAATAATATATTCGTGATTCCTCTGTTGTCTGTTGCCCAACAGTAATGCTTGAAGCGACTTATTACGGAGTCTGGTCAATGTATGAGATGTTGTGGATTATTATTTATTGCTTCCTTATTGGAAATGTTAATGTTATTACTTTTATTATTAATTTATTGACTATTTAAAAGTACTTGTATTGGGCTTGCTTGAATGTAATATATTTTAATTAGAGTTTCAGTAAGATGCTGATGGAAATGTTGTGTTCATAGAAAGCTTACGGTCTCATATTGTTTTTAATTTAAACTTTATTTCGCAGATAAACTCAGACAGTTTAATCGTCACTGGGAAAATTAAGTCTGGCTTTTTGTATATAATTTGTATCTAGAAATAGTAGTCTAGCCTTAAGATAGGTTTTACGTAAATAATGTTGTCTTAAATTTATTTTTTTATAACATTACAACAATTATAAGACCACGTACTTACATATGGATAGATGATAAAACAGTAACATGGCGCTAGACACAGGCCTACTAGGCCTAGGCCAGGCTACAACCGGACCTATTGGAGATGGAAAGCCTATGTCTGACTTTTTACGGCTGAAACAATGATGATCATTTAAATATTATACTTGTAACTCCTCTGCTTTCTGATATCCATAACACAAGTGCTTTAAATCTTAGATGAAACATATCTTAATCAACATTCTAGTGACTCTCAGCCTAATAGGATGTCCTTGTTTTATGTTCCAGCGATTGCGGGTTCGATCCCCGTTCAGGACAAATGTAAATCTATAAATAAATGTGTTTGTTCTGTATCTGGGTGTTTTAAATATGTACTTAAGTATTTATATGTATATAACCTCTAACGCAATACAACTACTCGCCTATAAACTACACCCTCAAAGTAATCGTTACCAGTTTGCATAAACGTATTCATGTAAAACTTACTATCATGGTATACATATAGGTCATATAGGTCATAGCCATAACATACATAAAGTAACCCCCTCCCCCTTTTCCCACCCCACCCTGCCCTCATGGGTTCACGACTGGACTATCTACATTTTTAATATTTGTATGGACTTTGTCGTAATCGTTATCCTAGATTATAATACGCACTCTAATGAACCAAACAAAAAATAAATATATGTTTATGTAACACCAGGTCGGCAAACAAACATAAATACGCGTGATAGTAAGCGTCACTGCAGCCTAAAGACGCTTGTGATATCACAAGGACATCACGTTGGCGCTTGCACACGTTGCCAACCTTGTGACTTGAAGATATTATGTCGCATTACCCAGTAAATTCCCTGCCTCGCTCACCCTTCAAACCGGAACACGGTGATGCGAACACGTCTTCATTTGGCGACGACTTTTGTTCGAGGTCTACCTCATGTAAGAAATTATCAATAACAAAATCTGTATATATTTATTTTTATCGACATGTTCGCTCAAATATAACCAGGATAACAGGAATGGAAAGATAGAAAATTCCCATTTGTTTAACCGTTTACACCGCGAGCCATCGCTCCTGCGTGGTGTCAATGCATAATTTTAAATAATTATTCAAACCCTCCCGCCCCTCCGCGTTCCTGTTCTACACCTGAGAAGCAAGTGAATTTTCTCACAGTACAATGTGTTGAGTAATTAAAACGTGCGTTGGGCCATTAGATGAGGCTATCTTATAATAAGCTATAGACATTTCCAAAAAAAATCCGCTTCACCAACTTATTTTATTTAATACTACCCTATCTTATGCACCGAAGAACGCAGATTCGACCCCCGTTCCATCTTTGTGTTTGTTCTGCATCTGGGCGATAGATATATGTATTTAAGTAGTATATTTACACAAAAGCTTTAAACGACTTATCACGAAGTCAGGTCAACGTTATGAAGTCAGCATACAAGCATATGGCCCGCTTCGTGGTAAATGTGACCGCAGCCTATAGATTCTCGTGTCATCATAAAGATATCACTGGATTTACATACGTCAACTGAAGATACTGTCTACAACAAAAATACTGTCGCATTTGCACAGTGATTTCACTGCCTCTTTCATCCTTCAAACCGGAACACAGCAAATTGAACAAAGCTATTTTGCGGTAATTTCTTCGTTCGTGTCATCACAAGGATATCACTAGTAAACCTAGTAATTTTACTGCTTCTCTTACCCTTTAAACCGGAACACAGAGTTGCAAACACTGCTATCTGCGATAGAAATAGATGAGAGTAAAGTACCTATGCAGACGACCTTGGTAATGTATGAGATATTCCCGAAATTTGCTGTGGCGTTTGTTGTAATACTTTTCCCTGTAGAAAAAACCCAGATGTTGTTAGAGGCGACTAAGGTATCAGAAAGACAGATGGCGGTATATTCACCCGGAACACCGAATCTCAAATGCGAAAGGTTGTCTGTATTAGTCCCTCACTCTCACCTTTTCCTACCGCTAAACGCTTGTTGTGTTCCGGTTTGAAAGCTGAGAGAGAGACCGTGAAATTACCGTATAATGTGATATAATATCTCGAAGGCATAAGATTGGCAACGCGCTATCGGAATCCCTGTTATAATACGACTATATGCCTGTTATGTCTAAAACATAGGATGGGCAGTTTCCAGCATTCCTGTCGCAGTAACGAACAAAATTATATTTTTCTATAGGAGGATAAATTCCAGCAGTACAGCTTCTATAAAGATGTTAATAAACAGAACATCTACCTGAGACACTACCTTAACATCGCTGAAATATCATTTTCGTGGCCAATCCGCAGTATTTGTGTTACAAAGATCCGGCAAAAGCGTTCATTTCGAATTGTAATTAACGCAACACGTAAATTTAAGGAGATCCCCCCCCCCCCCCCCAACGCGCGCCCGCTAATCTCCTTTGAAGGAGACACTTTCTAATGTATGGATTTACTGGAATACATTAAGGAATAATACTATTTTGAGTTGAACACAAAACAATATTATTCTATTTCTTGGGGATAAACAAAGTGGCCCTTAAAAGTCTTAATTACGAGGATGTACCTCGGGTTGTTCCGAGATGTTGTGGAAACATTGCGATCGCCTTTTGTTTATTTCTAACTTTGGATAAAGACAACTGAATAACTAAGCATTTGGCAGAGTACATACCTCTTTCATTTTCATGACAATGGTACATTAGCACCTAGTAAGCTAAGGTCGGAAATACCTCAGGGTCTCAAGTCGAAAGGGTTTAAAGTGTGCTGTTACCAGCGATGATCAATGGCAGCAAAACATGGTCTTTAACGAATCCAATTGTTGATGGACTGTCTGAGAAAACCGCTGGATCGCGTTAGGCGCCGGCCGCTCACAACCGGTCCTATTGAAAATAAATTGGAGAGGCCTATGTCCAGCATTGGACGTCTTATATAATTATGATGATAAAGACCTTATGATTTTAAGTAATCTTGTCCCACTGATAGTCATTTCTTTTTATTATACCATGTCGACAACCAAGCATACAGCCCGCGTGGTAGTAAGCGTTACTGCAGCCTATAGACGCGTTCGTAATATCACAAGGATATCACGAACGCGTTGCCAAACTTGTGACTTGAGCATATTATGTCACATTACCCAGTAAATTCACTGCCTCTCTCACCATTCAGACCGGAACACAACAATGCGAACATTACTATTTGGCGGTAGAAATAGGTATGAGAGAGGTACTAGTGCTGACGATCTTTTGTATGAGGTCTACCTCATGTGATCATTCCACATAGTAGCTTATTATCCAGTCTTGTATTACGATAATCAGGTAAACTATATTTAATCTGCCCTATAAAACTACAGTTTCGAAAGGTTCCGGTGCCGCGCCGCTTACCTGCTCGTAATTTAGTCTGGAAAATAATATTGGGGAAGTCGTTATGGCTCTTTTGCTCCGACACACATTTAGGCCGACACTCTCGCAGTCGGCGACGGCACGACCTTACACCGTACAGACGGACATTCTGTAGATAAATGTATCTTGGGCTGGTGTCTCCAACTCTACGTCTTTTTTTTTATAATTTTCTAATCTATTAGTCCTCTTGTAAAAGGTTTTCTGCGTTGGTACCTCACTCTCACCTATTTGTACCGTAAGATAGCAGTGTTCGCAACTCTGAGTTCCGGTTTGAAGGGTGAGAGAGGCAGTAAAATTACTAGGTTTATTAGTGATATCCTTGTGATGACACGAAATGTCTATAGGCTGAGATAATGTTTACTATCAAGCGGACCGATTGATTATTTGCGGACTTCGTTATATATAAAAAAAATCCTTATAATTGCTGGTCGCTTCCCGAAGTGACATCGAAGATCCAATGCATCGCGCTCCATATGCCGTCAGCTCTGGGCAGTCCATGGTGATATGGCTGATTATTTCTTCACTTCCTACGCAGGCTCAGCATAGAGGACTATCGGTGATCATCATCATCATATCAACCACACAAAATCTACTATTAGACATATGCCTCCCATGATAAGAGGAATTGTGCCCATAATTGTTGCGCTAAGCAGGTGTGGCGGCAATTGCAGAGCGTAACTCCGCGACTAGGATTCTGCTGTCCATTCCTACCCTGTAGTATTTAAGCCGTTTCAGATGGAGAACTGCCATCTGTCGGTTCCGATACCTTAGTTGCCTCTTTCAACACCTAGTAGAGAGGGAGGTGCCAATATACTCCGCTGGTACCTCGGCTTAGCTAGTGCTTCAGTAGTGTACGCTCCCACTAAAAACGGCCTCTTAAGTCTTCTCAGTTGTTGTGTCAATATAAGGCTGATTGTGTAAATCTTTCTGGCTTTTCTGCACGTGACACTTCAGATAGACATTCCGCAAGAACTAAAGTCTAGTATGATTTTTTTTTAAAACAACATTAGGGGTATAGTCTAGCCAAAAGGAAGAATAAGCCAGGCGGCTTAATAGTCTGGCATTGATCATCACAGTAGAACTCTCACCGTTCCAACCTGAACAAAACAATGCGAACACAGCTGTTAGGTGGTTTAAATAGGTGAAAGTAAGGTGTCTACGCAAACTATCTTCGTATAAATTCTATCTCATGTAAAAATGATGATAACGAAGATTTTTATAAAACTTTCATCGTCATCAACATCATGATCACAACAGCCGTTGCAAATCTACTGGTGAACAAAGGCATTCCCAAGAAAGGGGTAATTTTGCCAATAATTGCCGCGCTAAGTAGGCGTGTTGGCAATCGCAGAGCGTAACTTTGCAACATCCTCGTCCTATGCATCCGAGATACACTTTCACGGATAGATATACCGCCATCCCTCGGTTTTGGCACCCTAGTCACCTCTTACAACACCCGGTAGAGGGGGAGGTACTATTCTTTCTATGCCGGAACCTCACGGCACATTCATGGTTTTCTAGATAGAATAAATCTGTCCAAATTCTCTAGAATGTTCCAGTGAACGGTGTGCAGGTCACTCCGAGCTGCAGAGGCCACTTCGCCGGATCTTTATGGGTATATTATGCAACATTATGCACCAAGTATGCAAAACATATCGTTTCTCATCTCACATAATGTCAGGTAAGAATCTAGCCCAGTTAAGAGATATTAGACTCTCGATAGTTTAGCTGAGCTTGCATCAATGTTAGTTTTCAATCTGCATTCACGTGCGGTACCGCTTGTAATATAGTTTGTATTGGTGAAAAGATTTCGATACCGTAATGTCACTTGTAATACCTCTGACTTTCATTTACCGCTAAAGTATTTTTTTAAATATCTTCCAAGCATAGATGTTCCAATAAATGTACTGTATTTATTTTTTTTAGGGGGAGAGATGATTTTAGGGTTGAAAACACTTTAGATGTGGAGTCAAACCAACTTATGAGATGTTGTGTTAATTAACTATTGTTATTCCTTCTAAATGTTCTATTTTCATAAAAATTTAGGTAATTTATACGCACAATGCCGTAGGACCTTGATTAGACTATTTGCAGTTGAAAACAATACACCGTTATATTATCATGTTAAATCTCATACCGTAGAGATGTGTATCAATGTGTTTATAACACAATGCAATTGAAGGCCCAAATAAGCCGGTGTCCAATCAAATTGAGTTACGTGTCTAATTAGCCCGCGGCCCCATGTGTTGGCCGGTCCACTGTGGCCGGGTTATAACCAGTTAAAACCGGAATGTACTGTAATTACACTATTAGAATTTTGGGAATGTTACTCATACTGAATTATTGCTTTATAGGCTAATATTGCACGACAATATAAAGTGGTAATCAGTCCCTAATGCTGACTTCTTAGAAGAGGTGAGGAAAGGGTTTGGAAATATATCTCGGAATATCATAAGTATATATTTAATATCACAGTTATTATGAGAAAAGCCCGATGGCGGTTTGTGCATTTCCTATCTTGCACGCCAAGAGTCGTAGGTTTGATTACCTGCAGGACAATTTTTAAAAATAGGTGTTTTTATTTACGAGGTCACCATCGTGTTTCTATAAATGAAATCATCATATCAGCCATTGGAAGTCCACTGCTGGACATAAGCCTCCCAAAGAAAGGGGGAATTTTCCCCATAATTGCCGCGCTGGGCAAGCGTGTTGACAATCGCCGAGCGCAGCTTTTGCGCCGGAGAGCTGCTGCCCAACTACGCCCTGTGCATCTGTCGGTTCTGATACCTTAGTTGCCTCTTACGACACCTGGTACAAAAGGAGGTAATATTCTACTATGCCGGCACCTCACAGTTAGTAAATTATATAAAAATGTCCTGGAAAAGATGGTTTCAACATGTAGAAGAAACGGATGAAACTAGAACGATTGCACAAATAGTATATATATACAGCGAAAGTGAATAAAAGAGTTGGTATGGGACGACTTAGGTGAACATACCTTAGCCAGGTAAAAGAGGTATTAGAAAAGTATGCCCTAATCGTAGCAAGTGAAAAAATCTATGGGACATTGTGCTGAGCTGATATAAATCCTTCTTAATAGACCAGGTCAACAAACAAGCATACAGTCCACTTGATAGACTACAGTCTATACACGCTTGTAATATCACAAGGATATCACTAACGCGTTGCCAACCTTGTGATTTGAGGCTGCCCCACAGTAAATTCACTGCCTCTCTCACCCTTCCGACCGGAACACGTGACAGTGAGGTACCAATGCAGACGACTTTATTTTCAAGGTCTACCTCAGTTTAAAGTAGTTTAGATAAATTCTATATTATTATAGAATGTCTATTTATAGCCTTCAATGCGGTGACTTCAAACCCAGCAATTCACGTCTCAATAATTCCACAAACTTCGATAGCAGTTTTATTTGCGAACTCTGCTACAAGTTCGCCGTAGAAAGTTGTGGGTACGATCAATTCCATAAGTCTATTACATATTTCTCACTATATCTTTTCCAAATAGAATAATACGTAGTTGGAAAGTAATATTTCTTACTCGTTTTTGCCATTTATTTTTATTTACTACCTGATATTTGCTTTTTTGGTGACCATGTTTTTAATCATATGCGGTGGCTTTTCATACGGAAAGTACCGGGTGGGCGGTACTCACCTCGAGATGGTTTAATGTTCACCCCAGGATGGTCTAGTGCCCACCCTAGGATGTTAGGTTACCGACTCAAAAATTTGGCAAGAAAGTGCGTCATGACATATCAGAGGCCAGACCTACAAGTACCATAAAGATTTCACTAATAGTTCTTCCTAAACTTTCTTGTTTTTGCTCAAAGTCTGAAACCTTCCCCAAGAACTGTGCCATTGAATTTAAAAGTGACTATAATGGGCCTATTTGAATAATGAATATTTTAATTTGATTTTAATGTAAAATCATTTAGGCTAGGACTTCCAGTTATCAGCGTGTTCAAACGACAAATGTGCTGCATATGTGCGTAGATATTTACGGAAAACACACAGCCAAGTCCGGCATCTGGTATTATTCACAATAAAGAATGACTAGTATAAGTAAATGTTAAATATTCACAAAACATCTCATACGTAGAGTTATAAGGTTCCGGAATGGAGACCACGTACCGGGAGACGCTGCGTAGGGCGTCCACCTGCAAGATGGACAGACGATCCGACTAAAACCACAGGATCGCGGTGGACACTGGCCGCATACAATCGGTCTTATCGGAAATTACTTCAAGAGGCCTATGTCCAGCAGTGGACGTCTTATAGCTGATATGATAATCTCATATGTTGACCTGACTCCGTATTAAGACGCTTAAAATTCTTGTGTTACGAACGCCAGACAACAGAGGTATCACAAATATATTACCTAAATATTATTAAATATATATAGGTAATATATTTTTAACATCCAGATACAGAACAAACATAAATATCACCATATAAATTAGAAGGAGATAAAGATTTGGCCTACACTTTTGGCCGTATTTGACCAGTGTTATTATAGTCAAAGATATAATTACGAAAACTAGGCAGCTATTGAAAGCTAGTATGAATATATATGTTTGGGATTGTCTTTACGTCCATTTACACCCTCACAAGGAACGGTGTCGCCATTAATCGTATAACACAAAAGCGCCCCCTGATTGGAAAACTTTCCAACGCAAACTTCTCGTATAAATTCCTATGTATTGTAACTGGCTGGTTATACTGTTAGTTTCTTGGGATTGAAATTTAGTTAAACCTATTTGGGGTTGAAACAAAACGGGGGCGTAGTCGGTGTGGGTTTTTGTTTGTGAAGTTTTGGCGACATCGATGGGGCTTGACCTGCTTACGCGCGGTCCTGGATCATCGATTTGAAGAGGAGCTTGTTTCATTTTATCAAACTAGTAACTTAGTCCAATGTATGTGGATGTGGAGGGATTACTCTATTGTAGGTGATATCTTACTAGTGATTCTTCTTGTGCGCCAAGGATCGTGGGTTCCATTCCCACCCAGGGCACATCTTTACATGATGATATTTGTGTTTGTTGTGTGTGCCTGTATATTTGTGATTCCTCTGTTGTCTGGCGTCAGTAACACAACTGCTTAAGTGACTTATAATGGAGTTAGGTCAATGTATGATATGTTGTGAGAATTTAAAAAATTAAATAAAATCCGTTGAGAAATTCAAAAGATTCAAGCAAACAACTTCATTTTATATTATTAAAAGATTACTGGTTTGCGACTGTATACCTGACAGATGGCGGACTACGCTGGTCCAGCCCAGAATATTAATCTCATAGCTCTTAATAAAGCAAGTGAGTGAGGCAGTGGAATTACTGGGTAATGTGACATAATATCTTAATGTCAAAAGGTTGGCAACGCTCTAGTGATTCTTGTGATAATGGCAGGTTGTATGCTTATTTATCGACTTGGTCTAAAAAAAAATACTTGGAAAGAAGAACCTATATTTTGACCTAATAAACTAATGATTATTTAACTTTAATTTCGTTTTAAAACTAATTTTCAATTTAGAGTTGTTTATTTATTTTTCTTATTTTGAAAGAAATTATTCAATTGTGCTTTTCTATCAAGTTTGTTATTTTAATTAGACATATGTAAAGTCAAAACCAATTGGGAAGATCGACCAATCACAGTCCTCCATCAAAATGTCGCGGGATCTATGCTTGGACTGGGTTTTTCACTCGTATATGTTGTACCATACCAAATTATGTTAGAGAGGCCTGCTTGGGAAGCCAAACATAGGCCTCCCTAACATCATTTGGTATATTAATAATCATATTTGGTGGCCTTTGCCCGTCTATCGTTAGACGTCTTGTGGCTTATATGATAAATTGATGTTTAAGTGGCAAATAATTAGGAATTGCATTAAAAAAAAAGTGTTGTTGCATTAAAATCCCCTGACCATACGATAGTAGCTTTATTCAATTCCTAGCCCATTGATCGCAATATAAACCGAAAGCAACTTCCCCCCCCCCCCCCCCCCCCCCCACAGAGTAATCATCAAACTAATACAAAACTATTTGGTCGTTAACAGGTAGAATTGGACCATAATTCTCGTCCAGAAGTCGCCGAGTTATTGCGTTAAATGTCGCAGAAACAATATAGTGGTATTGCAACCTTGATAAGATTATTGCAGTGCCGGTGGACAGGCTCTATAATTGGATGCTGCCTCCGGGAACCTCTTAATAAGAAATAAATAGAATGATATTTTTCTGTGAAATATAAAGTTTATTAAAGAGATCTTGAAATAACCTGGCTCCGTAAAAAGTCATGTTGTAATAATGTTCTCAAATTAACGAGTATACTAAATCAGCTTGATGATATAAAAAACCAAAATTCGAAAATATTATTTAAAAGTCTGAACTAAGATGATGCCGTGATAACGTAAATAAACAGAAAGATGGGCAGTCGCTTTATTATATTAATGTATAGATAAACTATATTTAATTGTGCAGAAGTTTTTTAAAATCATACATACATACATCACGCCTGTGTCCCATCGGGGTAGGCAGAGACTATGGATCCCCACTTGTTACGATCTTGGCATACCTCTCTCGTTTCCTTTACTCGCATTAGTATTCTTATATACGCTTGTTTATTCTTGGTACTTCTAACCAGGCCCTTCTTCAATACCTCTTGTACCTGCTTAAGATACGTTCGCCTAAGTCGGCCTATACTAACTCTCACATTCACTGTTCTCTATATATTTAACCAGTCATTCTACTTTCATCTATCTTTTTACGTCCGTCTTATCATTCCTTTCTCTATTGTTGTCACAACATCATCTTTTACACCATATCGATCTCATATCACACTATTCTTTAATCTATCTGTATATTGTTAATGAGACTTAATAAATAAATAATAAAGTCAGTCAGTCAGTCAGTCTCTCCTGTATGATAAACATATGGTTTAAGACTATGGTACATATATTCTTTGATATATTATTATTTGCTAACATATTATTTTTATTGAACATTTAAATAAGACTGCAAGCACTTCAAATGTACGTTTAAATGTACTTAATTCATCATAATAATATCAATAGTTGGACGTCCACCGTTGGACATAGGTCTCTCCAAGAACGAAAAGAGAATGTTGACCACAAATGCCGGGGATGCTGCTGCCAATTCCTGCCCATTCATTTGAGCCTATTGTTACGACATCTGTTACAGTAAGAGGTATCATACTTCTCACCACCGGCTAAGTAGGTACCGAATTAAAGTTGCTATATACCCAGACAAAGCCAGGATGCGTTGCTAGTATTTATAATATAATAGCACGCAAAGTTTTCTTGTTTCATTAAAATATGTCTTTTCCTTAATTTCCTTTCTAGACGTTTCCAATTGTTATTCAGTATTTCCACTGAAACTATTTCACTTACCTCAAATAACGCTTCGACCGTATCCTAACTAAACTCCTGTTTCGATCGAAACGAATAGACTATATTTATGTTAAATTGTTCTACATTTGTATAGTCTAGGCCCTGCCGCAATATTCACCTGCACCACAGACTATAGACGAAACACAGAGGCTATACGGACTTAATGAATAAACCATATCTTTTATATGAAACAATAATTTTGGTCATCATGATCATCATATCAGCCGTAGGAGGTCCATAGTTGAATCTTTATATTCTTAAAACTAAATTAAATGCACGTTCATTACACGAGCCACCAGAAAGGCAACTATAAGAAAAACTGGTGGTAATAAAATCCATCTACACTAAATATTTAGTATTAATAAAAAACCCCTACCCTACCTAGCACTAAGTGATTTTAATGATCTAACACATACGGCCTCCATCCAGATGCATCTCGTGGTTCTAATATCTGTCTGTCTATTTTGTAGATGGATCTAACCTAGCTTAACGATAACGGTGTGTTAGCGTCAACGCCGGAAAGAGGTTCTATTAACACAATAAAATAATAAATAAATAAATTTCCACAACATCTCATACATTGACCTGACTCCGTGATAAGTTGCTTAGAGCACTTGTGTTACAGACCTCAGACAACAGAGGGATCACAAATATACTACTTAAATACTTATATATATTTAACACCCAAACACAGAACAAACACAAATATCATCATAGAAATGTTTGCCCTAGGTGGGAATCGAACCCACGACCGGACACGATGCAAAAGATAAAATCACTAACATCTTCGCCATCGATCCCCTCATTCCATCTACACTAACTAAATATTGTAGATGAAACATTTATAATCACCAAGTTTTTCTTGTAGGTTACTTTCTGGTGGCTTGTGCAATGAAACTGCATTAAACTTGTATATGCATTTAAAACCGAGCTACAGGCTACAGATGTCTCTTATGATCCCGTCGGGTCATCAGGGTCATTATTATTTTCGCTTGGGGTCAAGTACCCATTTTACTTGAATAAAGAATATTTTGATCTAATTTGACTTGATTTGGATCTCCTAAGTTGCACTTGCCGATACATAATCTACATTCCAGTTGCTTCCAGGTTCTTCGTGCTATGTACCGTACCCGATGCCACTTCATCTTCCTAGGTCGTGAAAATGTTCCATTGACTTCTCCATATCACTTTGGTTATCACTTTGAAAGGGAATATCAAATAAGACGACGTCATAGCACCGAAATTGTTTACTCTCGACGATATTGGTAGACTCGGAACATTTGAGCGCGATGTTTGAAACCCTCGAGTTTCTCAATCTGTATAATTCGATATATTATTGTATAATGGTATATTTGGATTTAATAGTTAGATATTCTATGTAAATTCAGGCCAAAAAGCGGCTCTAGAATGAAGGTTTACAGCCCTAATCCAGCCCCTAATACATGCAAAAATATACGGTAATATAGTGAAAGTAGAATGACTGCACAAATATATAGAACGGAAATGAATGGAAGAGTTTTTATAGGCCAGGCGCAGATGGTAGTGTACCCACGACCCCAAGCGCATGCTATCTATATATCTAGTGCGCCTGGGGTCGTGGGTTCGATTCCCACCCAGAGCAAATATTTATATGATAATACATGTATTTGTGTTTGTTCTGTGTGTGGGTATTAAATAAATGTATTTAAGTAGTATTTGTGATTCCTTTGTCTTATCACGGAGTCTGGTCAATGTATGTGATGTTGTGGGATTTTTTATTTACATTAATATTTGTATGATAATCCAAAAAGGCATACCCAAGAGATTTCCAATAGAACGATCGTACAAGATAGGATCGCTACCGTCTCCTCCATCGGGAACGTTCTCAACGTTCGTTCGACGAACGTTCGAACGAACGTTCTCCTCAATCGGAATATTTGTCTTAAAATCTTAATATGATTTTCTATTAAAAATAAATTCCGTTTTATCTGAATCACCAGGTCACCTGCACACCATGATAGCGATTGGAATGAGCATACAATTGAAACTATAAAAACGGTCGCCGAGCCGAGTACGCTACCTGCGCCTGGATACGTCTAGATTATGCGCCGGGATAACCTAACTGATGGTTATGTCTTTGCGCCTGTATTACTTTTCTTTCAGGACTCTGTCAATGGGTTTTCTTTAAGGTTTATTTTCGTTAACTACCAATTTACGTTCGAGTAAAACCTGATGGTAATTATTTATGATTATGTTGATACTTCACTGTTTGAATCGGATGTTTCCATGAAAACTTTTCGTAACATCCTGTTATGCTTATAAACGCAAAAGTTTGCGAAAATTATTTGTAGTCTGAAATAATATTTAGCCTACATTTAATCCGGAAAAAAATATTCCTGTGGGATAAATCTGGCTTAGCCTTGAGGTACCGGCAGAATAGAACAGTACCTCCCACTGCACCAGCTGTCGTAAGAGCGACTAAGGTACCAGAACCGACAGATGGCGGTATATCAGTTCAAAACAGTGCAGCTCAAATGCACAGGGCGGGGATGGGCAGCAGCATCCTCATCGCAATAGCTGCGCTCTGCGATTGCTAACACGCTTGCCCAGCGCGGCAATTATGAGCAAAAAACCTCCTTTCTTGGAGAGGCTTGTGTCCAGCGGTAAACTTCCAATGGCTGGTACGATGATGATGAAATCTGGCTTTTAAGCTACAAAATGTATCTTAAAGTTGCAATGAAGTCGTTGTGGGCTGAAAGCTAGCCAGATGAAATCTCACCATGATCATCATAGCAGCCGTTAAACCCCCAATGCTGCACATAGGCTGCCAAAGAAAGGTCAAATGTTTCACATATAATTGTCGCACTGGGCAGGCATGATGGCAAATGCAGAGCGCAAGCGTCACGACAAGAATGCTGCATTAAAATCTTCTTTGGTATCTCATGAATTTGGTATCTCTGCAGATGTGATACCTCTGAGGCTTTGGAGGCGCCCTCGGGTGATCATCGTCGATCCCGCTCAGATCCAGCCAAGCCTTCCGGGGGTGATCGTAGCTAAATGCGCGGCACGGGGCACGCACTTACGCGCAGCCTTGCCCTCTCGATCGGTGGCGCTGTAATTGACGTCTGAGTAGTACAGCATTCTAGCTCATTCTAGCAACACACAGCAGTTCGCATTACTATATACCAGTTTGAAGGGTGACAGAGACGAGAGAGTGTCATTACTGAGAAATGTGACATAATCAGATCACAAGGTTGGCAACGTCCTAACGTGTATTTTACGTTCTAGTGATATTCTTGTGAAATGAGACGAACGTCTATAAACTGCTGCTTATATCAAGTAAATGTATGCTTGTTTGTCGACGTAATCATATAAATATACAAGCATGTACCTTCTTATGTGTTTTAATTCGTCAGTAGTAAAATCAGCGTGCGTCATAAAGAGAAATGTCACCATGATGCGGATCACGTCCTAAAGACTCGCCCGATAGTATAACCTCCCTAAACGCGTTCTTCTCTTGCCCTCTCACTGGCACAATCAGATACAATTCTTTCGTAGTTATATCCGTTATTTCGTAGTATAATTCGCTTTAAGGTAAATACATACAAATAACACCCAGACACAAAAAAAAATCATATATTTGTCCTGGATGAGTATCGAACCTACGAACTTTGGCGCACAAAATAGGACAGCTACCATCTGCACCATCGGGGCCGTCGAGACGACAACTATATTGAGGTTCGCATCTAGTCGAATATTCTAGGGTTATAAATTGTAGTAGTCGATGATGTGATATTTTGGCGATGTAGAAGACATCTACTTTGCAGTAGTGATATAAAAGAAATCAAGATGGCGTCCAGCCCAAGTAATGGTATAATGCAGACCAAGATAGCGCTTAAGGAATGGGCGCCTAGTGTGGATTCCAATTCATTGCGGCAAGTATATTGGGGTAGTCGTAAATACGGAACGATTTTAGCTACGCACTTGAATAGATTTCAGAGCTTAATCTTATTTATTTTACGACATAAAATAGATACTAAAATAATATATCATATATTTAAATACAAGCCGTGAGGTACCGGCGGAGTAGAATTATACTTTCCTCTATTCCAGGTGTCGCAAGAAGTGAATAAGATACCGGAATTGACGGATGGCGTTATATCCATCCGAGACAGAAATGCATAGGGTGGGGATGTGAAGCAGCATCCCTGTCGCGAAAGCCTTTCAAAAATTTCCCCTTTCTTGGGGATGCCTATATCCAGCACTGGACATCCAATGGCTGTAATGATGATATAACAATAAACTTACACATTAACAAATACATACATATAAATACATTGAATTTATATTATTACTAGTGAATACGATAGACGTTGTCCTCCATGATATTTTGAGGGATAAAGATATTAAATAAATAATGAAATCAAAGACAAATAATATACCTAAATAACCTAGATACCAACTTTAGCGCCATCTACCGGGCTGATTTGTAAATCTAAACTATCAAGAGCGCATAACGCAAACGCATACAAAAAAATCATTCAAATCGGTTTAGAAGTTCGGTGACATACACACGTACAGTATTATTATATAAATACTAGCAGCGCCCCGCGGTTTCACTCGCGTTAAGTTGTAGAGCTTTCAAATTAAGTTTGCACCCCCTTTTTACAAGGGATGATTTTTTAAGAAATACTTTGCACGTGTTTCATAACTTTCAATGAAGAATCTTTATGCTGTATTTTATTCGAATAACCTAAAAAATAGCAAAGTTTCATGTACACTTTGCACCCCCGTTTTATCCCTTCCGGGGATAGGTTTTCAAAAATTCTTTCTTAGTGCTAAATTTTACACAAGTTCAAATATCTTACCCTTATAGTTTGGCCCTGTGTTAATATATCAGTCAGTCCTGCAGTTCTCCTTCTTTTATATATATATATATATACATAGTTACTTATAATATGTATGTATGTTACTTACATATATATAGTTAAACTATCCCTTCCTACAGTTTCTTTGTTATGCAGTTTTTTAATTCCTGTAAATAATACTTGCGAAACGTAAAATATACAAAGTCAGCATGCCTATTTCCGAGTTCTCAAAACTTTACCACGCCTCCAAAGCCTTAATATACCTGAACGGAGGGCGTATTTAAATGAATTTCTCAGGATGAGATACACAGATTACAATATGTATGAACCCTCTAGTTGGCGCACCCTGAAATTTACCCTTTCTTCTGACGACCCCGCTCCACTACGACGGCGGAATTGTTTCATCTTTGGATAAGACAGTTTATATGTTTACTCCTACTCTGTCTAGAGGTCCCTTTAGCAAACAGAAGAGGGTACCAGAACCGATAGTGGGAAGTACTATTCTACTCTACCGGTACCTTGCATGTAGTGGATTTCGATTGATGAAGTATATTGATTGATATTAATCTATAAAGCTCAAATGTTAGTATGTATGTCTCATACACTTCATCAATTAAAACCCCTATAATCTTAAAACTAATAATTCAAAGAAAAATGCAAATTTATGTGCTCGCATACAATGACTTGCTATGCGAAATTATTTTACATGATCATCATCATCGTTACAGCTGTTAAAAGTCCACTGCTGAATCCCAAGAAACGGAGAACTTTACATTTCATAATTGACGCGCTGGGCAGTCGTGGTGGCAATTGCAGAACGTGGCTCCACAACGGGAATGCTGCTGTCCATCCCCGCCTTTTTGCATTTGGGATAGGCTGTTTCGAGTGGGTATACCGCCATCTGTCGGTACGTCGGTCTCTTCTTGTTACACCTAGTATATAGGGAAGTGCTATTCTACTGCGCAGGACACCAATTATTTAATAAAATCTTTTTAGGTCCATGGGATATAAGCAATAACCATCGCAGAGATTTTTCGTACACATTTTGAATACTTTGAAATCATTTCATCTTACCACATCCAAACCGCAAATTTCTCAGCTCTTCCAAACCACCGATAGAATATTTGCATTGGATATTTTCCATTTCAATCCAGATAGGTGTGCGCGCGATAAGTTCCGCGCAGCACTGTATTTTATTTAGCGGGAATGTTACGGGTACAGATAAAGAGCGATAGGATTCGTTGCGAATGTTTTTTTTAATAAAAAAAATAAACCGCCTCTTCCTCTAAATAGGTACGTATTTACAGAATAATTGTCTATGGTCATAAAGTGCGCGCGCCGCGTAATCCTTGCCTATACTAGATATTTCGACGTCTTTCTTTGTGCCTATTTTGCGTTGGGTTGTTAGCTCTATTCTTGCCAGCCCAGCTCCTACAGGAAGCACAGAAATCCTTTATGGTTGCTGGTCACCTCCTGAATTGACCACGGAGGTCCGATGTATTACAATCTGTACCTACTCCATACATTGTTGTCTATGCTAATATAAAGATGAATGATTTTATTTTTTGTTTGTTTGTTCTTGTTTAGCTCAAACGCTACTTGTATTTTTAGAGCTAGCTACGCTACATAGCTACACAACTTTTTCAGTCATTAATTTTTCAGTTATTGCACATAATAAGCATTCTCATTAGGTCATCAAGCGAACCACGCGTTCTCATTATATTATTAACTAGCTGTGCCCGCGACTTCGTCCGCGTTCTTACATATTTTTTGCGTAATGAGTTGAACCTTTACGGAGCCCACGCAACGAAAGCTCTCGAAACATATATTTTTCACCCATTTTTGAAACTATTTTATTAATCCTCCGCTCCTATTAGTCGAATCGTATTGTTATATAGCCTAAGTTACTCCTGACTTTATCCGCGATCTTCCAGTGAAAGTCCCGTCCAAATCGGTCCAGCCGTTTCAGGGATTAGCCGGATAAAACAGACAGACAGACAGACAGAAATTGTAAAAAAATATTTTTTGGTATGTGTACCGTATATACATTAAGCGGTTATTTTAATATTATAAGCAGACACACCAATTGTATTTATGTGTATGTATAGATTATTATTAGTCAGATTTTGAATATATCTCTTTATTAAGTTTTTATTTGTGTTATTAATAATTATTTATATTACCTGTCCGTACACTTAACCAATTTAAAATTTTGACTATAAATTTTTTTGACCATTAACATAGGTTGTTATATTTCATAATAAAAATTAGATACCGCTATCTAAAATTTAACTGTGGATATAAACAGGAATTGTATTTTTGTACGTTTGTATCATGAACTCAGTATTGAATAAAAAATCTATTATTAGCAAGTGCCACAGGTAACATTGCCCCATATTATCCGGTGAATATTAGCCTAATAGTACCTCCCCCTGTACCAGGTGTCGTAAGAGGCGACTAAGGTACCAGAACCGACTTACCGACCGATTTACTTGGCGGTATATCCATGCAAAAAGTCAGCTCAAATGTACAGGGTGGGGATGGGCAGCAGCTTTCCCCTCGCCAAAGCTGCGCTCTGAGATTGCGAACACGCTTGCCCAACGCGAAATTATGGGCATAAATCCTCCTTCCTTGGAGAGGCCTATGTCCAGCAGTGGACTTTCAATGGCTGGTATAATAATGATGATGAATGAATAGAAAATGTATTATTAGCAAGTGAAACAGGTAACATATTGCCCTATATTTTCAGGGGAAAATCACGTGTGTGAACCGCGGGGCACTGTTAGTCATTATAAATTATAAAACAAAGTCTCTTCTAGCTACCTGTGAGACCCTATGTTTGCTCAGACCTTTAAAACAACGCAAAGAATTTCTATGAGGTTTTTAATAGATAGAGTAATGCAAGAGAAAGGTTTATATGTATAATATATACATGCATAATATAGTAAAAAAACACTGTTTGTATTAGAGATTTCTAATGTGATGTCAATTAAAAACATTTTCTTGCGATAGACATAGCAAACGCTGGCTGAACCCGACGAGATAGATCAAAATAATATACACAAGTAAAAAGGTTTACAAAAAATCTTAGTTTGCATAAATCTATCTCTTGGGGATAACCCACAATATTTTTTATTCTTATAACCTGACTTAACCTGAGTGAAGTCAGGACGGGTCGCTAGTAATATCATAAATTCGAAAATTTGAGATAATGGTTGTTTTTCATTACATTATGTTTGTTACTCTTTCACGTCGGACCGGTTGAACAGATCTAGATGTCATCATTATCATTATATCAGCCATACGACCACTGCTGGACATAGGCCTCCTCAAGTAATCTCCAATAGAATCGGTTGTGTGCGGCTTGTGTCCAGCGCGATCCCGCGGTCAGATCGTCTGTCCACTTGCTTGCGTGTCTTGCGGGGAGACGCCCTACGCTGCGCTTGCCGGTACGTGGTCTCCATTCCAGAACTTTACAACTCTATCGACCGTCGGTTCTGTATACCAAGTACCCTGCCCACTGCCACTTCTACTTACTAATGCGCCGGGCTATGTCGGTAAGTTTGGATTTGTTACGAACCTCCTCATTCCTGATTCGATAGCGCCATTATCCTGATGCGACACTCCGATCATTGCCTCTCCATAGCTCGTTGGGCTATTCTTAATTGGCTAAGAAGGCCAATGGTAAAAGACCACGTTTCGCTGCCATAAATCATCACTGGTAACATTGGTCGAAAACTTTCGACAGTCGACTTGAGACGCGATGATCTGGATGTCATTTGGCACAAAAAATATTGATAGTCTGGATTAATACATAGGTTACTTTTATCCCGAAAACATGTTTCCTTGTGATAGAACAGTCAAGCTGTCTGGGAGCAACGTAAAATTATTCTTGGATTTACAAGTTCCTAAGGGATGTGATAATTGAATCGCGTACAATATCGCGGGCAGATAGCTAGTTATTTCATACTTCTATATAACAGAGGCATGTTAGAAAACATCATAATTTTTATTTACTCGTACAAATGTAAAAAGAAAAAGATATTTAAATAAACTTAACTTATAACAGAAATCAATTGGAGAGGTCTATGTCCAGCAGTGGACGTCTTGTGGCTGATATGAGGATGATCATGATAAAAGTTCCTTTTCCTAAATTACAATAACGTAATTGCACTAAAGTCTAGTCCTTACGAATTGTCAATAAAAATGTATATTCATATACGCAAGTATACAAAAATATACGTACGCAAACAGACTTTTCTTATCAAAAAGTGTTATCCCTAATCCCTAATCCCTAATCCCTAATAATATTATAAATGCGAAAGTAACTCTGTCTGTCTGTCTGTCTGTCTGTCTGTTACGCTTTCCCGGTTAAACCTCTCAACCGATTTTGATGAAATCTGGCATAGACAATCTTTAGACCTTAAGAAAAGACATAGGCTATTTTTGAACTCGAAATAAGGGTTGTAAGGGGTTGCAAGGGGGGATGAAAAGTTGTTTGCATGGATCGCTATTTTTAGAGCTAGAAACTTAAAACTTATTTTTCAGGCCATTGATTCGATATAAATAAACGTGACATTCAAAGTTTATATAATTTGAAGTAAATAGGTATGGTACCGAAAAAAAACTATTCCACGCGGACGAAGTCGCGGGCACAGCTATCTACTATAATTTATTTTTAAGTAGCGATCAGCCCCTGCGTCGGAATAGTCAAATGAGGTTGGTTATTCTAGGTTATCTTTAAAAGATAGACATACTATCTCGGACTTTTTTGTAGACCTTTTTAAGATGTACAATACTATAGTACATTATTTTCTGTCTCGTCGAGTTCAGCCAGCGGTATCAATGCAAGAAAAAGTATTTATTTACAACATCACATTATAACTCGAAATAATCAATGTTTTTACGACTATATTATTTATACATTTTTCGTACAAAACTTGATCTTGAGTAGCTCGATCTATTTAAAAGAACTATTTCTATAATCTTCTAGTTATGTGTATGAATAGATATTTATAATATATAATTTAATATTAATTAGATATGTATATTTTATTATTTATTGCGACATCGCAATGAATAAATAATAATATACATATCTGGATTTTGAATAGAAATAAGGAAAAAAATACCATCGAGAATTGGTTATTAGTTCATTATTATTAAAAAGTTACTTGTCCAAACGGTGTTACTTTAAACCAAATATTATACTTTTACTTGAGGGTCAAAATTACTTCTCAAAGTTATGACTTCCATTTCGGATTCTTTAGAGAGGAAGTACCCTATTTATCATTTCATGTCTTCTCGTTAATTTTATGTTTTTTATTATTTTATCGTTAAATACTTTACTATATAGTAAAAAAATAAAGTTTTCCTTTTTCGAAAAAAAATCTGGTGCGCTGTTTTATGAATAAAAAAATAATAATTAGTATCTCGCTTAAACATAGTTGGTAACATAAATAAAATGACCAGTGCTTCCTTTTAATGTTAATGAAACCTGTGCCAAGAGACACCAAGATCTAAGCATAGGTACATAGGCACAGACCGACAGCGGACGTTGATTTTGTTTGTAGTAAAGTTTTTTAACGATAAAATGCTAAGTAACAAAAACTTCAACGTGTCTTCTACATTTTAATAATAATAATTAATTCATAACCAATTGACGATGGTAATTTATTTTTAATATCTATTTCAAAATAGAAATATTTACATTATTGATTATTAAACTTGATATCAATTACATATTATATTACTAGAAGATCCTAGAACTAGAATATATATAATATTTACATATCATTATATGGAAGTCCACTGCTGGACATAAGCCTTTCATAAGAAAGAGGTTTTTTGCCCATAATTGCCGCTCTGGGCAAACGTGTTGGCAATCGCAGAGCGGAGCTTTCGGATGGATATACCGCCATCTGTCGGTTCTGGTACCTTAGTCGCCTCTTACGACACCTGGTGAAGTCGGAGGTAACTCACGGCACATGTACTTATATAATATATATATTCTAGTTCTTATATGTTGCAATGCCCTTGCAGGGCGACACATGCTACTCAACTAAATAATTATTAACCAGGTCGACAAACAAGCATACTGTAATAGTAAGCTGCACTGCAGCCTTTAGACGCTCGTAATATCACAAGAATAATACTAACGCGTTGCCAACCTTGTGACTTGAAGATATTATGTTACATTACTCAGTATTTCCACTACCTTTCTCACCCTTCAAACCAAAACACAGCAATGCGAACACTACTATTTGGCGGTAGAATAAGGTGAGGGTGAGGTACCAATGCACATCTTTGTATGAGGTTTACTTCATGTGATGTGACAAGCAATGAATAAATTTGAATCCTTACATACCTAAATCTCGCCTAATTTATATTTTCGTTACACAAGAGTGCCGGTTGAATGGGAAACGCAATAGACCTTTTCTGAAGATGTCTAGTTCCATCATTATTTTTTTTTTTTTTTTTTAACTTTATTGCACAAAATGTTACAAAATGTACAAATGGCGGATTTAATACCAGATGGCATTATCTCCCAGTCAACCATTACACAAAACTGAAAAATATATATATATAGTGGTGCAGGCAATATATATACAAAATAAATAAACGTGGCATAAATATTTGTATAAATAAACGCAGTAAATGCATATGATATAAATATATATATATATATATATATATATATATATATATATATATATATATGTATATATACATAAAATAACGTACATCAGAAATGGGGTATAAAGTTAGAGAAGCAGCATCAGTAAATAAAGTACGGAGACAGCGTTTCAGGTTAAATTTGTTTGGGGATTGCTTAATATTCAACGGAAGCTCGTTCCATTAATGTGTATATATCGATTATCCTTTAATTTTAGGTTAAAAATAAACTTATGCGTTGCTTCTGAAAACGAAAAAACGACAATTAAAGTCTATTCTTCCACCAATTATTCTTATTTTTCTATTTTAATTAACAAATCACAATAATGTAATACAATGCTATTTTTTTCATAACCTCTCAACTGACCATTGACCTCAGACTCTAGCGCTTGTCAGTTGTCAATGTCGTTTACTACATTGCGCGGCAAAATTCAAAATTAAAGAAATATTATTTCTTTACATGTATAATAACATAAACATCTGAATCGTCTTGTCTTCAAGCCTACAGTCGGAGTCAAGTCAATGTAATGTATAAGACGTAGCAGGAATGAAAAAAAAGATAATATCCTCATCATCCAACAAACCCCTCTCCCACCCCTCTTTACTTCCCTATTCCCGTAGGGAGCATTACAAATGCATAAGAGCTTCGCCCTCTGCCGATGGCAGCCTCCCAGAAAACCTCACCAATTTAATTAGACATTAATTCGCTATTACATACCAATCTTTTAATTTAGAGGAGCGTAGTCGGGAACCACGGGAATTGCCATTTGGTAAGATATTTTAGAAAAAATAATTTCAGTACTTAGCTCCTAACACTCTTTTACATATCGAATGACGTCCATCGTCTACCGTCTGAATACGATAGAGGTAGATTCTTATAACTTTACATCTAATAAATAACCTTGGCTAATCTCTATAAAATACACCAAGCAGCTACATTATCTACATAGAATATTAGATTTATGTACATTAAAACATTACAAACAGGATACTTCCTCTCTAAAGTATTTGAAATGGAGGAGATAACCTTGAGTAGTAATTTTGACCCTCAAGTAAAAGTATAATATACGGGCTAAAGTTACACCGTTTGGACAAATAATAACCAATAACTAATTACTGTACCTACTCAAAATTTACTGTATAGATTTATAAATTTAAGAAAAAAAGATAATTTAAATGAAAAGATATATATATATATTGGTAGATTAGCTATTTCTTTAAGGTAGGTCTATCTAAAACCTTTTTATTTTCTTTGCATACCCTTAAGGTATGATTCTCGAATGAATATTTTACACGTGTTTCATGATTTAATGATAAACCATTTATACACAGTTTAATGTGAATATCTTCAATTTGTGAAAAGTGAACATTTTCAAAAATCCTTTCTTAGTGCTTGTTTACATTATAAAAGGAACGCCTATGCAAAATTTGAAGTTTCTAACCTATACAGTTTAGGTCCTTCATTGATATGTCAGCTTCTACTTTTATATAAATATATCTTTTTTTTAGGCGGACCATTAGTAGGTTATTAGCGAATAAGCAAGCATAAATAATTGTTTGTTCCAAACGAAAACGGGCATATTACATAGGCAATATAAAAAAAGAAGTATAAACTGGAATTCATAAATTAATTCTATGGATGCTAATATAATAAATGCGATTTGTATACATACATATAATAGGGAGTACGGAGAAAGACATAGGCTACCTTAATACCTATATTTAATACAAATCATTACATATATTTCAATTTCTCAGACAAAATTATGGGTTTTAGTGGCACATAATAGTGAATAGGTATACATCTAATTTACTGCTATAGATTCTTATTTACGAGTACAGTATTTCAGCATTATATTCTCAAAACACAATTGGAACAACAAAACGCCTGACAGTAAAATGTTTGCAAATGTTACAAAAGTACAATTGCTAGCTATAAGCTCCTAGTAAGCTAGATTATTTATAACTTTTTATAAGTTCCAGTTTAAAGGTTCACTGATTAGTCGGACTTCGCAAGTGCCTTAATAAACGTTCCAATGGAGAGATCAAATTTCATTCCCTAATGAATTATATTCCGGAACTGGGGCTCATATATCTCGGGATCCCAAAAATAATATCTACTTTGTGGCCCGTTTGAATTTGTTACAGACATTTTTTTTTTACATTATTTGTCTAATTATAACAATATACGTTTTGTTATAGGCAAAAGCACTTTCACAACTATGATTAAGTGTATACATAACTTACTGTCTGGTTTATTTTATTGAAAGTACTCAAAGTTACCCAATAGGGGTAAAGTTTTAAGTATTTACCTGGGTACAGTATCGCATACAAACGATAGACGGTGGAAGACGTAATAAATATATTAGAACTAGGTATCAGACTGACTCCGCTCGCCTGGATTAAAGCATGAAACGGTAAAATAGCAAATATATTACTTAATAGTATTTATCTATGAGCAGTAATTACATCAATTAACTGTGAAAAACTCTTGAAAATAATATGTATCAATATATTCAGTGTGTAAGTTAATTCCGTTCGTTATTAAAAATCCAATATTTCTACTCGACTAAACACTCTCTAGACCTCTGGGACATCCAAACGAGACTTAAGTGGGGCTAATGTCCCATATCTTAATAGGAATCTCGGTATAATGTCCAAACCATCAGCGTTTTCCGAAAATAACCTTAAAAACCTCCTTAAGATGCCGCCTTTTTTGCTGATTGGCGCGCTTTATAATAACCTCTTCGTTAGTCGGAATCGTTTATTTTTGTGATCAGCCAGTTTTGGAAAGACAATGTCTTACTTGCTGTTATCGGCGGTATATATCCTCGTTTATTTTTTGATTAGGTAATTAAGTTAGGTATAGAAAAAAAATTACTTAAAATACTTGTTGATATATTCTTTTATTTACATTGATAATAAATTCACATTAATACCTTGACCGGAGTCTGTATACGGCCTAATAAGTACCTTAAAGCATTTATATTACAGATGAATTTTAATTTTAGTATATATTTAACACCAAGACACGGCACAAACAAAATTTCATCATATAAATGTTTGTTCTGGGTAGGAACAAACCCACTACGCATGTCGCCTCCTCGGGCCCAATAAATTTAAAAGTCATATTATAATATTTATATGTTAATAGCCACTCGAATAAATCTTCTTTTTTATTTTATATTCCAATTCATAAAAATGGTACTATATAGGTATTAGATGGATACAAGATGTAGATAGGTAATAGTGATACAATTTCACGCTTTGGATAATCAAATATAGGCAGTCAACTATTAGATCGTGTGCTTCAAAATTGATAAGCATCAAAGAAGATATTTACTTATAACCCAGAAATATATGATAAATAATTAAAAATGTTGTTTGTGGTTCTGTTAATAAATTTGATATATTTTTAATCTATGACACTTAGTTTAATCTATTGATAAAACAGTTGCGTGTCAAACCCGCATCTAAAGCGGCATCTAGCAATACATTTTGAAACTATGAGCTTACAACAGTACTACGAAATACATCTTTTAATAAATCCAATAAGAAAATATTTAGTTATAAAAAATTTCAGAAAAGAAATGTTTTTACTTACCCAAAAAAATCTATTGTATTAAAGAAAACAAAAAAATTAGTTGTTTCCAAGGTATATAGTTATAAATTTGTAAAACTTGCTTTGTAATAGAGTGACATCTATTGAGATACTGCGTATACTTTACCAAAGCAGGCGGCAATCACGCTGTAGTTTCACATTCCGGCGATGGCGCTCGCAACCCAAACAATGAATTCCAACATGGTGGCAATGTGCTACACAGTTTGAAAATGCAGGTCGTGTCATGCTTTGAAAAAAATCATTTTATACTTGAATTTGGTGGAAAATGTCGGACCCTAAACGTGCTACGCTTATAACAGTGGGTGCTCCAAAAAATGCGAAGAATAATGTGAATAAAACAGTGAGATTAACTATAAATTTGTTTGAAAGCAACGAAAGTAAATATCCGGAGCTGAATTACAAGGAACTACTCGTTGCAGAAGAGGTAAGTTATAACAGAAAATCATAGCAATTTACGCAACCATACTGGTTTTCCAGCTCTTTGTATTGTAGGGATTCTGCAAAAAAAATATGGTCGCAAAATTTTGATCGGTTTGGCGGGCAGGGTCTGTTTTGATGGAGGCCTGACGATATCGTTTTAGGATATTTTTTGCTTACGTTACACAGCTTTGTATTAGGATTGTGACATGAATTTGCGTCCACGAGCTGTGCGAGAAGCCCAGATAGCGGTCGCCATGTTTGCAACAATCATAGGAAAACGTTGTCAGTCTAGGACATCATTTGAAGGGTTCAATGTTTTGATTCGCAATAAACATTAGATTTCATTTGTTATTGCACTGGAAATGAAATACATTCTTATTGTAATATGCAAAAAATTACACGTAGCAATACTGCTTACGACATAGTGAAGCCAGAGTTATCAATTTGTACTCGAAAGTAAATTGAATGACCTAGGATAACCTACGATAGGACTGTTGTTTCCGGTAATACGCTGTTTATTTTTAGGTTACTTTTCGTCCTAGAATAAATTAATTTTAGTGGAAAGTAATAACATCTGTCTGTCATTAGAGCGAGTGCATGTATGTAGGTATATAAAGTAGTACATGTTGTGGTATATAAATGAGACAGTGTTTGTGTGCGTGAGTAAAGGTGTTATGCATATTGTGGCAAGTCTACCAGTGTAAAAGGATTATGAGATTTAATTTGGCTATATTACAGATAGTGGCGTTGTATTGAACGTATTGTATTATGTTTTTGGTTATATGATTGTTTGCAAACTTGTTCTTAAGAGCTGGCAAGCTTGACGCTTGCAAAATGCAGCTGGCAATGAGATCGTTTAGCGACCTCTTGCATCGTTCGGAGCTTTTTGCTTGCGTTCTCTTATCGATTTGAAAAGTAAATAAGGTGTATAGGTTATATACATATTACGTATGACCTGTTGTTAGGTACTTTCGTCTGTGTGCAAGGGTGATACGTGAATGTGTTTTTGCGTGTATTCGCAGGTCGTTATCCGAGTTTTTCGGTGCTGATTGATTTTAGGTTATTTTTTTTTATTTTTGCGCATTGGGTAGTAATGAAGCGTTGATTATAGGTGATGAAATTCTATAATTATATTCGTTCCTTGTTTTGCATATATGGCTACAACTTTATTCTTTATATTAGATGACAATTTGTTTTTATTACTTATTAAGATGGTTAAGTTTGTCGTGTTTATGCATTCTTAAATCTTTATTGTTATTTGCGTGCACATTATGAGTATAATTGAAAATATAATTCATTAGTTATCTGCGGTGATTTTAAGGATATCTTTAAATGTTTATGAATCCTTAGTTTATTATGTAATATTATTTTACTTAAATGTTTTTATTTTAATTTCCAGCAAGTTAAGGCTCCAGACTAAATAAACATATATCTTTATAATATAAATTAAGTGTGAATTCCATCAATATATATATATATACATATATATATATCGCACCTCTAGATGAAGACTAGAACAACTCAAAATAATATACTTCCAACAATTCTAGAAACATTGGCATTTATTCGCAAATTTAACCAAACTGTCGGATTCTTTCAGAAATATTTCAACAGGCAGCATGTTCAGAGAAATTTTCAGTATGAATAAGTATGGAAATCATTGACCCTAATGTGATTATTTACGTTAATTTCGAAATGTCTACCAAAAATTTCAATTTTGAGTTGATGCAGTCTTCATTTAGGGGTGCGATATATATATATATATATATATATATATACATACATATATATATATATATACATACATATATATATACATACATATATATATAAATATATATAAATAAATAAATTGATGGAATATATACCTAGGTAAGAAAGAGATGAGCGATTCGTTCATAATTTTTGTCCTAAATCGTGTTCTACGTTAAGTCACGTGATCATCGATTAAGTAATGGCGCTTCCGTTCATATAATCCCGTTGACATCGTGTTGCTGACCAAAAATAGACGCTATTTAACGGTATTAAGGTTATTTTCACGTAAACCTAATTATGGGGTATTATCTTATATTGATAAGAGCTGTATTGCGGTGAAGTAATGTTTATTATTGCTTGGAGCATTATTGCAGAATGGGAGTGCATTTAAAATGCACGCGATCAAGTGACGGCGTAATAATTGTTCAGTGGTTTCTGATAATTTTTAAAGCAATTATTTTGTTAGTTTGTATGTTTATGAAATAATTTGTCTACTCATTAGTTTCTTGTAGATTTGCTGATATTTAGGTGTATTGTGCTGAGATCTGATTAAGTCCGGCTAAATTAAATTATTTATTGTGCTTGTTTTTTCTAATTAGGATTTTAGTCTGAGATAGTTGGACCTTGATCAAGAAAGATTTCTTATGCGAATGCGCCAAACGAAAGTGGTGGCGCGTTCGACAGACGAGTAAGTCTTTTGTTATATCAACTCGTATCCCGTCAAGGTCAACTTGATCGCGGGACGTTTTGTAGGCAAAAGCTCATTAAGGGACATGGTACCTACTTCGTTTTTCGTGGGTTCAGTGGATCATGCTATAAAAATCCCTCTATTTTTTCTCGTACCCTCTAACTTATCAATTTGTATATTGAGTTCAAAATTAGTTACAATTTTCTTTGTGCATATAAAAATTGCCCAGGTTGTATAAGCTATCAACAACAAAAAATATTAAATTAGGGTCCATTAGTCATGTCAACACCAGATAAGTATTGATAATGAGAACAGAAAGTAATTAGTAATATTGAAAGTAGAACCTGCACATTTCTAGTAACTGTCTGTGTAAAACATTAAAACTACACTGAATGTTTAAGAATTAGCACAAATAATAAAGAAGAATCACAATACTACAAGCTTATTTTTCATTGTACTATCTTACTATACTAAAATTATGAATGTAAATCTTTCTCTGGAAGCACTGATAGTATTGGTGGTAGGAATAGCACATATAGGATATGTGCTATTCCTACTACCAATATTTTATCTAAAAACATGTTCCTGTATGATATGTCTGGCTTTTTATTATTCTTATCTGAACAATAATTTGCACAGTTTAGCTGTCAGTGTGACATAAATTTCTACCTAGACTGACAAGTTACTCAGGGGTGTGTTTTATTAATTAATTTTTAAATAAAAAAGACTCATTTAAACTGCAATTATGAGTAATCAAACTCATTAGTGATATCTTTTGAGCAGCCAAGCTATGCAACTCATGAGTGATATGTTCATCTGTTAATACATTAATAGATAGTGTCTTACAAAACACTTGTGTTAAATAATATTTATAGAATATACATTATTTCAATCAACATTATGTATAATGGAAACCTTCACCTCACATAGTCTTACTCATTAGGTGGAAAACACTGTTCAGTAGAATATGTTGAATATACAAACACTATACTGGTTCACCAATTCAATAGATAAGATATATAGTATTATAGTTTATTTTGGTTTTTACTAATTACACATTATAAGCACAGGTGAGGCAGACAAGTGAATGTGTTATGTTGGAATGGTCAACTAGTTATTCATATTTTTTAAATTAGCTTGTTACTTTTCAAGTTTTAAAACTACAACAGAGTATAAATATGTGTTCATAAAATTTTCATTGAGTTTAATAATTCCACAAGTATGTAATAAAATTTTATCAGCTGTCTCATAGTTAATAGATTAACAAACTGTGAGTAGTCCTTTGGAAGAGAAAATCAAAATTAATCTGATATACAAGATGCAGTACAATATTTGTTTTCCTTTCACAGAGAAAGAAGAAGGTAGAAAATGGCAAAACTACTGGGCTAGACCCATTCTCAGACAATGATGACGATGTTGCCAGAGTGGCCAGGAAGTTTGAACAGAAATATGTAAGTGTATTAGTAATTTGGTTTAGAAAACAGGTCAAAACTATTTTGTAAATAGTTTATGATTCAGATGAAAACATTTTAATTTTCTTTAAATAATTTTATTTATTTGTAAAGGTAGGAGAAGGATTTATCTCAGATTACAAGGTGGTAATATGTTTATTTCACAAACAGATTTTATTAATCTTTGTACACATTTACATCAATGGCCTCGGTTGTTCAGTTGGTTCCTGTCTTATGCACCAAATGTGGGTTTTATTGTCCCTACCCAGGACAAATATTTATGTTTGCTGTGTCTGGGCTTTGAATAATGTAAACATTGTGTCTATACGAATTATATTTGTGATTCCTCTATTGTCTGATGTCTGTAACACAAGTGCTTTAAGCAACTTATTATGAAGTCAGGTCAATGTATAAAATCTAGTAAATATAAAAATATGAGTCAATATAGAAAAAATATATATGTGTGCATTACAAGACATCAACAATACAATTCTATTGATGGGCATCAATTGATTTGTGCCAAATGTTGTAATAATAATTAAGTATAATAAAAAATATTTTTGTCATTTATGAGATTGAAACCTGTATTACTTTCATCTTTTTTACTTTAAATATAATTATCATTCTCAATAGTTAGGACAGTCAATAGTTTAAGACCACAAATATAATCCAATCCAGAAATCTAAAAAGCAGAACACTCAACAACACTTGTTCTTAACAAAATCCCAAACCAAAAAAGTATGATATAGAATAAGAAGTTACTTAGTACCCTTACTTATTCATCATAATTGATAATAAATAATTTTACTCAAGATCTCATCATATGTATTATTAACCTAAATTTGAGATAAACCGCTTTTCAGATGATCATAACAGAGAAAACAAAAATAATACTTAATTGCATATATCTGAGACCCAGACACAGGACAAACACGATTCATAATATAATTTTTTTTCTTAAGTGAATGAGTCTTAAGTAGTGGAGATCGAACCTACGACCACTAGCGCAAAAGATAGGATCACTACTATCGGCGCCTATGGAGCCCGTCGGTATCAGTAATATCAGATATATTAACATTTTAGTAGTAGCATCTCTATCAAGTTCTACACAGACAAATGTAATTCCATGTAACCCTGATAAATTTACTACATTAGATTATGCTCTGCAGTCGAGAGGTACCGGCAGAATAGAATGGTACCTTTCTCTGTACCAGATGTCGTATGAGGCGACTAAGATACCAGAACCGACAGATGGCGGTATATCCATCCGAAATAGTGTAGCTCAAATGCAGAAGGTGGGGATGGGGAGCGCGAATGTTTCAAGAATGTTGCAATTATAATAAATATTCTCCCTTTATTGGGGAGGCCTATGTCCAGCAGTAGGCTTCCAATGGCTGTAATGATGATGATGAAACTGTGCTCTTGATTTTGTCAGAATAGCACATGCATGCATTATAAAATACTAACTGAAGTATTGCTTTGCAGGGAGGCAAGAGTACCTATGGGCGGACTGGCCGGTCCAAGCACGACGACTTTGCGGATATCGGCGCTGGCTACGACGAGAACGACTCCTTCATTGACAATACACATGGGGTGAGTGAACACCGTGCTTCTTTTGCACAGCTGCCATAGCAGGGCAGTATTTTAAGATATGTTTGTTTACCCGCATAGTGCAGCGGATTAGCAAGTTGCAAGTGGAATTGTACAGGGTTGGGATTGTCAAGTCCTCGAGAGACCACGTACCAGCAAGTAAAACGTACGACTTCCATTCAAAAGCTAGACTCGAAGAGTTTTCCAGCAGTACCCGTAGGATGCTTTCGACCGCGGTCCTGCATCTTAAGTCAGGTTTTATGTGCTCTTTGTGTTGGAAGTCCTACGCTGAGCCTGTCGATGTGTGGTCATCATTCCAGAAGTTCACGGCTTCATCGAATTCAGTAACTTTTTTGTATCTTCGTATTCGTAAATGTTTATTAATTATGACCTATATGTTAATGTGACGCAGTAAGCAATATTATTGTAATAATTGGTTGGCGTGGTGATAAACGCGAAGTGTAACTTCGCGATGGTGATGCCCATCCACTATTTGACTTGCTATTCCGGATGGGTATTGCGCCGTCTGTCGTTTTCAATACACAGTCATCGCTTACGTCAACTTGCCGGCATTCCCGGTAAGACACATTAATGTAAAGTAATTATGTTTAGTTATCATATATTTATATGGTACCAGAGGTACCAGTAAAGTAGAATAGTACTACCCTCTGCACCAGGTGTCGTAAGTGGCGACGAAGGTACCAGAACCGACAGATGGCGGTATATCCAACCGAAACAGTGCAGCTCAAATGCACAGGGCGCGGATGGGCAGCAGCACCCCTCTCGCGAAAGCTGCGCTCTGCGATTGCCAACACGCTTGTCTAGAGCGGCAATTATGGGAAAAAACCTTACTTGGAGAGGCCTATGACCAACAGTGGACTTCTGAACATGGACATAAGAATGATGATGGTATAGTTTTTTGCCACTTTATGTTTAGGGCTATATGAGTAATTGGACGTCCACTCCAGGATAGATTTCCCCAGGAAAAGGGTAATTTTTCTCTTAATTGCTGCGTAGGGCAAGCGTCGTGGCAATCGTGGAGCGCAACTTTCGCGACTGGGATGCTGCTGTTCATACTGTTCTACTCTGCAGGTGCCTCTGGCTTTGTAGTTGTTATTTTGCAGCTTCTCGATATAATATAGTTGTCACTAATGCTAAAATAATCCACCAGTACGACGAGATGATTCCTCCCGAATGCGACACTTTCCACGGTGGCTTCTACATAAACAGCGGGTCGCTGGAGTTCAAAAATGTTGAGAACCAGGCGGCGCTGTCCGACGCTGAGCCGGGCAATAGGAGGAATAAGGTATACGCCGGTGATTTCCATATTTAAGCATCCCTTTTTTGTGTATATACCAAGACTATGGATCTCAACTTGTTACGATCTTGGCATACCTCTCTCGCTTCCCTTACTCGCATTTATCCTCTCAGACACGCTCGTTTATTCTTTAAGATTTATTTATCATTTCAATAATTAGGTCAGGATACAAAGAAATTGTTTGCAAAAAAAATAAAGTAATTTTGATAATGGTCCTAAGTTAAATCATAAATAGGCAGCTTACAGTAGCTTGTTGGCATAATAAACATTCAGTCCGGAAAATCACTACTCAGCAAATTTCATGATTAATCAGCGGAGAAAACGTGTCTAGAAGTATATATTATATAGTGTATTGAGATGTATGCATAATTTAAACATGACGTACAAAATAACTATTCGAGTTGTGTTCGTTAACTGATGTGGTGGGTCAAAAGAAACGAAATGGCTAGTTAGGTTAGGTTAAAAGTGTGACCACAAAAGAAAAATAAAAAAAACCACAACATAACATCTCATATCTTAACCTTGTGTTACGAACGCAAGACAACAGAGGAATTACAAATATACTACTGAAATATATATTTAGCCTAGACCTAGACACAGAACATACACAAACATCATTATATAAATATTTATCCTAGATGGGAATCGAACCCAAGACCTTTGGCGCACAAGATAGGACCACTACCATCGGCACCATCGGGCCCGTCAAAATATTTGAACAGTTGGAATATTTCGTATTAATTTACAATTCTATAAATAATACATACCCGAACAATACATTCACTCAGAGATTTAAAAAATTAAATAATCTTTGTAAACAATCTGCCCATTTTGCGCATAACAAATTTAGTTGTTTTGCTGCTTTTACATTTAGCACAAAGTGATGTTTTTTCTTGCCCTTTTGCCTTCTTGACCTCAATTTTTATTTAAAACAAAAGCAGTTCAGTTTACATAATTAACTAGCAGTGCCCGCGAGTTTGTCCGCATGGATTAGTAACTTTGGGGGTATAGTAGCCTTCCTCGATAAATGGACTATCCAACACTGAAAGTTATTTTTAAATCAGACCAGGGGTGCCTGAGATCAGAGCGTTTAAACAAACTAACTCTACAGCTTTATAATATTAGTTTAGATATGCTGTGAAAAAAAAAATAACAACTATCCAGAATTACATAAATTGTTCATTAATTTAGTCTACTGGCCATGAGCTGCTGATCAATTAGCTTTATGCTCACAGATTATATGTTCTTACTCACAAAAATACCAATGCTTAGTTTTGCTACTTTTATGTTCAGCACAAAATGATATTTTTATATACTCTCTGATTGCTTACCAATTTTTCTTAAACACGAGCAGCTCAATTGAATATAATTTTTATGTTGTACAAAAATAATTACAGCCATCCAGAATGACATAAATTGCTGCTATATGTTTTGAATGTTTGTTGGCCATAAGTTGCTGATCAATTATTAGCTATTTATGCTCACAGATTATATTTTTCTACGCAGAGATTATTTTTTTCTGCTCAGAGATTATAATCGCTTCCCGGCAAGAAAAGAGTCACAACACATGTTAGGTACGAAATGATATAATCCCAAAAAAATAGCACTTTTGTTATTAAATTTTACGCCTATTAATTACCAAATGAATAAGCTATTCACAAATGACATTTCAGCAATCTAACTATTATAGTTTTTAAATTAATATTGACGTATAAATGAACAAAAAAATCATTAAAGTTACATTTTCTCGAAACGGATATTTTTGCATTGTGATCCTTTACTTGCCGGGTGGTTTACGACGATTATCGTTTCGCTCAGAGATTTTCTGCTTACAAAAATACAAATGTTATGCAAAACATTACAATAACACTTGCTGTTCGAACAGATTTGAAGACAGGTGTGACTTATGTGAGTCTCTCGAAAATATCTTTTTTTTAAACAGGCCTATTAATATCATTGGTATTTTTCAATCGGCGCGCATTATATATATCAGCGCATCAAAAATGTTGGTTAGGTATAATTCGATTTTGCACTGTACATAATTATCTGAATAAATAATAGAGTGATATTTCGATGTGGTATGATGTGACAATAATAGAGAAAGAAATGTTAAAATGGTATAATGACTGCACAATATATAGAGTAGAAGTGAAGGAGTTGGTATAGAAGTTGGCGAACGTACATTAACCAGGAAGAAGAGGTATTAAAGAAGCACCATTAATAATCGAGCGTGTATGAAAGGACTAATGAGAGTAAAGGAAGCGAGAGTTAAATTTTTCAAGTTTTCTTTTATACTACCTACATTACAAAGTTTTTATTTAAATTCCTGTGGATACTTTACGATTTTCCTTAGTATATTATATGGTTTTTGCACGGGACCGTTTTAGAAATGTATACTAGGAATTATTTTATTTTAAAAAACCACCAAGAAATCGGTCAGCTTTAATATTGTTTTTAATGGATTGATTGTTTCTCGAATCTCATATCATACTAAAGATGTCACAATTGAATATTCATTCAGGCATATTCAGTAGGATATAAAAAAAGGCTAGTTCTATAAATTTAGTTGATAAACAGCGTACTTAACTTGGGTTCTTCTTTCAGCGTCGCATCTCGTCGAGCAGCAGCGAAGAGGAGTCTTCAGAGAGCTCATCGGAGTCCAGCCAAGACGTGAAAGACCCCAAGGCGGTCGCCAACGGCGTCGTCGACTCACATAAGACTGAACATCGGAAAAAGGTAAACCGACAGACGTCCTATCTTTACTATATATGTTTATCATGTAAATAAAATATTGCGACTGTAAATTGAGTTCAAAGCTATCCTGTCTCTTAAGTTGGATTGAACTTTTCTTAGTAATCAAAAATGTATTCAAGACAAAGGTAGTGAAAATACACAAAAATTGTATATATTGATAAATATTTTAATCTTTTTTTCCGTCGAACCTATTGCTGGTCTACTCAGAAGTCAAGCAAATCTTTATAGTATCAAAAATAGTCACGCTTCGTGGCTATGCCTGCTAAATTACAAATTCGAAGTCTTAACTTAACTGTTTTAGGCCTGACATACAGATACTTTCGCATTTATAAAATTTGTATACATAGATTTGTCGAAATTTGCACATGTTTAAACAAAATTCTCGTTGTGATAGAATATAGGGTGAGGTCGCCAATGACTTCCACTGGTTGGCCTCAGGCCTCTAAAACATTCTGTGGTATTCTCATTATAATAGGCACGTTAGATTGGCCATCTTTAGGCAATCCAAGAGCGCAGTTTCGTGACGGTGATGCTGCTGCCTATCCTTCCCCGGTATTGATTAATCAACGCTTTCGAATAGTATCCGGTTTCGTCTCTTACTACACTTGGTACTGGAGGTGTAATTTTACTCCGTCGATACTTCAGTGCGTTAAAAATATAACAAAATGAAACTAATGTACCATTTGTTTTTTTTTATTCTAAAACACTAAAGCAGTAATTTGTATTTATGTTGCTCAGAAAAATAAGAAGATTGATAAAAAGAAGGCTAAGAAAATTAGGAGGACCGACTCCTCGGCTGCTACATCGGGCAAGCAAACGTCTGACGGTGAGATTCAATTGTTTATACCAGTGGTCCCCAACCTTTCACTGGCCAGATACCGCTTTAATTAATTTTTTCTCAACGAGTGTATGCATACCTAAAATTCTACTAATAATGTGCTTTAACCTCATTTGGATTTGATTTATCGAATTTTTCATCATTCATTTTGGAATGCGTATATACATTATCACGATTAACAATATTGTCCCAGACCACGGTGATGGTGAGAGTGCCGACTCCAGGTCCTCTCAGTCTGACTCGCTCAACTCCAAGCCGGCACCCAGCTCCGAGAATGCTATCACCTCAGACAGCTCAAGGTAAAGACAGCATAACAGCAGTTCCAACAATCTAAATTTCTTTATATTACCATGTTTATTTGTTATATATATATACTTATCTCCCCGTTATAAACAGGGAAGTAGACGCCAAAGTGGAAGTGAAACTTCCCTCCGTCCTCGCGCATGTCCTGGATGAGCTGGAAGCGTTGGTGAGCCGGCAGCTAATAGAGACGCCCAACGTCGCCGGCAAGGAGCTGAAGGCTAGGGCCGAACAGTACATCGTCAGGTAATATACAACAACCAACCAGATAGATACAAAGACATGTGACTGATATTCCCTTGATAGTTCACATCCCAACTTCTTCCGCAGGATCCCTGGGCTTCAAATGCCTTAAAATATTGTATCAAATTTTTATTTCGTATATCTAACTATATTATAGAATTAGTTAGAGAGCAAAGGATATAGATTAGACAGCGTTGCTTTCTCTTTAGTCCTGAGAGGGGTTTCCTCGATTGCAAGAAGATTTCCGATTCAATTTCATTATTATTTGTAAAAAACAGATTCAATATAATTAAAAATAGCTTTCCAAATAATGAAATTATAACGAATGAATTGTTTTTATTTCATTTTTGTTCTTCCTGTAAACCTGCACGTTGTCCCTTACGGTATTTGAATTTATAACCGTCAATATATTTTCGAAATAAAAGATTGTGAAATGATAAGTTCTTTATATATGTTGTTTGTAAAATGATCTTTTGTGACACGGAATGAATATTTTTTATTCCTTAATTACTATTAATTTCATAATTACATAACATATGTATATACTTGTTGGTTTACAGACTCGAGCGCGCCCTCGCCAAGTACAGCGGCGAGCCGGCGGTCGTCCGCTCCGCGTGGGCCCGCGCCGCGCGCTGCCTCGGCACCAGCCGCTCCAAGCTGTTGCAGCGCACCAAGAGTACGCCCGACCCGCGTAAGTACACCTTCGCCGACACCCCCGCATGGAAATCTAGGAAACCAATGTCCAACGTTCACTGTTCGCCCTCCCCATCACCGTCAAACCCTCTTATCGCCATCATTACTTACTTAAATAGACTGACATAGGTCGATGTCAATGCCTTAGAGACGCCTATGAGAGATCGCCGTCAGTCTTGTTTAAATCCCGCAAACCTTGCGGGGGGGGGGGGGGGGGCTTTAGAAAATGATGATGCTGAAATTGATATCAGCCGACCCTGAGCATCAATACCCGACTCTGATGTCTGTTCCAGCACCACCAGGTCTCATTACAAAGCGTTTCATTGGCTGAAATAGTTGTGGTGATGATATTTTTTAACTGAAGTGTACAAAAACTACTTATGTCTATTCCAGAGCCCCCCACATCGATTGCTCAACCCCTCATTGCCAACGTTACAGTAACCACAAGCACTAACAAACGCAAAAATCAAGAACAAAACGAAGAGGACTTCAGCCGACTCACGCCCGACCAGCGGGAAGAGAAGATTGTGGAAACCTTGCAAAAGTAAGCCGTGTAGTTGACTAGGAAAGTCGTTTTTTTAACTGCATGTAATTTTAAAGTAGATAGATTGATCGTAAGAAAGAATACGTATTAAATTTAAAGTAGATAGATTGATCGTAAGAAAGAATATGTATTAAATTGAGTATTCACTATTGAAACAGCTGGAAGTTTGATGTTAATTATTGAATGTTGGAAGATTTTAACGGTATTCATTTTCAGGTTAAAGATCTTGATAGAAGAGAGAAAACCTGCCATGATAGGAAGCTACAACGCCGAGTGCGAAAGAGTCCGCGAAGAGAGGTACTTCTAAAAGTCACAAATCGATAACGGGGGGGGGGATATTATATAAGTTTCTTCGGAAGTCGGTCAAATGTCAAATTTAAATAATTAAAAACAAAGAATTGTTTTAATTCTTTATAGACACTATATACAAAGTAATATAGAAAAATCCGCTAAATATTTTGAAAGCCGATAGCCCGGGCGCCCGGACGCCCGCTCTCGGAGCGTCGACCTAACGGCGAGCGCGCCTTGCAGGAAGAAGATCCAGATCGCGTCGGCGGCGGAGGGCGCGCCGCACGTGGAGAAGCGCCTGCCCAAGCGCCGCTTCCCGTGGTGCCCGCGCGCGCGCGCGCTGCTCGTGCGCCTGCGCCGCCTGGCGCCCGGCGCCGACGCCGCCGCGCTGCTGCTGGCGCGCCGCGCGCTGCCGCTCTTCCCCAACGGCTTCGTGCGCATGCCCACGCTGCTGCGGCAGGCCGAGTCAGTACACCTCCCTCCCTTTAATGCAGAATTCTACAGGCCTGTGGTTTTTTTAATCGAGCCGCCCGGCCTTAGGTGACGCGAAGAATTCGGACTATAATTGAATTACATCATCTCATCGAATACTTATCAAATGTTGACTAATTATTCTCATAAGATAAAATCTTTTTCAATATTTTAAACTAAAAAGTGGATCGCTATAAAGTAAACAGATAGCATGTTTTATAAAAAAATTAACTAATCCGAGCTCTTTCCCGTTTCAGTCTCAACAAAGATATTAAGGCTGTGCCAGAAGTGAAAAGACAACGTCTCGGCTCGACGTCTCAGCCGACGCTGCCTCCCGCGCCGCCCGCCGCCTTCCCCGAGCCCATACAGTTCCCCAGCTCGCTCACCGTCACCACTACCAACACCAAACACGTCGACAAGCCCGAACCGCCCGCGGAAGAAAAGGAAAAATATAAAACCAACCCTGTTTTTGGCAACATTATAAATTCGTTCGCATTGGGAAAGGACCTCGTTGTCGAGAAACCGGAGGACCGCAAGAAGGAGGCCGAAAAGAAGGAAGACTTATACATTCCCCCAAACAACATTGGCAGCATCACGATCACTCCCGTCCTCAATCCGCAGTCTAAAGAGAAAAAGATCAGTAGCTCGGTTATATTGTCTACTGATAAACATAAGGAAGGTTTGATCAGGGTGAAATCTCCGGCTGCATTAAATGATATGCTTAAAAAAGACAAAGATAAGCTCAAGAAAACGGAGAAGAATCATGTTGTCAATAAGGAAAAGACGGCTGTAGCGCCATTGCACGTAGATACGAGTTACCAGCCCAATAAGAAAGAGCCCAGTCCGAAGAACAAGGATGAGATCTCACAGAAGCAGATCGAGAGCATGAGGATAGCTGAAAATAATATTCCACGGCCAACTTTAGTCCCTGTTCACCACTCTCCGACGTTCGCAAAACCAGATAAAAGGCCTCCAGAAGTAAAAAAGAAGAAGGATGTTGTAATTATATCAGATGTTGATCCTTTAGGGGATGTTCTACCAGAACCGTTTGCTGTGGACGACAGTAGCAGTGACGTTGAAGTGGTAGAAGAGAAAAATACGGACAAAAGTGTACCTAAGTATGGTGATAATAAGAGTGATTCAGTGCCTTCGAAGGACAAAGCGAGTTCACAAGACTCTCAGAAGAAAGTGAACAGTGTTAAACAGTGTAAAGACCGAGTTAGCAACAAAGACGGAAAGTATGAGAAGCGGAGTGAATCGTTGGATGAGCCTACTAAAGAAGATATTGATACTATTATGAGGAATATAAGAGAGATGGAGGTAAGTTTTTAGTTCTAATTTGACACATATTTACATTAAAGGTAAACATAACTTATTTTCATCTTAAAAGATTATTTTCAAGTCTCATATCTGTACTTTTCCTTTTTAATATTGTACATAAGATAACAGTTCTAATATTTTTTTACATTGAGTCCTAAGTTAATTTAGTACTTCTATCCTAATAAAGTCTTGTACATAAATATTTCTCTTGTAACATGAACATATCCCATAGTAACTTTTGCTTTGGCTTAGAAAATAATGTACATGTTTGTTTCTTTGACACTGGTGGACTGGTTTAAAATATAAAAGCATGACAAATACATTCAATAATCCACCATATCTAACAACTAGAAAAACAATTTTACTAACATTTTAAAAGTGTACATACATATTTAAGTAGCTTTTGGATTTGAGGGCACCATTGGTTTTTGGAGTTATCTAAAACAAGTTTTCTGAATCCATATATTTTTTAAAAGGATGTACTATATGTAGATAATTTACAATTTCCTTAGTTTCTTATTGACTAAAGGTTTTGTATAACTCCAAAATAATGATTGCACATTTCTATGTTATGTTAGGTGATAAGAATTAACAGTTGCAATATTCATGTTATCAGTTAATTAATTGCTCCGCTATTGTGTATTGACAGTGTGATTTATAATTATTTGGGAAATTTACATTGATAGCTCTTGGACTTGGAATTGAATATGAGCATGATTACACTCAATAAACTCGCATAAATGTAAAAGTTACCTATTTTAACTCACTGTTCACAATTGTGGTCAGAGTGTGTAGGAGTTGACTGATACCATGAATAATTTGGCTTTTGATCTATATTTACATAGAGATCTGGACTAAATTAAAAACACACTATTGAAGGGTCTAATATAAAAAACCCTATGTTTTTCTGAAACATGTGAGATTTCAACAAACAATTTAATTCTGCTCACCCCTGACCCTTCAATTGCCTTGCATGACCGTCAGGCAGACAACACTTATCTGCAGATGGTATAAGGTATGGGGTATCATAATTTTTTTTTAAGAGCCTATTCTCTTTTGGTTGGAAGACTTGTTGGTGTCAATTTACATTTTTATTTGATAAATATTAAGAACAAATATAAATGGGAATTAATTGCAAGTGGAGTCTAAATATGTTGCAAAAAGTTTATCATGATTGTCATATGATGATATATGACATTTGACAGTATTATATTTGAGAGTATGTTATAAAAGTTTCTTTAATCTTTTATTTGTTTTGATATTGATAAAAAGGTTGTCAAGAAATGTTGAAGTTATACAATTATCACTCAGAGACCTCTTCTATTCTCTTCGAGTTACATGAGATAAATTAATTTGGTTGAAATCAAATACAACATAGACAAAAAAATGTTATATATGGTTCATCCACACAATTCTGCAGAAAATCTGGTACTTGGATTTAATTTATCAGGCCTTTATTCAGCTTTGGTCATACTACCAATGATAAATAAATAATTTAATCTCATTTTATGTTGGCCTGACTAACAGAGGAATTACAAATAAGTATAACACCTATAAATATATAATATGATGATGTTTCAATCTAATTAAATAATTTCATGCATAAGCAACAGATTTTTCTATAGCATTGTTTTTAAATATGTTACATGTTCACTCTTGTGGAGTGTCTACACATATGTGCTAGTTGACATTTACATGTTGGGATAACAAGTTAATGTTGTTGTCAGAACACCCCTTGGTATGTGCATGTATTAACAATATATGGCCAATGTTGGGCACCAATATTGAATACGCCATGTGCCAACAAGTTTGTCCAACGTGAAAGGAACGCCCGTTACTAATCAATTAATGCCGGGTCTCGGCTCCTATTTACCAACACCATTTACCTTTCAGCATTCACAGGAACCCAAGCTGAACAGTAACTCGTATGGTGGAGTTATTACTAGCGGTAAGTCTTAATCCTCATACCTATTAGTGGGTGTCTTCCATAAATCATTAAACGAACCAGCTGTTTTAAGACATCTTCTATAACAAGGTTTGCCAACCTGTTTTTTTAATTGAGGCCCTTAGATAATAATTAACAAAAAATTACTAACAAAATAATAACAAAGCTAAAATTGGTTTAATAATATTATTTTATTATTATTAATTGATATAGTAAAATTGAAAATATATATAGCAATATTTTTTTTTTGCCATAATGTTTCTTGATGTATCCAATTAAGTTACTATTTTTATGTTGTAAGTATCACTTGTAAATTCACTTTGAGAAATAAATGTTAATCTAGTTAAAAAAAATATAACCTCTTCCCCTCATTCTTCCCTCCTCTTCCACTAGTCTTATTTTTGACTCTTGTGTCATCGTGTATATATATGTTCTTGGTAATATACATATTGTAATTACTACTTAGAAGCTTAAAAATGCGGTTTATTTCACTTGCATTTTCTATAGAACCTTCTTAATTATTTCTTCATAACAAAAAATATTTTAACTTACTATTGTAAATCCTAATAAGAGTAAAAGAGACAACGAGCGGTACTTCCCTTATATCAGACCCGACGTTGTTCTACGTTCGTTGAGTCATTTATGGAAGGCACCAAACCGATCAGACAAATATCGCCCTTACCCGTACAAAATTAAAGTTGGTTTCTGTCGGCCAGCGAAGCGCGAGAGGTCTTCAGGCCAGCCCACGTTCGCCGGCCGGCCCTCCATATTCGGGGAGGCCCGGTCTGATAAGGACAAGTTGTAAGTGACGCGTATATCACGCAGTGTGACACCACCTTTTGTTCTACGTACCAATGGAATCAAGCTGGATGCAAGCCTTACTATCCTAACTAGTAATATATACTAGTTTTGTTTTTGATCTGTCTTGCATATTTTATTGGATGTTTGGATATTTTTGGATTGGATATATACATAATGGATTTTAATGTAACTTTTCTGTTATTTAACCTATGATCAGATTATACCGCGTATAATTTTTATATAGGTCGAGTTTGTCAATTGATCTATATATCTGTCTGTTACCCTTTTGTAACTGGTGAAATAATTTTTCTGAAATTTGGCATAGGGACAGCTGGGAACATAACTTTTCTCCAGGGAAGCATTACCCACATTTCACAAAACGCCATAAACTTAGTAAGAAAATTTTTGACTCAACAAAAAAATTTCGAATTACAAGTTTTAGTAATTCGGTAAACGCTTCCCGAACCCAAATATCTCATTAAGGCACAGTTACTATATATTAAATTATTATTATTATAAATTAACGCTAAATTTATTAAATGAAAGAAACAAGATAGTAATCCTATTAGTTGGTAACCCTAACCTTTTTTTAAATTGGGTCGTTTTGTAGAGCAGTATACAGAGTTCTGGCCCATCGAAGAAATACCGACGCACTAGCGCGGTTGCGCTCACTCAGTCCTCTTCTGTATGACGTGAATCTGTCCCCAACGACGGCCCATGGAATCGAGGTCCGTCCTCAGGGGCGTTCTCGAGTGCCCGAGTAGATAATTATGCACAGTACATACATGCGTTTGATATTCAAATTATTAAAGTGCATTATCATGTGCTAAGGAATATTTGCTTTACTATCCAGGACCTATATAAGGATTAAATGGAAATTATATCTTAAGATTCCATTGTTACATATTGTGTACATAAAATCGATAACAAAAAGGCGGTGTCTAGCTGCAAGCTTGTCCCGCACCGCTCTGTCGCTTTACTAGACTCATGTAGACGCATCCCGCCCTTGTGGACACTAATCTATATTCACCCCTATCTTTATGTAAATAAGGTTCATATCGCTCAGGATACACGTGGCTTGTACATGACCGAAACCACAACGCATTTTAATTTCATGTTACTCTCTTAACTAATATTTGAATTTTACACATTTTCTTCACCGTGTTATCTCTCAGGTCGTATAAGACTTCTTTCCCGTTGATTTTTTAATTGTTAGGGATAAAGAGTACTGTTGACTTTCGAAAACACATTTGTGTACTAATATATGTCGCTATTAGCTAGTCCTTGATACCTATGCTTAGGTTTTCTATCGCAATTTTGTGTAACAATTGTTCTAAATATTATTAGATATCATTTATATCGAATAATACACAAGATTAAATGATTACGAGTATATTTTTCATACATTTCATAAATATTAGTACAATTAATTGTTATAAATTATTAACTCAAAGAATCAGCTACTCAAGGGATTCAGTAAAGAATGTATGCATTAAAACTATTTAGCATAATTAATAATGTTGTTTAGAATCTAGTAAAGAAATACAACTAGCAAGTGCACGCGACTTCGTTGGCGTGGAATAGTGACTTTGAGGGGTATTGTCGACCTTCCTCGATAAACGAAATATCCAACACGGAAAGATTTTTTCAAATCAGACCAGCAGTTCCTGAGATTAGTGCGTTTAAACAAACAAACAAACTTTTCAGCATTATAAAATTAGCATATATATATATATATATATATGTTTATGAAGAACTTCTAAACTTTTGTACCGATTTCAATCAATTTGTTACGTACCCCGTGTAGATTGATTCAACTTGAGAGATAGGATAGTTTATATCTCAATTTATGGTAGCTATATTTTTTTAATAGGCAAGACGACTGTTTGGGCAGCTAATATTGAGTATCATTTATATCATCTCTATTAGTGCCGATGAAACAATCGACACTCATTAATCGCTGCACATACTATTCAATTATGACTGCAATTGGTTAATTTAATTGCTTTCTTGCGAGTGTTGATTTTGATTGACTGTGGAAAACTGACACGGTGTTGGTCTGTGTTTTTACAGATTAAAATTTATGTATATCACTAATATCTATGCCGCAATCGTTATCATGTCCATTACATATGACCATAAATGAACAGTATTCGTCCTCTAAATAAACCGATATAACTATAAATAATTTAAATCATCTGATATAAGATAAATAACAAATATTATATCATATAAGCCATTGGAAGTCCACTGCTGGATATTGTCTCCCCAAGAAAGTTTTTGTCCATTAATGCCACGCTGGGCAAGCGATGACCAAACTGGGTAGCTCAAATGCATAGGGTGGGGATGGGCAGCAGCATCCCCATCGCTAAAGCTGCGCTCTTCGATTGCCAACACTGCTTCCTAGCGCCGCAGTTATGTGCAAAATTCCCCATTCTTGGGGGATTCCTATGTCCAGCAGTAGACTTCTATTGGCTGGTATGATGATGAAATGAATTGATTGTAAATGATAGTCTAGGAATTAAATTTCCAAAAAAAATTGCGTTTACTAAAATATCCTTAAATGTTGTCTAAAAACATATCTTACGACCGCAATCATTTGCAAGAAAGAGTTACCGGTTAATATAACCCGAAACCACAAATATATATAAGGTCTAGTACAAAATGCGCGTGCATATATTTCTACATGTAACTTCATTTTAATCGTTTGTTTCGGGGCCGGACAACTAATATCAATGTATTATTTATTAATTTAGCTTACTTTCGAACAAAACCTAATTTATGTGCATAATCAAAACTTCTTTCTACAAGTTTATCATGTGTTACATGCCCATCGTATGCAATACAATATCATAATTAAATTAAATATATATTCAATTAGGCCTTACCACAGGAACTTTTGAATAGTCAAATAAAAAAAAGAAAACAATAATACTCCTGACGCTGCGATGCGCAGACGAAGAACAAAATTCAACCCAATCACTCTTATCATTATTTGGTAAACAAGTAAGAAAAGGGAATGAATATTTGAAAAATTTACTGCAGCCATATTTCTCTAATACAATTGTTAGTTTCAAAATATTTGCTTTTATTGTAGTTATACAATGTTTTTTTTAAGAACAGTATTGTAATAAAATATTGTCTAGAATATTCAATTCTCTAAAGATAAATATCAGTTAATAAAGTCTTAAAATAGTTTGACTAGATTACAAGGGTACTAATAAGTACACAAGGCTACAGACATAGTATTATGAACACTCGCCTTTGGAATTTAATATGGGAAATCGATTGTTTGACAGATTCGTTTAAATTGATATGTTGGATTCAGTACAATTCAGGTACATTTAGAAAAAGTTTTGGAAAACGTGGACCAAAATAAAAATCTTATATTATATAAATGCACAGCATCTCATACATTGACCTGACTCCAAGATAAATCGGTTAAAGCACTCGTGTTACGGATATCAGGCAACAGAAGACTCGCAAACTACTTAAATATATACCTCCACCCACCCAAACACAGAACAAACACAAATATTATCATATAAATAATTGTCCTGGATGGGGATTGAATCCAAAACCCTTGGTGGATATGATAGGATCACTATCGTCTGCGCCATCTGGTCCGTGAAGTCACTTATCCTTGTCCATTACTTGACTATGCCCGAGTATATTAGTCGCTCTATGTATGATTTCATAACTTTCATTACAACATATTGATGTTCAAATTGTACGCGACACTTATCTATAGTACAGATATTTGTTTCAGCACAGAACGAACTTCTTTGAACAAAATGGATGGATGTAGTGCAATCACGGGTGAGTTCATTTGCTATTGTATATATATTGTATCATTGGTTATTGTGTATGCTTTTCATTCATTTTACGCCATCTTGTAAGGACACAGACCCCACTTAAACGTGACCATAGATCAATTTTGAACGCTTTTTTATATTTATTAAAGGTTCCATTAGTTTGGGTATCGTCATTGTTCTTGCAAAACTGCGAATGTGTTTGCATATTAGCAAACGATTGATTGATCTCTGGAATGTTCTAGAGCTGTTGTGCGAGTTGTATAGCAGTTGGTGGCGCTTCGAAAATGTTTTTTGCCTTACATGTGCAGTCATTAATAATTGTGTCGAAAATGAGGAGACAATATGTTTTATATAAATATTCTCGTTTAAGTAAATCCTATGAATTACTTTTTTTACATTTGTATTTACAAGCTAGTAGTTTAATTTTTTTAATTAAACCCGGTCGATAAACAAGCATACAGTTCGCGTGATGATAAGATTCAATGCAGCCTTTATATGCTCGTATTATCATATCACAAGGATATCACTAGACCGTTGCCGACCTTGTGACTTGCATATATTATTTCACATTACCCCGTAATTTCACTGCCTCTCACCCTTCAAACCGGAATACAATTATGTGAACACTACTATTTAGCGGTAGAATGTACCTCGTGTTTTAGTGAATTAGATACATCCATGGATATCTCCTTCATTGATAAAGTGCCCAGAACCCTTGCTCAGTCTCTATCCACTTGTTCCTTCCCAAGCACGAATATAACAAGCTCATACAAAACTAGTCTTCTTTTTTTGGAAACCTTCCTAACAATTGCCTACCGTTTGCTTTATCAACAAGGTACTATAGTCAAATAATAACACTATAGTCTACTTCCGGGTCTTTGAGATGTTCTTAAGTGTTCGCCGTCATGACTCTCTCCTCTATTCATGTGGTAGGCAAAGTTCTCATTAAGTTCTCATTAATCAGCGACACAGGCTACTCTACATGAGCGCATTAGGATAATTTGAAAAATAAGCAATAATGTCCAGTTCTACCTAGGCTTGTCTGTAAATACATATGTTTAAAAACTGTGACCACGTAAGCTACGATAAAGTTATGTAAATCGCAATTAATTTTGAACTAAGTCAATAAATACTAAAGTCCTTTATTGAGAAATTATCATATATTTATATAAGAAATTGCCTCGCGGCTACACAGCGCCATCTATTCTTTTCGACGTACTATAGTCGAACGTTTATATTGTGTACGTTTCCTAGTGGGTAGCTTAGCGATGACTGGGTGGTGTCACTGAAACAATTATATTGCTGATCCTCCTCAAGGGCAGGTAGTACCTACAAAGGGTATACCAGAGTTGATAACAGTAGTTATTGAATTATGGAAAAAGTGTGTTTCTCGTGTAATAAAATAAAGTAATAAACGAAATCACTTTGTATCGAAATTATTCAGTTTCATACATTTTGTATGGTCGGAAAAATATTACCGACACAGTTCTCTGTTGTTCTTGAGGAACATGATGCCTCTTGATGCGAATGACTTACGCTGCCTTGGCAGGTTTATTAGTAAGTTGATTATTTTTTTCATTTTGAAGTAGTTTGGATGAAACACTGATTAGGGTCAATTGATCGAAGTAGGTAAATCTGTTTTAATTTATTGAATTCGAGGCTGAAATATTCTAGTAGATAAATATATATATATATATATATTGATAACAAATACTCATGTTACTGTGGATTTGTTATCAATTTATATATATTTAAATTTTTATATAATTAATTATCGAGATTCGGGTGTTTCCGAAAAAAATAGTTCCATAGTTTAATGCATAAATACTTCTTTATATTAATAATAGCTTGTTCTAACAATATTTCCAATTTTAATAAGTAATTTTCAAAACATTAGATTTGAGGCATGTCTATATTATGACAACGTATTACAAGTGCCAAAGTCTACCTTGTTGGGTCCTGTCGGAACACCAGCACTACTTTAGCATCCTACGCGATGCCGCGTTAGCGTATGTTGAGGCAGGCACCTAATAGAGCTTCATTGTATTATTATTTTTTTAATCATCATCATACTAGCCTTTCTGTCCACTGCGGAACAAAAAGGGGGAATTTGCCCATAGTTACCGCGCTGGGCAAGCATGTTGTCAATCGCAGAACGCAGCTTTCGCCGGAGATGCTGCTGTCTATGCCCGCCCTGTGCATTTGAGCTGCATTTTCTCGAATGGATATACCGCCATTGTCGGTTCTGGTACCTTAGTCGCCTTTTACGACACCTGGTACAGGGGAAGGTACTATTCTGCTCTGCCGGTACCTCACGCCGGTTTTTTTGTAATATTTTCATTTATTTATTTTGTGCGGTCTATAAATGTTTTCTTAACTAAAATCTCAATACAATTACACTATTATTTATTGTTATTTACAAATGTTAATACTGTATAATTTAATTATTTCTGTTCATAGGCTGAAAGCGGTTTAAGAAGATGAAGATATAATCAAGAGAGGTTGTTATTGAATGATAGTCTATTTATTCGGAGGGACGGCCCTGATTAGCAACAGATCTCGTGGGGCTTCTGTCGACACCGCGTTTTATATAGAGTAACAATGGGTGATGTTACATGAAGTAGACTGTCAAATATTTATACTCTATTGTAGAGTACTTTATTCTACTCTACTCTGGAGTGAAGTGAGCTACCTACTATACATTAAAGTTCATTTTTCCATTAACTGAGTATAAGGTAACGCGTAGTTGCAACCTTTTAACACATACTTTATGTACAAGAATTAGTAAAAAACGTACCTGCCTAGTTTTTAAATTTACTAGGCTAGATCCATCTGCTTTTTTTGGCTGTAGTATGGTGATTGGGTTGGAGGCACTATCAATCGAATCGCCATGCATATGTGTGTTCTAATTAAAATAAGGTCACCAAATAAGGCCTACCTTATTTTTTTATTACTTAACTAGCAGGTTTATAATAAAAATGCACTGTTAATTTGAAATACTTATATATATTTATTAAACTTTGTAATAAATGAAACAAAATTGCTTTAGAAACAAAAATCACACTTCTGTGAACACAAATAAACTAAAATGGGAACCCTGTGTCTTAATAAAGCCTTAATAAAAACAAGTAAGCATTCAACTTCTTAATTAATACAAAACGTTTTTAATACTTATATTAAATGTAATGAGATCCTCTTAATCATATTTGGTCATTCTATATCAGACTTCACGAATTGCTCTATCTATATTAGTCAGTCTTTTTCATCTTATTTTTAAACAATTTCCTGAACAGTAAAATATTTTCTCAGCTGGTTTGAGTCCAAAACACAGCTCATGTTACCAAACGCCACAAGTAAGACATTGTCCCATGTCCTCAACTCTATCTTCATTACAAGCTGGACAGTACCAAGAAGATGAAGAAGATTTGTTATCGTGACGTTTTGGTTTAGATCCCGTAAGCTTATCGGCGATCAAAGAAACAGTCTTTACTGTGGTTCGCTGTCGCGTAGCAGCCACTGCAGGTTGTGCAGATGTACAGCTAGTAACTGCTAATTTTGGTGTCTTTGTGCTTATCTTCATCATGGAAGAAGTACCAGGAACATCTACTCTTGACGATGGTACAGTAATTTGTGATGTGGAATTCGTAGCATTGTCACCTAACAAATCTTTTGTTACTTCTTGAGCCCTGTAATTTAGAGACTTCTTTCGAATGACGGTTTAACTTTAAATTTAGGTGTGGGTAAAAATTCATGAACCTCACACGTGATTGACTGTTTGTTTATCTTATTTGGAGTTCCAGAATTCGGAGATTTGTTTTTTTAAGAGTAAGTACAGTGGCCAATTCTCAGTGTCTGTGCCTGACCCATCTGAATCTTCCACATTTCCAGTTGAAGTCGCCTGTTCCCTCAATGCATCAGAGAATACAGCATGATTCTTCCTGTTTGAAGGAACTGGGAGTTCTGACAACGCAGTACCTGTGACAGAATTACATTGAAGCTTGTCTTGTTAAGGGATTGTTCGGGATGCTGACTGACGTATTTAATCAACTCTTGGTCCCAATGGTGCTCAAAAAGAGGATAAACAGATTTATCCATGGGCTGTAATTCAGGCGTCGTATTTGACGGAAGACAATATAAAATAATGCCACATTTCTCAGCTTTCTCGACAATAGTAAAGTCCAGGGTAAACAAAACAACAATTAAATGGAATACACCGATTTTATAGCGTTTTAACTTATGTAAGTAGATGGCTAAACGTATAAATAATGCTATAGACAAAATCAAACTCACAATGTACGAATAAAAATAAAATTACTGTATATTCTGCCAGAATTTTATAAAAACAAGCATACGCTTCGCGTCGTGATTGTTTTCGACTGCAGGTTCCAACACGTTCGCGGCACGGGCTGCTTGCTGTGCTTGTGTGCGTTAGTTAATGTATACGCACACTTCTGCAAACATTAGCGGCCATTTGAAATCGAGAAGCGGGAAATATTAAAAATAGGCCTTATTAGGACATAGGCTTTATTTGGGTCACCCACCTTACTACAGTTTACTATTTATTTGGTAATCGCGGTGTAAACCGTGGTGGAACCAGGATCTGATTGGAACAGCTAGATCGCGCTGGATGCAGGTCGCATACAACCGAAGCTATTGGAAGTGTTTCGGGGCGGCAGACCTATATCCAGCGTAAGACGTTCTGCAGGTGATGTGATGACACGGTAAACAGGTATATGAGGATCGATACCACTTCACATTTTTTACTTAATGTATTCAATTTGTATACGTAATACCTACACATTTGTCTCTAACATTGTAATATGTCTATCAATGTAACTCATTACCCATTCTTACAATTTTGTTTGTTTCGTATGTATAGATAGACTGCAGCTTATGTAAAAATGTTGTCATAAAATATTTATTTTCGTTAGATTTACTCAAAAAAAATGACGGCGAAGATCTTATTTTTTAATAATAACTGTAGTTGTCTGTGTCTATTGCGCAATACGTTTGGCTGCCACACATTTGAACAATATATATTCGAAGATCCAATGGAATTAGATTTCACTATTAACTAGTATCTGGTGGTATATAATTTTGTATGCGGTATTGAATTGAATAAAGTAAATAAGTACAATGAAGATTGCACTAATAAACTACGACATCGTGGGGCAGCCTCAACAAAGATCAGTATCCTATTCTAGTCCTTAAAACTTTTTATAAGAAAATTATTATGTCGGCAGAAGCCCTCCTGGGTGGATGAAATTGTAACAAATGTTCATTTTTATTATGTAGGTCTGTATAGAAAAGCATTTTTTGTATAAATGTTTAGTTCTTAACATCACAGCTCGTGAAACTGCTCCACGGGTTTTTCGAAAGAGCTTGCAAATATCCATTCACTATTCGCATATTCTGGCACTATCCGGATATTATTTGTGTTCATTTGATCATTATTCGTATTCATTACATCTCCTTTTACCATACACACATTGAATTGACTGATTTTTAGTGTTATTTTAATTTTTAATCCCTGTTTGGTAACACATCACAATAAATCAATTATTAGGCTAAATTTTAATATATTATGAGGAGATTTAATATATCAATTGCTTTGAAATGACGCTTACTTTACGCTTTCTGTTTACTTGAATATTCACTGCGATTTTTCGATTAATATTCGAAATCAAATTCAATATATTTGTGAATAAGCTGTTAGTCGTACGGAGGGATAGGATTTTCCACTGATCGACAATTAATGTAAAATAAAAGATATATTTTGTTTATAAATCGTGGTGTCACTTTTATTTTTATTTCAACATTTTTAATTTTTCATGAAACACTTAAATCAGTCATGCATGATATTTTTGAAGAAGAAAATAGAAATTATTTAATAAGTACTTATGTTATGTTTAGAGAAACTCATATTATTTTTAACCGACTTCAAAAAGGAGGAGGTTTTCATCACATATCACGAAGACACTGCCAATTGTAACCTCAAATTATAAAACTAGTAACCATTTTTTTTTTAATTTTAAGTTGTAAATAATTCTGCGTATGAAAATATTTTATACGCGAATGTAATGATAATATAGTTTTCCCAATCAAATGCATTATAAGTAATTGTATGTATTGAAAAAAAGGTATCCAACATTGTAAGCCTTGTTGTGATTGATTGAAGGAAAAAATATTTTTTGTACACTGGACATGTGTGTAATAGTCAGTATTGTTTACCAAAAGTTAAGTAATTAAGAAAATCAAACGAGATATTTTCTTATTAGCACAACCTGTGCACCTGTGATTTCGCCTGTGTTTGCAATATTCATTTTTATTTTAAAATAGTGAAATTATGCACGTATATTCCGAATTAGGCGAGATTTGTGAAATAAGTGTAGGGGGTGATCAGTAAAACTAATTAATTTGTAAACCAGGTCTTCTAGAAATTGTTTTCTTCTTCAGTTCTTTCACATGAAAATAATAATTAACTTGGACTGAATTTCTGCATAAATTATTTACCCTATCCGATATAATGAATAGGGTAGAAGTGTTTACCATATCGCGGGGACTGGAGGTGTTCCTTCATATCTCGTTCTCATTAAGAATACAGCCTGGTCGGTGTAAACTTCTACCTAGCATCGTGGAGCAGTTGGTTATTTTAACGATACCTGTGAAGTAATTAATGATAGCTATATTGTCCAGAGAACCACTTGATTTATTTTCCCACTGTCCTGTTAATGAGAATACATGAAGTTTTAATCCAAATTATTCCCAATGTAATAATTATGAATAAATATTTATAATGAATAGACGGACGTTGGATATTTTATTTCATGATCCCAGATGGATGTTCAGAGAAATTACAGCAAGGTAGGTGGACGAACCATATTCTGGTCAATAGACATTTGAAAGGATAAGATACAGACAGAATAGCTGTCAGTGAGTAAAATTGTTCATATCAATATTTTTATTTGAAAAATTTTCTTCGTTTTAATATCTGGAAAAAATAATACTCGAGCTCAAAGGCCAAACAAAACTCAAAAACTCTTTTATAGATTACTTTTTTTTTAATTTATTTAGCTCAGTCCGCGTGGAATAGTTTTTTAGAGTACCATACCTCTTTACCTTAACTTATATGAACTTTGAATGTCATGTTTATTTATATCAAATCAATGGCCTGAATAATAAGTTTCAAGTTCCTAGCTCTAAAAATAATGATACTTCCAAACAAATTTTCATCCCCCCTTTCGACCCCGTACAACCCCTATATTGAATTAAAAATAGCTTATGTCCTTTCTCAGGGTTTAAATATTGTCTGTGTATTGTGTGTGCCAAATTTCACCAAAATTGGATGAGATGTTTAAGCGGGAAAGCGTAACAGACAGACAGAGTTACTTTCGCATTTATAATATTATAGTAGGGATTTTATGATCTATATTTTTGTCTGAGGTAATTTTCTGATAAAATTTTGCGTTGTGTTGAAAATCGCGAAGATACCTTTTTTATCTCTGAACTCTATTAATATTTTTTACCTGCGCCTTCGCTCGCGCTAAATTTAGGGTAACACGGTTAACAAATATCCATCCCCTATTTAGGGGCTGAGGGAAGGTTTCAGAAAAAAGGATTTTTTGTTAGTCTGTGTATTGTTTTTAGCTTTCTACCTTGAAAAATGCAGTCGCATATAAAATTCCACCCTCTCTTAAGGGGTAATGGGCAAAAAATCATCTTACGACTTTTTCTATTAGTCATATATGGTCCTTATACCAATTTTTAGTTTTTTTTCTTGTATATTAGGGAATGCTCAATACTTCTAACCTACATTTTAGGGAACTTGGGAGTTAAAAAGAGACTAAATGTAATATACGTCACTACTCTTTCAACTATCTCCATTTAAAAAATTACGTCAATTCGTAGCTCCATTTTGCCCTGAAAAAGGGACAAACAAACAGACACACATCACTCTCCCATTTATAATGTTAAGTTTGGATTATGATCTAACTATTTTGAAAGGGTTTCCGAAATGAAACAAAGTGTTGTTTATGAATATTTTTTTATTAATTTCACAAAAGTATTCATAAAAGCCACAGTTTGAAGGCTTTTAAGCTGTCAAAGCGATGACGTCACGTCTGTCCCGCTTAGATCCCGGTGAGCCGGGAGGCGGGAGTTCTGAAGCTATCTAATGTAAACTACTATATAAACGTTACCTTTATAGAAAATATTGACATATAGTTCGTCCGAAAAGGCAATCAAGCTGTGGACTCGTGTCTATTGCCTAACACCGTAAGAACGCTTTAATATAATCCCATTTATATATTATATTTTGTATAAATAATGACTTTTATTACTTATATTTAATGCGTGAATAACACTATGTTTACGTATCAGAACAGCTCAGTGTATCATTTATACTGACGTATTTATATATATAATATATTTATTATGTGAAGCGACACTGATTCTAATATTTGAAATATAATATTAAGCTATTTTGTGATTTCTAAACTCGAATGCCTTACACTATGTTGAAATAAAACAGGACCTGAAGTCATTATTATTTACAACTCAGGCAGAAATAAAGCTGAAAAAAAATTTTAAGTGTCGCAAATTGAAGTGTGAAGACAATAATATAAAAATAATTATACAACAACTATCAAAATGATGAGTAAATTACAAAAGAAACGTGTAAATATCTTAAACTGAAACATCATTTGGTGGGTCCCAGATCGCTTCTTTAAGCCAGTATATTTCCACTATAAAAATTCCAAATCGGCCATTGTACTGTATATACACCACAAATTGGCCACTACACATTCCTGTTGTTTATTGGATTATCTACCGATGAAATGGACTATTAATACATATACATTTTATTTATTGAAAGCTCAATGTGTTTCTAACACCCTTGTAAGATGAGGTTAAGATTTTAAAATAAACCCAGATCACATTGAAGCCGCAAACATTTATCAGCTCGTGAGCGACGCGAATCAAGGGCCAAAATTTGACGACTTTAGTGCGATCACGGATTTATCTAAACGATCTAAAAATAGGCTGAATTCAATATACCCATTGGAAAATCGGATTTCGCCCAAGCTTACCTCATAACAATTTTAAATACATAATGCAATGACATACAAAAAATATTTATCTTTCGCAATCGAACTCTCAAATTTTATATATACCTTACAAGCTTAAGCAAAAATAAACTCTTTTCTATACTCAATAGGGTCCTATTCGAACATTAAATTTATGCTACACCCAACATGATAGAGTTTAAGTACGTCGTTTAGAAATCAATGTCTTAATACTAGGTTCATACCGTGCTCGAAACCTAACATGTTCCAGCCAGTGACAACGATCAAAACAAATACAAGCAGAATTCATATTTATCTCTAGGCTAATTACGTTCAAGTATATTAGATCACTATAGTCATTTGATGTTATTGACTAAAACATTATACGATTACCTAGATCTTTGCGACGGACCTGGTACTCAATTCGTCAATATCTAGTCTACTTGTCCGCAACTCAAGTTATACATAGACGAGTACTATATTAACTGGCTGGACGCCATACTACCATTACAACTTGACTATCGAAATGCAACTATCAGAGAGTCCTAACTTTGATTCGACACTAAGATAGTACCAGTCCGATAGTTGAGCGGTTAAACTATTTGTTCCTACATTAAACAGAGCTCTTCATCCGTAATTTTACCTATTAATTAATAATAATACCGCGAAGTTTAGGTACATTATTTACACATACTGCCTTCTCCGTAACCGCTTACTTGTTACAACTATTTATTCTTAATCTATACACCGATCTATTTTAACACCGAAAATCCCGAAACTATCGTCACGGAAAAATCATTCATACAAATGTCGCAAGTTTACATAAGCAACGTTCGTACCTACCACTATGGACTAGTATTTATTAGGTAATATTATAAGATCGACAAAGAATTTTTATAGTTTCGAGAGTAACTTGTTATACATTGATATAATTGTTCTATCAACCTAACAACCATAGAAAACTTAACAAATGGTATATAAAAAAAAAATGTAAAGTCCGTTCTAGCAGCTATTCATTTTCAAAACAAACATGGCCGCCTGGCATTGTCTTTGGTCTAGTGATGTAGAAGAATAGATTAACAAACACATTGTATAGAATGCATATTATTTTTTTGAAGTCAATTGGATGGATTAAGAGATTATTGGAAAATACCGCATATTTTAGTTATAATTGCGATTGACTTATTCTTATATTTAGAATTAAATATGTTAAGTGTATTTTTAATTAGTGACTCGAAAACGCTGTTGACAATGAGCTAAAAGAACGGGCTCTTCCATAATCAATGAGCAACATTTAACAAACAGGTTAGTATGGATGAACGAGGTAAATTTTACATTTATATTGCTTAATCATAGCTTTAATATACAAAGCACTGTGTATTTAATTTAATTATTTTCATTAACATTCGATTGTTCAGTGAAATGGTGATGGTTGTTCTCAATCTAATTTTGATGAAAATAATGTAATTTAGTCTAACTACGCCTTGCGTGACTAAAGCATATATTGGATCAATATTTTGGTCGAAACTTCCTCATCCCTTGACGAACTTAAAGTGACAGTTATGTTAAATATGTAGTCTATGGACTGAACCCGTATCCGGGTTCGTTGAGATCTCACTACACAATACAAAAGCTAAACCCTCCCACGTCACTCGAACCGTTACAGACCTTGATGGTTTTAATGCTAAGCAATAGACAATTTAAAAGGCAATTTTTTTTAATCCTAGATAAGTTTTATGACCTAATCGCCCAATGCTTCGTGTTTATTTTGTTTTTATATTATTATTGACAATATTAACATTGGTACTCTCTGAATCTTGTTGAGAATTTAAAATACCTTTAATTGTCTTTTGCTTAGCATTAAAACCAACATGCTGAGGTTATATGTGTATCTTACTCATTGTAGACTTTCTGAATCCAACCTTATTTACATGAGTTACGGTTCAATTTATATAAACAATAATTATTGTATTATCTCTTATGTTTTATCTATGTGCAAAATAATGTAACACTCACTATTTTATGGGTAACTTTAGTGACCTTATAGTAGTGAATACGGCCCGCTATCCACTCGGTAAGTCGACAAGATATAATATAACATAGCTATACTCAAACAATATGGGATGGCGTAATACAAAAAAGTAATTTGCTTCGCTTGAACACATAGAAATTACTGATTGCGCTCGGTCCCGGCATATTAAGACTATTATTTACTTAAATATTCAGGTTTAAATAAAAATAGCACAAATTATTACATCGATGCCTCCATTTTTTCTGCTAGTATT
>JACJUM010002279.1:1792367-1835030 GCA_020976665.1 Heortia vitessoides | reverse complement strand
CACAATGATACTTGTCTAGATCTGTTAGCACGCTACATTTTAATTTAGAAAATAGGGTATAATTTAAAAATACTTGTTATATAACCCGCGGGCATGTTTTCGCAAATTTAGTCTGGTATAGTCAGTCAGTCCAGCGAACTCACATCGACCAGTGTTATACTGCCATTTACATCGCTATGTATGTATACCTACAGTACATTTACACATTTCGTATTCGGACCTGATTTTGAAATAAGATAAAGGGAGCGCTGTAATCTACATGAGCATGTTACATTTGTAAGTGTATTTAGTTTTTTAATGACCTGTATAATATTTAATGTTTTGTTTATTGTTATTTTTAATTATTTATATATTAATATAATTTAAATTATGTTTAAGACAGTCTTATAGCCGGGTCTTATTTGGGTGTGCTCACCTGTTAGCCTGCAAGACGTCATTATAATGAATAAAGAAAAAAATAAGGTGTATGTTAGAAATATAAGACAAAGTTAAATATATCTTTATTGAAATAGGCCTATATCTTCACTTTTAAGTCGTCAAAAAAAATCGATGAGTATAGATTTGCTGATTGAGTTCTAGCAGGTTCATTACGCGAGCCACTAAAAAAGAACATGCAACAAAAACCGATGGTGATACTGACTGCTGATGGTGAGATTGAACCACCATCATCATACTTAGCAACATAGGTATAGAACATAACCTGGGGGGAGTCGCCGGGGGGAGGGACGCAATCGGGCAAGGGTTATTAAGAGCTGAAATTGCCGAACGACCAGTCCAACATAAGGTGTCAAAAAAATAAGTGTCAGGGAGTGACCTTGCAAGCGGCCTCGATGGTCTTGCAGAGCGCGCCGGCGGACGGCTCGGCGTGGAAGGCGTGCGCCACGAACAGGTCCTGCGCCGTGTGCACGATGAAGGCGCAGCGGCGCACGTCGCGCCCGATGCCCAGGAACGACAGGTAGCGCACGCGGCACTCCGCCACCGGCGCGCACTCCTGCGCGCGCGCAGCGTTAGGGGCGCCGGCCAGCCCGCGCGGCCCCCGAGCCGGCCTCCCCGGCTCGGGGGCCGCGCGGTGGGTTACGCTGAACTTAATAGTTGGCTCTAAATCTGAACTGAGTCGACTCTAAATGCTCTGATTAAACTTTTTTGGAAAAAGTATGCGAATCGAGGACCTAACGCGGATATTTACGTCAATTTCGAAAGGTCTATGTAAAACTACTATTTTGAGTTGTTGCAGTTTTCATTTAAGAGGTGTGATATATAAATATCACAATTATCTCAACGGAAATGTATGGTAAAATTGAGTCATCGAAGTTCTTACGTTCGATAAGGAACCTGTACAAATTTGAAAAAAATAACATGGAATATGATCCCCAATCCCAAAATGATTTGTATGTTTCATACAATAACATTATTTTAATAAGTGGCGGATTGTAATTAATCGATCGATAATATTGTCACCCAAATCAATTAGTAAGCTATCACAACGGTTATATCAAAATTCAATATATACCTACTTACGTAAATATAAAAATAAATAAAATAATGCACTTCATTGACACGTGTGAGTGCACATTACATTATTTTAGTATATTCATAGTTACATATTCCTCCTGGAGAATAAAAGGACATTTTGACCAATATTGGTGTCTTCTTCTGGTGAATCCGCCACTGAGTAATGAAATGTGAGAAAAATTCAACATCATCATCATTACAGCCATTGGAAGTCCACTGCTGGACATAGACCTCCCCAAGAAAGAGGGAATTTTTTCGCATAATTGGAAATTTTGCCTACTCTGCCCATAACGAAGAATTTTGCCTACTCTGCCGGTACCTCACGGCTGAGAAAAATTTGATACATTTTAATCAGTTCATATTCGAAGACAACAGTTGTTGAACAATATGTTAAAAGACGGGTCCCACTCACGCCCTCCTCGGTGATAGTGATCATTGAAGGGGCCACCGCGACGGCGACGGGCCGCCAGGCGGACGGCGCGCGCGCAGCTGCGAGACGGTCCAGGGCGTCGTTAAGGACGTCCATGCCGGTGGCGCGCGGTACCTCTGCGCTGCCCAGATAACGCGCACGCACGGTCTTCCGCGGCTCCTCCATCGGGGTAGGGAACGATGCGCCTACAACACCCACTACATTAACCCTTGAGCTGTTCACCGAGGAGCATCACGATTGTTCTTATTGTTTTGGTACGAAGTTGAAGAATAGTAACACGTTCGAGATTACCCAGTAATTTTACTCTCTATTTGAAACAAGAAATAGAGTGATTGGGTTCAAACAATACTCGTAGTGCCCCGCGGTTTCACCCGCGTTTTGTTGTCGAACTTTCATACTAACTTTGCACTCCCTTTTTACCCTCTTTAGGGATAACTACTAAAAAAACATTTTACACGTGCTTCATGACTTTCAATGATCATATTGATTTTCATTCAAATTACTTCATGAACAGTTCCTAGTTCACAGTTTCATAGAAACATAGCAATCCTGTTTAACCCCTTTAGGGGGTAATCAAGGACCTTAGAGACAAGAGAAAGAAAATATTACATTATGGCATATATTGTAAGCACAAACAAATTTAAATTCAAATATACATTGTTTAAATAGAAAGAAGTAATTAAATTCATACTATAATAAATACGACCTTGATGACCCAAGCGATCATAAGTTACCTAACACATAATTGAATTATGCTTACTTTAAACCAGTCCGCCGGCACCAGAAGGTACTTAAAACTATGATCACAAGATCATTAAACACGAATAGAAACCTAATTGCACCATTATAATTGAAATTACCGAAATTTACGTTCCGTCCTATTTTCCTAACCGACCTTAATAATTTTAGTTATGTAGATAAAAGAGATCATACTGAAATTTAAATGACGACCATTTTAGTTAAATTTCCTCAAATTGCTGATCTTTGACGCAGATCTCGTTACTTCTTCGTTTACGCTATGATCATCAGGTAACATCTGTGGACTTACCAGCTAAAGGCCTCGGTCGACGGGCAGCCGGCAGGTCAGTCGGCCTCGGAGGCGGCTGGAGGCTGCGTTCGATCATGATCCGCTTGCAGATGTCGCGCAGTGCGTTGGCGATGCTACGCGCAGGCGCCTCGCACCGGAACACATGGCACATGTGCTTGCGGGTCGCACGGTCGCGGGCCACGTACGCGAAGTCCCTGTCGTGGGAAAAACTTCACCTTTTTTACTCATCTTGGTATGTATTGTGAGAGTGAACGGGATGGCATACATCTATGGCATACGTCCAGCAGCGAGACGGTTCTCAATGATCGACAATGAATTGGGGATGATTGTTATGGTATCAAGAGTTTAGAGCTATCAAACAAATTTGCGTGGAGATGTGGACTTGCCTGAAAGCAGTTATCACGTATCTTTGACGGGTGCGCTGACACAGGTAGTAATTCTATCTTGTGCGCCAAAGATCGTAAGTTCGATCCCTACGCTAATATTTATATTGAATATTTGTGTAGGTTCCGTGTTTGGATGTTATTTGAATCTAATTTTATTATTTTGTGATTCCTTTATTGTCTGATATCCGTAACACAAGTGCTATATTAATTTATTTATCTCTGAATCAAGTCCATAAGGTGACGCGTGAATTTAGTTATTTATTTGTGCCTGACACACATCTGCGCATTCAATCCAGACCTGACATCGTCTAATTGCGCGCGCGCAATCGCCGCTATCTCACGTGCAACGGGCACTGAACACACTCCTTGTTTCGATATTCTCGGATTTTGACGTACTTTTTGATGAGGTCAAATCATTTATAATAAAGTTTCGTAAAGAATAATTTTAGTTGCAAGTACATACATAAATATATAATTGAGATATAACAAGATTATCATAAAAAATTAATGACAATTTTCTTATATTATTGAATGTCTTCATCCTGCTAATCGCATGTTTGTCGTTTTATTTAGGCACAAACGAAGTCAATCGACCTAGAAGACTTGACATGGTGTACTGGCTGAATGGAATAGTGACTTCCTCTACCAGGTGTCCTAAGATGTATCAGAACCGATAGATGGTGATATATCCGATTACATGTTGAAATGAAAAGAATAAGGTGCTAGCCATAGCATGAATACTAGACTCAGTGACTCCCACCACACCCCTCCGAAATAGCAAATATAGACAAAAATATATTAATGTATGCCTTAAAAATGTATATAAAAAGAAATGAAACTCCGTCATGAATTGTTATGATAGCGTGCCATTGAGGTATCAGGATATAGTATTTAGCAGTTGATTTATATATTTGACGAAACACACTATACACCACCGAATATTTCTTGATTAGAATGACAGATGTCAGTGTAGTGGCGTAGCATAAATAATTTATACAGACATTAAGGTATTTGGCACTTTAATTAAATCATATTATTTATATCAACCTAATATGACTAAACACATTAAAATAATTGAAACATACGTTAGTTTGACAGCTGTCACTCTAATCGAGTGTTACACATGCCATTCTAATCATGTTTGACTTATGTCAATCTAAACAAGTTTGACATATGTTATTCTAATCAAGTTTGACAGCTGTAACTGTCGAGTCAAGTTTGACAGATAAATGAATATAACTGTCTTTAACTAAATCTAATACGTAAGCCGAGATGAGATCATACGCACACTGGATGAACGACAAATCTATTTTAATATCTATATATATATCCAGCTATAAATATAAAATATCGTAACACTTTGTTTGTCGTGTTGAAAAGTGTAAAATCTGTATCAGGTGTCGTAAGAGGCAACCAAAGTACCAGAACCGACAGATGGCGGTGTATCCATCCGGAACAATGTAGCTTACATCCAAAGGGCGGGGATGGGCAGGAGCCTCCTTTTCACGAAAGCTACGCTCTGCGATTGCCAACACGCTTGCCCAGTGCAGCAATTATGGGCAAAATTCCCTCTTTCTTGAGGAAGTATATGTCCAACAGTGGGCTCCTAACGGCTGATATGATCACGTAAGATGTTCTACACAATACTGTTTTTAAAATCTACGATCTCTGACGTGTTCTTTATATGTCAACTGTCACCTCAATCAAAAGTCTTCCATCCAGAGTGATATAATGTCTAAGTTCACAAGACAATGAATGTTTAAAACAAAGCAGAACACTCCCACACTACGACAAACGCTGTCTGGTCCAAAATCTCATACCTTTCACTGTTCCGAGCCAGCAGGAGAAGGGAAAAAATGGTCTTTTAGTCTCATAACTGCATAAATGTAATCGCCTTTGCCGATCTTCGATTGGTTCACGCTAGTCTTTCAAAACAAAATTGACAATCGTTCTGGGGCTTTAAGCAACACCTACTTCCATTCAACATTAAGATATTGTACGAAAAAGGCTTTTCAAAGATCCAAGGTAATAATTACGTTGCAACTTTTGATTTGTTATGACATTGACAAAATTTATGTACGTTTGTAACACGCACTGAACAATCCCTACTAATATTATAAATGCGAAAGTAACTCTGTCTGTCTGTCTGTCTGTTACGCTTTCCCGGTTAAACCTCTCAACCGATTTTGATGAAATCTGGCATAGACAATCTTTAGACCTTAAGAAAGGACATAGGCTATTTTTGAACTCGAAATAAGGGTTGTAAGGGGTTGCAAGGGGGGATGAAAAGTTGTTTGCATGGATCGCTATTTTTAGAGCTAGAAACTTAAAACTTATTTTTCAGGCCATTGATTCGATATAAATAAACGTGACATTCAAAGTTTATATAATTTGAAGTCAATAGGTATGGTACCAAAAAAACTATTCCACGCGGACGAAGTCGCGGGCACAGCTAGTTAATTATAAATTGAACTGTTACTGTATTTTTCTCTTTTTTTCCTGAGAGAATAAAAAATACCGAACTGGTCCAGGCGTTTTTGAGTTTGTGCTTAGCAACATTCATTTTAATTTATACACATTGTGGTAACAAACTTAATGCACTTTTTATAAACAGAATGTGCCTGTAATAATGCCATGCAGACACAAGCCTAATTTAAACGGCTTTAAATTGTTTCCATTTACTTTTCATTTTTTTGTCGTTTTGGTTACCTTACGACTACTATTTTCAAATGTGACAAAGGTTTTAAATCAACAGAACAGAAACTTGGAAAATCAGACTACCGAGAAATAACCCTTGTGTTCCCTAAACACACCAAGATCATGTAAATTAAAACAGATAAATCTCAGCACTCTTCATAAATCTTTAAATTTCTTTTAATTAAATACTAACGTTTGAATTATTGTACTTAACTCTCAGCTTCGACAACTTCTTACAACATGGCAATGGGAGCGTGTTAGCTATACTGTATGAATTAATCTAGCGTAAACCAGTCGACAAACACACGTATTCCAATATAAATCCAGAACACTCCAGCGTCTATGGCGCGAAACAAAAGAGGATATTGGAAGAGCCAGTATTAACATCCATTACATTTGGTACCAGACTATTTTATAATACAGCATTAATATCGTACGCAAGGAAACAGATGAAGGGGGAAGGCAGGAAAAGAAGGTGACTGAGATACCGGAACCAATAGATGGCGGTATATCCATCTAAGTGAGATTAAACACAACAGGGCGCTCAGCAATCGCTACCATGCCTATTAATCAACAACCATTATGATTGACCAAATTGAAAACATCTGGGCGGCTATGCGAGTTATGATAGAGTAGTCTAGTAGTAGAGTAGTAGTTGTAGTAACTACAACAAACGTTCATAGATCCTCGTAATTTTTTATTGATTTAGTTGTTTTGATTTAACAAAGTCACAAAGCTATTTAGTTCAGCGGTTCCTAAACTTCACATTCAGTGGAACACTCAAGGAACAATCGCTGATATATTCTTTTGGACCTCAACACTATGAACGAACAGCAATTAAAACCTCTGTCGAAAATATAATTGATAAATTTCTTTAGTTTAACGTGAACAACAAAGTCAGATATGTGCGCATTTATAGCACCTGCTTTAAATCGTTTTTTGAAATCCTAATAATTTCACCAAAAATCTCACAAGTTACATTTGGGTTCCAATATAATTATTACTTCTTTTTCATTTCTAAGTAAGGATACAAAAATGACGGAGAGTTGGAGACCAAAGAAGAATTGGCTTGCTGTCATTCTAAAATAAACTCAGTTACTCATGTTATAGATGTTAATACGGCATACCTGTATATCAAAAGGTTATCTAGGATATATGCTCACCGTCCGTTATCCCGGCCGACCCCCCAGACGCGGATGGTGTGGATCGGCTGTGTGTGCAGAGTGGTCAGGCTCTCGGGGTCGATGAGTTTGAGGGCGCCATCGTCCAGGTCCATGAAGAGGTCCTTTCCCTAGGCACAATATTATAGAATCAATAGAGAAGATAGAGAAATAGGGCAATGGGGTAAGAAAGAATAAGGGATGGTGATGATGATGAAGCTGAAGGTCATAGAGGTACTTACGTCACCCCAACGGCCGACTTGGTCAAGCAAGTCGTTGCGGCCCAAGCTGAGGTCCACGATGCACTTGTTGACGGCGCGGCTAGACCTCTCTGGGGTCAGATCTGCCTCTGATATCTCTACCCAGCCGAGTGAACGGACGAAGAAGCGGACTGCGCGTCCGTTGTCCGGTTCTGGACGGGCTGGGAAGCTGCGGCGTCTAAAATTGTTAAGGTTTTGAATAATCATTTCCAATGAATATATATAAACATTTTAAATATACGGTCATTATTTCTATTGCCTTTAAAAATTTCTTTTGCAATAAAATATCTTTCAATAGTTGCTAAGGTGAGGTAGAAAAAAAACTTACTTGTAAGACATCTCTTCTTTCCTCTTCCTTTCAGCCTCCTGATCCACGTGGTCGAGCGCTCCGCTCGTGGTACTCCTAGTGACAGAGCTGGTCATCACGCCCTCGTACTTGGACACATCCGAGAGGTTCGAGCAGTCCCGTACCATGGAGATGCGGGACTCCCTCGCTTCTATCGGCGGCATTTTGGGCACCTCGCGTTGGATCGTGCCGCTCTTTATGTGCCAATAGTAGGGACCATCATTGTCTAAAATAGAAAATAATAATTATATATACAAAACAAAAAACATCTTTCTCGAAAAAAATCAGATTGCCAATTTGCAAATAATTAATTATATCTTTATATTAGATAGCATAAAACTTCTATAGCTGTCAAATCAGGAAATATTTTGTCCAAATCCAAGTAATGGTGAGGTATCGGCAGAAAAGAATAGTACCTAATACTCCGCACCAGGTGTCCTAAGAGGCGACTAAGATACCAGAATCGACAGATAGCGATATATCCATCCGCAACATTGCAGCTCAAATGCAGGCAGGGATGAGCAGTAGCATCTCCATCGCGAAAGATCCTATTTTGGAGAGGCTTATGTCCAGCAGGGGACTTCCAATACCTGGTATAATAATGATATCTAATGATACAGTAGAAGATAGTATCTGGCATTAATTCTATATGATAATTAATTTGCCTGCTTTTACTTTCCTTCCTTTCACTGCCTTTCATATCCTTTAACACGCAACAATGCGAGCACTGCTGTTTGATGGTAGAAATAGGTAACAGTGCAACTAATGCAGACGAACTTGGTATAAGATCAAACTCAAGTAAAACGGTTTTAGGATGTATGATTAAAAATTGATTTTATCGTGTCCCTTGTGTGCCTATTTTGTGAGCAGAGTAAAACAGTAACTCCCTCTGTACCAGGTGTCATAACAAGATACTGGAACTGACAGATGGTGGTATATCCACTTGAAATAGTGTAGCAAATGCAACAGACCGGAGATGGCAGCAGCATTGCCGTCGCGAAGCTACGCTCTGCAGTTGGCACCATGCCCGTCCAGCACGACAGTTATCGAAAAAATTCTCCCTTTTTCGGGAGGCCTATGCTATAAATAGTACTCGTTTACTGCTATGATAATACGTTTTGGTAAAAGATCATGACAATAAACGTGTTACCTAAAGGTACCCGAGACTTTATTAGGTAGTTATATTACATACCCTCATGCTTCTCCCATCCTGGTGGCAACTGGGGCTCCTTCTTCGGCCGCAGCTTGACCGGGATAGCGTAGAGATCGTCATTAGGGCCCTCCGCGCTGTGGGGCACGGGGCCAGCGTGACTCTTCTCTGTGTCCTCCTGGTCTGCCCTCTCCTTCTCTGGAGGGGGGGACTCTTCTCCTCCATTTTGTTGGGGCGGTGTGATGAAGCCGCTTTTTTCACTGAAAGGGAATACTTGGAATTATTAGTCTTTCTCATGGAATATTTGCGTTTTTTCTTCTGTCCAATCTTGTGCTGCAAAGGTTGTGTCTTTGGAGCACAAGATAGGTGTAGCACGGGCGCACATGTTGCCCGTCAAATATTTGAAAGGGCTGATTTTACAATTATTAAGTACGATCAATTTCTACAGGTTACTAGAAACTAGAAAACCAGTTATAAATGCAAATATAGACAATGCTAAATCGATTAGACAATAATCGATTCAATCGTTAGCAATTGTCGACTTTCGATTCGTTTGCGTGTCATATCCCAACTCGTGAAATAGCAGAGAATAGTTTCATGATATTGCGATATGAGCTGAAAACGATTATTCATAGAATTCGTGCCGTGAGGTACCGGCCGAGTAGAATAGTACCTTCCTCTGTACCAGGTTACATAAAGGCGACTTAGGTACCAGAACCGACATATGGCGGCACATCCATCCGAGACAGTGTAGCCCAAATAAACAGGGCGGAGAAAGGCGGCAAAAGCTCGGCGGCGCTCTGTGATTGCCTACTCGCTTGCCCAACACAGCATTTATGGGCAACATTTCTTACTTCTTGGGAGGCCTATGTCCAGCAGTGGACTTCTAATGGCTGTAAAGATTATGATAATACATTTCTTAGATTTCACAACATCTATTATAGTCGACGCAAATCATTCTCTTATATTTCAAAACTGTTTGTTAGAAGAAGGAATAATGTACTGTGACATTGAATTATTTAGCAGGTTATGCTTGCAGCTAAAATGAGCACACAATGCAGTTGGTACCGCAGACTTAGAAGTACAGGTGGTTCGCTGCATACATGTAGTGGGATAGAACTTAATTATGACGCGGACACAGCCTACACTTAGTTAAAACAAGGGTACACTTTTATATATACTAATTTCTAAATATATATAATAAATAAATTCCCATAACATCTCATACATTGATTTTGTGATAAGTCGCTTAAAGTACTTGTGTTACGGACATCAGACAACAGAGGAATCATAAATATTCTACTTATATACATATTTTTAATAAACAGACACACAAAAAACTTAAATATCATCATATGAATATTTGTCCTCGATGGAGATCGAACCCACGACCCTTCAACCCGTCAGATATATATTCATATTCATAACTACACAAAATTGGAAACGTTTAAATTTTTTGCATCCAGTTTGATCGGTGCCCACCTCAGGATGGCCTAGTATCTACCCAGCATGTTGGAATACCGAATCGAGAAGTTGTACATAGACATAGAATGCGTCATTGAGTGCGTCTTCGCATCGGCCATGGCGTGTCAGGGCTGCACACTGAACCTAGATACACCAATGAGTGGACGTCCTACGCCTGAAATGGTGACGGAATTTAAAATATCATGTAGTTATGAGATTGAGGTATATCAAGGGTGCGTTTACGGAACTTGCACTAATATATATTAAGTAAGTTTTAGTGACACTATCACACATTGATCTGGCCAGCAGCTCTGATAGCAAGGCCTTCCCCGCGCGCATTATAACGCATTTCATTGAGAGGACTACCCGTACATAAAAATTCGCGGCGTCTGCTTGCTTCACCGAGCACAAGGGCGCGCTGACATGCAAGACCCAGCAGATGGTCAGACCTAACAAAGACGCGCGTCATTCGTATGATTCATTGTTTGAGATCGCTTCTTATTTCATCTTATTGACGCCAAAGTATATTCTACCGAAATAGAAATAATTCACTGCTGCAGCATTAAGGCTTCGGGAAAATGTCACTTTTGATTGGCCGTATTATAATATAGCCAGGCATTTTAGGAAATACCACAAGATTTTACTTGTGCTATTTCCCACGATCGTTTGAAATTCACTGTTGGCCATAGGCCTCCCCAAAAAAGGACTAAATTTGCCCATAATTGCTGCGTTAGGCAAGCGTATTGGCAACCGCAGAGCAAAATTTCGCGATAGAAATGCTGCTGCCCATCCCCGCCCTGTACATTTGAGCTACACTGTTACAGATGGATATACCGCCATCTGTCGGTTCTAGCACCTTAGTCACCTCTTAAGACACCTGGTACATGGCGAGGTACTATTCTACTCTTTCATAAGTATAATACTTAAATACATATAAGTAATACCCAGACACAGAACAAACACAAATATCATCATATGAATATTTGTTCTAATTGGGGATCGAACTCACGACCATTGGTGCACAAGACAAGATCTCTAAGACAAGGTCTACCATCTCCGCCATCGGGCCCGTCAAATTTAATATCATTGAATAACTATATTGCAGTGTCTTAATGGCCTTGAAGTCATCTTGATACCTTTTAGAAAAGCGATAATAAAATCATAAATAGAATATTATGTATTTTATTGAATGTATTTCTGTTTTGTTACATGTGGAAAAAAATATCTTTTATAATTTTATTTATTATTGTTTATGCGTAAATATTGTCAATTTTATCGGTATTGGATTTTTGGCGATATCGTATACCGATTGAGATTATTCATATCTGTGGTTCCTCCGTTGTCCGATGTCCACTAGTGCTTTAAGTGACTCATCACGGAGTAAGGTCCATGTATGTGGTCTGAATTTATATATATAACATTATATTATCCAATGTGTAATTTGTACGACACAGTCAATCAAACACAATTGAGTTTCTCTGTAAGAAAAGATTTATTTCGTTAATTTAAATGTACTCTACCTAACAAACAATGAAACAAGTGTTAATAATAACCTTACATACCTGTAAGAAAAGAAACGACATTAAATGTTGTCGTTTACAATGTCCAGTTCCAAATAACAACTATTTTATTGGTATTTTATTTAAACAAGTAATTTCTCAGATTATGACAGTGTGACGTTTTTAGGTTATAATTATTTTATCACAGATAAAATTGAATGACATTAGACGCGCGACTGCGCGGGAAAATTTAAACTAAGAAAAATATATTTTACATATACATATAACGCAACGGGCGGGAATGGGCAACAGTATATCCGTCGCGAAGGTAAGCTGCTAAATTGTCACCACGCTTGCCCAGCGCGATAATAATGGGCAAATTCCTTCTTTCTTGGGGACATACCTACCTACATCCTGCATTTGACGTTTTACAGCTGCAATGGTGATTTACGCATTCATTTTTATTGTGACATTCAAGCTGTTTTTGTTTTTCTTATATGAATATGCCCAATACATACTAGTGATAGTTTATTTAAAGTTAGAGTAATTACTTGAAACAAATATAAAACGAGAAAATCAGGAACACGAACATTAATGTAAAAAAAAATTAGATTAAATAAAAAAAAGTTAATAATAAACAAAACAAATTAATTTTTTTTATATAAATAACAGAGAGAAGAGTGAGGATGTAATTACATTGCAAAACCGGGTAATATTTGAGGGATTAGAAATCGGTAATTAAGAAATAGCTGATTCTTTTAAACCACAACATAACGAGTTCACATTCATATATAAAAATTTCGTGTCTCGTATTTGTCCGGGATGAACTTCTAAACAATTGTTTTTGTAATTTGTGAGAAGTTATAAAATAGTTTATATCATTTATTTATTAGATTAGGTCAACAAACAAGCGTACATCCCTGATAGTAAGCACTTCACTGCAGCCTACAGATGCTCCTAATATCACAAGAATGTTAGGAGCGTCTGTAAGCTGGCTGTATCACTAGCGCATTGCAACCTTGTGACTTGAATACATGTTGTCACATTACCTAGTAATTTCACTGTTTCTCTCACCCTTAAAACCTGAATACAGCATTGCGAACATTGCTATTTGTCGGTAGAAATAGTTGTGTGAAGTACCAATGTATGTATCTGCTTCGTAATTAAATGATGCAATATTTTTTTTCATAATATATACATATAGTTATTTTTTTATATCAGTAAATTTATACATAGCCGTGTGTGCATTTATTTTTTATAGCATCTAACTATATACAATCGAAATAATAATAATATATTTGGAATAACAAGCGCTTGTATCACAGACATTAGACTATAGGGGAATCACAAATATAACACTTAAATACATATTTTTAACACCCAGACATAAGACAAACACAAATATCATCATATAAATATTTATCCTGAGTAGGAATCGAAACCATGACCCTTGTCGCATAAGATAGGATCACCACTATCTGCGCCATCGGACCCGTCAGATAAATGAAGACTTATAAAACAATACAGAAAACAACAAACTAAGCTTCAACACTTAAATAAAGAAATAAAACAAAACACTGACCGGTATCTGGATCTGTCCCACTTCAGCATAATTTGAACTCTACCACAACGGAATAAGGAAGGTACACGTTCACAGTCCACGACATTAGCTGGCAGAGTGAACACAAAAGGCCGACAAGTTCTGACAAATTATGCCATTTTTAATTATGCTCGTAATTATGTTAGGTTGTTAATCACATCAACCGGATTTGACAGAAGTTTGTGATCCATTATTATGACTGTTTTATTGCTATTTATTATTATCTAATGCTTATAGAATGAAGTGAGTCACAAGTTGGAAGATCTGGGTGTAGGTAACAAGGTAACGCCTACTGCGCTCGCTGCGGTTATCACAGACGGCAAAATATTTAAAAAACAGATATAGGTACTGTTGTTGTTTCAAAACTTTGTTTAACTCGACAATGTTAATAACTAGCAGAGTCCCGAAGTATTTCCCGTGTAGTTCCTTTTACTATTGGAATTAAATATAACGCAGTTGAAAAGCACAGGGCGGAAATGGGCAGCAACATTTCTATCGCAAAAGTTATACTATGCTATTGCCAACACGTTTGCCCAGCGCGGCAATTATAGGCAAAATTCCCCCTTTCTTGGAGAGGTCTATGTCCAGCAGTGGACTTCCAATGGCTGTAATGATGACCAATTATTTATAACATAAAAAACATAATTTAAGCATTAAGTTGCAAACTTTCGTTCCCAGACATCCCCCCACCGGGTAGCCCCGGTGTACAATCCATACGCGACTCTCGCGCCGCGAGCGACGACGACGCAAACGAAGAACGAAAGAAAAATTACTTTATTTTTAGGGGGGCCTATATCTGGCAGTAGTCTTCCAATGGCTGGTATGATTATTGGGCGATAATTTTCTATTAGAAAAACATTTTTTAAAATTATTTTTTTATTATTAGTTTATTATTTTATTAATTAGAAACGCAAATAATATAAATAGTGCCTCGTTACTTTCCAGTTTAGGTGTTCATAAATTAATAATAATTATAACAGTGAATCGCCACAACATCTCATACTATTGGAATTAAATATAACTCATATTATTGGATGATGAGGTACTGGCAGAGTAGAATAGTACCTGCCCATGTACTGTAAAGCCGAACCGACAGGTGGCGGTATATCCATCTGAAACAGAGCAGCTCAAATGCACAGGGCTGGGATGGGCAGCAGCATTCCTGTTACGATAGCTGCGCTCTGCGATTGCCAACACGCTTGCCCAGCGCGGCAAATACGGGCTAAAAACCTCATTTCTTGGAGAGGCTGATGTCCAACAGTGTACTTCCAATGGCTGGCATGGTTGATAAAATAATGGTAAATGTACGCATTATTTAATACAATGATCTGACCCCCAGATTAATAGCTGGCCCGGCTGCTCAGCCGTGGACGTCCCACGGCTGTAGTAATGTTGTAGAATTTAATTTCAATATTACATAAAATCTATTGGTATAATCATATGTCTAATACTTTTTCGAATTTGTTGATTGCCTCGTTGTCAGGTCTTTTACGAAGACTTTATGTAAAATCAAGGCATTTCTTAATATCAAGACGTATTACTCACTTTGATTTTGTTACTGGCGATGTGGGCTCATCTTCAACTCTGAAACGAAAAGAAATAAGCATTAATACACTAAAGTAAACACGCAAAACGTTACGATACAATCTACATTTTTCAACAACTATATCCTCATTTAACGCAAAATTAGGTCAAGGGCGAAATACATTTAAATAAAATAAAAAGCACATAAAGTCTTTTATTTAAGTTTCGCACGCGATTTAAATGAAATGTTTCGAAACTTGCAACGCTTATAATAAAGTTCTGTTGTATTCTGTAGAAAACTCCGAAGTAACACATTCAATCTGGACGAGAAATTTGCAAGTAGGTTAGACACCGCTTTTCTTTGTTCCGAAATATACATTCATACCTAAATCTCCAGCTGCGAGCAACTTCTGTGAATTTAGAACGCTAGATTTGAGGGAACGGTTCCCAAGTTAGGTATCCTTTATTAAAATTTTTGTATCAAGATATCTTTTCTTATCAGCAATGAAAGTGGACTGGACCGAATTAGATTTAAAATTAGAGTTATATTATTCACTAGCGACCCACACCGGCTTCACACGAGCGCAATGAGGATTAGAAAGCAGTGAAATTACTGGATAATGTGACATAATATCTTCAAGTCTCAAGGTTGGCTTCGCGCTAGTGATATCCTTGTTATGATTACGAGCGCCTATATGCTGCTTACTATCTAGATTGTTTGTCGACTTAGTCTAATAAAAAAATGTAAAAGCACAAACTAATTACAAAAAAAATCACACCAGCTGTCCTGATTCCAAGATAAGTCGCTTAAAGCACTTGTGTTATGGATATCAGACAATAAAGGAACCACAAATATAATACTTAAGTGTTCATTTTACACCCAGACATACTTTTAGAACCAAAACAAATACTCTTCACGAGAAGTATAATATTAGATTCCTCCTTTCTTATCTCATCCCCTTAATTAGATTCTAGACTAGAGCGTATGAACTTAGTAAGAAATTTGTTTTGCATACGCTTACCAAATGCGCACTCACTCTTAGTTTTATGAGGTGAAAGTTTTTGCACTACATCTCGCGGCGCGTAACTTATGAATATGCATTTTTAATGAATTACCACTAGTGACTTGACCGCGCTTCGCTTGAGATTATAACTGTTTTTTTCTTAAATACATGTTCATCAAACTACTTTTTAAAGGCGTTTTAGTTTCGTTTTAAGAAACGTAGAAAAAAATTGGGTAACTTCAAAGTTGAATGTACACACAACCACAGATCAACATAACCAAATCTGTCAAAACTTCTCAATTGATATTAATCTATAAATTTCAAACATTAAGTTCAAAATTGACTTTGGAAATTTGACAGATTTTGATAAGATGGTCTGTTGCCTAAAAGTTGTTAAAAAAATTGTTATATTATATATATAAGTAGTGGAAGTGTAAATATTAGAAAATAATGAACTTATAAATTATTTCCGTTATTTACAGAAATTAGATTTCTTAACCAATTATTTGTATTTTCCTACAACAACAAAAATAATATTATGTAAAAAATATGAATAAGACTTCATTAATTTTGTTAGTAAATGTTTTAGGCCATATTATTGTATTTTTAGTATTGAGTTATTAACACCAATTGTAAGGAAGATATAAATAATATATTATAGTTTACAACTGGACGATTCCGCTGTATGTACACCGCATGCAGTCCTATTAGTAATATCTTATATATTTTCCAGAAGTGAACGACCTACGGGTTTTATTATGACCATTTTTTTTATTAGACTAGGTCGACAAACATGTAGATAGTCCGCGTCATAGTAAGCGTCAAGGATCAAGGATATCACTAACGCGTTGCCAACTTGTGGCTGAGAATATTATGCCACATCACCCAGTAAATTCACTGCACTGTTCACCCTTCAAACCAGAACATAGCAATGCGAACACTGCTATTTGGCGGTAAAAATAGGTGAGAGTGTGATACCAATATAGACGAACGTTTGTATGATCTTAATGTGATCATCATTACGTGGAAATAATATGTAAGTATATAATAATAATAATAAATGTTAAATATTATTTCGACAAACAAACATACAGTTTCGTTTGTTTGTACTAGCATGCAGACATATAAACACTGACTCATTCGACGTTTGATACAAACAAGACCTCAAGTTCGCTATGCGGATTATTTTTTAATTTAGATGAGACTTGAGATTGTTGTGGTCTGAAAGTTATATAGTTTGACTTTTACCTAGTCTCTTGAATTATTATTAAAGCTAGTTTTCGTTCGCTTTTATGATATGACTAAGAAGTCAAACCATACGTTCCTCGTAAGCATGTCCATATACGCTCGTGCCACTGGCGCATCGCCAACCTTGTGACTTTGTCACATTACCCGGTAATTTCACTGCCTCTCTCATCCTTCAAACTGAAACATATCGCAGAGCGCAGCTTTTTCGACGCTGCTGTCCATACCTGCTCTGTGCATTTGAACTACCGCCCTCTATCGGTTCTAGTACCTTAGTAGCTTCTTGCGACACCTAATACAAAGAGAGGTACTATTCTACTCTGCCGGTAACAAGACCAGAAGCCCTCTTAGTTCTCACAAGACAAATAGTTTCACGAAAACTTGAGAATATCATCGTCATGTCTATAGGCATTTGCCGTGGGGTACCGACGGAGTAATACAGTACCTCTGTCTGTACCAGGAGGACATTGGCCTTATATCCGACAGTGAATTAAAATGGCCGATATGATGAAGCACCACGCCTGCCCAGCGCGGTATTTACGGGCATCAATCCCCCTATCTTGGGGAGGCTTTATATAGGCTAACTATAACAATGCGAATACTGCTATTTAGCAGTAAAAATAGGAGAGAGTGAGGTACAAAGGAGGTCTGCCTCTAGTTAATGTTAAAAAGAAGTTAGATGCCATTGTAATAAGTCAAACCGGGATTTGGGATCTAAGATTCGGCCCAATAAACAAGTGACCGCCATCATGTCCCCGTCAGGGTTGCGACATGGCTGGAACACGGCAACAAAGTGGCGACAATTTGCGGCGCTCGCCCGCCGGGATTGTTTCATGTTTAACTTTCTTCCTGTCCCAGGAACATAAAACCTGCGCTGAGACATCGTGTCAACGCAGGGCTACCCCGAGACTAAACTCTTTTATATAAAATACTTGGTGGGTTTATTTACTGGCTATGAGGAACCTGGTAAACGTGAAGTAGATTAGTCTCTATGTACCAGGTGCTGATGGAGATGATTAAGGCATTAGAACTAACAGATACAGTGCTGTTCATAAATAAATTCATCGACATCTTATACATTGACCTAACTCCGAGATGAAAAGCTTAAAGTGCTTCTGTTACGGGTATCAGACAACAGAAGAACTATAAATATAATACTTAACCACAAATAGATAACACCCAGACACAGGACAAACACAACTATTCATCATTTAAATATTTAGGGCGGGGAGAGAATCTACGACTTTTGGTTGGCCTTGATGATTGAAAGACATGAAATAGGTGTAATTTTTTTTCCTGAAATCATCTATTAAAGATGTAAAAGGGTGAAAAGTTGATGATGAAGGTTCTTCAGCTCGATGACATATATTATGATTCCTCTATTGTCTGACATCCGTAACACGAGTGCTTTAAGTTACTTATCACAGAGTCAAGTCAATGTATGAGGTGTAGCGTGAAAAACTTATGTTAATATTCTAGTTAGATACGCTTTACTGTACGATGTAAAAAATAACAATTTTAAATGTAAAACTTGTTTAAAAAATGTACCACCCTCGACGCCGCGATGTAAGAGGATAAAAATAATAGCAGATTGGGATTTTTAACTTTAAATATTTTCTTCTATCCAGCTACATTCTGGTTTCAATTCGATTTAAAGAATAATTTCCCTTGAGTGAAATAATTTTAACTAGAAACTTACAGATACCGAGTTCATCTTTTCTAGTACATCGTTCAATGGCAGTGTATTTTTAAAGTCGTCTCTAAAATTTGCTATTGTAATGAATGATCATAGTTTCTCAAAGTTTCCTATTACAACATGTCTTCCACTATAGCAACTGTAGAACGACCACAGCTGGACAAAGGCCTGCCCAAGGGGGAATTTTGCTTATAATTGTCTCGCTGGTCAGCACTGCTGCTGCCCATCGTCGCCCTGTTGCATATAAGCACTGTTTAAATTCCCATCAATTCTTATACAATTACCTGATTTCATAATAAGTCGCTTAAAGCACTTATGTTACAGACATCAGACAAATGATGAGTCATAAATATAATATCTAAATGTATCTTTAACACCCAGACACAGAACAAAAAAAACATTAATATTTGTGCTGGGTGGAGATTGAACCCTTGGCGCACAAGAGAGGACCAACACCTTCTTTGCCATCGGGTCCGCCCAATATACCGCCATCCGTCAGTACCGGTACACAATCACCGCTTACCCTACTTCACCGGTACTCACAAAAAAAAGGTAGTTTTACAAATTAAAAACGTACGTTAGTGCCAACCCTACCCTAAACCACCACCTGCACTCTACTCACGCGCCAAGAAACTTTATAGTTTCATTACATCGGCTTCTCGCAGTTTGTAATACATTCTAACACTTCCCGTTACAACCGCGCCCTTGTTGCTCAGGACATAAGGCTCAAGTCCGTCTAACATCCCACACCTCCCATAAAAGCTCTGGAATGAACAAATTGCTGTAGCGGTTAGTTATAGATAAGGCTGGATTTATTTATAAACTACTTCGACTGCTTTTGCACGTACGATAGGTTAAACATTTAATCTAAATTGTACTTAAATTTATATAAGATCGCTTATTGCGTGCCCCATTGATGTACAAGCTTTAAAAGCTTTTTTTAACAATGTTTTAAAAGCAATATGCTTTTAAAACATTGTTAATTTAAATGTTTTTAATGTTTAATTGATTTTTGACAAATACTTGTATTCTGAAATTTTACTTTATAATTGACATTTTTATAAAATTTTTAATTGTCAATAATATAATTATAATTTTCGTATATGTGTGTAAAGGATTTTATCTTTTTTTAAATGCAAATTTGTGCACAACACATTGTAATGCGTTGTTTGTTTTTTCCATACAATGTATATTGTTTTGGAATAAATTTAATTTAATTATAGTGTGACTTTGAGAGATAAATTGTGATAAGAAAGCGAGGTGGTGTAAAAGATGATGTTGTGACAACAATAGAGAAAGGAATGTTAGATGGCTTGGACATCTAAAAAGGATTGATGAAAGTACCTAGAATGACTGCACAAATATATAGAGCGGAAGTGAATGGAAGAGTTGGTATAGAACGACCTAGACGAACTTATCTCAACCAGGTAGAAAAGGTATTAAAGGGCCAGGTCAGAAAGACGACGATTAAACGAGCATGTATGAAAGGATTAACGCGAGTAAGGGAAGTGAGAGAGGTATGCCAAGATCGTAACAAGTGGAGATCCATAGTCTCTGATAGTGCCCCGATGGGACACAGGTGCGATATATGTATGTATTATTATGTTGCTATTGTATCTTACGAGCCATAGGTTCGATATCTACTAGTATATATAAGAAGAGTAGAATGGTATATATAAAGTATTTGTGATTCCTCCATTACCTGATATCCGTCATAAATACCTCAGCTTCAGAATAATGGACGAGTATGAGATTTACTATAGGCTATACACTTTCACTCATTACTACTGCTAAATAGCAATGTTCACATTAATGTGTTCCGAGCTCACCTTTCAGGGGTGACATTGTACCTTCAGTTCACAGGGTTGGTGACACGCTAGTGATATCTTTGTGATGACACGAGTGTCTATAGGCTGCGGTCATATTTATCATCAAGCGGACTGTATTATTGTTTGCTGACTTCATAGTTTAAAAAAAAAGAGATGTTCTGTGAGTTAATTTATGTCACCTGCATTACGATCGTTACTAGGCTTATTTTGTCAAAAGCTAAACCTCTATAATCCAAGATTTTATCACCGTGACTCAGTTAATATGACGTTCTTTTTTGCACATTAATTATAAAAAAAATATAAATATGTATATTCATAAATGTTGATTAAATTAATGGAAAAAATACTGGCGCTTATTAACACATTATTGATTGAAAAACTTTTCTGTAGATGATATTTTTGTGGAAACTCTTCTATTATTTTCTTAACACTCAACAAGACCAGATAGAATATATATTACTGAAACGTTTTAGATATACAAGGTTGACCTCATAAAAAAGTATCTGCATCGATACCTCACTCTTACTAATTTCTACCGCCAAATAGCAGTGTTTGCATGTGGCTTTAAGGGGTGAGACAAGCAGTAATTTACTGGGTAATACGACATAATATCTTCAAGTCACAAGGTTGGCACGCCCTAGTGATATTCTTATGATGATATGAGCGTCTATAGGCTGCGGTGACGCTTACTATCACGTGAACTATATGCTTGTTAGCCGTGAGATACCGGCACAGTAGAATAGTACCTCCTCCTGTACCAGGTGGCGTACGAGGCGACTAAGACCGATCATCAGAACCGACAGATAGCGGTATATCCATGAAAAAAAGTCAAATGGGGATGGGGATGGCCAGTAGCTTCTCCGTCGCGAAAGCTACGCTTTGCGATTACCGAAACGCTTGCCATAAAACATATTTTAACGATTAAGCCATGAAAGTGTTACAAACAGACAGACAGACACACGTTCACGTTCTCATTTATAATATTAGTATTGACAAATTCTATAAATTACAGTACCACAGGAAACTACTCCATCCTGTCCGAATCCCGAAATTGACTTACTAAATCTACTCACGTAGCAAGACATAGGACCTAGTCCCTTTTTTCCCGAAATCCCCAAACTTGTTCCCATTAGCATCCAGACGCAGTTAGGGGCCGGTTAATTTGGCCCGCCCTGGGGATCGGGTGATAACTGCCCAACTTCTACCATTGGTGGCCTTTGACGAATCGTTCGGAATTTTATCAGTGTTTTTTGTTCGTCTTCTAGAGAATTCGTATATAGTGAATATAAAAAATGTTGTTGTAGAATAAATATCTTTGGAACTATAGTATATTCTCAGCGACGGCCCTAATGGCGCTATTGATAGTATACATATCTTGAGCGCCAAGATATGTATACTATCAATATATAATATCAAACTTTACAAAAAGACGGGTCCGATGGCGCAGGTGGTAGTAATCCTTTCTTATGCGCCAGGAATCGTGGGTTCGATTCCACCTAGCAATATGTATATGATGATTTTTGTGTTTGTCCTGTGTCTGGGTGATGATGATATGAATTTAGATGAAATATTTGTGATTCCTCTGTGGTCTGATGACGGAGGCAGGTCAAAGTATGACATGTTGCGTGAATACTTTACCCAACACAAAGATTTAACAGAATAAGAATAATAACAGAAGTTGGCCTGTCTGAACGATATATCTTCGTTTGATATGAAAAAAATACAGCGATTACAAATTGAGCAAATATAAATAAAGTATTCCATCTTTCAAATTGGATTAAAATGCACAGTAAGAAAAAAATATCATATTCGGTTCAGTAGTTTAGAAATTCATCTCCAGACAAACACTGTGACACGTATTTTTAATATACATATACAAAGAAAAATCTTAGTCTGTACAAGACCGTTTCTAAGTAATATTATCATTTGTGAAGCGTAAATAAAGAGTTATTTTTAACACTAGCAATATAGTTCATTAACTTTCATCACTTACAATGTATGAGATGTTGTCGGAATGTATTTTTATTATTATTTGTCAGGATTTATATCTTAGCTATAGGTGACGATAGACGTTGTCCAGTCGTAACTATATATCTATTGTATACCATGAATAAGCCGTGGAGTACCGGCGGAGTAGTATAGTACCTCTCTCTGTACCACGTGTTGCAAGCGACTGAGGTACCGGACCGATTGATGGCGGTATATCTATCCGAAACAGCACAGCTTAATGCTACAGGGTGGGAATGAGCAGCAGCATCCTCGTCGCGAGTTCTCGGCAAAAATCCTCCTATCCTGGGAAGACCAATGTTCAGCAGTGGACTTCCAATGACTGTAATGATGATGATGATATCTAAGCTATACGTGACACGACAGATGTTGTGCAGTCCAATATTGCAATAACAAATTGAGATATACCTATTATATCTCTCAAGTTGGATCGAAATGTATGAACACATAAAGTAAACATCGGTTCAAAACAGTTCGGTAGTTTAGAGTTCATCGCAGACATACAACCTAACATGACTTTACTACATAGTTTAAAACAAAATCGCTTTCCACTGTCTGTCTATCCCCATGCACCTATGCTTAGATCTTTTAAACTACGCATAATATTTTGATAGAGTATTTTTAATAGATATAATGATTCATAAGGAATAATAAATTAATACAATATAATAGTGAGGCCGTGAGCTATCAGCAAAGTAGAATAGTACCCATGTGCCAGGTGTCGTGAGAGCAAGGTACCAGAACCGACAGATGGCGGTATATCCATCCGAAACAGCGTAGCTCAAATGCACAGGGTGGGGATGGGCATCAACATCCATGTCACGTAAGCTACACTCTGCTATTGCCAATACGCTTGCCCGCGCGGCAATTTCGAGCAGAATTCCCTCTTTCTTGTGGAGGTCCAGCAGTGGACCGATACGATAGTACAGAAACACTGGCAAATTTAAAGATTTAAATATTATTTTGATTAAATAATTTAACTGAATATTTCACATCTTAAAAAGGTCTATCAAAAAAGTCCGCGGTGGTATATGTCAATCTCTTAAGGACAACCCACAAAAATATTTTTATATCTTCGTTGCACTTGTGCGAAGTCGGGGCGGGTCGCTAGTTTTTATACATAAAAATAAATTTCTGTAGAAATTACACTATATCTGTTATATTACTTCAGCACGCCATTAAAATCAATTGGCAGTTCTATCTTACACACTAAAGACAATAACAAAGAAAACCTAGGAGCACTCACGTGAACATGCTAGTTCAGACTACAATAAAACTAAATGACTCAGAGACATAGACGTCAAATTTGCATGCATGTGCAATAGTCCTTGATACTCCCAACGAGCGTTAGGCCAGCGGCCATTTTGACGACACTGACTCCAGACTAAATATTAAATTTAGAGACTAGTACCAAATTTTATGATATTTTACGCACCGTAAGCAATTTTTTCTTCCAATATTTCATACATACGATATTCCAATAACTTGGTACAAAAATGTAAAAGGTTTTTTATTTTTTAACCTAAGCATTTTTACTTGGCACGTTTCTGTTTGTACTTTATATGAAAAGGTCAGCTTTTTATGTTTATTAAGATAGCAAATGTCCTATAATTTAATGAATATTCTAATTTTGCTAAATGTATCTTACTTATATATGAATTTAATGTAGATCAAAGATAAGATTGTGTGTTACAAGATGAATAAAAAACTAATTCATTTAAAAAAAAATCTTTAATAAGTTATATCTTTAACGGGTAACTCACAAAAAACTTCCGATCCTTACCTAAAATGGAACTATGTAAAAAGTATTTGTGTTTTTTGTCCTTTTGTCTGATTGTTTGTTTGTTAAGGTTTAAAAATTACAAGACCGTTTTAATAATGCTTTATCATTAGAAACCTCTTCTTTACTTAGTATGGCTATATATTAAAAAAAATACAGAAATACCTTAACTCTTAAGTATAAAACTTTCTATTTAATAGAAAATTACTTTATTTAATTAATCAGCTCAGAAAAGGGAATTACGGGAGTGAAACCGTGAAGCGTTTCTAGTAAAAATTACTGGGTCATTTTAGAAAATTCTCACAATAATGGAAATCTACGTTATCGATGAATATAAAAAGCTATATTTTATCTGTGTGGTTTATTTTATGGTACCGCAACCGACAGATGGCGGTAACGATGTAGTTGATATGTACAGAGCGGGGATGGGCAGCAGCATCCTTGTCGCTAAAGCTGCGCTCTGCGATTGACAACACGCTTGCCCGACGGGGCAATTATGGGTAAAATTCCCTCTATTTTGGGAAGGCTTATATCCAGCAGTGGACTTCCAATAGCTGATATGATGATGATGATGATATTTTATCACCACACTCTCATAAGAATGGGACCTAATTGAGTATAACCGCGGATCGCTGTTAGTATATTGTATATATTCACATAAATTAAAGAGTCGTCCTATTAATTATTTATTGATACATAAGTTATTTTTTATTTCTTCCACTATATATTTCTTAATCCTATCAGCTGTTTCCTTTTCAGATTTTTACAAAAACCAGTCGACACCGGCAAACAACTCTCGCCATCTTGCAGTTCTAATTGTATTGTCTGACCACCTAGTGGGTGGACGTCCTACGCTATGTTTGCCGGCGTGAGCTCTCAATTTGGGAGCATTACGGCTCCAATACCTATTAGTGTGATATATACCTAGAGTTAAAAAATATTTACCCACCAGCAGTTCGTAAATCAACGAGAACTAATTCGTATTATCTTTCTGCTCCTTATTTATATAAATAACTAGCTGTGCCCGCGACTTCATCCGCGTGCAGTAGTTTCCTTGGGCACCATACCTTTTTTTATATAAACTTTGAATTTATATTTATTTATATATACAAATCAATAGCCTATATAATAGGTTTTAAGCTTCTAGCTCTAACAATAGCGATACTTCCATACAACTTTTCATCCCCCTTTCAACCCCTTACAACTCCTATGTCGAATGAAAAAGTAGCCTATGACCTTTCTAAGGTTTTAGACTATCGGTGTACTAAATATCATTTAAATCGGTTCAGTAGTTTAGGCGTGATTGCGTAACAGACATACAGAGTTTCTTTCCGAATTATAATATTAGTAAGGACAAAGAGATATAGTATTGTTAGCAGATGATACCTCACTTTCATTCAAAGTTAATACAATGTTACACGACAACCAACACGCTTGCCCAGCGCGGCAATTATGGGCAAGAAACCTCTTTTCTTGGAGAGGCCTATGTCCAGCTGTGGACTGCCAATAGCTGATATGATGATGATGATGATAATGAAAACACGACAGATTTCCTATGACGTACATCGTCTGCTACACGAAAGCAAACAATGCTATATCAAAGGTAATGAATTGGGTTTACGTAAATAACCTGCAACTTAATAAAAACAAAAACTAATTGTATAAAATGTGTGGCACTTAATGTCATACAAACCAATTCTACTAGTTGTAAAGAATGAGGAAGTAGATATATGTAATACTCCTGTATACCTAGGTATAACACTAGACCATGGGTTGCAATAGGGACCTTAACTAGTGGACCTTGTCAATAAACTGAGTTCTTCAGCTTTTGCAGTATATAAAATCCGCCAATTTACAGATGTTAAAACACTCGTTCAGTTCATTTTAGTTACTTTCATAGCATTATGCCTTATAGTGTGGTACTACTGTAATGTAGGTGATGTTGACACAATATTTGTTCTGCACAAAAGGGCTATTTATGCCATTTAAATATAACTATATACTGTCAATATGTCAATATAAAAACCTAGAAAATTACAGGAAATAAAGTGAGATGCACAATGTAATTAAGAAATGAATATAAGCTCGTAGTGCCTACAACTCGACTCCAAAAAATAAATAACTCATTCTGCGAGATTTTACAATAAAACCCAAAAAAGGATAACAAATTAGCTTTTGACTACATTTAAGAAATATGTTAGAAATAAGTTTACCTCAAAGAGCTTACTATTGGGTTAAAGATTATGTCAACGACAAAACTGTTTGGGACTAACAAAAAGTAGTATATAGATCAAATGCAACACGGAGGAGAAAGAGGTATTCCAGTCGCGAAGCTACGCTCTGCGATTGCCACCAGGCTTGCCCAGCACGGCAATTATGGATAAATTCCCCCTTAGGGAGGCCTATGTACAGCTATCGACGTTTTACAGTTGCTATGACGATGATAGTAACTGACATTTAAGTATCTGCATCCTTAAAAAAGAATGGAACACACCTATAAATATCCATAGGAAGCCTATAGACCCTTGTGACATAGCAAAGACAGCACATAAGCCAAGAACTTGAATTCATGAGGTTACATTAATTGTTACTTTATTAACGGCTTTAAAACGCAATTTATTTATGGTGATTGACAAATTATGTAGACAACATAATTCATAAAATATCTCATACATTACACCTGACTCCGTGTTAAAGCACTTGACAAGAAGAAAGACATCAGACAATAGAGGAATCACAAATATCACCACATAAATATTTGTTCTGAGTGGGGATCGAACGCACGAACCTGGGCGCATGAAATAGGATCCTACCATGCGACATTGGGCCGTCGTATTTTGTAAAAAGATGTTTTATTTGTAAAAGGTATTTAATAGTTTATAATAATAGTTAATAATAATAGTTTTTTATTATTAAAGGTAATAGTAATTTGCAAAAATAATAATATTTTATTATGAACGCGTAAATGCTGAAAAGCATTATTATGTCAATTTGTGCCTGGACTGTGTCTGCAAGGTCTTTCTATTGTGTTCTCATTTCTTCCACTTGTTTTTCAGGGTAGATGTCTATGTTGCCCTTTGACAGTTAAATTGTGCGAAAAAATATGTTGATTGCTATCTTTACCTAGAGGACATATTTTCGTAATAAAAATAGCCTATGTGTAATTACGAATTGTCCTTGTTCAACCGTGAAAGTAACAAACATTCATACACCAACTTTCACATTTTTAATATTACCTAGTTAGATTATCAAGTAATTTATCTTTCGCATTCGCCATGCAACTTAAAATTGAGAAGATGTGAAGTGCTGGCGGAGTAGAATAGTACTTTCCTCTGTACCAAATGTCATAAGACGCGATTAAGCAACTAATACCGACAGATGGCGGTATATCTCTCCGAAACAAACAATCTCCGTCAGAAAGCAACGATCTTTGGTTGCCATTACGCATGCCCAGCGCAGAAATTATGGACAAAAACCGCCTATCTCGGGAGACCTATGTCCAACATTGGACATAGCAAACTTAGACGATATTATGTGTCATCATCATCTTCATACCAGCCATAAAAGTCCCTTGTTGGACATAGGCCTCCCTAAGAAAGAGGATATGTTGCCCATAATTGCCGCGCTGGGCAAGCGTATTGAAAATCGCAGAGCGCAGCTTTCGAAATGGGGAAGCTGCTGCCCATTCCCGCACTGTACATTTGAGCTAACTTTTTTTGCATTCATATACCGCCACCTGTCGATTTTGGTACCTTAGTCGCCTCTCACGACACCTGGTACAGGGGGAGGTACTATTCTACTCTGCCAGTACCTCACGGCAAACAGAAAGATGATGATGAAAAACTATGATGTGTAGATAAGAATAATTACTAAAGTCTTCTATTAGTTAACATCCTATGAAATCTGGACTCAAAAAAACGTCAACATTATGACAACAAAGAACATAGCAGGCTTGACTCACCCCGATGCAATTTTGCGGTACAATCTTTTGCATACGATCGTCTGCATTCTGCACCATTTGGGAATTTCAATAGGGGTTTTAAAATTCAAATGGCTCACTAGTTTTTGTGGTAACATCGAAGAGTGCCGGGAATTGCTTTGTGCTGTGAAACGATTTGTGGCAACAATTGGTCCTCAAGGATGAGATATAGAATAAAGACAGTCGCAGGCGCAAATATAGCGTGACATAATGATGTATTTTAGCATTTACGCGATCACTATTCACACAAAACTATCTACTCTTTTAACAGCTTTAACATGCAGTTTATTGCAATCTTATTGTTTGACGTTCCGGTTAGCCTGCCTTGGGAACGGTCGCCGCTAGATTAGTTTTATTACATGTGTTATTCTTAAATATCGCTTCGGAATTATGAATCTTGACACATCAAACTGACGGTAGCACAACATTAGCCTGTCAGCAGTTTGTAAGAAATTATAGACTCTAACTGCGAGTATTTAGGTTCAAAATGGCTTGAAACAATTTAACAGATTTGTACAGTTGACCTGTCACTAAATCGCCAATCCATAGAAAATTCTCTCGCACATAGTTACGTACATATACAGGTGAGAGAGAACAATCAAAATATAAAGTATTATTTTTTAAATAAAGGACAAAGAAAGTTGAAGACAACTAGTTACAAAGAAGTAAAGCACTTTTTATTCAGTTAGATTACTAAATTGAGTTGGCGCGAATTTATTAAGGTTTAAACAAGTTTAGAGAATAAAAAATAAGTTCAGTTCGAAGTTTAAACTAACGAGACAAGGCAATTTAGGTCTGAATGTAAAAAAAGAAGAAGGAAACGTTCAACAATCTTAAATTTTCGAATTTGAATGTGTTCGAATTCTTAAATCATTGTTTCATGATTCGTTTTTACGCGCAATCATGAATTCAATTGAATAAACTGAAACCGGGCATCGGTATCAATGGAGATACTGAGCAATATATCATGTTTTCGGACATCATCATGCCGGTTATTGGAAGTACACTACTGAATAAAGGCCTCCCCTCTTCGGAAACGTTTCTTAAAGAAAAATTTTGTCCATAATTGCCGCGCTGGGCAAGCGTGTTAGCAATCGCAGAGTACAGCTGGCCATTACCGCCCTGTGCATTTGAGCCACACTGTTTTGGATTACAATTTTCATTTTCAGAGAAAAATTTACACAGGAAGTCCTTTATTGTGATGATTTGTAAGTTCACGATAAACTCAATAATTATTAAACATATTTTCATACGGTATTCTTCAATGAAGTGGTTCTTTAGAAAGGTTGAGGTATACATATTTTGTAAAACTTATGTTCTATCACAGAACACCTGCAGACCTTCTGATCGATAAAAAAATAGACAATGTCAGGATTCTTGGTCGAATGAATGACGTGAGGGTCATTGTTTAATTAAAGGCCAAGGTGACTTCGGGCATTGATTTTTGAGGATTATCTAATGTTAATTATGAATGACATCCAATTTCTACAAGGTTATACAATTACTAACTGGCATGGCATGTTTGAGGCTTAGCCTTCAAGGCTGAAGTTCTGAAGGCAGAACTGAGATTATCGGTAAGGGTCATGAAATACTTTTTGTTTTTTTATTAGACCAAGGCCACAAACAAGCGTCACAGCAGCCTATAGACGCTCGTAATATCATATAGGATATTACTAGCGTGTTGCTAACCTTGTGACATGAAGATATTATAGAGGACATCTGCATTGGTACCTTATTCTCACCTATTTCTACCGACAAATAGCAGTAATCGTATTCTGGTCTTTAGGGTGATAGAGGCAGAGCATTTACTGGGTAATGTGGCAGAAAATCTTGAAGTCACAAAGTTCGCAACACGCTAGTAATATCCTCGTAATATTACGAATAAATTCGTGTAAAAAACATATGTTATGGCACATTACAAAGTAATTTCACTGCCTCTCTCACCCTTCAAACTGGAAAATACGCACACTACTATTACGCGGTAGGGAATAGGTGTGAGTGAGGTATCAATGTGAAGACGACCTTTGTACGGGGTCTACCTTATAATTTGATTGGTAAGGTAACCAAATTAATAAGGCATATTGTTTTCCTTATAGTCGCAAATAAAATCGGCCCAAATTCATTAATATTTTAAGTTAAGTAAATAGGATCACTACCATCTGCACCATCGGGCCCGTAAAATTTCAGTGGCAGGTAGCTAATGTTTAAAAGAGTAACTCCCGCTACTATGTATTATGTATTTATCTCACTGGCTATTTCCAACAGTGGACTTCCAATGGCTGTCATGATGATGTTGATTTTTAATGCGTATGGGACTTTTACCCCTCTAGTTGTTTATAAAGGCAAATAAGAGTTTAGTTTTAGTGCTTTTCACAATCAAAGAACATATTACATATTTATGACTAATGAAGCACTAGCGCACCGTAGGATGTCCACTGACAAGGTGGACAGACCACCACACCAGACCACACCAAGTGGTGGTCTGAGTAGCATCAAAAGATTGCGTTGAATAAAGGCCGCATACAATTAGTTTTATAGAAAATCTTTTGGAAAGGCCTATGTCCAGCAGTGGACGCCCCACGACTAATATGATAAATTATTACTATCGCGGAGGGCTTAAGTGATATATAATAAAATCCTATTGAATTCTATTAAAAAATAAAAATAGTTTAAATACGCTATCAGCTTATGACTCGCGCCGCAATACTGCATTATTATCTCGACGTCATCCGACGGCTGGCGGATGTGTCCCCCGCGCGAGAACCGCTGACGTATAGCCACGAAGGCGGCGTACACGGACCGCTTAATAATTTTTATTTATGATTACTCCTACGTTACTCAATTTACTATATTTTATGTAATGAAGATGTCCTATTTTATTTGTTTATAATATTATAAGATAATTTAGATTGTGAGAACCGTTCCTACTCAGGAGACAACAAAGGTGTAATCTAAAATTGTGTCAAGCCATGGAATAACATGCAATACTTGGAAATGATTCTGATATATTGATTAGTATAAACCTCTTAAGTACAAATTTATACTAATACTACAAATGGCAAAGTGTTGTTTGTAAAATTTTCACGGATTAGCCGTTGAACTCTTTCAACGGATAGCTTGATGCCTAGAGAGCCGCAGTATGCAAAATCAGATAAAGACAAGAGCAGATAGCGTAAGTTTTTTAAATATATCAATAAGTATAACAAGCATACGGTCTACGTGATAATAAGTTGTATACTATCACAAGGATATAATTAATACTTTAATGTCATTAATACTAAAGGTATTAATTATATCACACTACCCAATAATCTCACTGCCTCTCTCACCATTCATACCGATACAAATGCTGTCTCTACTGTTTGGCTATAGAAATAAGTCACAATCTTGATCTGAGTAAGGTACTAATGTATAAAATACAATTTTTAGAAAAGTGTAATTTTTTTAATGATCTTATAACAGGTTCAAACTTTTAATGACTTGTAAATTATCATGACATATTTCTACTAAGTCATTTGTAATTACGTAAAAAGCTAGGAATAAATAATATTTACGAAAACAGTCTTTAAGAAAACATCGAAGATTGGAAATGCAGAGATGCAAAGATGCAGCCTCGTTCAAATTTAACAGAACCCCTATCATCATATATTAAACTTAGACTCATCTCCAACTAATCCATTCTCCCGCATTGTACGCTGTACGGTGTCAGATGGCATTATTCTATCCCCGCTCCCGCTCCCTCTCATGCCCCAGGCTCCGGTGCAGCGATCGATGCAGCACGCCTGCGCAGTGCGTCGGTCGATGCACTCACCATGTGGCTGTGACGTCACGGCTGACCGACCGCCAATGCACTATATTGTCTATTTAGCATTTTTAAGGGTGAAATGTGGGAATTTTATCGCAAATTATGTAATGAGAAGGAGTATACTTTTTTTGGGTTTGAATAGCAAATAGGTATACAAGTTGTTGCATAAATATATTAAATGCTATCTTGCTTATATAATATGTTATGTAATAATTCAAAATGGACGCAAAAATTCGATACCAGCACAAAATGAACTCAAGGTAGTTTTTGAGTTTTAAATGGAAAGAACAGTGATAAGCAAAGATGATATATGAGTAAAATTTTCGAAAAATCTATTAAAGAGTGAAATTTGATGTCAAAAGATCTAGAAGAAGAACAAATAATGTAAATGCAAAATTGAATTCGAAATTTGTTATTATAGATTACATGAACTTTGGGAACTTTTTCATTCCAGAAGAAATCTGGACGATTTAAATATTGATTTAAATATATCGGAAACTTTTATGAGTGAACTTAATATTTTCGTTACATTAATATAAAATATTTTACCAACAAAATTAACTATCAGCGATACCTCATCTTAGGAGTCATTGAAAAGGGGATCTTAAACACTCTAACATACGGTTGAAAAACCTGTGGGTGTCATATACACCCACATAATTGAAATTTACTTTTTGATTGTAAACGCAAACATTGTCCGTTAGTTGTGCAATCAAGTTACATAGGCCGGTGGATATATTTGCTACACTGAATAAACAAATCATTGCGGCCCGAATGACCGGGTGCAATCTGTTTTCGCTTGTTTTTCCGATAGCACAAGTTAAGGATAGAATACATTGAATTTAAAACACGCTTGAAAGCAATTTTAGTTTTTTTTTAATCAGTAACTCCACTTGATTCGGATATAACTTCCGAGTTCATTATCATAGATGTCCACTGGTGGACATAGACCTCAGTAAGAAACGGCGAATTTTGTTAGTGGACTTTAGACATAGAGCTCACTAAAAAAGGGCGAGTTTTGCCCATCATCACAGTAGGAATGTTGCATCTCCACCACAAAACATAACTTATTATAAACTAAATTACCATTAATCGGTTACGCTACCTCAGTCACCTTTAACGACAACTGGTACAGAGGGATAATGGCATATCTACCTCCAGTAGTTCAAACGACACTGTTCCTGGATTTGCAGTAACAGTCCCGTCACAAAGTTACATCCTGAGGTAGATAATCAGGTGTATTACTACGTCCAGCAGGGTAATTATGGACAATAACTCTTTTTAGTTGTGAGAAGTCCATTAGGAGTTCCCACGGCAGGCATGATGATGCTCATCTTCGAAACTGCATTGACAATCACCGACATGTTCAAAGTAATCATTTTTTTAATCATCTTTACTCGAACTTGCAGTCTCTACCCTCATCACCAACACCTTCGCAAAAACCGTATCCGTCGTTTCTCCGTGAAAATACAAAAAGTACACCCAAATAAAGAATGTAAAGCTTATATAGCGAAGCTTATTTCCAACGTTTCTCACATTTATTTACTCCAGCGTGTTACGTACAGTTGGAGTGGCTCTTATAGCCTGAGATTTTCCTTTAAAAGCCGGCTATAACAAAGAGCGAGACGAAATGCGCAGTGACGCGGCGGCGCTGGCAGCGCGCCCAAGAGGCTTTACATATCTGCGAATTGATCTATTCACTACAATCTTCCACAAGAATAGGTGAGCGCGACTCTTTGTCCTGATACATGGTACATCTATCAAATACTATCAACTATATCGTTATTGAGAGGAGAGAATTGTACGTTTCTATCGGATAAACTCTAAAGTTTCTGGATCGAAATAAATAATTACTGGCAGAGTAGTATAGTACCCCCCACTGCACCAGGTATCGTAAGAAGCGACTAAGGTGCCATAACTGACAGATAGTGGTATATCCATTCGAAACAGTGCAACTGAAACACTAGTGCGCTCTTTCGGATGGATATACCGCCATCTATCGGTACCGGTTCAGTAGACACCCCTTACCACACCTGGTACACAGGGAGGTACGCCGCCAGTACCCCACGACAAATAAAAATATTGCGACTATTAATTGACACATAAACTATATTATAGTTTTAAGGTACCGGCAGTAAAATAATACCTCCCACTGCACCAGGTATCGTAAGAGCCGACTAAGCTACCAGAACCAAAAGATGGCGGTATATCCATCCGACAGTGTACCTCAAAAGCACAGGACCTGGGTGTCGCGATAGCTCCACTCTGCGATTGCCAACAAGTTGCCCAGCGCGGCAATTATGGGCAAAAACCTTCCTTTCTAGGAGAGGCTAATGTCCAGCAGTGGACATAAGTCTATACAGCTATAAGGCTGGTATAATGATGACATAATATCTTCAATTCACAAGATTGGTAACGCGCTGCGACCTGGCCTAATAAAAAAGGGAACACTCGAGAAATTAACTGTTGAGTCAATGGTTCATAAAAATGGTTATTGGTGAACAGCGTGGCAGCGAGCAAAATGCATTTATTTGGCACCTAGCCCGAGTGGTGCACAAAGATTTGAATAATTCAACATTTTTGTGTAAATTGTCAGCGATAATAACAAAAAAATAAATAAAAGGAGTTATTAGCATTTTATCGATACTAAAGTCAACCTAAAAGAAATAAGCAAATTGGCTTTTAAGGTGTTATCGCTTTGAATCTCCAATCTTTGATTTTAGTTATTTACCTTATTTTATTTAATAATTATGTGTTGTACTAGTTTTATCTTTTTATACTACTTGTGTAAGGTCAATAAATGTTTTATTTCTTGTATCTTACTGATTATTTTAAGGCCTCTCACAACTACACTATTTTCTATACGTATTTACTACAGAAGCGAAAGTAATTTGGTCTGTCTGTATCCTTAGTATGTCTGTAGCTATTTTCTATTTTAATGATTTTTGGTGTAATTATATATTGAATATTTGGTAAACGATATACGTACTATTATTTACCGCAAAAATACATTTTGGAAGTTTTAGCACCGGCAGCGCAGAATAGTACCTCCCCTACCAGTTGTCTGGCGGCTGAGGCGACTGAGGTACACAGAGAGATGGCGGTATATCAGTTGAAACAGTGTAGTTCAAATGCACAAGACGGAGATGGGCTGCATTATCCTCCAGCGCTCTGCGATTGCCAACACACTTGAATAACGCGGTAATTATGGGAAAACATTGCCCTTTCTTGGAGAGGCCTATGTCCAGCAGTGGACTTCCAATAGCTGATGCATTGATATCCTAAATATAATTTAGCATTTTTCTATACATAAAACCTATAAATCAGAAGAGCTGATGCAGTAATATACTGAACTTTCCTCGGTGCTTGACTGTACCAGTCAAGGTTGCAAAGTTGTAGTGAACGTCTGATGTAGTGAGACCACTGACCTCCTGTTGTCGAGGTAGTTGTCGTAGTCCGGCAACGTCTTGTCGTCGTGCATCTCGTACAGGTCGCTGTAGATCGCTGACTCGAGGCGAGACGGGTCCAAGTGGTAGTTTGGATTCTCATACGAGAGAAGACCATTCTCTGTGGACAAACAAAAAGATGCAGTTACTCCATGAATAATAGTCTCCAAGTTAGTTATTTAATTAGGAATGAAGTTAATGTTTTTGCATGAAAAACAATATTATTATAATTACGTATATGTATAATTTTAAATATATATGACCAGGCCCATTGGCGAACTTGGTATTAATCCTATCTTGTGCGTAAAGAGTCGTGGGTTTGATTCCCACCCACAGCAACTATTTACGTCTGAGTGTTAAATATATCTATCTAAGTAGTACATTTGTGATTCATCTGTTGCCTGGCGTCCGAAACAAGTGCTTTAAGCGACTTACCACGGAGTAAGGTTAATGTATGAGAAGTTGTGAGAATTTCTTATAAATAAAAAAAAATGCGTATCGTAAATATTGAAATGTATGTTCTGTGCAACATAATTTTGACTGACATCGTTAATGATTTGCATATTATAGTATCAGTGGAACGTGTATTCTTTTAATTATATTTGTTAACATTTTATATCATTTTTTATGCAAATAAACAATTCAATGATTTACAATTGTTTGTCTGTGACCCAAAAAGAACGAGAGTAGAAAGAATAAATGCTATTGAAACGAGATCACTTCGTAGTATGTATGGTGTGAGTTTGAGAGATTGATTAAAGAATAGTGTGATAAGAAAGCGATGTGGTGTAAAAAAGGGGATGTTCTGACAACACATCTAAATTAGGTAGAAGAGGTGTTAAAGAAATGTTAGGTCAGAAGTACCAGGATTGTAGCGAGTGGAGAGTCATAGTCTGTCTATCCTGGTTAAACACAGGCGTGATCTATGAATGTGACCCAAAAGCAAGTATGGAAGTATAATTATGTTTTTGTAGGCTGAAATTGGATCAGCCGCCCCTACAGATAATGTTGTATATTAATTTGCTAAACAAATCGGCAATGGCTTCGTTGGCGACTGGCGCCACCGGACGCCCCGCAAGTGCCAACTCTTTAGCAGACTTCCCGACATAACTACTATTGTTTGTACGCACATATGGTTTAAAAAAGATATTAAATATCCAATTTCGGGAAAAAGGTCGCAAATCGTAATTATAATAAATAATAATAAATAAATCGACAACATCTCATACATTGACCTGACTCTGGAATAAGTTGCTTAAAGCACTTGTGTAAGAGATATCAGACAACTTAGATATTACAAATGTACTAAAATACATACAAAATACCCAAAGACAATACAAATACAAATATATATCATACAAATACTTGTCTGACGACCCTTAGTGCCCAATTTAGGAACACTATCGAATGCGCCATCGGACCTTTAAATTAAAAATCTATATATATATATATATATATATAGTGGACCCCCGCTAGTCCGACAAACATTTTGCAGGGCAGTGTCGAACTATCGAATTCTTCGGATTATAGAGTACTGCCTAAGACCCCCTATAGTCTGGATTTTTTTAAAAAAGAGTACCTTGTCCGACAAATTACAGATCCAAATCGAATTTTTATACATATTATATATACATATGTACATATATGTATTCTGAAGTACAAATCATACTTGTAGACCATGTCGGATTACAGGGGGCGTCAGATTTGAAAAGGGCCGGACTACCGGGGGTCCGCTGTATATATATGTATGAAATGAGAAGCTGACTGATTGGCTTTTTGCCTCATGGACTGACGGACGTAGCAACGTAGGATCTTAACTGTAAGACGTAGAAACAGCAAATCTTCCACTTTTTTGAAAATTCATCCCCCAAAAGGGTTAAAATGGGGGTGCAAAATTAGTATGAAACTAAGCTGTTTTCGAATTTCTTCGAATGAAGTCTAGTACAAAGATTTTAATGTAAAACAAGTCACATGTAAAATATATATTCAAAAACAACAAAAACAACTCTCTAAAAGGGGTAAAATATGGGTGCTAAGTTAATATAAAACTTTTCTGATTTTCAAAGTTATTACAATAAAATGTTATATTTAGGATACAAGTTTCTAATTTGTCGTTAACCCTTTCTATAAATTAGAGTAATCGATTTCAATTCAGGAGGATTCGATTTTTATACGGAGTTACTTACTACTTTAATTGAATTTATTATTCCCACGGGCGCCGGAACTACGCGAGAGAAACCGCGGGGCGTTACTAGTCGATAATAAAGTTCGAACAACATAACACTGGTACAATACCGAATAAAACAATTACTGTATCCGAACGAGTGCCGCTGCGCGGTCGGTCGTAAGCCGAAATCGCTCCAATACGCATCGGGCGGAGGTTTAACAGGCGACGATCGACCATAACACATAACGCTCGCTCGTTACAACAATGTTACAAGTCGACACGACCGGCACAAGTCACGGGTGAGTTGCGATTTCAAACACCGCCATATTTACTAACACTCCATCGTACCACCATACACCATAGTAAAATATAGGCAAGCGTGTTGGCAATCGCAGAGCGGAGCTTTCGCGACGGGGATGCACTGGCTCGGATGGATATACCGTCATCTGTCGTTTCTGGTGTATGACTCGCCTTTTACAACACCTGGTACAGGGGGAGGTACTGTTCTACTCCACCGTTACCTCACGGCTCACATTTAAGCAATATCATAAAAAAACTACACAGTTTTGTTCGATTGCTGAACAATTCTATGCTTTGAAAGCGGTCGAAGTGATTTCTTATAAAAATAACAGCTGTCTTGTGACTTATACCAAACCATGAAAGCACGTTCACCACAAAACACATCAGTAATGGCGGCAATCTACTTTTAGAACATAAAAGTATAATGTGGACCACGAAAATTATCCAAACAACATCAAAAATAACTTATAAAATCGTTCAAATATAAGTCAAGTCTGTGACCAACATGGCGGTGACAATAAATAAATGCAATTAACATAACATCTCATACTTGCTGTGAGGTACCGGCAGAGTAGAATAGTGGTTTCCACTGCACCAGGTATCGTATATTCATCTGGAACAGTGCAGCTCAAATGCACTGGGCGAGGAAGGGCAGAAGCATCTCAATCACGAAAGCTAGGCTCTGCAATTGGCAACATGTGCCCAGCGCGGCAATTATGGACAAAATTCCCCCTTTTATTGAGGAGGCCTATGTCCAGCATTGGATTTCCAATGGCTGATATGACGGTAGAATCATACTGCAGTAGCTACCGCTATATCTGAATATTTTTAATTCCGCAGAAACCCAAAACCCACGCGAATGAAGTCGCGGGAAGCCGCTAGTATTACATAATAGATAAAGGGCTGAACACACGAGCATTCTTGTGCCTCGGCCCGTCATACAAGTATGTACACAACACAAAACGTAACGGTAATGGCGGCTAGCCCACTTCCGGGACGTAATGACACGAATGTCCGCGCATTACGCGGGCCGCGACACATTGATCGCTCTCCGATGTGTGTGTGGGACAGCGGTGTTCCGGCTAATAGACTAGCGGACTCTACTCTCTCTTTCCCACGTCAGAAAAAAAATATTATGAATTCTATTATCTCTATTATAGTTCTGGAATGGAGACAACGTACCAAGATAGACAGACGATCTGACTAACACCGAAGGATCGCGCTGGACACAGGCCGCATACAACCGGTCCTATTGGAGATTACTTGAGGAACCTACATCCAGCAGTCGACGTCTTATGGCAGATATGATGATGATGATGGTTATGAAGTCAGCAAACAGGTAAACGTGACCGCAGCCAATAGACACTCATGTCATCACAAAGATGCGCCAACCTTGTGAACTTAAGATACATTTACCCAGTAAATACTGCCTCTCTCACTGTTCAAACTGAAACACAGCAATGCGAACACTGCTATTTGGCGGTAGAAATAGGTGACAGTGAGGTACCTATGCAGGCGATCTTTGAAAGAGTTCTACCTCTAGTAAGTAATAAAGGTTCTGTAAATGATTTTACAACTGTTTCATAGATTCGCCGGAACAAACAGACATGATATTCTAGAAAGGTTTCGTTCTCCACACAGGTCAAATATTTATGTAATAAACATTTGTGATAAATCTATGTTTTGGCGTTGCATATATAAACGTATTTAAGTGTTATATTTGTTTTCAGTGCCCGCGTGGATTACTGGAGTGACTTTAGAGGGTAAAAGGCCTTTCTCGATAAATGTACTATGCAACACTGTAATAATTGTTCAAATCGGATAAGCAGGTTTTTGAGATTAGTGCGTTCAAACAAACATACAAACTCTTCATATTTATAATATTAGTATAGATTCCTCTATTGTCTAATATCTCAATACGTTATGTTTAGTTGAGATTTTATTTGGATCGCGATGATCCATAACTATATCAAAAATACGAATGTGGCTATCGTCTGTCTGTTACTTGTGTTACCCAAAGTATAAAGTAGGCTTATGTGTAGACAAACACACAAGTGATTCTACGAAATTCCCGCAGGCATAGCTGCTAGTTGAAACAACTAGCACCTAATAAAGCTTTGAATTCACTACCTTCAAATGATGTCCTAGGCGGGCGACGCGAAGCGATGTGAGAGATTCAACGTATCATAATAAAATATCGCGAGGCTTACAATATATTATAAAAATAATTATATTTTTTATCTACTCAAAAAATAACAATAACTTTAATAATATCAAAAATGAAAACAAAGAAACACAAAAATAACACTGGCAGGCTAAATCGTCAAAATATAACGTTCATGGAAATCAGCTATTGTCTAATTTAACAAACCTAATTATGTAATTATCGAGGCGACTAAGGTACTAAAACCGACAGATGGCAATATATCCATCCGAAACAGTGCAGCTCAAAAGCAGAGAGTGGGGATGAGCAGCAGCATCCCCAAAGGGATCGCTCTGCGACTGCCAACACGCTTGCCCAGCGCGGCAATCGTGGGCGAATTACCTCCTTTTTTGAGAGGCTTATGTCCAGCAGTGGACTTCCAATAGCTGGTATGATGATGATATAATAATAAATCAATCAACTTACGACTCTCTAACCAATGAAACCTAAACCCTACATACGTTACACCTTTATCCCATTAGGGAGGGCAGAGACTAGCTGTCTTTACTTGCATAAATATCCACCATATTTATCGCTAGCGCCAAATCCATCAATTAGACTTACTGATCACACAACGTATGCTGTGTGCATACAACTTTCTTATTGTTCCCTTAGTTTTAAGTTCTATTTTCTGTATTCATATTATCACTATGTAACAATAACCGGTTTACCAATAAAGAAATAAGTAAAGGCGAGGTACCGGCAGAGCCGTGAGGTACCGGCAGAGCAGAATAATACCTTCCACTGCATCAAATGTCGTAAGAAGCGACTAAGATACCAGTTGACAGATGGTTATATATCTATCCGAAACAATGCAGGGCGGAGACGGGTAGCAGCATCCCTGTTGCGAAATTGAAATGCGATTGCCAACACGCTTGGCCAGCGGTAATCATGGAAAAAACTGCGCCATTTTTGGGGGAACCTATGTCTAACACTGGACTTTTAACGTCTGTATTGATGAATGGGTATATACAAACATACAATTTTATAATATCGTAACGCATCGCCCATCGCGTACCGTTCGTCGCTCACGTACGACAACGCCACAGTTGGTGACGTACGTTTGAATGAAGTCCATTCCCCATTTATTATTTACATTCGTGAGTTGAACCATTAGTCAGCCATGGCGAAACGTGTCAAGCCCGAGGTATGCCAACAATTCGACCTATAATTCTTTGAACTTGATATTAAAAATAATAATACAAACACGTGTATCACTCGCTAGCCTTTGCTCGCGGTTTTGCTGCCATTTCTTATATAAAGGTATGTAATGTAGTAAATTCACACATCTCAAATATTGACATTGACCTGACTCCGTGGTAAGTCTATTAAAGCATATGTGTTACGTATATCAGACAATAGAAGAATTACAAATGTAATACTTAAATACATATTTAAACACCCAGACACAGAACAAACAGAAATCTTATCATATAAATATTTGTCCTGGTTGGGAATCGAATCCACGACCCCGAAATTTAATACATATCTGGAATAAAGATATTAAGACAAACACAGTACAGACATTTTTTAATTACGTTTCCTATCTTCAGTCGTGCGAGCGAAGCCGGGACGCGCGTTTCACCGTCTCGTATTGATTTCAGCCGACCTTCAGACGTGTCGGCTGCGAGCGAGACTAGCTCCGAGGGCAGAGGTACCTGCGACGACCGACCGCGACCGCTCAGGTACTATACAATAAAACACCTCTAATATAAACTAAGAATATGAATCTCTGAAATATATAACTCCTTAACGATTCCAAATTGGACATTATTTTTTGTGAGTGTTATATTTAATATACTATTTAAATACATATTTCAGGATCTGTGCAGTCCCTATATTCATTAAAAAAGTCGGTAAAGGGGCATTACATTGTAATTATTTCTTGGTTTGAATGTAGTATCACTGGAACTTTTATTTACTTATATAGTATATATATACATTGTAATTTGTGTTATGTTATTTATTACTTTAATATATACCTCAAACTAACTATTTTCGAGGTGTATTTTTCCAACCAAAGGCCATCCATTGTACTTTTGTTTTAAATTCGTATCCAATTCTATTTATATCTGTTTGACTGATGTACAATAAAGAGTATTATTATTTTTTGTATCTGTTTCACT
>JACJUM010002279.1:1763980-1792357 GCA_020976665.1 Heortia vitessoides | reverse complement strand
TTTTGTATCTGTTTGACTGATGTACAATAAAGAGTATTATTATTTTTTGTATCTGTTTCACTGATGCACATAAAGAGTATTATTATTTTTTGTAATTGTTTCACTGATGTACAATAAAGAGTATTATTATTTTTGTATCTGTTTCACTGATGTACAACAAAGAGTTATTATTATCATTTAGGTACCCCACGAAAAAGTTGCGTCGAGCGACTAGTTTTTAGATTAGTGGTTAGAGATGTAATGAGCGGGTTTCTTACGTCGCGGTCGCAACAAGTCAACATTATTTAACATGTTTAACTTTGATGACAAACGAAAATTTACGGTTAAGCGTGTTTCGAGCGTTGACTATGGATTCTACTCATTTTAAATATCTAATCCTATGTCACTTTCAGAATATAATACTAGCGACACGCCCGGGCTTTGCACGGATTCAATGAGGATAAAAAATTGTTATTGTAGGTTATCCCTGACGTATGGACGTTCAGAAATTTAATTGGCGTAAAGATCATATGGGAAAAATATGTTGCATTTAATTATTTCTGTCTGTTAATAGTTTTAAGTAAATGAGGATTCAATTTCAATTAGTTAGAAAAAACTTAAACATAATGAAAAATAGAATAAAACTTACACGAAATAATTGTTTTTATTTTCTTTTTTGTTTTTCCTGTAAACCTGCACATTATCCTTTACGGAAATTAAATTTATGACCGGCCATATGCAATCCGGGACTTATTTGTAGACCTTTTGAAGGTGTATCTCGTTTGGTTTAGCCATCGATTGTAACATGTCACATTAGAAAACTTTAATTGTATCGTTCTTTTTTATTATACAAGTAGTATAAAAAGTAGTTCATGTGATATCATAGATAATTAGTAATTTATGTGCTAATTTTCATTTATATCTGTGCAGCAGTTCTGGCGTTAATGAACAATAAACATCCAGACATACAAGCCTTCACGTTTGTAATAGGATTTCGATATTATTTTGGTTTGCGGTCTCTCATATAAGCCTTATGAACCAACTCAAAGTTGTCCAACGAGCTATGTAGAGGGCAATGCTCAGAGTATATGCACGACACAATCTGGAATGGGGAGATCTGTAAACAAACCAAACCAACATGCCCCAGCGGATAAGTAAGTTGAAATAGCAATAGTCAAGGCACGCTAAATCGATGGCCGATTAAATTCTGGAATGGAGACCACGCATTGGTAAGCGCAGCGTAGGACGTCCACCCGTCCATCCGTAGATGGACAGATAATGTGACTACAACTTAACAGATATCAAGAAATAGTAAGCAAGGCGGGAAATAAGAAAAAAATACGACCAAATAACCTCTTATATTGTGACCTAATTTCGTTTGAAATGCGCGCTACAAAAAATACATTGATTATCATTATACCAATGTAATTAAGACATCTGCTGTGAGGTACCTCCCACTGTACCAGGTGTCGTAAGAGTTAGTTATAATTCTTAACATCTTGTATTGTATATAATGTAGGGAAATTATCAAGGGAAAAGGAATTACGTGAGTAAAATAACTAATATAATCGTGAATCATTAGACCGCGTGTCTCAGTCTCAACATACGGAACCCTAAACTCCAAGTGTTTGTGATGCTCTCAACCCACATTCCCAGGGGCACCTCCATCGACCATTAGCCTGTACAAGACGAAACTTTACAGACATAATTGGGAGTGGGATAATCGTTATTTCTTTTTGGGGTTATGTTACCCATAAATACCGCGCTGGGCAAGCGTGTAGGCAGAGCGAAGCTTTCGCGATAGGGAAGCTGCTGCCCATCCCCGCCCTGTATATTTGATCTGACTATTTTGCATGGATATACTGCCATCTGTCGGTTCTGGTATAATCGTTATTTACTTTCAAATATCTACTTGCTCGTTATTTTATATACTAGCAGTGCCTAGTGGTTTCACCCGCGTTATGTAGTTGACTTTTATACTAAATTTGAATCTTAATTTTACCCCCTTAAGGGATCATATCCAAAAAAAATCACACGTGTTACATGACTTTCAATGATGAACCATTATACTGAATTTCATTCGAATAATATCAAACACAGCAACGTTTCATACTAACTGTAAATTTTTCAAAATAACCCTTATAGCTTAGGCCCTGCGTTGATATGTCAGTCAGTCAGTCTGCTTCTCCCTTTATATGTACAGATTAATTCATCTCATACTAGCTTTCGATATATATTCAGAAGTATATTGAAAAACATACTTTCGCATTTTAATTAGTATAGAATAAACGATCAAAGTGAGGGTCGTTTTAAGTAATTAAAAGCAAAAGAGGGTACCTGTAAGAATATATCCTTGCGGTACCCTCTGCAGGTCAAGCACCTCTTTTCAGGCAAATTGCTTGGATTCGCGGTGCTTGATTGACGGCAATTTACCGCGATGACGGCACATTACTCTTTGTTGGAGCCGTGACGCACCGTACGATTTGAAAAATGCCCGAAAAATTTAACATGAGAATCAACTTAGGCGAAGTCAACCAACGACATTATGTGAAGTCAACCAACAACATTATGTATAAAATATATGCATACAGACAGACATCACGCCTGTGTCCCGTCGGAGTAAGCAGAAACTATAGATCTCCACTTGTTTTGATCTTGGCATACCTCTCTCGCTTCCATTACTCGCATTATTCCTCATACACGCTCGTTTATTCTTGGTACTTTTGACCTGGTCCTTCTTTAACATGTTTTCTACTTGTTTAAGGTATGTTTATCTAGGTCCTAGTCTCAGATCCTATTTTGTGGGCTAAAGGTTGTGTTTTAAAAACCCACCTAGGACAAATATGTATATGATTATATTTGTGTTTGTTCTTGACATATGTCTTTAAGTATTATATTTTTAGCATGAGAATAAAGAAATAATCTTAGGGCCAACGACATATACATACATACAGAGAGCACGCTTAGGTAGGTAGAGACTATGGATCTTAACATATGTCTATCGCTTCCTTTACACGCATTAGTCCTTTCACACACGCTCGTTTATTTATGGTACTTCTGACCTGGCCCTTCCGCTATATGTCTTCTTCCTGGTTAAAGAATGTTTGCCCAGGTCGTCCTAAACTAACTCTTACATTCAATTCGACGGGTCCGATGGCGCAGGCGGCAGTGATTCTATTTTATGCGCTAAACGTTGTGTTTTTAATACCCGCCCATATGAAGACATTTATGTTTGTTCTGTATCTGGGTGTTAAATATGTTTTTAGCTGTGAGGTACCGACAGAGTATAATAGTACCTCCCCCTGTACCAGATGTCGTGAAAAGCTAAGGTACCAGTACTGACAGATGGCGGTATATCCATCTGAAACAATGCAGCTCAAATATATGAGGGATATACCGCCATCTGTCGGCTCTGGTACCGTCGTCTCTTACGACACCTGGTGCAGTGGGAGGTACTATTCTATTCTGCCGGTACTTCACGGCCTATGCTTACTTGGACACATTTAGATAATACAATTTTTCGACAGAATTTTTTAGTTAACTCATATATATTCTCTTATATAAAGGGAGATGCTGACTGGCTGAAAAATGTAAACTAAACTATAGCGGTTAGAAATTAATTTTACATAGAGGTTCTTATTATAACAAAGGTGAGCACAAAGAAAGATTTTTGAAAATTAACCCCCTTAACAGAAAAACGGGGGTACAAAGTTAGTATGAGTTTTTGCTGTTTTTATTCGAATGATATTCAGTATTTAGGTTCTTTTTTCAAAGTCATGTAACACGTGTAAATTATATTTAAATAGTCATCCCTTAAGGGGGTAAAATGGGGGTGCAAATTTAGTATGATAGTTCTGCAACTTAACACGGATGAAACCGTGGGACGTTGCTAGTAATTGTATAAAACGATTGCTTCATCCCAATATATTAAACAAAATATGATAAATAAACACGACCTCACGCACAATTCACACATAACTAATATACAAGTGTTAAGTATCCGTCAAACATCACTAAACTTTAGCATCGGCTTGTTAATACTCACTTTCTCGCTTGTGTAGCCCCATGACGACTAAATGCACATCACTATGCGTAACACTTTTAACACTTTCCTTCACATTTCACTCGGAACATCACTATTCTGGGTACGCCGGTGTTACGCAGTGAACACACGAAAAGACTCCGTAAATTCGGGTTGCAATTACCTGCATTGAATTTTGACAGCATTGCGTGAACTGAGGCTTACAAACCTTACGTAACATTAGGTCTAAAACCTAAGATGGCGGATGTGTACAGTTCAAACTCACAAACATTGGTATCTAGGGTAAGTTTTTAGAAGGTTAAGTGGGAGGGGGTTACTTCTGAATCCCAACTATGCCTACTAATATTAAAAATGCAAAAGTAACTCTGTCTGTCTGTCTGTTACGCTTTTCCGTTTAAACCTCTCAACCGATTTTGCTGAAATTTGGCACAGACAATCTTTAGACCCTGAGAAAAAACATAGGCTATATATTTTAATTCGAAATCAGGGTTTTAAGGGGTCAAAAGGGGAGATGAAAAATTGCATAGAAGTCTTTTTTAACTAGAAATTTGAAGCTTATTTTTCAGGCCATTGATTCGATATAAATAAACATGGCATTCAAAGTTTATATAAGTTAAGGTAAAGAGGTATAGTACCCAAAAAAACTATTCCATGCGCACGAAGTCGCGGGCACAGCTAGTATTAAATATTAAATCTAGACATTTGACGAGTTTTTTTTAATTCTCTAGATATGGACATGGTCTAAAAACAAAAATATACAGTCAGCATAATGCACTGTCTATAGATACTCGTAATATCACTAACGTATTGACAAACTTGCGACATGAAGATATTATGGTACCGCCACTTAAAGCCAGAAATAGGTAACGGTGAAGTAATTACAACATATAGAAAAATAAACGGAAAATATACCTATACCCAATTGTTTATCATCTAAAGTGATAAGTTCAAGTTTGTATAAGTTAGACCTCAACAAAGGTTGTATAGGTTGGAACCTCACTCTCATCTATTTCTACCGCTCAACAGCAGAGCTTGCTAAGTGTTTCGGTTTGAAGGGTGAGAGAGGCAGTTAAAATAACTGGGTAATGTGACAGAAAACTTTAAAGTCACTAAGTTGTCAACGCGTTAGTAATATCTTTGTGATATTACGAGCGTCTTTAGACTGTCAACTTAGATATATATTTTTTTTCATACGTTCTACACCGAGCCTTATAAGAACGCGCCTCGGAACACTCCTGGGAACAGTTTTGTATGCAATCGCTAGTGAAAACCGACCGGACTGTACAATGCGTCGACAATTTCACTTTCCTTCACCCGAATTCACCTCATTACGGATGTAATGGTGTAGAATTTATTCAATTATTGTCTCTACTGTGTGTAACTAAGCCCACTTAGAGATAATGAGTTGCAAAATTAATTGTAATAATGTTTGTTCAATTCATACAACATCTCATAAATAAAAAACGAGGCTTATTGTTAAAGCATATTAAGGTGTTAAAGATTATGTTGACGATAAAACTACCTGGGATTGAATTGCTCTAACCTAGCATTAAGATAAAAGTTTGTTAGCGCTGACACCGAGGTTTCCATTAACAGTAACTATTTAGTATTGAACCTTTAGAACCTTCATCAACACCAATTTTTCTTATAGGTTCCTTTTTGGTGACTCGTGTAATGAAACTGCATTAAACTTAGTTACGGCCCGTCTGGTGCCGACAGACTTGTACAAGGTGGGTCTAATTTATATGTTAGATGACTCTTATGATCCCGTGGGGGCATCAAGGTCATCAATATTATGATCAACGAAAAATTTTATTTTACATATTTATAAAATATAATTGTTTTATTAGTTATTTTGGACGATTCAACTGTGTTTGTAATGAGCCTACTTGAATAAAACATATTCTGGTTTGATTTGACCTGAAATCGCTTAAAGCACTTTTTGTAAATTTAAACAGTCTATTTCATGATGCGGCGACAGACGGTTGGGTTATTTGTGTTTGGTCAGTGTCTGGGTTTTAAATGTATGTATTTAAGTATTACATTTGTGATTCCTCTGTTGACTGATGTCCGTAACACACGCATTTGAAACTACTTATCACGGAGTCAGGTCAATCAATGTTTGAGATGTTTCGTATTATTAATTTTAATAGTCTACTCTATGATGCGGCGACAGACGGTTGTGTAACCACAAAACGAATTCACATTCAGTTCACATGACAGTTATTTTCGTTTGAAACGCACACAAAAGCGTCTTTTGTTACAACCTTAACCAAATTACATATTCATAATTGTTATTTTTCATGTGAAACAGAAATGTCTGAATAGATCAGTTAAATAGCCGAGCAGAGTTAACCTTTCAAATAGTCACAAATCAAGCTGTTTTATGCAATGCCTGGTTTAAATAAAACTAATTTAGGATGCGACTATGCTCGCATGAAAATCTTAATTGTTGTTACAATTAATCAAGACCGAAATCTCAATTATTTTTATATAATAAAAAAACTAACTATAACGTCAGCTATTCATCAGTGACAATTCAGTCAAATTCGGTTCAGCCATTTTTAAGTTTAGCCTAAACAAACATAATAATCTAAGTATCAAATAAAAAGAAATAATGAAAACATTTATTGACCGCACTAAAAAAAATTGCTAAATATGAATACAATTACTGTCACAGAGGAAAAAAAAAGAATGAAAAATAAAATAACAGAATATTTGAAGAAGACCAAGAAGGGAAATTAAAAAGGTGCCTGCATCAGCATAAGCTACATCGGCATCGCACAGAATGCCACTGCAGCGCTGGTCTTCCGACAGAACCTACTTTCAAATACAATTAGTAAAATAGAGACATAATAAACATATCAATTTAATATACCTAGTTGTATAATTAAAAATGGGATTAAATGAGATGGAAAGCTGACTAAATTATAACATCGGCATCTATAAATATACGCTAATACCGTTTCGAGCCGGCCATGTTTACATTTCACAGTAAATAACATGCTTACGTCACTCCGCCGCACAGATAGACAGTATAAAATAAACATATGAAAGTAAAATTAGCCCAGTCACTTATCCGGATAGAACCGGTTTGGTAACATTAACGAAACAATAACCAACCCTTTTTCCATAGACTGCAAGTAGGATTGTATACATCCGTGATTTGACTGCATAATCGTTATGTCAAAGTAATAGATAAAAGGAAACAGTCGCCTGCATTGGTAACTCATTCTCACTTATTTCTACCGCCAAATAACAGTGTTCGCATTGCCGCGTTCCGGTCTGAAGGCAGTGATAATACTGGGTAATGTGACATAATATTTTCAAATCACAAGGTTGGTAATACGCTAGTGATATCCTTGTGATATCAATATCGCGTAGATCGTGTGCTGGTTAGTCAACTTGGTCATGTTTTAAGAAAAAACATAAAATCGATCGAGCCGTTTTAAATATTATATTTTACCCACAAGATGTTGTAATCGCTGATCTCTGTTAAATATGTGCATTAAAGAAAAATGGCCTATAACCAAATATACAACCAGCCCAGATACTGTATGTATACAATTAAAAAAACAACAAATAATATATTATATTATACAGTAGAAACTATTTTTTAATTACAATAAGTTTATATTACTGTTGTAGAAAGTCCAACAACCAATCATAAATAATTTGTAATAAAATTTAAATTATTAACAGTAAAAAGGTATGGGGTGGATTTTACTGTTTCTATCTCTCTTCTCATAGATAGTTGCCAATAGATTGATTGTAATTATAATATTTAATATATCAAGCGTGGGGTGTTTTAAATAAGGACGGGGATACTGCTCATCCCCACACTCTGCATTTGAGCTATACTGCTTTGATGGATATACCGCCATCTGTCGGCGCTGGCACCTTAGTTATCTCTTAATATTAACCTACTGTATATATTTAGGTACCGACGCTATATACCCGGTATGATATAAACAAACGGACGTAAAACTAGTTTGATTATAAGTAAAGAGTCGATGACTCCACAGCTCGCGTCATTGATCCGAATAACGCTGGTTGGGTAACATCGCAACAACAAAACACTGCCCGACTTGTTATAACGTTCGCAGTACCGACAATTTGAAGCGTACGCTTGCTTTATGAGTTTTTGAACGCTACCGAATGCCACCGGAAGGGATTGTGATGACTTCTAATGTTAATAATACCATTAGGTGTTATTAGAAGCCATATTACCATCAGTTTTTTAATAAGTTTTTTTCTAGTGGCTCGCGTAATGATTCTACTACAAACGTAGTTATAAGCACCGTCTGGTGCCGGCAGACTAGTATTAAAGTAAGATACTCAATGACCTATTTGTTTAAATGACTCTTGATGGAGGTCAGGGTCACCGGTTATTTGTGTATCAATGAATCTGTACTCATAGATTTTTTTAATGTTTTCTTTTTTACGATTTTAATGTGCCTGCTCTTTAATATATATTTTTTAAATTATTATTTAATAAGTTCCCACAATATCTCATACATTGACCTGATTCCATGATAAGATGCTTGAAGAACTTGTGTTACAGACATCAGACAACAGAGTAATCACAAATATAGAACTTAAATAGATGTAGTTAACACATTGAACCCACGACCTTTGGCGCACAAGACCAGAGTATTACCATCTATCTATTGGGCCTTTGATGGGCCTATATAAACATATATTTGACTTTGGATAGGCGAGACCCCTTATTAACAAGCGACCCTATCCCCGATTGATCACGATCCATTGTATCTATCAATAGTTTATCATACTAATTTAAATACAGTTTGATTGATAATATCAATGTAGTAGCGACACACAAGCTGTTTAACACAGGCATTAACACTGCACATGCATCAGCTCAGACCGCGCGAGCCATGCCATAGCTAAACGCGCGGTCGCGGCCGCAGGTCACGCAGGATAATTACGAGCCGCATCCGACATATCGGACCTCTCACCTATGAGAGGCCCCGCCCTCTTTTTTTGGTGGCACTGGAACTGACGTCTGATAAAAAGATAAGATTAATATTGTCATTACAGTACTTGTCATCATAATGCTGTTGTTTCTTTTTATTTTGCTCGGCAAACAAGCATACAGGCCGCGTCGCAGTAGCCTATAGACGCTCGTAATATCACAAAGATATTATCAGCTCGGTGCCAACCTTGTGACTTTACATGACGTACTACACTCCCACCTACTTCTACCGCCAAACTGCAGTGTTCGCATTGCTGTGTTCCGGTCTGAATGATGAAAGATCCAGTAAAATTACTGGCTGAATGTATCTTCAGTTCACAAGGTTGGCAACACGCTAGTGATATTTTCGTGATGACACAAGCGTCTATTTGCTGACTTCGTAATATTAAACACAAAACCCGGTAATTTCACTGCCTCTCTCACCGTTCAAACCGGAACACAACTATTTAGTGGTAGAAATAGGTAAGAGTGAGGTACTAATGCAAGCGACTTTCGCCCTTTTTTCTATTACTTTGATATAACGATTATGCAGTCAAATCACGGATGTATACAATCCTACTTGCATTCTATGGACAAATTGTTGGTTATTGTTTCGTAAATGTTACCAAACCGGATCTATCCGGATCAGTGACTGGGCTATATTAAAAAAAATGCTGATTACAATGTGTTCCGTTTATTTATTTCTTAATGATGTGTGTGTGTGTGTGAAGTCCCTTTGTGTGTGAAGAAGCATTATTACAAGTGAAGCGGAGGCGGATTGTTTAGTATTTACAAGCAAGAACAAAATAAAACAAACAAAAATAGCATCACGAATGCCGATCAGTCACGGGATGTAGATTGATTATATTGTTGTCACAAATTATATGTACAGATAACCCGCTCGATTGAAAACCCGAAAAGAGGAGTACTATTTTTTTCGGATGAACCAACTGCTGTTCTACTTAGACGTCAAACGGGAACAAGTGGGCGAGGACCCTGTGCCTGTGTTCACCTGCGTGCCAAGCGATCACCCACGCCAGGCTCACGAGATCTGAGCAGACGAAAAAGGGAACTCGAAGCACGAAGCACACATCAAAACTTTATAGTTGATCACTATTCATATAAACAAGTATATTTTCTAACAAACAATCTTTTACTCTTAGTTTTACTAGAGGTAGACCTCATACAAGTTCGTCTGCATTGGTACCTCACTCCCACCTAGTTCTACCGCCAAACTGCAGTAATTTTGAGGTCCGTTTTGAAGGATGTGTGAAGGAGTGAATTAGTTGAGTGCTGTGGCATAATATTTTCAAGCCGATGGTGCATATGGTAGTGGTTCTATCTTGAGCGCCAAAGGTCGTGGGTTCGATTCCCACCCAGGATAAATATTTGTATGATGATATTTGTGTGAGTTCTGTATTTTGAATATGTTTGTAAATGTAATACGTTTGTGATTCCTGTATTCTGATGTCCGTCACACAAGTGCTTTAAACAACTTATCTCAGAGTCAGTTCAATGTGAGATATTGTGTGATTTTTGAAGTTAAGGTTGGCAGTACGCTTGCGGTATATATACACGAGCGTGTATAGGCTGCGGTAAGGTTTACTATCAAGCGGACCTTATGCTTGTTTGCCACATTCAAAAATCTTTTCTTTTAATCTGGCAAGAAAATAAATATGTATTTATTTATTATGCTCGTGAATCGTACGCGCGGGCTATCTGTAATATTGTATGTGTATGCTGTATTGCACAGTCGCTAGTAGTTAAATATTAGCAAAGACGTTTCTCCGGCGAGTAATAGGCGGCTTCCTGCGCACGCGCCGACCGCGCGCAGGAGTGTTAGGTAACGGACAGGCCGTTACTGCATGTAGAACGTATGCTTTTAATTGTTTACATTATTAAACATGTTTTTTAAACATTATGGTTTCAAAAAAAATATGTACCAGTATACCAGTTCTGACAACCGTGTGGCACCGGCAGAGTAGTACCTCCCCCTGTACCAGGCGTGTTATCAGGCGACTAAGGTACCAGAAAATACAGATGGCGGTATATTCATCAGAAACAGTATAGCCCAAATGCCCTCCAATAGTATTCCAATGACTATATATAAAAATATATTTACACCACATGTCATATTTGACTCGGAAATAGTCGCTTGAAGTACTTGTGTTCCACTAAAGGTAGACACAAAGGTGGCATGCACAGGTACCCATTCTCAACTCTTTCTACCGCCAAATAGCAGTGTTCGCATTGCTGTGTTCCGGTTTGGAGGGTGAGAACGGTTTACAAGGTTGGCGACACTAGTGAAATCTTTGTGATGTCGCGGTGTCTTTGGCTGCGGTCACGTTCACCATCAAGCGGACCGCAGGCTTGTTTGTTAATTTCATAATTAAAAGATTAATAAAAACAAAAGCAGTTTTACAAATACATATTTAATATGTATATTAACAAACACGAATATTTATCCTATAAATGTTTGTCCTGGGTCGGGATCGAACCCACGACCCGTACACAAAATAGGATCACTACCATCACTTAAATTAAATCTTGAATCTCTACTTTAGTCTCAATATACTATATCTCAATATACTAGTTTGCTTCCTTCGTCTTAACTGATCAACAATAGACGTTTGTGATGTTATCGTTTCGGTGCACAAACTCCTTAAGTTTTGTATACTATTGTTATTTTCAGTAGATTGCTTAAAATAATAACTATTACAGCATCCGGTGACATCACCATAATGATTGTTATTAAGGCTCTTCTAATTGTGGCAGATAAATCATTCTAATTGTTGTAGATTTATGATAAAGCCAGTTTCTTTATTCCATTTATTTAGTGATGTCCGACACCAGATTATTTTGTAACCGATATTCGGTTTTCGGTCTTAGTTAATAAAACCTATACAAACATATCTATTTTGGAACGGTTTTATGGCGGTATATTTAACTTTATGCATCGTTTGTTCTGTTTCAATGACCTTACTCAAGGTTTCATTGTACGTCGAATATCAAATGAATAAACTGCGCTTTAAATCCGTTTATTTATTTATTATACACGTGAATTTATTTATTTTATGTTTGCAATTTATTTCACTGCTCAAATAAATATTAATATTATGTATGTAGACTTATTATGAGTTATAGTATCAGTATGTATCAGTCTGATGGTAAAATTAATATAAAAGAAAATTTAATCTTATTAAATATAGCTACAGATGCCAACAAAGCAAATTTTTTGTCTTTATTTTTTGATAATATGTTTATTTGGGTACTAGCATGGAACTCAATGCAGCTTTTCCAGGACTAATGTAGTTAAAGTAAACAACAGATCCACTAACCCTAAATCTGACAAATTTAATTTATTTAAATTTTGAATTCAATTCCTCGTTTTTGTAGATTAATATTGATTGCGAAGTTTTGAAAGATTCTACGCTCTGCGATAGCCAACACGCTTGCCCAGCGCGGCAATTATGGGCGAAATTCCCACTTTCTAGGAGAAGCCTATGTCTTCTGGATGACTGCAATGATGATATATATAAACATTTCGTGGCACGGTGTTTATCCAGCATGAACTTCTAAACTACAAAACTGATTATAATCAAGTTTATCTTATTGTGCACAGTCGGATCCAATTTGTGAGATAGCATAGTTTAAAATTAATTTTATAGTCGTTTCGTATACTTTATGTGTCGTCTTGACAAACATAGTTAAACAGCTTAGGTGAGTTAGTTTAAAATATTTTTTTTGACGATAACCCAAAACCCTTGTGAGCATATCACTAGTGTATAATAAGGTAACGCACAAACCAACGCAGAACGATCTTGATGGACATACTGTCTGATAATTTGAGAACTACGCATGACGCAAAACAATTAGAAGGCTCCAATAGCGTAGCTCTGCACACGGATGGGCTCGCATTCGATTCCTATTCAGTAAATAATTCACTCAACATCTCATACATTGACCTGACACTGAGATAAGTCGCTTGTGTTTCGGTCATCACACAACAAAGGAATCACTAGTATAAAACTTGCATACATATATTTAACACCCAGACACAGAACAAATACAAACATCATTATATCAAATATTTGTCCTGGCCCCAGCCAGGATATAACCCACCTTTGGCGCACAGGACAACTATCATTTGCTCTACATCAGGCTATTACTGGAAGAGCTAAGAGGCCTTCCATTAATATCGTTTAGCAACTATTTAAAGTACTGCTCTTCTCCTGGTAATATCATCAAAGGGGTGAGACTACCCAGATAGACTTTGTTTCCGGGGGAGGGATCTAAAATATCGTTTATTTATATATAAATACATCATGCCTGTGTTTCAGTGCGGTAGGCAGAATATAATTTTTTATATTATAAAGTCAGCAATCAAGCATACGGTTCGCTTGATAATAAACGTAACCGCTGCCTGACCATCGTGTCATCACAAAGATATCACTAGCATGTCGCTAACCTTGTGAACTGAAGATACAATATCACATTTCCCAGTAATTTCACAGCCTCTCTCACCCTTCAAACTGGAATAAACCATTGCGAACATTTAGCTGTAGACATAGGTGAGAGTGTGGTACCAATGCCTTTGTAAAAGATCTAAAGTCTAAATCTCCACTTGCTACGATCTTAGCATACTTCACTCGCATTAGTCCTTTCATACACGCTCGTTCATACGGTTGAGGTATGAATAAAAAAAAAGTTATTCTACTTTCATCCATCCTATACGACGAAACCAACTCAACCTTTATCTATCACTCAGCCACACCATTGCGAAAGCTACGCTCTGCGATTGCCAACATGCTTGCCCAACGCGGCAATTATGGCAAAATTTCTCCTATCTTGTGGAGGTCTATGTCCAACATTAGAGTTCCAATGGGTGATATTATGAAATAATACAATAAAACAGTAAAATATATTCTTTGCTCAACACGAACACGAACGAAAATTAAATAAAGGCGATAATTAATTACTACCCCTATTTTCATCCTTGTTATTTTTTTAAAGGAACAAACCTACCCTCGCGTGGCCTTTGAGTTAGGTCATTGCCACTGTAATGAGCATATTAAAAATGCTAGACATGACATGTTTAAAAAATGCATTAATTCAAAAACATCTCAATTATGAGACTGAAAAATTTATTAAACGCGATATTTCAAGTAAGTTTGCCAAACGAAATTGCACTTAATGCATTCATCGCAAGACCTGAAGTGACACGGCTTGAAGCAATGAAAGAACTATCTATGTTAACAACTAATGAATAAAAAAAATACTAATACCACTGAGATTTATTGAATCGAGTGAATCAAGTCATAATGACGTGAGAAATTATCGGCCTTGGCATTTGTCTGAGATTACATTAGGAGTTATTTGTCGATGATTTCATGACATTCGTATGATTAATGACATACTAATGACGTATGATTGTAGTGTCTCTTTTTTATTGTTGTTCAAATTCGTAATTAGTAACGACACATTTGTTTTTTTATGAGATTTTATATGAATAAATCAATTCACGCAACCTCTTATACATTGACCTGACTTCGAGATAGCTTGACTTACAAAGATCAACTAACAGAGGAGTTACAAATACAATTCCTACTAATATTACAAATGCGAAAGTAACTCTGTCTGTCTGTTACGCTTTCCCGATTAAACCTCTAAACCGATTTTAATGAAACTTGTCACAGACAATCTTTAGACCCTGAGAAAGGACATAGGCTATTTTTTAATTAAAATAAAAGGGTTGTAAGGGGTCGGAAATGAAAAGTTGTATGGAAAAATCGCTATTTTTGGAGCTAGAAACTTGAAACTTATTTTTCAAGCCATTGATTCGATATAAATAAACATGACATTCAAAGTTTATATAAGTTAAAGTAAAGAGGTATGGTACCCAAAAAACTATTCCACGCGGACAAAGTCGCGGGCACAGATAGTACTTAAATATATGTAGTATGGGTATGTATATTTGTGTATATGTACATACATACATGTGTGTGTGGATGCATATATATATATATATTGTAATCTTCAATTTATAAATTGCAATATCGTTGAAAATAAATATTTGATATTACTATTATCTTTTTTTCTCTTCTCTAAAGAGGGTGTCGTTGGCAAGCGATAGAAACAGAAAATTTTTGTATTAGTGGAAATAATTATTATATTTAACACCCGGATACCGAAAAGAGTTGGTATAGGACGACTTAGGCGAACATACCTTAACCTGGTGGAAGAGGTATTAAAGAAAGGCCAGTTTAGAAAACCACGAGTAAACTAGCGTGGAAGAAAAGACGAGTGAAAGTAAAAGAAGCGAGAAATGCCAATATTGTGGCAAATTGTGGCAACAAGTGGAAATCCATAGTCTCTGCTCCGATAGGACATTTGTAATGTATGTTGTAAGTATTTATGTAAATGATATTAAATTATTATTTTGGCAAATTCCACGAACCGGTGATGAATTTATTAGTGGTACTCGCCTATCCTGTGCACTAAAGTTTGTGGGTTCGATCCCCACGCAAGACAAATATTTATATGATGATATTTATGTTTGTTCTGTGTCTGGATGTTAAATATATGTATTTAAGTAGTATATTTCCGATTCCTCTGTTGATTAAAGTCCGTAACACAAGTGCTTTGAGATAGAACTTATTATTATTTATATATCAATTTGGGTAATTTATGTGCTGGATCGATCGAGTTATTCAAAAGGATTCAATCCGATCCACCTTTAAACCCGCCAAGGTTGAAGAACTTTCGTAAATTATCAAGTTTATCTGATTCCGGTGCGGGAATCGCAAATTCGCGGCCGGCGCGGAATTTCAATGTTTTTCTTTATGCACGGGGAACGAAAGTTATTACAGAGGTACCTGGTACTTATTGGGAGTTAACGAGCTTGATAGTGCAAATGGTAGTGATCCTGTCGTGTAGGCGAAAGGTCGTAGGCTCGACAATTAGGCCCCATTCAGGACAAATATTTAAATGATAACATTTTTGTTTGTTTTGTGTCTGGGTGTGGATCATATCAACGGTCATAAATTCAATTGTCGCAACGGACAATCTGCATAGAGATTTATGTAAAGAGTAAACAAGAAAATAAAAATTAGTGCATTATAACTTTATTATTTGAAAAGATATTTTTATTTTTGTTTTAAATTGTTTTAACAAATATAACTTGAAATTATTAATAAAAGTCATCATTTCCATTACGCCAATTGAATTTCTGACCGTCGATATGTATTTAATATACAGTTGATAAAGATTATTTTTGTGATTCCTGTGTTGTCTTTAAACGACTTATCACATAGTCAGGTCAACGTACGAGATATTTGTGTGAAATTATTTGTAATCAATAAATATTAATGTTTCCAATATTGACATTTAATCCCACAAATATAATAATACCGCAGTGTTCGCATTATGTTCCAGTTTAAAAGAGGTAGTGAAATTACTGGGTAACTGTGACATATTTTCAAGTAGTGATATCCTTGCGTTATTACGAGCGTCTATACGACGTTTTCTATCACGCAGACCGAATGTTTGTTTAACGACCTGGTCATATAAATAAAAAAAGGGAGTAAGTCGACAGCCATAAAAGAATTAAACAAACGCAGATTACTAAACTACGTCCGTACAGCCGAATGTTGTAAATATTAAGTCTAAAAAACGCTTTTCTAGAAATAAATTAAGATAACATACGAAGTCGGCTATAAAGACAGCCGTTTCCCACCAAAAATATAGCATCTTTATGGCCGGGGTCGACGACCTCGCTTTGTTTGCTGAACTCATGTACTTTTCGATATGCCCTTTGTTATTCTAGATCGGGCGTATGGAATTGCTTAGATCGCGTATGGAGATTGGCAATCGGCAAATGAGTGTAACTATAAATATACTTAGAATAATTAACGGTTGTGCGTTATCGGCGCCAGTACATTCGGTCGTCATTTGAAAAGATACGGTAAGACTTTTGACTCCGAGATAAGTAGCTGAAAGCTCTAGTGTTACGGATATCATAAACTATTACACCCAGACACAGAAGAAATGCAAATATTCATTATATCATCATCATCATACCAGCTATTAAAAGTCCACCGTTGGACATAGGCCACCCCAAAAATGGGAGTATGTTGCCCATAATTGTCGCGCTGTGTAAGCGTGTTGACAATCGCAGACCGCAGCTTTTGCGACGGGAAAGCTGCTGCCCATCCCCGCCCTGTACATTTGAGCTGACTTTTTTGAATGGATATACCGCCATCTGTCGGTTCTGGTACCATAGTCGCTTCTTTCGACACCTGTCACAGGGGGAAGTACTATTCTACTCTGTGGGTACCTTACGGCTATATTACCTTTATCATATAAATATTTGCAAGAGAGGATTAAACCTACGACCTTTGGCACTCAGGACGACCTGTGGCAGATAGGATCACCACCACCATAAAATAAAAATGAATCTCTAGAACAAGTATATCAAATATACTAGTTCTAGAGATATCTAGATTGCTTTTTATTGTTATTTGTAATTGTCAGAAGCAGGTTTGCTTGGCATTAAAGCAAAATAGGGGTAGAAATACACTATGGTGGAATTAACAAATAAAATATTCAGATAAAAAAGCAATAATTAAAAAGATACTAAAATAAGGTACTACACCTCTTACAAAGATCGTCTTCATTGGTCACTCACCTCACTCTCACCTATTTCTAACCCCAAATAGTAATGTTATCATTGCTGTGTTCCGGTTTGAAGGGTGAGAGAGGCGGTGAAATTACTTGATAATATGGCAATTTCTTCAGTTCACAAGTTTGGGGACACACTAGTGATATCTTTGTGATGTCACGAGCGTCTATAGGCTGCGGTCACGTTTATCATCAAGCCGATTGAATGCTGTTTTGCTGACTTGTTATTAAAAAATAGTAAGTAAAAGTAATCACAAGCAAAAAGAAGACTGATAGTGTGCGTGTCTGTGCTAAAATGTATAAGTTTTCTTTTTTTTGTTAATAATCCGTGCGAATCCCGGTCGGGCCTCTAGTAAACTAAATTAAAGCAGGCCAATGTAACAAACGATCTTGTTGAAGGGTATTATATAACAATTCATAAGAACTGTAGTTTTCTTTCATAAAACAGTCGGCATTGTTGGTAAAAAGGGCCCATTAATATGTTACCTAAACAGAAATGGGGGTGATGGATCACCCTCCATGTAGGCTAGGGCCGAATAGTGGACTGACATACCGAGGGAGAATTTAGGGCTGCCAAATATCAATTTGTTAAAATATTTAAATATTTTGCTACAACTTTTTTAGACTAAGAGACAGGCTCTTTTCTGTTGGATTATGTGATCCATGAACCTGGTGTAAACTTTGTTTTAAGATCCTGGACGGATCGTGATGGCAGTCTAGTCCTAAGATAGGCTTGCCACACGATGACAGATGAGATATGTCATCTGTCATCGTGCGTCTATCTGCTCATCCTAACATCTTAGTTTTTTCTTCTATTTAGAAGAGTCTGTGGTTAGATTTAATTAATTACAAATATATAGACTATGGAAAAATATTGATATCAAAATTAGGAATATGCTATTGTATATTGTTATTATTATCATTGGTAGTTTTACATAATTCTGTATTGTGTCATTTCTTGAAGTATTTTGTAAAAATTAATAGTATAAAAATAAGTAATACATGTAAAAATGAATTCACCTGTAGAATAAAATTAAATTTGTAGATCGGAGAAAAGATCCTGGCGATCAGTCACACGGAATTAATCCTAGAATGGACTAGAGTCTCTCATATGGGTTAAACTTAATATATGAATGTTAAAAACAATCAACAAACAATTCTAGATATCAATGGATGAAAAAATTCATTGCACAAATTGTATTGTATTTATTGTATTGCCTACATGAAGAGAAATGAAAAATTTATAATTATTTTTATATTTTTGACAACTGACGAACATTTTAGGACTAAATTTAGGACCCTTAAAGCTCATTGTGTCATCCACGCGCAAACATTATCGAATCAAATAAGTCATGAAAGATTGAAACAAGAATTTGGCCCATAACTACCGCGCAAGGTCTACGTGGTGGTAAACGCAGTGCGTCGCTTCGGAAAGGAATTCTTATCTTATCCCATACCAATCCCTATCTTTTCATATTTAGGCTACATTGTATCAGGTAGGTGTAACATCTGGTATGACACTTGGTATTACGGCTACTATTCTAATCTGTGGGTACCACATCGTACCCACAGATACCAATAATACATGGTACCAATTTAACTAATTCAAGTTTTACATGACTCTGTAATCTACATGACGGGCCCGATGGCGCAGATGTTAATGATTCTATCTTGTGCGCCAAAAGTCGTGGATTCGACCCACCTAAGACAATATTTTTATTAATATTTTTAAATAATTTTTATTTTTCCTATGTCTGGGTTCTATTTATATGTATTTAAGTATTATATCTGTTGTCTGATAGCCGTGAAACAAGTGCTTTAACGACTTATCTCGGAATCAGGTAACGTATGAGAAGTCGTGTCAATTTATTATTATTATTGAAGTAGCACATCCTTACGTAGCGTCGCGTTCATTTTATTAGGGATATAGTGGACTATTTTTTAACGATCCCCGAAATAAGGTTGTATTCAAATGTGGGCAGCCCTGAGTGCGTGATTGATTGGAGGCGCGACCCCGATCGGCGGCTCGTTGCCCCCCAAATGCACCGATCAATATGTATCAGTCAGTTTCACGTGTTTTTTTGTAACGAGGCTTATTCTACTTCATTGGTCATGTAGTTCTATTTGATTTTTAAACGCGAGGTCCTAGGTTTGATAGAACTTCGAACACTGTTAATACTTATATGAAACTACGCTTTTAACAGCATCTTTTAAATTGAATTTCCACAACATCTCATACATTGATCTGACTCCGTGGTAGATCGCTTAAAGCACTTGTGTTACGTTAAGAGCCTTTATACTAAATTTCATTCGAATAATTTCAAAAAAAGCAAAGTTTCATTCTCACTTTACAACCCTATTTACTTCTTTAAGGGGTGATTTATTAAAAATATTTCATAATGCTCTCCTACGTTATAAAATATATCCCTGTGCAAAAATTTATGTTTCTTATACATATGGTTCTCCTTTACCTACTTAATATATACAGATGTTATATAGAGTTCTTTTAATAACGCGCTCTTATATAAAGATTGCATAACTGGGAGCCATGACCATGCCCGCAGCCCCACGAGTGCTGGGGTAGCGCCAGTAATCTCAGTTCATCCCGGATTAGCCCCAATTAATTGAAAATTTGAACCCTCGTCGGTCCGGGAAGATGCCGGCTTTTTACTGAGTGTGACTACTGTTTTCAGTAGCAGGCGGTATTGGTTATTTTTTATACCATGTTTTGGCTATGTGGCATATTACCCGCCTGATGGTAAGTCGTTATCGACCCTATAGACGAACCCAAGGGATTTAAAGCTTATTGCCGACCATTTTAAAACCTGTTTGGACTCTTTTCGAAGAACCACATACTATATTCATTTGGAAGAACCTCAGTAAATTATTCTATATTCAAACCATTATAAGACTTAAAAAATTGACAGACGTAAAATATTTTTAATTTAATTGTTTGTTAAGGTTTTACTCAAAAAACTATTGGGTCAATAAAAAAAGCACCATTATAAATTTACTTCTTTAACGAGTAACTAGTAGACTATGTTATATGTTCGAGGAAAATAGACCACTTATTTAAATGGGAATGCGTTAACATTATTTGTATTATTACTCGTTTCAAAATATACTCATATATATTTTTGGAAATAATATTGAAAGTTGTGAAAATATTTTAGAATTGGCAACGCATATATGTATGTATAAAATATGACATCAAATAGTCAACAATTCCTTGCACTATACTTATTTGCTATTTTGCTGATTTAAAACAAATTATTTGAAATTATAATCATAATAATAAAATGCTGGATTTAGGCGTTAGTAAAACCTGCTTGTTTCTCACCTGCTTGATCTTAAATAATAGTTATGAATAGTTGTAATAGGTTGTCAGATTTGAACAAATAATGTGTTTTCATTTATATTTTAATAAATGTAACTGTGCCATCCATAAAAAAACTAAAAAGAGAGAGAAACTTATTTGATATTTCAGAGCAGTCAGACTCACATTTCGCCGTTTCCACTACAAGAAAATAATTAAGTTACTATTTAATAACACTCATGAAAATTAAAATTACTTTGCTTTAAATTAATTTAAATTCTCACAATATCTCATACATTAACCTGACTTCGATATAAGTTGCTTATAACAAAGAATGATTACATACAAATTTGACACCCATACCCAGATCAAACAAATATACATAATATTAATATTGGCCCTGATTGAGGATCGAACCCAAGACCCTTGACGCATAAGATAGGAACACAACCAACTACGCCAACGGCCCGTCGTGTCTATTATTTTTTACTAGTATATAAATAGATTTAGATACCGGCAGAAATGACGACGTCGATATCTGAAAGCTATGTTTCGCAACAATTGTTTTACCCATTCAGGTACTTCTCCAAACAATATTTTATTAATTTGGCTTAAATATAAGGTTTACTTAAACGCTCAAAATCAATAAAAATACTGCATCATACCAATCGTAGTCGTAATTAAATAAACAACAGAAAACCCAAATTCTCATTGAAATCACGCAGTTCATCGTACTTAATGTGATTTATCACGGCCATATATTTGGTTATAACCATTTTGGTGACCTCTATTAGCGTGTTGACGTACAAATCGGTATAACCAATTAACATTAACAATCGTGAAAAAATCAATACACATACCGTTGGTTCCAACTGAAACCAACTACGTTTATGTAAAACTACGAACAATTCTTAAAATACTTCCTAGTTCACGCAATCCATAGAGTATGCAAACCTTTTTGCTACAAAACTTATCGGTGAGTGTATATTCGAAAAAAGAACTCGCGTAATGGAACGTCACTGTTTTTTTTATGATTTGCGCGCGGACGGAGCGAACGTGCGACCGCTCGTGATGCCTTTGGCAGACTAGTCTGGTCTAGAGCGACCTGCGTGGAAGGGGGCGCCTTGCTACGAACTGACTACGAATAGTGAACGACTACGCAGAACCTCGACGTTTTCGTACGTAGCTGTTTTGACCACGTCAGTGTAAAAATATAACCTTGTTTGTATTCTGTAGAGAAATCACAAAATTTTATTGTTTTTAATCGATTAGCTAAAATTATAGATAAGCATACACTAAGTAACAACTAATTACGAGTATGTTTGTTAGTCTTAAGAAATGCAAGATCAAATGCGGTCTTTATTTCAATATCAGCAATCCGCCTCGACTTCGCCTGGGTGAGATAAGAAAAATAAATCTCTTGGATTCCATTACTGTGAGAGTTTTAACCCCGTTTTGAATTAACTAACCTATAAATTCACCTGCTTACAAAAGGTAACACAAAATTTTCCATATCAACACCTTTGATTTCAAACACAACAAGATGTATCCAATTTAATAAATATCGACGATTCATTTTTAATTATATAGACAAGCTGTGCCCGCGACTTTGTCCGCGTGGAATGTAGTAGAAGTAACTTTGAGCTACATAGCTTTTAAAGAGGAAAAGTTCCCTTTAACATTACTTTGCGTAAAATCAACCGTTTACGCACCGCACGCATCGATAACTCCCAAAACGTATATTTCCGCCCGTTTCTGCCACATTTAATTGATGCTCCGATCCTATAAGTCACTGCTGACAGCTCTACTGTACTAAAAATCGTGCCATAGAGAAATTAAGCAAAGTTTTACCCACGGAAACATGACTTCGGGATATAATACTAGCCTATATGTAAATCTAGACTATTAATAAAATCTGTGTGACAAATTTCATTCAGATCTGTTTAGCCGTTCAGACTTTCAAGAGTAACAAACATACATCCAGGTATCCATAATCTAGGAAGAAATCCATACTTTAAAACTTTAGCGTTTATAATATTAGTTCACTCAAGGTCGTCTGAATTGGTACCTCACTCTGACCTATTTCTACCGCCAAATAGCAGTGTTCACATTGCTGTGTTCTGGTCTGAAGAGTGAGAGAGGCAGTAAAATTAGTGGGTAATGTGACATAATATTTTCATGTCACAAGGTTCGCATCGAGCTATTCATATCCTTTTGAGCGTCTGAGCGAGACTGCGGTGGTGCTTAATATCAAGCGGTCTATATGCTTGTATGTCGACTTGATCTAATAAAAAAAATATTAAGGAAACACCCGCTGTCTGTATTTTTATGTATTCTGTACAAGGGGTCGTAAAAAGCGACTAAAGTAGCGGTATATCTTAACTACAGTGAGGTGGGTGAGGATGGGCAGCAGCATTTTCGTCGCGAAGTTGCGCTCTGCGATTGCCACCACGACTGCCCAGTGCGGCAATTATAAGCAATAATCCCCCTTTTTGAGAGAGATTTATCAAACAGTGGACTTACTATGGCTGATATGATAATAATTGAAGTGTTCCATTGCTATTAACCGCAGACATGAGTTACCGCACCTCCATTTTACCGTGAAAGCCTTCAGCAGACCTTTGTAGCGTCTCTGCGGCTTCTCTAACGATATATTGACATAGACTACATTCGGGTTAAGATTCCAGTCGATTTATAGTGCATTAACTTACATTTATTGGACTATAAACTACTGCATGTTACATTAGAGTCAAGTGAGATTGTAACATGTATTGAAGCATGTCGTGGATCAGGGACCATAAAAATTTCCCTAGCGCGTTGCCAATCTTGTGAATTGAAGATATTACGTCACATTCCTCAGTAATTTCACTGTCTCTCTAACCTCTCTAACCGAAACATACCACTGCGAATATCGCTATTTTGCTGCTGTTTGATCTCTGAATCTTAGGGAAGAAACATTTTTTACATCAACAAGGTTCAGCGGGATTGTTCTGATGCAACTTTACGAGAACATTGGCACATGTGCGTCAAAGGCCATGGGTTCGAGCCCCACCTATGACAAACGTTTGTGTCATTAACATTTGCGTTTTGCGAAGGTAATGATTATGTCTATTACTCTGTCCTTCGATTTTGGCAATACAAACCTTAAAAAATTGAAAAAGACAGGTCAAAATTTGAAATTTTGTGAAAAAAACGGAATTATGGAATGTTACAAAAACACAGACAAATAAAATTTTGAATCATTATACATTTTGTATCCACCATAAATCAACTATGTTAAGTTTCATAGATATATCTAATATCTAAAACGGCACTCTTTTAATACCTTCTCTTTTGCAAACAATAAATAAATATTTCCAATAATAAATAGTAACGCATCAGGCAATCGAGCCAAGGATAGCCGTCCTCGAAAAAAAAGATTTTTTTTATTAGACCCCGTTCAAAAACAAGCTTACAGTCAGCGTGATAGTAAGTGTCACTCTAGGATTATTCGTAATATCACAAGAATATACTAGCGCATTGCCAACATTGTGACTAGATATTATAACACATAACCCAGTAATTCCACCTCTCTCTCACGCTTTAAACCGGAACATTGCTATTTGGTGGTAGAAATAGGTGGTAGGAATTAATTTTTGTCTATGAATGGTTTGACCTTCTCATCGATTCTATGTAAGGTTCAATAAATACTGTACGATGACGTAGAACTGACTGTAAAAGTTCCAACGTACCGGCAAAACGTCACTGTGAGTCAGACTTCGTGATACATTTGGTTCGGAGAATTAGGAGACCTTGAGTAAATATGAGCGTTAAAAAGTCACTATTCAACGTATGCTAACATAGTGTCATGCAAAGATATAATGTTTAACTTTAACGCAAATCTTTCACTAATGAATATCATCATCATTATCATATCAGCCATTATAAGCCAGAAGAATCGACACAGCGGTATATCAATCCAAATAGTGTAGCAAAAATGCACTGGGCGGAGTTGGGCAGCAGCATCCCCATCGCGAAAAAAATTTCCGTTTTTTGGGATGTGTCAAACAGTAGACTTCCTATGAGTGATATGATGATGATGATGATAAGGGTCACAGCCAACTAATCTAAAGTAGACCACTCGTTAAGCTATTTGTTCAAATGTCTCTACCAGGTTACCAGGGTCATCAATCATTACATTATACCTTTTGAAGATATTTCAGTAAAAATATTTTTAAGTTTGAAATTAATTCCATTTTTCCTTTCCATTGAGTTTCTCGAAAATTCTATCGTGTTGTACTTAATTCTGCTGTGGAATCGTATTACTTCGCCCCTGACTGGTAACCTTGACATCCAAACAGAAATACCTAAAATTGAAAAATAGTTCATTTTCTAACTAATCATTCAAATGAATTCATAATCATATTTTGTAAAAAACAAAACTAGCCATGTAGGTTTATAATGTGCCGCCAAAATTACTTACTTACTTGTATGTAATTCTAATTTTTGTCCCTTGATATAGTAACTTCGTTAGTCTATCAATCTGCAAAGTCCTTCTGGTTTTTTATCCTGAGGGATCTGGCAACCTTCTGGATCATAAATAATAATTAGGTTTCCACATGAGAGCGGTAATTCTGTACTGTTTTCACTTTGACCGCAAAAAATCGGACTTTTATTAACTAATAGTGAATTGCAGCTTCATTTGCAAAATCGTTGAATGCGCCAGAGGCTCGCAATCCTGTGGGATACCTTAAATTGACATCATAGTATAAAACAAGTATAAAGCCTCATTATCGTCATATCATCTATAAAAAGTCTACTCTTAGACATAGCTCGTCCCGTGATAGGGGGATTTTTGCCCAAAAGCCGCGCTGGGTGGGCGTGATGGCAATCGCAGAGCGCAACTTCGCGACGAGGATGCTGCTGCCCATCCCCACCCTGTAGTATTTAAGCTAGACTGATATATAATATGTGATATGATAGTAGATATACCGCCGTCTGTCAGTTCGCCTCTTACGACATCTGGTACAGAGAGGTACTTTTCTATTCTAGCTTTATCATTGTGAACTTTCATTTAAATCCATTCAGTAGTTTTTGTATGAAAGATTAACCAACATACTTCCATACATTTTACTAACCTTTGCGTTTATACTTGTTCTTTTTTTATGTTGTCAAGTCAGTCAAGTTGCCACGCCTGCCCAGCGCGGCAATTATGGGCTAAAATACCCCTAAAAATATCTAAGGAAGCCTCATGTCAAACAGTGGCCTTTTTATGGCTGATATGACGATGATGATCTCATACGTTAGAGTAACACACAGACTAATTTAAATAGATTTATTTCTAAAATATAATATATGTGTATAAGTGTTTTTTTGCTGTCCAAACTGCCAAGTTCCATCCGCAACTCTGCTTATCATCGTGTTGAGTTTTAGATGCAGACGGAAAGGAACGTTTTTATATTATATAAAAGGAGAAGCTGACTGACATCCAGCCATGACTGATTGACATATCAACGCAGAGCCTTCACTTCAAGGTTAAGAAACTTAAAATTTTGTAAAACGTTGAGGAACACTAAGAAATTTTTTTTTTTACTTACCCCCTAAAACGGCGGTACAAAGTTAATACGAAACTTTACTGTTTTTCAAGTTGTTCGAATCGTCATTAAAAGTCTTCATGACTTTTAATGACGATTCGAACAACTTGAAAATGTGTTAAATATTTTTAGAAAATCTTCCCTTAAGGGGGTAAAAGGCTGCAACCTTAGTATGAGAGTTCTACAACCTAACGCAAACAGTTAAACCTCGGGGCCCTAGCAGAGCCTTTTACAACTCCGTTCGGAAATTACTATGGCTTGTAATAAGCAACACTACTGTATCGCTGTCAAATTCAAACCGCAAGAACGAAGAACCAATTTTGATGAATTTTGGTATGTATCACCGATAGATGGATGCTTGGAAGTACTCACCATGCTTAGACTAAGACGCGGGCATCAGCCAGTTTATAATATTAGTGAACAATAGCACTTTATTTGCAACTGTATGTAAAAACAAGTAAATGAGAGTGTTCTCTGTCTGGGTTTTAAAAAATATATGTATGTATACATTATATCGATTATAATTTGTGATGTATATATTAAGTTACTTATCACGGAATCTGGTTAATGTATGAGAAATCTAAGTATATGTATATATAGCATACTAATGAGTCAGACACTGGTTGAGACTGTTTGAGACACCTGATGAGTGTTGAGAAAAATTTTTATACTCAAATCTTCACTAGAACTCACGAAGTGCGCTTCAGATTATGCTACGAACTTGTATCGGTGCAACCTTTCTTGTAGCAATCAGCCCAGCGATATTGTGGTAATTTTTGGGGACTACTACAGTCGCTTAGCAGCCATTACTGAATGTCGCAGGCAAGGGGACCCTTACTTTGTTGATTCTTACATTTATTTTTCCTTGGAAAATATAGTAGAGATTTGTGTTTTTTTGATGAGACAATGGGTAAATATGCTTGCTTTGTACGGAAAAGGTACATTATACATTCGCGGGCCCGATGGCGCAAATGGTAGTGATCTTATCTTGTGCGTAAAAGGTTGCGGGTTCGATTCCTCTCCAGAGCAAATATTTATATGATGAGTATTTGTATTTGTTCTATGTTGTCTAATGTCCGTAACACAAGTGCTTTAAGCGACGTATCTTTATGTCAGGTCAACATATGAGAAGTCGCGTGAATTTATTTATTCATTAACATATGCGAGAAAAAATAAAAAGTTTACCATAAAATAATATTGCAATTGAATATTTTATTGAACTGCGGATATATCGCCATCTCACTTACGCACGCTTAACGTTATGGCGATGACGTCATCTCTTTATACTTCTATCCTGTTCTTGTGGCTTTTACCCCTTCAACTTGATTGGAAAAGTTACCGACTTGGCGGGCTCGGCTTTCCATATTCTATGTACCATCGATTTTGAACTACTCAGAATAATTGTTACTAGCAATGCTCGGCGGTTTTACTCACATAATTCCCCTTTCTGACAATATGGGGATACAATATGTTACCTATGTCACTTGCTAACAGTGTGATTTTCTATTGATGAAAGAGTTTTAAAATGGTTTCAATAATTACTGAGTAAAACTACAAATTCTGTTTACATATTTAAAATTTATTTAGTTTCATTTTTCGGAAAAAATGTAAAGCCTACCTGTATGTTACATGGTAAAGAAAAAGCTCTCTAATGGTGAATGATTTTTTGAGTTAAGGCATAATAAACAAATCGACCCTCTTTATAATATATAGTAGAGAATATTTTTTGTGTTTGTGTGTGTGTATGTATGTTTGGTATGTATGCATGTGTGTGTGTGTGTGTGTGTGTGTGTGTGTGTGTGTGTGTGTGTGT
>JACJUM010002279.1:1643388-1763970 GCA_020976665.1 Heortia vitessoides | reverse complement strand
GTGTGTGTGTGTGTGTGTGTGTGTGTGTGTGTGTGTGTGTGTGTGTGAGTGTGTGTGAGTGTATGTGAGTGAGAGTGTGTGTGTGTGTTGGTGGATGTTTTCCTTTATATATGTTGATTGTTTATATACATAAGTTATTAGTATATAATAGTACTTATTATACATAAGTTCAATTTCTTTTCTGTCCAAAGGTTGCCTGGAAGAGATCGCTCTATACGATAAGGCCGCCTATTGTACTGTACTGTAATATATTTTTCTATGTTATTTGCATGTGTTGCTTATAGTGTGTACAATATAGAATATTATTATTATACACAACACCAGCTTAAACTAAACGGGGGTGAAAAAAGCAAATCGTAGCTACACGTGTCTTGTTTTCGAATTTGAACTTCAACAATTTCTTTAGAAAGTGTATTTCAGGAAATATAAAAACAAATAGATCGAAAAAAAGTATTATGCATTAACACATATCGGTGGTAATCGTAGTCCGACCCATTATGACGCAACTTGTTACTAACGCTATTAACTCGAAACTAACGCTTCATTGGAGACACAGTGATGTGCAAACGTCATGTTTGACCGATTCTATATTAATGCAGAAATTGTAATTAGCACAGAAAAAAAGACAGGAGAACGTCCGCATTGGTACCTCACTAACTATTTTAACCACCATTGCTGTGTTCTGGTCTCAAGGGTGAGAAAGGCAGTAAATTTCCTGGGTAATGTGGCATATTCTCCTCAAGTCACAAGGTTGGCAACGCGTTAGTGATACCCTTGTGCGATTACGTACGTGTAAAGGCTTCAGTGACGCTTACTATCACGCGGATGTATGCTTGTTTGTCCTGTAAACTGGTCTTATGAAAAAAAAAACAATGGCTGCTCTCATGGAAATTAATGTACAACAAACTTACTATTGGTTATGGCACCTCAGTTACGACATCTGATACGCGGGGAGGTACTACTCTACTCTCTCGGTACAACATGACGAATATAATTATAATAATTCACACAAAATCTTATACGTTGACCTAACTTTGAGATAGGTGAATTAAAGCCTTGTGTCACGGACATGAGAGAACAGTGAAATCCCATATATAATACTTAAATACATATTTAATACCCAGACACCGATATAACACAAACAAAGACAAAAATGTACCGTGAGGTACCGCCAGAATAAAATAGAACATCCACCATGTGTCGTAGGAGGCTAACTACTACTACTAAGGTACCAGAACCGATAGATGGCGGTATATCCATCCGAAACAGTCCAGCTCAAATACACAGGGCGGGGATGGGCAACAGCATCCCCGTCGCGATAGCTGCGCTCTGTGATTGCCAAAACGCTTGCCCAGCGCGGCAATTATGGGCAAGAAACCTACTTTCTTGGAGAGGCTTATGTCCAGCATTGGACTTCCAATAGCTGAAATGATGAGACAAAAATAACTTCATCATTAGCTGTCCGCCTGCGACTTTGTTTACGATATCTTTATCGTATCCCTGAGGAGCTCTTGTTGCTCCCTGATAGCGAAACTGCCGAAACGACTTTTTCAAGAAAAATAAAAGGCCACATGGCAATATGTTTTTGTTACGAAAAGAAGCCTACATGTCATTCAAGACTACGAGTCTCTATCTCTCAGTACATCCACTCATCTATACTCACTAACTTCCTATATCTTGAGTGGGGATCGAACCTACGTACCTTGGCGCACAAGATCACTACCACCTGCGCAATGGGGTCCGACAAAAATTAAATTAATAAATTCCCACATCTCATACATAGACCTGATTCCGTGATAAGTCGCTTTAAAAACTTGTGTTACAGACAACAGAGGAATCACAAATATACTACTTAAATACATACATTCAACACCCAGACACAGAACAAACATAAATTTCATCATATAAATATTTGTCCTGGGTGTAGATTGAACCCTTAACTCCGAAATTGTTCGGACATTCTCAGAATGTCTTGCTCTCTGGTTGTACCAAAATTCGTTCATTTATGTATCAGACAATAAGGCGTGCAGACGTCTCAAATTGTAATGGGAAATCGATGGAATCAATTATTCATTCTTAGATAGCTGAGCGCTCACCGTCATTAGGAAGAACTATCAAACATTCATTTCTTACCAATTTCACGGAAATGTTTAACTCGTGTCATTTATTGTCTACTAGACTACAAATGACACGAGTCAGACCCTTGCTTTGCGTTTATCAAATTACGATTGATTGCATATTTGATTAGAAAGGTAACGCTGAAAATAAAATCTGAGTAGGCCAGCATTTTTTGTTTTAATTTACACCAAAATCTCATACATTCGCCTGATTCTGTGATGAGTGCCTTAATGCCTTTATGTTACGGACATCAGACAACAGAGCTACCAATGTTAAACTTAAATGGGTGAGCAGAGCGCTACTATTTGTCAAACGAGGGTGTAGTATGAAAGTTTTCTGATTTCTAAAGTTATTTTAATAAAATGTAATTATAATCCAAATAATTATGATATCCCTTTTTGTGAATTCATTCCCTAAGGGAGTAAAAGAGGTAAATCTACTAAAGCATTTAAGACTACTTAGGGTAGGTAGGTATTTATGACAACCTCATTAAATAATTATATTTCTAAAGAACGCAAACGAAGTTGCGGGGGCAAACTAGTTGTCAATAATTACAGAGATTGAAAGTCCACTGCTGGACATAGACCTCCCCAAGAAAGGGGGGATATTGCCCATAATTTCCGCGCTAGGCAAGCATGTTGGCAATAGCAGAGCGCAGCTTTCGCGACGGTATGCGGTATGTGAGCTACAATGTTTCGGATGGATATCCCACCATCGCTCGGTTCTGGTACATGAATCGCCTCTTACGACACCCGGTATAGAGGGAGGTACTATTCTACTCTGCCGGTACCCCACGGCTAAGTTGTCAATAAAAAGGCTATATTTAAAAACAGTTTGTCATACCTTAGGAATAATAACCAACTCGCCTTGGTATATGACTAATAAAAGGTTTCACCATGATTTACACATTCCCACAAACAAAGGAGAAATTATGAAAGTGATGCCCAAATACAATGAATCGACTCCTAAACCATGTCAATGAACTTGCTGTAGACCTGATGGTAACGAAAACTAAGTTTTCAAGAATAAAAAGAAAAACGGCTCCGGACTTATGCCCGTGACTCAAAAAAGCATGGACATGTGTTAAGTAGTATTGATTCTAACCTATCCATTGCCAAGTCGCTTTGGACCACAAACAGTTACTGAAAATAGATACAAGTATTGCTGAATGTCGAAAGGTGACGACAGATTGCAGTAAATAATCTCGGGAAAAGAAATCTTAGGTACTTACTTCTAGCGGTCCTCTTGAACATGAACACGAACAGCCCCGACAGAACTACGCGACACATCGCAAGGACAAACCAACAAGTCACCTACCCGCGTCCAATGCCCCGATGCAGCTGCGACGGGAAAAACACCTTCACCCACAGTATACATCCCCCTTCTAAACTCACTTTGCACTGTATTCTGGTACGGTTCAAAATCGAATGCAGTTTGAAAGGATAGTGTAATGGAAGAACGATAGAGTTCGAAATTGTGCTTTCATTCTGGATTTTATACAGCGACGTATCAAGGGGTAAATACATCAATTTATTCTAACTTTTGAGTTAGATAATTTAAAACACTTAATTCTTATGAAGCCTTTGTAGGAGATATCGTAAGAAGCAATTAGTGGATGTTTCTATACTATGTTGCTCAAATGCAAAAGGGTGGGGATGGGCCGCGAAATTTCCGTCTAGTGGTCAACGTGTCGAAAAGATACACTTTTTTCTATATGAACTGAAACGTGTTAGTGATTGATTATGTTTCACCAAAAAATCTGAAGGCTACGAAAATATACATATCAGCAATTGGAAGTCTTCAGGGGGACATAAGCCTCCCCAAGAAAGGGGAATTTGCCCATAATCGCCGCACTAGGCAAGCGTGTTGCAATGCAAATAATGGTATTTAGCGGTAGATATAGGTGACAGTGAGATACCAATGCAGACCTTTGTCTTATATTTCAAGTAAAGACTGTAAATCTATATTTAGGTATAAACGATTTGGTACAACCGTCAGCTTGCGAGTCCAACTCGTAATTTACTAAGCGATTATAACGCGAACAAAATATACGCGTCAAAATTATCGAAGGTAATGTCTTTAATAAACCTGTGCAATTCCTGACCTACGGCATCGAGCTGCAGTGTGGCTTCGATGGGAAATCCCGCGAGCACCCATGAGTCATGCTGGATCGTAAATAGGACGGCGCCAGTGCGGCGTGCGCGTGTACCGCACAAACTACGTTTAAATTACAGGTGTTTGGGACGAAAACATCGATTTTTAAGTTTTATGTAATCCTATGATCGTATTATACTCATCACTGTATAGTAAAGTAAGTTGCTTTCCGCTGTATGTCTGTCTACATGTACGCTTCTAATACCAGTCATTGAAAGACCACTGCTGGACATAGGCCTCCCCAAGATAGGGGGAATGTTGCCCATATTTGCAGCGCTGGGCAAGCGTGTTGGCAATCGTAGAGCGCAGTTTTCGAGACAGGGATGTTGCTGCCCATCCCCACTCCGTCCATTTGAGCTATACTGTTTCCGATGGATATACCGCCATCTATCGGTTTTGGTACCTTAGTCGCCTCTTACTTTACTTACGGTGAGCTTTGCCCATAAATTGCAGCGGTGGGCAAGCGTGTTGGCAATCGCAGAGCGCAGCTTACACGACAGGGATTTTGCTGCCCATCCCCGCCCTGTGCATTTAAGCTGTAATGTTTTGGATGGATATACCGCTACCTGTCGGTTCTGGTAGCTTAGTCGCCTCTTACGACACCTAGTACAGAGGAAGGTACTAGTCTGCAACTCAGGTAACTCAGGGTAGAGTAGAAACTTCATATGTACACATATGGCCGCTTAGATCTTTAAAACAACGCAACGGATTTTGATGATGTTTATTTAAATAGATAGTATGATTTTAAGGAAACGTTTATATGTATAATACTTGCATAATTAATATAATAAAGAAACACTGGTAATTTTAGAAGTTTCTAAGGTGATCTCGTTAATAAACATGTTTTTCTTGCGATTACATTGCAAGCGCTGGCTGAACCCGATCGTTAGCTGAACTCTGCGGTGGTATAGGTCCATTAGGGATAACCCACCCGGGGCGGTTAGCTAGTATTTTATATGCAAGCTAGTTGACCGGACAGATTTTGTTCTGTTTTAACTATATATCTCTGTTAATCATCAAAGATATATTGCGATTATAAATTAATATATATACAATCCTATCTCTAGATCATATTATACACAACAAACAAAATTTGACGGCCGCGCGTTCGACGGTCGGTAGTGATCCTATCTTGTGCGCCAAGGGTCGTGGGTTCGATTCCCACCCAGAGCAAATATTTATATGATGACATTTCTGTTTTTTCTGTGTCTGGGTACTGAATATATCTATTTAAGTTGTATATTTGTGATTCTTCTGTTGTCTGGCGTCCGTAACACAAGTGATTTAAGCGACCACGAAGTCAGGTTAATGTATAAGATATTGTGGGAATTTATTATTATTCTATATAAGAAATTGATTTTCAAATAAGAATTAATTAACAAAGTTCGAACGTTATCGACAATATATTGATCTATTAATTACAAACTTTACCTCTAATCTGTAGTCCGAATTAGCGATGAGTTTTCTAACCAATTATCTAACATTAAAGCAGCAATTGCGAAGAACTCTATCGTTAATAGTGGTATAAAAAGTTCTACAATACATTTTATTCAATAAAAGGGTTAACAAGGGTGACCTTTCGTGTCTTCGAAAGTAGGTAATCCTACCAATTTGGGATTAAACTTGGCAACGAATATAACGACCATTACGATACGATAGCTTTAACAGCAGCCATTCGAGATATATTGTACTTTTGTTAAAAAAAGCGACTATCAAATATCAGCAATTGGAAGTCCAGCTCCCACGCTCGGCAAGCGTGTTGGTAATTGCAGAGCGCAGCTTTGCAACAGGGATGTTGGTACACATCCCCGCCCCGTGCATTTGCCTTACTGTTTCGGATGGATATACCGCCATCTGTCGGTTCTGATACTTTAGTCCCACCTTGCGACACCTGGTACAGGGGAGGTACAATTCCACTCTGCCGGCACATCACGCCAATATAATAAAACATAACATTTTTATAGTAATAAATTCCCACAACACCTCATACATTGACTCCGAAATAAGTCGCTTAATTCTTCCTTTCTAAGTACGGCGTGTGTCTACCGGTGGACTTCCTACAGCTACTATCACTCTACATTTTGTTAGACCGGTTCGACAACCAAGCACACAGCCCGCGTGATAGTAAAAATATCACAAACGCGTTGCCAACCTTGTGACTTAAGGATACTATGGCACATTTATCTTTAAAACGGAGCACAGCAATTCGAACGCTGCTATTTGGACCTATGCGGTCTAGGTATTTAATTTTATCTAGAATATTTCACAGTTGATCTACTAAAAGTGCGTCCGGTGAATATCTGAGGGACAATAAAGGCATTCTGAGTCGTGACTCGTATGTCTTAAATTACGCAACACGACCTCTAGCGGCTGACGCCGCGCGCCGCCGACGCCCGCTCCGCATTTAGCTGTGTTAGGCTTAACTCACGTTTGAGTAACACGAACGATATCTTTTGATTAATCGTTATTGCTGCACTAATCTGTATATTTTTACAAATAAAACTATAAGGTTTAAAAACATGAAATTTTGCTAAGTTGTTTCCTTTTACAACGTAGGTGAGTTCTATAAAAGGATTCATTTAATTTACCCCTTAAAGAGGTAAAACGGAGATACAAATTTAATGAGAAACTTTGCTGTTTTCATAGTCATCAGAATTTAATTCAGTATAAAGGGTACTTCATTGTAAGTGATGAAATACTGGTAAAATGTTTTTTCAGAAAACATTCCTTAATACCCCCTTAAAAGGGGGAATGCAAATTTAGTATGTTAGTTCTACTCTTAATTCGGGTGATACTACGGGCCACGATATACGTATTATTTACATATATATTTATAAGGAATATTATTGAGGTTTATTAATATAAACCACAAAAAGTTTCTGTGAAAATAGAATGTAACATTTTATTTACCACGCTCATTACAATATTACAACATCATCATCATACCAGCCATTGGAAGTCCACTGCTGGACATAGGTTCCCCAAGAAAGTGGGAATTTGCCCATATTTGCGGCGCTGGGCAAGCGTGTTGGCAATCGTAAAGCGCAGCTTTCGCGACGGGAATGCTTCTACTCATCCCCAGCCTATGTATTTGAGATACACTGTCTCGGATGGATATACCGCCATCAGTCGGTTCTGGTACCTTAGTCGCCTCTTATGACACCTGGTACAGAGGGAGGTACTATTCTACTCTGCCGGTATTTCACGGCACTATGTAATAAGCAAAATTTCATTCGAATTGGAAAAAATAAGATTAAATACACACAGTTTATTTAACAAATTATGTTGATGAAAATAAAGTGTATTTATTATTCTAATTATATTATATTATAATGTAACATTATGTAATTTGATATAGAATTGACTGAAAGCGTGTTATATAGTTGGTAGGTATTTTTAAATTTTATATATAACCGCGCAATTCTTTGATTTTTTTTCTCATAAGAACCAAAACAAAGTGACATAGGTACAGCCGTTCACTCAATGATCAATATAGATGAAATGACATTTAGTTATTTAAAATTAAAAAGCTTTCTATGGATGTTGATAGAGGGCGCACTGGAGAGCGTCGCGTGATTCAATGGCGGATTGACATTTAAAATCTAAAAATAAAGGATATGTTTAAGGAGGCGAACTAAGTACATCAGTGAACTTTAAATGCCACTTCTTTGTAAATAGTGAAATAAGATAAATGTGTAATTAACGTAATTGAATGATTTTTGTTGTGATATTGTAATGAGCGTGGCGAATAAAATATTACATTCTATTTTCAGATGAACAACTTGTGGTTTTTTTTTAAAATCCTTAATAATATTTCTTATATAAGTATATATAAGTTAATACTAAAATTATTACTTAATCTCTACAGATATTTTCGAACAGCTGTCTTTCCAACGGACATATTTTTAAATAGAGAAACTCATTTGTAGAAGAAATATGCACAAACAGGTTTTCTTCTGCATCATCTTGCCGGATTGTCTATGTTCGTCTCTATAGTTCAAGCTATCTATACATGCCAAATTAAATTAAAATCGGTTTTCCGTAGTTTGGATATAAAAGTGCAACAAATATACAGATAGACACACTTTTGAATTAAGTTAATTAACGAAATTTAATAAAGGTTTAGGAGACTATCTATACATATAAATAAATTTGTAGTGTTTATTTGTGATTCCAATTTAAAAACTGTACTATAATGCATAAGTTTTAAAATACATACTTTTTTTTATTTGAGTTCGTCTGCTTGTCTGTTTGTTCCAGTTAAAGTCTGAAACGGCTCGACCGACTTTAACGGAATAAAATTGATGTAATAAGGATTAACTTAGGCTACTTTTATTATGAAATAAACTTCGCGGGTTTATTCATATATGTTTAACGAGCCCGATGACGCAAATAGTATAGTGATCCTATCTTGCGCGCCAAAGGTCGTGAGTTTGATCCCCACCCAGATGAAATATTTATATGATGAAGATTTGTATTTGTTCTGTGTCTGGGCGTTGTTTATATGTATAATTACTACTATATTTGTAATTAAATTTTTGTCTTATATCCGTACCACAAGTACTCTAAGCTATTTACCTCGGAGTCATGTCAACGTATGGGATGTCGTGTGAATTTATTATTTATGTATACATGAAAAATACATAACATAAGTTAATATTGCACCCATATTTGTTATTCTAACAATGTGAGCAAGGCCTTATCGCCCCAAATCAAACTTTTAAGGTTTCTCATTTTTATCTCGACGTCTGCATAATAGGTGACCTTGACAGAGCGACGTACAAGTGCTTTATATGTAACAATAGATATAGAACTACACATTGATTGGAATCTTGTATTCTATTTTACAACCTTGACGAAGTTATGGTCAATAAAAATTGTACTAAAGCAAACAGAATTAAATTTATATTTCCAAATTGAGTAATTATTAGAAGTTATATAAACTATCTAGCTATCGCCTGCGGCTTCGCTCGCTTAAATTGGGTAGCACGGTTCCCCTTTCCTGATTTAGAGCATAGAAGAGAACCCAAAACCGAATACGAGTATTATTCTAATATGCTACTGTAGACGATATTATATGTCTTTCCGTTTGTTGGTCATCCTACCTTGAAAACTGCGTAGTTTTACCCCCTCTTTTAAGGGGTTGAGGAAATGAATGGTGCACATTTTTTTATTATTCACTTATAGACCGCATACCAAATTTTAGCGTTCTACCATGAAAATTACGGAATGCTCCATGCTAAATTCCACCCCACATATGAGGGATGTGGGGAGTTAGAAAGAAACAAAAGCCATTGTCAATGAATTGAATCAGGCAGGATGGAAGTTGAAGGGATTCAAACTGACTGTCTGACATATCAAATATGTCAGTCAGTTAGTCAGTCAGCTTCTCCTTTTATATATATAAGCTGAGTCATTATAGTGTGACTTTTAAAATGTCAAACCTAACTTACGCGAACTTGTTTTTAAGCTTGTTTATGTAAACCGTGGTGCGCGGAAAAACATAATCTAGGAAAATAATTTGTCTTTGTCTAAAGACATCTAGTTTACTACTGCTAGTTTACTAACTGTCTAGTAAGGACAACTTTTTGTCGAAGACTTAAATTGCTTTAAAACTTTGAAAATATTTTTGTGAAATATGTATAAAACTATGATAATGGAATAAAAAAGTGATTGGGGTTGGATTTGTCACCTGATTTCATCTCGCCATCTTACTCACTCGCATTTCGCTTTACGGTGGTGATTTGTACTAAATTGGGAAATAGGTTATATAGTCGAATGTCACAATACTTTTTTTTAAGATTTTTTTAATTAAAAATCCTATAAGTAAGTTGCTATTAAACAATAATAAATTGGGTAGCGGCAGAGTAGAATAGTACCTCCCTCTGTTCTAGGTGTCTTAAGACCAACAGACATCCATCCATCCAGTATATCTATCCAAAACGGCGCAGCTTAAATATTTGCGAATTTAAAAGTTACGCTCTGCGATTGCTAACACGCATGTCCAACGCGGCAATTATGGGCAAAAAGTCCCTATATCTTGGGGAGGCCTATGTCCAATAGTGGACTTTCTATTGCTATTATAAAGAAGATGATGTAATACTAAATTGGTCGACCGTAGGTCTAAATTCGACTTTATTGTTTTAAGTTTGACTTTATTTCATTTTCAATAATACCAATAAGAATATAACAACTTAATGGTTGACTGGGAGATATTGCCATCTGGCAATAAGTCCGCCATTTGTACATTTTGTGCAATAAAGTTAAATAAATAAATAACTAAGTACTAAAGACAAATTGATGTTCTCTTCATTTAAGTATGTTAAGTGTCAACATTCTGAAAACTACGAAATATCTTCTCGTCAGACATACCTCAGTGTCTCTAGTCGTTAAGTCTTCGATCAATATGTATTATTAACGATGACTTATGGCAACGAAACGTATTCTCTACTATTGGTTTTATTAGCCAACTGAAAATAGCCCAACGAGCTAAGGAAAGGGCAATGCTCGGAGTCTCTTTGCGCGATCGAATCAAGAATGAGGAGATTCGTAAAAGAATCAAAGTTATCGACATAGCCCGTTGCATTAACAAGTCGGCAGGGACTTTAGTATACACAACCGTTGTACGATGGAGTCGTAAGGTTCCAGACTGGAGACCACGTACCGGCAAGCGCAGCATAGGGCGTCCACCCGCAAGCTAAAGAGACGATCTAAATAAAGCACCTGGATCGTGCTGGACGCAGGCCATACAAGCGTTTATCGGTTAGTAATCTTTACATGATGTAGAACTCACAATAAGGTCGTCTGTATTGGTACCTCACTCTCACCTATTTCTACCACCAAAAAGTAGTGTCCGCATTGCCTTGTTCCAATTTGAAAGGCGAGAGAGGCAGTGAAATTACTGGTTAATGTGACATAACATCTAGTCACAAGGTTGGCAACGTGCTAGTAATATTCTAGTGGGCTGTTTGCTAGTTTCTCGACCTGGTCATATAAATATGAAATTTATATGTGCAAAAGAAGGAAAATTCGAAAATTTTTCAGTATGATCTCAGTAGCATAGTCCCTTGGCAAAAAATGCAGGTTTAAGCCATGCCTGAAGACTTAGACAATTTGATTTTTTTCTACAAGGTGTATATTTATTAATACTTCAATTAACCTTTTACAAGTAATATCGATATAGTATGCTCTAGAACTATCGCCTCCGGTTTATCTCAGATCTTGTGACCTCTTAGGGGATCCAATATTTCACGTGGATTAAGGTTAATGCGAAGTGATGCCAAAACTGACTTCTGAGTCATTCAGAGTTTATTTCATAAACTTTTTATTAAAAATTTATATAAACGTATGCAAGAGTTGAATTTAAATTAAATTATCAGAATCAACGCATACTCCAACGACTCGGAGTACCAGGGCAACTTAACTCATTAGGCGGTACGAACTGCAAGGCTGCGGGGTGGCGCGGGGCGAGGCGACCGGCGCCATGATGGCTGTAGATAGGGCTGGCTCGCGTGACTACCCCAGCTATTTTGGAACAGGGTTGCCTATCGGGGAATTGTTTTAGTTCCGCGGGGTTATTTGGAGAATGATTTAAACGATGTCTGGGTGGATGAAGCGTGGGATTATGTTTTTGTTTGTCTATGGCCAATTTTTTCTGAGTTTATAGGATAGTTTTTGTTCGGTTCGAGATAGACTATATACTGATAGTGATTAAATAGCTTGAAGATATAGGTAAAGTTTATAAATATATTTATTTTAAACTTCATAGATATAAATCTATTTGGTAACGTATTATACACTACAATTTATAGTTTTACACAGTTAGTGTGTGTATAGTGTTTATATGTATTTGTTCTGCGTCTAACATGTGATGGATTTTGAATGTTTACATATTATGCAGCCGATTGAGAAGACAAAATATTTTGTTTTATTTTTATTATTAATTTATTTCCAACAGTTAGGGCGATATGAGATAGAATGTTCGAAAAGAATACAAACTTAGCACCTACTATATATTTACCTTATATGGCATTGTTATAACGTAATATAGAACAATTTTAAAATAACAAAATTTTGTTTTTCCAAGAAAATTTATAACATTAATTTACTCGAGTAAGAGTATTATATAACAAAAATACAACATCAGCCATTGGAAGTCCACTGCTTATGCCCAGCAATGGACTTCCAAAAAAGGCGAAATTTTATCCATAGTTGCCGCGCTGGACAAGCGTGTTGGCAATCACTGAGTGCAGCTTTCGTGACGGGGATGCATCTGCCCACCCTCGCTCTGTGCATTTCAGTTTGTGCCAATACCGTCGTCGGTTTTGGTAAAGGGGGAGGACTATCCATACTAATCCGCCGGTAGTTCACGGCAAAATACAACACACAAATAACAAATTTCATACAATATTATAAGTTAACCAACGTCGCTCCAATGGAGTCTACTCCACTCTAATTACTTCTTCCCTCATCATATTACTTAATGTAACGACTACTAACGATATTACTAAACAGCAGGCATCCTTTTCTAAATTCTCTACGTAATATAGCGATGATAGAGATAGGTATCGCGCGAATGATCCCGCTAAACCGGTCGTTGACACCAGATCGGAGATAGGCTCGGGGCGGGGGTGAAAGGGGACCAAGGTGTAAACTTATGATTGTAAACATGTCGAGGAGGCTTTAAAGTTACTTTTTAAAAGGGTCCAGGTTGAGTGATAAGGTTCAATTATTATTTGATTTATAAAATAAACCTTAAAGTAATTTTAGGTAAAAAATAATTTATGATACATCTACTTAAAAAATCACCACTGTTACTTATATTCTAATACTAAATATAAAGAGAAAATATTTGATTGTTTCTTTGTTTCATACGACTTAACAAATAAATCTGGTTATTGTGACATAATATCTTAAAGTCACAAGGTTGGCAACACGCTAATGATATCCTTGTGATATTACGAGCGTCTATAGGCTGCAGTGACGGTTACTAACTTGTGGATCGGTCTAATAAAAAAAAAATTGCTGGACCAATTAAAAAAATATATTTATTCATCACTGAGTAATATACGCTATGGTATATTTAATAAATTAAATACCTTAATTGGAATGCAATAAAGTACGATTTACATATGTGCGTTTGTAACGATTAATCTTAAAAACTATTCGACTGATTACGAAAAATATTTTTTTAATGGAAAGTTGCATTAACATCGAATATCATGAGCTATATTGTATTCCATGTCAACCTTACATGAGGCAGACCTCATACAAAGGTTTCTGCCGCCAAACAGCATTGCATTGCTTTGTTCCGGTATGAAGGGTGAGAGAGGCAGTAAAATGACTGCGTAATGTGTTATCTTCAAGTCACAAGGATAGCAATGCGCTAGTGATATCCTTAAGGTATTACGAGCATCTGCAGCACATTTAGGCTGCAGTGACGCTTACTATCACGCGGACTGTAAGCTTGTGTGTAAACCTAGTCTTATAAAAACTACAATTGACTGAACTACACGCGTAAAACCGCGGGGCTTTGCGATACAAATCTGTTTGATCTAGCAAAAATATTGGTTGTTGTTAGTTATGTTAGTCAATTGTGAAATGTAGTAAATAAATAAGATTTTTTTTTTTAATACATTTTTCCATGCCATACTTCACTATCGTAATCCGTTTATCCTGTAGGGATACATGTTAATTATTACGAATTAAAAAATAAAGAAATCTAGGACTACTCAGATTTTGTAGTTAAATACGCAAGTATTGTTTACCTTAAGATATAACAAAAATATTATCAGGAAGGAGTAGAATGTTTGTTTGGATTAATGTGAAGATAAGAAGTCGCTCCCTATTTGAGTAATCACAATTTTTTTTAGGTCCCGGATTATTCACGCTTCATGCACTTCGGCGTTAGTATTTAAGGGGACCCTGTCATGCTATGGGCCATGCAATGACGCAGTCATTTTAAATGTTAAGGATATATAATTGTGAATTTCGAATCCGTACACCATAATCCTGGGATAGGCACAGAACTCTCGGACCGGTTTTATATATGCAAGGAATAGAGAAAGCACAGAATACAAAAGATTACAGATCCTAATTGTTATCCTTAACAGCGCTTTATCTTAGCCTAGATTTAGGCTAGTACCTATTTTTACTGCTAAAAATACGTTGAATGCTGTGTTCCGGTTTCAAGGGTCCGAAATGGCTGATCAATAATTATCATCATCATATCAGCAGGTATACAGTGGGCGACGCAGCCCACAACTGGACTTAAGCCCAATTATGGATTTACTAATAGGAACGATTAAGGACCAGTTACATCGTCTTATAGGTGAACGTCCTTCTCTACGCATGGCAGTTTGCTGACTCCTTCTATTAGCAAAGAGAAAGCAAGCATCCATCCCGCTCCATGGCTCGTAGGCACGGAGCATCAAATGTGATATGATATATCTACTGGTCACAAAGTTAGAGAACGTTTGTGACATCTTACTGATACACAAGCGTGATACAGCTATGGGGTACTGGCAGAGTAGAACAGTACCTATTATGAACCAACAGCTAGCGGTATTTCTACCCGAAACGGTATAGCTCAACTTTGACTTGGAGGAGACGACTAGCAGCATTTTTGTAGCACCAAGCCTATCCAGCGCGGAAATTATTTGCAAAAGATCTTGATCCAGCAGTAGACGTTTTACAGCTGCAATGAGGCTGAGCTGACGCTTACCATCACGAAACATGCGTGTTAACCATAGTAGCCAAGTGGTTCACTCGTTCATCCAGTTATAGAAAATGATGAGTGTTCCCCGGACAGTAACACTCCAGATAACCATAGATGAGGACTCACCTATGAAGCTAGAGTCGTCGTCAAGTCGGTGGTCGTGCAGAGCGTGCATGACGAGCGCGGCGAGGACTGCGGGGTGCGCGGGCAGCGGGGGCGCCAGGCCGCGCAGCGAGACCGGCGCGGCGCTCCAGATGGCGCCGCAGAGCATCAGCGCGTGACCATTGGCATCACGCACTCTGCTAAAAAGGATTGACTTAATGTTAGGGCTAAAAATAGGGGTGAAACTGCCTGAGATTAAATTGCTCTAACTTAGCTTTAACACATTTGTTTGTAAGCGCCCACGCGATTCTATTAGCACTAACTACTTAGTATTTACAGAACTTTAATCACCACTAGTTTTTCTTGCAGGTTCCTTTTTAGTGACTCGTATATTGTTACCTGTATTAAACTTTATTTCAAGACCCTTAAGGTGCAGTCAGTCTATTTCAAGGTACGCCTAATTTATATGTTAGATCACTAGTTAATGATAATAATGAATCTTATGATCCCTTAGGGTCATCAGGATGCCTGAAGCGAAGTCTTTTATGTCGTGTAAATTTATTATTATTAAAAAATCGCATTTAGAATTACTAAACTTTAGAACTCTTAATTTATAACAAGTTTTGAACTATACATGATATAATAAATTTTATACAACTCTAGAACAGAGGTAGAACTCATACAAATGTTGTTTGTATTGGTACCTCGATCGTATCTATTTCTACCGCCAAATAGCTGTGAGAGGCAGTAAAATTTCTTAGTAATTTGACATAATATCCTCGACTCATAAGGTTGACAACGCGCTAGTGATATCCTTGTGATATTACGGAATGTATGCTGTTTCTTCCACCTGGGTTAGTAACAAAAAAATATATGTTCATTTTATTTATCGTATATATAATTAAATTATGGAATAGAAATATTAAAATTTTGTTACATCAAATATTGCCGCCGGAAGGAAGAACCCGGTTTGCCCCTTCAAAATAAGGAAATGGCCGGGCTACATTAATGAAAAATTTAAATATTAAAATATGATATTAAAATCTTGTGCAATTACTTTTAGAGGTTTTATGCATAGATAATGCTGAATAATATTTTAAATAACATTTACCAGAAAAAAAGCAAGGGAAAGTTGCAGGTACCTGAGATATTTTTTTTTCTAATAATATTATATTAGATCATGTTGAATTTTAATGTACCTATTTTATCTATCTATTAAGTATGGTATCGTACGGTACTTTATTTAATTTTTGTCTGTCTGTTTCAATGAAACGGATGTACTGATTGTGATGGTACTTTCACTGGCAGATAGCTAACTCAATAAGGAGTGAGTTTGGCTAAATAACATCACGCATACGCTACACATAACCTATGTTTAGATCGAGTACAAAAGAAGGTTTCTCTCGCACATCGCTTACTCTACTGAAAAGGCCCACCAGATTCGATCTTACAAAGGCAGACTTTAAAATTAAAAATCGCATAAAACTTTTGGACACTAGTCTTCCTTTATTAATTCGTCATTTATCATCATACCAGCCATTACCAGCCCACTCCAAGAAAGGAGGCTTTTTGCCCATAATTGGCGCGCTAGGCAAGCGCGTTGGTAATCGCAGAGTGCAGCTTTCGCGACAGGAATGCTGCTGCCCATCCCCGCCCTGTGCATTTGAACTGCACTGTTTCGGATGGATATACCATCTGTCGGTTTTGGTACCTTAGTCGCCTCCTACGACAGCTGGTGCAGTGGAAGGTACTATTCTGCTCTGCCGGTACCTTAATAAATTAATAAGAGGTAAGATAAGTATTATTACTTGGTACAAAAACGTGGTAATAACGGACGAAATATACGTTTTGAGCGCTTCCGTTGCGAGCCCGCGTAAACGGTTGCAGTTGGCAAAAATAATGTAAGAATAAGGACGAAGTCGCGGGCACAACTAGTAATATCCCTATTATAATATTATAAATGCGAAAGTAACTCCGTCTGTCTGTCTGTCTGTTACGCTTTATCGCTTAAACCTCTCAACCGATTTTGATGAAATTTGGCACAGACAATCTTTAGGCCCAGACAAAAGACATAGGCTATATATTTTAATTTGAAATCAGGGTTTTAGGGGGCAAAAGGGTAGATGAAAAATTGAATAGAAGTATTTTTGAGCTAGAAACTTGAAGCTTATTTTTCAGGCCATTGATTCGATATAAATAAACATGGCATTCAAAGTTTTTATAAGTTAAGGTAAAGAGGTATGGTACCCAAAAATAAACTATTCCACGCGGACGAAGTCGCGAGCACAGCTAGTATTATATAAAAAAGCCATATTTATCAGCGTCCCACACTCTGAAATGTGTTGAACCATTACAAAAGTTTTCGTAAACAAACAGCAAGCAGTCGTGCCGCGAGTATGAATCATGTTTCACAGGGTTTAAGGCGCATTATCGACCGGACACGCACCTGCGTGTTAGAACGCCGACGCTGATTTGGTCTATTTTCATGGCACGTGAATGAAACGCGGGAAAAGCATATAATCTGATTAACCAAGGGATATTTGTATAAAAAAGCCATGGATTTTGTTTATTGATATTAACAGTGTATTTTTTTGGTAGGTCCTAATGATTTTAATGCATATATGTAAATCAATCTGAAGAAGTACTACGTATATAGATAGTTTCTTTTACAAAAATCTATATATATAAAGGAGAAGCTGACTGACTGACTGTGATATCAACGCAGCGCCTAAACTATAAGGCTTAGAAACTTGAACTTTTGCACAGGAGATCCTTTTAGAGGGTAAAACGAGGGTGCAAATTCAGTATGATACTTAGCCATTTTTAAAATTCGAATTAATTTAATTAATTATATATTTATACATTATAATTATAATAATTTTAATATTCGAATGTAATTCTGGATAATGGTTCCTCATAGGAAGTAATTAAACATGTGTAATTTTTTTTAATGAATCGCGAGGAAAACTATAATCTAATTTACTGTGGGATATCTGTATAAAAACGCCATGGATTTTATTGATAGACATTAATAGTGTATTTTTTTGGAGTGGTCCAAATGCCCTATTAACAAAATGGTACATCCGACCTGGCCCCTCTTTAATACCTCATCTAGCTGGTTAAGATATGTTTGCCTAGGTCATTCTATACCAAATTTTCCGATCTGTATATTTGTGCAGTCTTTCTACTTGTCCGAACCATCTCAACATTCCTTTCTCTATTGTTGTCACAATATCAACTTTTACACCACATTGATCTCTTATCACACTATTCTTCAATTGATCTCTCAAACTCACACCATACATATTTAGAAGTGCTCACATTTCAAAAGCATTTATTCTAATTGCATGTTTCTGCCATACCCAACGTTCACTACCATATATCAGTGTTGAAACCAACACAGCTCTATGAACAGCCAGGCGTGCCATATTTGACAGTGCAATTAGACCCTTATAAGAACAGGCAACAGGATAAACAATATAGTACAATGAAAACCTTACTCATAACATAAAAGAGTAAGCGATACCTTAGTTAATGAATCGCCACCTACGCTACGTGAAGAAACCTGAGCCGCATTGTCTTCAACTAACAATATAATACTTTCTGAAGCAATGTAACTATGATATCGGAGTTCGTTCTCGCTTACTACATCTTAGCACATTTTCTTTGTTCACATTTCGTGTTATACTGTGAATCAAGGAGTTTATTCACCGCAGAGACTATTTATTTATTGGTAAACTACTGCCATGAGGTACCGGCAGAGTAGAATAGTACCTCCCTCTGTACCAGGTGTCGTAAGAGGCGACTGAGGTACCGGGACTGAAAGATGGCGGTATAACCGTCCAAAACAGCGAAACTCAAATACTACAGGGTGGGGAGGGGCAGCAGCATCTCCGCCGCAAAAATTGCGCTCTGTGGTAGCCACCACGCTTGCCCAGCGCGGCAATTATGGGCAAAATTCCGTCAAAATTGGGGAGGTCTATGTCCAACAGTGGACTTTCTATGGCTGATATTATGTAACTAGTCATAAGATTCTTAGAAGAAAAGAGAACGGAGAGTACAAGCACAGCGTAGGGCGCCCACTTGCGAGATGGTCAGAAGATCTGAATAAAACCGCAGGATCGCGCTGGACACAGGCCGCATACAACCGGTCCTATTGGAGATTACTATTATATATATATATATATTGGAGATATGATAAAACCAATCATTGCTACACAGATATAATATGTATACAGAAGCTAGAACTTAAAACTAAGTGTGACGCAAAGAAATCTTATTGTTCTAAACTAAAACTAATTTAAATTAATTTTAATTGAAGGATTTGGCGCTTAATTCATTAGTAAATGGAGGAAAATAGGTCAATCTGCTTTTTATACCTTATATATATTGTGAAGTCTAGGAATCTGGGAATTAGAACCAAAAGCTGTCTTACGCAGCTAGGTATCGCTAAAGATAGGAATCGCTAAAGATAGGAATACAGATATAGGTTCTATAATGAGGTACCGGTAGAGTAGAATAATACCACCTACTACACCAAGTGTCGTAAGAGGCGACTAAGGTATTAAACCGACAGATGGCGGTATATCCACACGAAACAGTGCAGCTCAAATACACAGGCTGGGGATGGGCAGCAGCATCTCCGTGCCGAAAGCAGCGCTTTGCGATTTATAACACGCTTGCCCAGGGCGACAATTTACACCATATACCAATTGAATTAATATATAAATAGTCATTGCATATAATTAACGAAAATAAAAACACATTCCTCTCTAATGATAGTACATACTCGCTTGATAGACCCAGGCGAAGCCGGAGAGGGTAACTAGTAAAAAGTAACTAGCTAACCTGGCAGAAGTTGTCCTCTCTTCATGAGAAAATATTGAGACTCTAAATTGAGATTCTATTATATCTTTCGTGTTAGATCAAATTGTACGTAGTAAGAAACAATTGATTAAAATCGGTTAAGTAGATTAGAAGTTCATCCCGGACAAACTCTGTGACACGGATTATTTTTAAAGAAAGAAGGTATTATATCTGGTAATTAAAAAAACTGAAATAAAGACGTAACAGCGTTTCTTTGCAATAGTAAATATTTATTTACAGAACGTAGTTACATTTCAGTTATTACGCTTAACGATATCAAAATAAACCTGTAAAAATAAATGGTTATTAACGTTTTTTTAATAGTACGTTATTTTAATCTTTCTCACCGAGTCAGCAATGTAATCGCAAAATATGTGTTTATTATAGATATCATATAAAAACCTCAAAAATTTCCAGTGTTTCTCTACTATATTATGTATGTATTATAAATAAAAACCTACTTGAATCACTCTATTAAGAAACAGCATCAAAAAAGCTACTCTAAATTTGTCGCGTAGTTTTAAAAATTGCGCATTAATAAAGCATACGTATGGCACAGACATCGGAAAGCGACTTTGTTTAAATAGGTACTAAATAAGCAGAGCAGAAACAATATTTAAAGACTTCACTTTAAATCGGATCTTATTAACCCTTTAAAGTAAAAACCTAATTTTAACTAAAAAATATCACATGAACCTTTAATTAAATGGAAGCAAATCATGTTTGTTGTCATATCTACTTGCCTTTTGTCTACGCGGCAAAAAACACCTCAGAAAAGTGATCGCATTCATCACATAGATATATGTCTATACTAATATTATAACGCTGAAGAGTTTTTTGCTTGTTTGTTTGAACGCGCTAATCTCGGGAGTTGCTGGTCAGATATAAAAAAAAAATTCTGTTTTGTGTAGATCATTTATCGAGGAATACTATAGGCAATATTACATATTCAAAAATATAACAAATCCTTTTTAAAATGAATCTTGAAAATCACTATTCCACGCGGACGCAGTCGCATTCACTGCTAGTTTCTAATACTTACTGTAAGCAATGTTAGCTAAAGAAACTCATGCATAAAATATGAATTGACTCAACTTTATTTATTCGAGAAAACAAACCAAATCAAAGATCTAATCGAAGATGAAATGCCTGTTTTCCTATAATGTATGTTATTAATAACTTTTATTGCTGCTTCTACAGCAATTCGATTGCGACGTTTAATTATTTTAACAAATCAAATAGGACACAGCATATTGATTATTGATTACAGGCTTGAGCAAGATTTCATGAATTTCTAAAAAAGAATTGTATAACAAAAAGTTCCAAGACGTCCGCGACATCTTTTTATGGTAATCTAAGTCGGGCCCGATGATGAAGACGGTAGTGATCCTATCTTGGTGACTTTGGGCTCCGGGCTCTTGTGTTTGGCTCTTGTGAGGTGAAGACGAAAGTTTATCAACAACTATTATATATATATAAAGGAGAATCTGACTGGCTAACTAACATATCAACGCAGGAACTTAACTAACAGGATTAGAAACGTGAAATTTTGCACAGGTCCTCCTTTTATAATGTAACCACATAAGGGTTAAAATGGGGTTGCAAAGTTATTATGAAAGCTTTCTGTTTTAGAAGTTATTCATTATTATTCATATGAAATTCAGTGTGAATGTTATTTATTGAAAGTCGTGAAACACGTGTAAAATATTTCTTCGAGAATCATCTTAAAAGGACGTAAAAGGGGGGTGAGAAGTTAGTACGAAAGTTCTACAACGTAACGCGGATTGATACTAGTTATAAATAAAATTGAAGTGTCAATATTAAAATAGGCATATAAAAATATGTACAATACTTATAACAAAAACAAGCATTTAAAATTTTTCGTCTGTTGTTTGAGGTCAAGATCTTAAGTTAAAATGTAAGCGACATATCGCCGAGTCAATGTATGTAAAGCATTTCTTCACCAGCAAGACTGTTCCCGAAAGACACCACATATAGTGAAAACAAAGTCACTAGACGCTAGGAAATAGTAAAAATTTCACGCGAAATTTTAAAACCATAAACTCATTAATGAAAATCAAGTCGACGCACAAATAAAGATCAATTCATTAATGTTCCATTGTTTGAAACATAAACAACGACTTGAAAAACAATGCCGGACGCAAACACCACTGCCCCCACCACCCCCTTAAGGGGTGGACAAACAGACCATCGCCCGCTACTGAGTTACGACTGCCCGTGTTTGTTCTCACTAATGTTTTCAAAGTTAATTTACTAGTATAGGAACCATTTTAGGATTGTTTTTCTACTACTGTGGGAATCAAGCTTATGGTACTGGTTTATCTTCGTCATATCAGCCGTTGGACGTCCACTGCGTGATATAAGGCTCCCCTGATCCAATCTTACACTTCAGGATTTATTCTACTCAGATGTAACGATAGTTAAGCTATTTAGTGCTTCAAAGGTCGTAGGTTCGATCTCTACCTAGGACATTTTTTGTTTGTTCTGTGTCTGGGTGTTAAAAAGGTCGTCTACAAAAAGTCCGCGGTGATATATGTCAATTTCATAGGGATAACCAAGAATCACCATTTTTATCTTCATTATACTCGTGCGAAGCCGGGACTCGTCGCTAGTATAATATAAAGTGATTAATTTATCACATTGTCCAGATAATTTTGTTATTATATGACCAGTCACTATGTACAAATGATATTAAATCACAATTACTGCAACATATACACCCGAAACAGTAAAGGCCTGATGCAATAGGACGGTTGCCACCACGCCTGCCCGGCGCGGTAATTATGGAGCAAATTCTCCCTTTCTCGGGGAGGCCTATGTCCACCAGTGGAAGTTCTACAGCTACAGCCATTGGAACTCCACAGCTTGACATAGGCCTCCCCAAAAAAGGGGGAATATAGGCAAGCGTGTTGGAAATCGCAGGGCGCAGCTTTCACGACGAGCATGCAGTTGCCCATTCCCACCCTGTGCATTTGAGCTACACTGTTCAAGATGGATATACTGCCATCTATCGTTTCTGGTCGTCTCTTACGACACCTGGTACCGAGGCAGGTACTATTCTAATCTGCCGGTACCTCACGACTAATGATAATGACTATTCGTGTTCATTTTGATTTGCCGTAAAGCACAGGCAGAGGAGTATATCCATAGAACCCCGATACACTAGATGTCGTTCAAGTCAAGGTTGATCATGTTCTACCAAGAAATTCTACAAAATTCCTGTGGGGAATACATATAATCGTTTGTAAACATTAATTAGCAAGAATAACGAGGCGGAATGGACGAGTGTTGCAATATACAACGTGCGGTCGACCCGCTGTCACCGAGACGGATCGGCGGTGAACCTTACCGGATATAAACACAGCCTGTGGGTGCAAGCACAAGGAAACAAGGCATTTATTTATTTAGGACTAGCAGAGTCTTGCGGGGTTATCCACGAACTTCCCGTTACTATCGGAATTTAGGAATAAAATATAGTTTATATAAATTAAGAATAACGTAGCTTTTTATTAATAAAACCATTTTTGAAATCATTTTGGAAGTTTTTGAGTTTGTTCGTTACAAACATACATAAATATAAATCGTGCCTCTTCACATTCGAGTCTAGGTATTTTTAGTTTGTTGGTTTTATGTATCACAAATATGTAACTTAGTGAAGATGTAGCTAACGGTGAAAGAATTATTAAAATTGGTCGAGTATGGAGTTAAATCGAAAAACAAACAAACAATCAAAGGTTTCCTCTGTATAATGTTAATATAGACAATCAGTTGTTTGCAACTTTGTTCGTGTTAGTCGATAGAATTTATACTACCGATTAAATCTGATCTTGTTGAATATAAATAAAAAAAAGGCTTTGAGCCTAGTTCAGGCACCAGCCTTCCACAATAGATTACAAAAAACTCTGTAACAATAATTTTTGTCATAGTATAAGTCTATTTATGTGGAACAAATAAATATTATTATTATTTTTATTACTCAATATCGGTCCAGCCATTTGTAAAGCAAACCGGAAAAAACAGTCAATATAATTGTATTTATTCAATAACAGCTGTTCCTGTGGTTTCACCCGCGTAGTCCTCGTTCCCGTGACAATACTAAATAATAAAAGTAGCTTAAGTTACTTACTATAAAATCAGCTATTTGCCATTGGAGGTCCCGTTTAAAATGTTCCAGCCTTTTTAGATTTTTTCAGATGTAAATTCCTTATATATTTCACGTGAGTGATACCGCGGTCTAAAATAAATTATTGTCTTCGAACGTTCATAAATAAAATGAAAAGCTGACTAAGTGACTGACTAACTGACATATCAACGCAGGGCCTAAACTAGAAGGGTTAATGGCCTGGAATTTTGTACGTTTTACCCCCTGGGGGCAAAGCTAGTATAAAACTTCTATTTTTGAAGTTATTCGAATGATATTCGGTATAAACATTCTTCATTGAAAGTTATGAAACACATGTAAACTATTTTTTTATTCGTCATCCCTGAAGGGGGTACAAGAGGGTGCAAAGTCAGTATGAAAGTTCCACAATTTAACCCAGGTGAAACCGACAGGCACTGCTAGTCTAGTACATTACGAACTAGCATTTTCAAAACCCCCTAGACCAGCAACAAACATAAGGTAAGAGCCGTTATTGCCATGTAGTTACTGAAGAACAATTTAAGTATACCAAATTGTCTATAAATTAGCAGGCGCTGGTGTTGCCCACTTTGCATAATGGGCGCCATCTATTATCATTTTGTTGTATTAAAATTTATCGGCCCCGCCCGCAGGTGGTTTTAAATATTTCGGTATTAACGAGTTTTGACGCAGAAGTTGTTCCACATTGACTTATGAGAGGTGTATAAATCCTTATTTGTACGTCGCTTTGAATTAGGTATCTATACTTGAGATACAACGAGCGTCTATATGCTATGACGCTTACAGTCACGTGGTCCAATACTATTATGGCCTTTGGAAGTTCACTGTTGGACATAGGCCTCCCAAGTAAGGGGGAATTATGCACAAAATTGCAATCGCAGAGCGCAGCTTTCGCGACGGGGATGCCACTGCCTATACCAATCCTGTGCATTTGGGCTACTCGTATAATGTTTCGGATGGATATACCGCCATCTGTCGGTTCTGATATACTTTAGTCGCCTCTTACGACAACGTACAGAGAGAGTTTGTTTTGCCGGTATCCCACGACCTGGTCTAATAAAAAAATATATTAGAAATTAAAACACGTTTTTGTATCAAGACCTTTAGTGACCGGCTAAGACTTAAAATCTTATATATATATATATTACCAGCCATTGAAAGTCCACTGCTAGACATAGGCCCCTTCAAGAAAGAAGGTTATTTGCCCATAATTGCGTTGGGCAAGCGTGTTGGCAATCGAAGAGCGCAGCTTTCGCAGCGGAGACGCTGCTGCCCATCCCCGCCCTGTGCATTTGAGCTTCACTGTTTCGGATGGATATACCGCCATCTGTCGGTTTTGGTACTTAGTCGCCTCTTACGACACCTGGTACAGTAGGAGGTATTATTTTACTCTGCCGGTACCTCACGGCAATGTATACGTATCACCCTTTAATTAATTCGAATGCAACGTCGGTGCATGCTACATTTTATAAAAGTTGGATATAGCAAGTGTTTTTTCTTTGCTTGAAACTAAAAATAATTTGTTTGTGCAAGGTTTATTTCAAAGCTTACTTTCCCTTCAAGGGCTTCCCGGTGCAACCTTTGTGTTGTGAGGTCAGCTAACTTAGAGCCCTATAAATAAACGGAGGGCCTTATATTTTCATTTTTATTATTTAGTCTTACACAAACATAACATCTCAAGGTTTGTAATTTCTTAGAATTAAATGGTTGCTATAATATAACTAAGAATAATGTAAGACATGTATGATATTAATATAACACATGAGGTAGACCTCATCCAAAGTCGGTTGTATTTGTACCACACTTTTTGAGAGTTATTGCCAAAAATAGTAGTGTTCGCAATACTATGTTCCAAGTGAAAGGCAGTAAAGTTACTGGATACTTTAACATAAAATCTTAAAGTTACAAGGTTGGCAACACGCTTGTGATCCTACTAGCCAATGGAAGTCCTCTGCTGGACATAAGCCTCCCCAAGAAAGAGGCAATTGCTGAACGCAGCTTTCGCGATGGGGATGCTGCTGCCAATTCCGCCCTGTGCATTTGAGCTGCACTGTTCTGTATGAATATACCGCCATCTGACGGTTCTGGTACCTTAGTCAGTTATACGACCCTTGATACAGCTGGAGGTATACCACTCTGCTCATACCTCACGGTTAGCGATATCCTTGAGATAATATGAGCGTCTATAGGCTGCAGTAACACTTACTATCACGAGGTCTGTATGCTTGTTTGTCGACCTCATTACAAAAATAAGACTTGTACAGGATTATTTACCTTTTCGGTCAAATAATCCTATTTTTGATGAGCAGATAGTTGGGGAAGTCTAAAGATATGGTAACTTTTCTGGTCCAGAAATAAATCCTTTAAGGGTAAGATATTGAATCTTCGTTCCAACTATATAGTAAAAAAACAGGTAAATTCAATAAAAACATTTTTATCTTACCGGTCCCTCAAGGGAGAAGGAACGTCCCAGCATCGTATTGCCATCTACGTTGGATTTGCACCTCCTCATGATGGAGTGATTTATGTGCGAGGTTTGGGAGTATTATACATTTATGAATGCAAATGGGTATACCATAACAATTAATTTAATAACGCTAGTGGTTATCAGTGGTCAATTTTCCACTTTATTTCAATAATTTGAAAGTTCAAACTTTATATTAAATGAGAATATAACCACAAAAGCCCATAGACAATTAATGCCCTCCATTTAAGTTTGTTGTGTGTCATCCAAACAGTGTGTAATATTAATTATAATTTGATGTATTGGTAGCAGTACAATAATAATAATAATAAATTCCCACAACATCTCATACATTGACCTGACTCCGTGGTAAGTTGCTTAAAGCACTTGTGTTACGGACGCCAGACAACAGAGGAATCACAAATATACTTCTCAAATATATATATTTAACACCTAGAATCAGAGCACAGATCAGCAAGATTACTACCATCGGCGGCACCGGGCCCGTCTGGCGACATTACCGGCGGAGTAGAATATAACCTCCCTCTGTACCAGGTATCGTAAAAGACGACTAAGGTACAGGAACCAACAAATGGAAATAAATCCATCTGAAACAACGCAGTTTAAACACTACACTGTTGCGCTCTTCTATTGCCACCACGCCTGCCCAGTGCAACGATTATGGGCCCAAATCCTCCTATCATAGGGAGGCCTGTGCCCAATAGCGGACGTTATAGTGGACGATATGATGATGACGATGATTCCTAGTGCATATTGTATAAAATAACAGCTTTATGCACGTTTTCTTCGTTTATTTTAACGGTGTCAAAAGTTACGTCTGCCCGTTAGCGCAATCCCCTCAAAAAGGGGCAAAAAGTTTCAGCTTCACGTATTAGTATATAGATTTTTGAAGGGCCCGATGGCGCAGATGGTAGTGATCCTATCTTGTACGTCGCAGGTCGTGATTTCGATCCCCACCCAAAGCAAATATTTATATGAAGTTATTTGTATATGTCTGGGTGTTATTGATATGTACCTAAGTATCGTATTTGTATTCCTTTGTTGCCTGATATCCATGACACAAGTGTTTTAAGCAACTTATTTCGGAGTCTAGTCAACATATGAGATGTTGTGTAAATTTATTTATTTATTTATATTCTACGTGTGCTTTCGATTACTCATTCGGTAATGTTCAAGTCCAGGTTCGCTTCTCTACTATACTTGCTAGTACCTGAATATCAATTATTGCTTATTATAGTTATGTTTTCATGTGATTCTAATCTATACTAATACGAGTATTATAAAGCCGAAGAGTTTGTTTGTTTGAACGCGCTAATTCCAGGAACCGCTGGTCGTATTTGAAATTTTTTTTTTGGATAGTACAATTCTCGAAAAACGTTATAGGCTATATAACATTACGCTAGGACCAAAAACTGCGTAATGTAAATAACACATAAATTTGTTTTACGATATTTATGCGGGAGAAACCGCGCTGAGTTTTGTCTCTCGAAAATTTGTGAAGCTGTTTTATCGATTATCTAGAAGAAACGGACAGAACCAATATGCATATAGACAAAGATATATTTTAAACATATAATATAAACCTAAATAACATGTACCCATATGGATAATATAGTTTTTACAAGTGCGGAAACCAAACCCGCGGCCCTTGCGTCTAAACCGGCGGTCTAAACCATTGCGCCAGATGAAAGAAAATTGTTACTTATATGTAAAAATACTTATATGTAAAAGTACCTATATGTATACTCTTGAAAGTCGTCGTTTCCCTTATTGGACCATAATAAAATCTAGGTTATTAGTTTCTCCTATAGAAACATGTTCTTTAATAAAATCCTCACAGATGTTTTCGCGAAAGGAAAGCAGGTCACCTCATTCCTAAACATCTTCTCTTTCACTCACACATTAATTGGACTAGTTTTCTTAATTCCTCCTTTTCTCATTTACAATAGATTTCATCTTACAAACTTACGTAATGAAAGAAAAGGCAAACATGGCAGTTATAATGTGTTCAGATTTATATTTATTAATGTAACTGTAAAACGTCCACTAGTGGACATTGCCAGCCATCGGTTACGGTAGCTCTTCTTTTATTGGACCAGGTCGAGAAACAAGCATACAGTCACAATGATATCACTAGCCCGTTGCCAACTTTGTCAATTGAAGATATTATATCACATTATCTAGTAATTTCACCGCGTATCTCACCTTTCAAACCGGAACATGGGAATGCGAACACTGCTATTTAGCGGTAGAAATAGGTGAGGTACCAATGCTAACTTTGTATGAGGTCTACCTTATGTAAACTAGTACAGCCTAGTACAGCGGGATATAGGTACTATTTTGCTCTGCCGGTGCCTTACGGCAATTGAAAATAAATATTAATACACATCTTCATCTTCATCAAAGCAATTGTAGAATATCCACTGGTAATCATGGGCCTACCAAGAAATTTGAAAGATTTCTGAGCGTAGTTGCCTCATTGACAGAAATGGTGGTAATTGCAGATGTGGTTGCAATAGAACTACGTTTCGAGTGGATATACTGCCATCTATCGGTCCCAGTACTCCACTCGCGTCTTACCTCACTTGGTACTAGGAGAGGTACTATTCTACTCTGCCGGTAGGTACTCTAATTAGCAATACCTACATGACATTAATCACCATCATCAATCATTATTGTCATACACGCTGCCACATTAGTTTTCGTCCATTCCAGTTAACGAAATACATTCACAAAATTGCAGTACCTAAATTAATCAAGCAAAAAGTTTGCAAGAAATTATGAAACACGACGACTGTATTAACTAAATACCATTGATATATATGTATATATATATATATTTTTAATTCGTGAAGTAATTTGTCTTGACTACAGATTACCTATTGAATCATGTAGATTATATAAATTGTACTTATCCAAGTAACCTACATTTAAGAATTACTTTATAAGTACCTACCTATTTATTAGTCAATTAATCCGACTCCATTGCTTTTCATTGAAAGGCGAAATTATAACCTACATTCTTGAATACCCCACCAACTCACGAAGAACATCTTTAATAAGTGTAAGAAATACCCAAATTCCACCCAATTACACATTCATACATGCAAAAACCAATCCAATATCTCCGGAAAAGATATAACAATATTATTATGCAGTGTTATCCCTTAATATTGTACAAGCTTCGTAGCCCTGCGTAGTTCAAAAATCGACCTAATTACGTACGCGTAAGGCACCTTCACAACCGCAGCGAGACCACTTGCGTCTGTAGGAATGTTTTGTCTACTGCCCTTTTATAGCGAGTAACATTAAGTAAAAATCAATGCGAGGGAATAGTCAAAGAAAAGTAATGTCATCTGATATGTATGTAATCGTAATTTGTAATTATAGGTATGTTTCTTACCAGATTTCTTCGCAGGTTCGTACGTTCTTGAGTGAACAGCCAAAAATATGTTACGTAAGGTAACAGGTCTAAAATGAATTTAACACAAAGCAACGAACTGTCTGATGGCACAACACGATTGTCTTTTTTCGATTGTAATCCGATTTTTAGCGCGTCGGTGCGTGGGTGATGTCTTTTCGCGAGATGCTTTTTTCTGTAACGTAAAATGGCTGTCGCTCGAATGTTGTGGGGTTATATGGATGTGAGGTCGCGCGCATGCGCGACACTGTTTAACCTCTAGGGTGCGTTCGACCCTTGGCTTAATTTGGGTGTTTGATTATAATAACTGAATGCTGCTGTTGCTATTTTTCATTCATATTTTGCTTGATGATAAACTATGTGATCCTTCGTATTTTAGAAGCAACTAAATAATGATATCGGATTAAATTTCATCATAAATAAAACTATATAGAAAAGTTGCGTATCCAACAGGAGTTGTGTTAGCCTAAAACTGCAGCGCCACCTACCAGATCCATGTGAGTCTAGAACATTCAAGAACACACAAATGTACACACAAAAATTCGGCTCAGTCATTTAGTTCCGAGCGCGTAATATTATTTTTTAATTTTGTAAGTTTACCAATACATCGTTCATGGACACATTACATATTAGTTCTGTGTGTCAGAAAAGTTAATAACAATTCAAATTATCTCTCTAAAACAGATACAGTCACGCCATCTTTTGGGGGGCGATCGAAACACCTTCGAGAAAGTTTTATAAAACAAAGCAAGGATAAAACGAGAAACAGACAAAACATTAATTACCAGAAGAGTGTTTTGATTCACTTTAAATAAGATAAGACAACTTCGCCATTAAGTACATTTTATATAATTACGAAAATGAGTTATCCAAAATTTATTTATTCATCTATCTATATATATATAGACTATCGCATATAGTTATCTAAGTAAACCCCACTAAAAGTAAATTGTTCTCATAAATTAAGACCAGGCGTTGCCACGAGAAGCAATCGTGAATAATTTTTACTTTGGAAAATTCTGTTAAGTTTCGGCATACTTGTGAATTTTACATTCAAGACATTCTGTTACTCTTTTAGGCAAAACCTGCGGAATGCATTCACAATATCATTTCTAAAACACATATCGGTATCTATATAAATAACTATATACTAAAATAATATCAGGCGATGAAAAATCCGGGCCGCGTGATAGTAAGCGTGACCGCAGCCTACACTCTCGTATGTTTTAGTACGGGGCGGTAATTTAGGATAACAGGGACAAAAAATATAGCACCGTCACTGAAAAGCTACAAAAAAAGTTTGCAAGATGGCTAAATAAAAAGTCCTATGGATATTACCCTGGCTCTTATCCGTCCTTGTTCGTATACGGTATGGTGGGGCTGGATACACTCGCTCTCCAGCGCAAACTGCAACTTTAGGACTGCATTTGCATTTACAACAGCATTTTATATCAGTGATATATCATGGAGTGAAAGGTGCGGGTGTGGTCAGTCAAATGAGGTTGTCAGTGCCGCGCGCAGATCTGTGACCGCCGACGCGCTGGTGATGTCCGCGACTGCTTCAGAAACACCAGACACTATATGTCCACGCCGCCACGCACAAACAGCGCCCGCCCTGCGCCTGGTTGGGGACATGCTCGCTCAGAACGAGAACATTAATCTGTTTGCTGATGGTGCACGTTGTTTGACAATGGCTGCACATGCTTTCCTTGACGACATGACCTGATTAAGCTTAATAAGTGTATAATTACTTATTGACTTGTTGATTTGTTGACTTGTCTTATTGTTATTGTTGATTATTTATTTATTAATGATTATGTTTAAGACTTACTCTTGTAGGCGATTTGGGTGTGCTCACCTGTTAGCATACAATACGTTATTATAATGAATAAATAAACCGTCATCATACAAGTCATTAGAAGTCTACTGCTTGACATAGTCCTCTCCAAGAAAGGAGGAATTTTGCCCATAATTGCCTTGCCTAAGCTAGTTGGCAATCCCATAGCGCAGATTTCGCGACGCGGAAGCTGCTGCCCCGCCCTGTACATTTGAGTTGACTTTTTTGCATTGATATACCGCCATCTGTCGGTTCTGATACCTTAGTCGCCTCTTGGGACACCTGGTACAGGGGGAGGTACTATTCTGCACTGCCGGTACCTCACGGCTGGCTTATTAGTATTAAGTTGTAATTTTGAATAATTATTTTTAATATTAAGTTAATATGATCAATAGTTATTTTTAATATTAGGAAAATATGAACTGCCTGGGATCCTATTATACATTTGATGAAGAACCAAGGTTAACATCGCAGCACTGCCAGATTACAAGATACTGTCAAAAACTAAAAGTAAATAAAAAAGTGTAAGTGTGGTAGGTAATTGTTACTCTTAATATCTGACGAATCTTGAGAACGGTAGTTTCAAGGTGATCGAAACGTTGCTAAAAATTAAAAAAGTTATATAAACCGCCTTTTAAAGCCGTTAAAAGTGTATAATTAATATATAGATATATCAATATATTAAGGTAACTGCGTTTTTTATCGTTTCATTATTTATTTAATTATTACGTTTCAATATATTTTATAAATCCTTTTTAGTATGAGTCCTCCACGGCAGAGGAACCTTAACGAATTTATTTAACCTAAGATTATAATTATTAGGATCTTTTTGTTCTGCAAAGTTATATTTTCTTCTATCAAAGACTATTAAGTCCTATTAAGGTTAAAGAAATTCGTTCTAAAAGAACAAAATGAAAGGAACCCTCTTTATGTTATGGTTAAATTTTACGGCTTTTCATCATCATACCAGCCATTGTATGCTGGGCATAGGTCTAATAGAAATAAAGGGGGAACTTTTGCTCATAATTGCCGCGCTGGGCAAGTGTTGGCAATCGCAGAGCGCAGCTTTCGCGACGGGGAAGCTGCTGCCAATCCCCACCCTGTGTGTTTGAGCTACACTGTTTTGAATGAATATACCACCATCTGTCGGTTCTGGTACCTCGCCTCTTAAAACACCTGGTACAGGGATAGGTATTCTACTCTGCTGGTACCTTCGGGCTTTTACTTGTATTATATTTTTATTCCATTCTTTTTTTCTGTTAATTTTATTATTATTAGCCGGGTCAGGTTACTACTATGTGAAAGTGCCCTTGCGCTTTTCTTGGTTCGTTTTGACGACACGGGTCAGATACTAGAACCTATTTTGGTGTAGGTACATACATTATTTTACCGTCTGACTAGAATTACGTTTGCTCTCACGTAAATAAGATAGAGATAAGCTTACATTCTTTTTCCTGTTCCGTTCTATAAGTCGGTAAATAATCGTATCAGCCATAATGCAATGACAATATCATTCGGATAACAAGCAAGCCGGTAAATTTGCCAAATTAAGAGAGGTTACAAAAAAGCGACGATGCGCTTCTAGGAAAGGTAGGTAGTGCCCTTGCGATTAACTCGTCACGAATTGTCACGACTGTGCGATATGCGATTTCCGGTGTAAATGGTGATTTTTTTTTTATTAGACCAGGTTGACAATCAAGCATAGAAACCGTTTGATTATAGGTGTCACTGCAGAATATAGACTTTCATAATATCGCAAGGATATAACAAACGCGTTGCGAATTTTGTCATGAAGGTATAATGTCACATTACCCGGTAATTTCACATTGCTATTCGGCGGTAGGTAGCAATGCTGACGACATTTGTATGAGAAACCTCATGTAAATTGTTGTTGGATAGTATAGACTTTATATATTAAAGTGATATCATATCGCACTCCAGCTCAAATTATTTCATATTACCAAAGACAATTTCATTTGTCTTTTATTACATCAAAGTCCTCAATTTAAAAATAAATAATATTATAAAAGAATTCATTTCAAACAAGACCGGTTTGAAACATGTCCGACCCAATGGTTTCCGGAATGCTGGTAGCATGACAGTCTTTTGAAAAATAATATCTTAATACATTATTCTTTTTCATATTTGATGTACTTGTGCGAAGGTGCTATTTCTATTTCAGGGTAGCGATGAAAAAAAATAAAACTATAGGAATACAATTTGTATTTCACAGTGTTTAATGTTTAATACATAATAATTATTTTTTAATAAAATAGATCTATCCGCTATCAATCGTAACAACACTCAAAAATACATGTGTCCTTAACAGGTTTAGATAAATTTAATAGTAGTTTTAATAATAACATTAGTTCCAAAACTTCATTATGTGTCGCTAAGCTAATTATCACTATAATAAATTTATGTAGTTGTATACAATGTGGTACCATCAACTTCCTGCAAGAAAAAAAAAAAATTAGACACCATAAAATGGATGCACTTTTATTGAAAAAAAAATCGATGATAAAGTTAATATACAAGAAGTATTGTTTAATTTCATTGCTCGAACTACCATCATAGATATAGGTATTATTACTTTCTCGTAAATATTTGAAAATGAAATCCAAACCAAAATTCTTCATCAAGACTTCTTATCACATAAAAAAAATAGAATAAATGAGAGAGAAGATTTTTTTAAAATGCTATTCTAATTGGATACTTCAAAAATTTTAACAATAAGACACTGAATCGGCTTTCAATTAACTCTGTATTTCAATAGCTATCAAATATTAAATATTTGGCGATACGAAACTAGATACAAGTCAAACGTTATTCCGAATCGGCCATAATTAAACAGAAATATGTAATACCTTGAAACTAGCACCAGGGTTTATTTGGTCATGCCTTGCTTCGCTCGCCTCTCCCACTCGGCGCGCATCTGCAGAATGCCCTTGAACTGCGGCGCCGCCACCCCCTCGCCCCCCGCCCCCGCCCCCGCCGTGTCCACGCCATCCCGGTCCGCGCCGGCGCTGGCCCGGCGGTCGTCCGGCCGCTGCGCCGGCCTTTTGCTTAGCGTGTCGGCCTTGGAGGCCATCGCTTCGCTCTTAGCGATGCTCTTGATGTCGCCGCGGTCGGCGGACGGGTCGGGGAAGGTCCGGTTGCGCAGCCGCTTCTCGGGCGTGGAGTCGGACACCTCCTTCCTGTACCGGTTGGCGTCGGCGCGGCCCGCCGGTGCGCTATCCCGCTTGTGCGGCAGGCCGGGCAGGCCCGGCCCGCCCGTGCCGGGCCCGGCCGCGCCGGCGCCCGCCGGCCCGCGCTGGTAGTGCGCGCCGAACTGGCTGACCCGCGCCGCGATGTCCACGGCCCGCCGCTCTTCGCTCGCCCGCTCCTTGCGGCCCGTGTCCTCGTTCTCCTTGTCGCTGTCCCTCGACTTGATCGACGCATTGAACTCGTTCTTGAGGATCTTTGTCCGGTTCGCAGGCGCGTCGTCGTCTGTGTCACCCCCCTTCGGCCCCTTCGAACCCTTCGAGTCAGCGACGTCCCGGGCGAGGTCGTCGGCCTCGGAGTCTTTTATTTTGAGGGACCGCCGCGCGAACACCTTCATTAGCTCCGGCTCATCATCAGGCCGTCGCTCACCGGCACGGGCATCTCGCCCGGCGGCGGCCGGTTTCTTCCGGAAGACGACGGCGTCGTCCCGATCCGGCGCGCGGCCGTCGCTGTCAGTGCTGAGGATGGAGCTCTTGCTGCCGAAGCTAGAGTGCGAGTTCTGGTCGATCGAAATGTTGTCGAAGATCTTCTCGCTGCTGCCGTCGGTGCTGGTCGAGTTGGTCCGCGGCTTCTCTGGTCGGTCTTGGAGTTCGACGCTCGCCGCTTTCCTCTTGAAGAAGTTTTTAGGGGTCGAAGGGCTCTGCGGGGCGGCAGGCGGAGCCGACCGCCGGACGCAGGCGGGGGACGGCGTCCGCTCTTCGAACTGGAGGTTATCGGCGGAGGCGTCCGTCTTGGTGGGCGTGGAGTCCCTCCCGGCGGAGACGTTACGTGCGGGCTCGACCTCCGACGCCGCGGGGGTGTCCGTCTCCCGCTCCCTCTCGGCCTGTGGACTGTCGAGTTTCTTTGGTGTCACGTTTGCGGTCAACACGACGTTCGTCGCCGGTTTAGCGTCGACTTTGTTCAGCTGGATGTTCAAAAACTCCGGCACCCTCGGCTTGCCCGACTTCTGGGGCTTCTCGTCGCTCTTATTTGTCTTCGCCGCGTCACCGTTCTTGGTGGACGTCGGCGTTTGTTCCTTATTTATGTGAGTCACTGAAACAAAGTTTTCCGTATCTTGCTTCGTGTCTTTTTGCACATTGCTAATCTTCGATCCCTGACTCAAAGCGGTCTCGACCGATATAGTCTTCCTTCGGTCGTCCACCGGCTTCTCTGGACTGCTCTTTACGCTATCTAACGAACTAGACTTGAGTATTGGAGCTATTAAAGGCTTAGGTGAACTGATAATGTCGTCGATTTTAGCCTCTATCTGAGAAATATCACTGTCTCTCTTATGACTATCTACTGTGATGTGGATGCTGTTGGTGAATAACTTTCTGTCTTCGTTGACATCATTTTTGAGGCTGTCTAGATAACTACTGTCCGTACTCGGTAAGCTATCATAATTGGCTTCGGCGGTGCCGTGCATTATATTGTAGTTCCTAGCTGAGACTCTCTTCGAGAAGTCGTGTCTGTCACTAACGTTCCTCCTATAGTTGACCTCCCAACTTTCTAGGAGAGGCTCTGAAATCCCGACGATAGCCGGCAGACTCGGCATCTGGTTTTCCTGAGAGCTGATCGACGTGGTTTCCGAAGCGTAGCGGAAACTGTGTGACTTGCCGATGCTGCTTCTGCTCTCAACGAACTCGTCCCCGAGGGATCTCACACCAGAGCTGATGTACGAATCATCGGTCTTCGTTGTTCGTTTGCTCTCAATAATTTTCTCCGAAAATTCTGACACGCGTTCCAAAGACCGATTTCTGACATTCTCTGAGCTCTGGTGGCGAACAGTTCTGGGAGGTGAACTAGAGCTCACCAGGCCGGGGTTGAAGTAAGGGATATTCTTGGGCATGCTACCGCTGTGGAACATGAAGTCACTGTGAACGTTCTTGATTCGCATCGCCCTAATGGGAGGCTCTTCGTCTGAGATCACTAACGTGGGCGAAACCATCTCCTCTTGAGCTCTGTTCGCTACCTCGTTACTAATAAATGCTTTCGAGGCTAGTGGGTCTATCAACCGTTGGACCGAAGCCGGCCTCTTCGATTTGTCGTGATGCAAATTAAATGACTCTCTTTTGTTCTCATCGATGACTTCTTTTGATGTACTTCGTTTAGTTCGTTCAGTTTTTTCACTAAATTCTTCTCGTCTACTAAACCGACTTCTCATCTCCTGGTTCAACATCTTATCGGTTTCGTCGGCGACTTTGAGATCTGTAATGCTGTATTCGGCTCCGGCAACTTTGGCGGCGCTGTACACGTCTTTGTAAGCGCTGTCTTGGACATAACCGCCCTTATTGTCGAGTCGCTTATGCATCTGGTTAGCGAAAGCTTTCTGAGCGGCAGACTTGTGGGTCCTCTCGACCGGAACCGGTCTGTAACCTTCCCCGTAATTCGCGCTTCTCTCGGAATCCACGGGCTTATATTGAGCTTGATTCTTATCCATCTTCGACCTCTTGACATCCTGCTGCTCTCCGTCCGTCTGGTCTTTCTTTGGTTTCTTCCCACTCTTCCTCAACAATAACCTGCTAAAGAACGACTCTTCCTTCTTGGACTTAATGATTTCGTTCTCAATCTTCTTCTCTGACTTAGATTTCTTTTCGGGGCAAGATTCTTCGGCGTACTTCTTATCGGAGCGATACTTGGTCACGCGTTCCTCTGATTGGTAAGAGTTTATATGTGTTTCGGTTGATTTGGCGTAGCATTTGGGGGAACTGTCGCGAAGAGACTGGTCTTGTGTGCTGGACTTACTCCTCTTGATGGAGGAGCGGGGCGTGGGGGTTTCGGCGACGCTGAGTTTCGGCGCATGGCCGGCCAACTGACTCAGCGCGAGGCCGGGCGGGAGCGACGACGACTTAAGCTTGGTGTCGCTCGGCGTATCCAGTATTCTTTGCAGCTCTCGGTTAACTTGGAGGTGCTGTTCTTTTATTGTGTGCTTCGTAGTGATCGATGAAGAGAATGATTCTGAAATGGGTTAAGTTGCTGGATTGTTATAGGTTTGAATGTCTTTTTTAAATTACTCTAAAACAAAATATACAGAAAAGTAAAAAATATTAGATCGTATTTGCACAGTAGTTCCGAAAAGCTGATTGGTCACTGTGTTTCAGCAAATGTTAAATCCGTGGAATCATAAATCAAACTTAATGGCTCATGACGCAGTAAACATTTTTTGAAAGCATACGTCACCATATACGGCGTTCAGATCTATTTCAACTTCAAATAAATATTTATGCTAGAAATCTAGACCGTGTTGAGGAGAAAGTTTTATATCTCACCAGTAACGACTTCTGAGGTTTTGTGTTTTACTTCAGGAGTCGTGCTTCTTATCATGTCTTCGTTCAGTTCGGGCGTTATAGGCAAGGCTGATGCGGCAATCTGCAATTCAAATTATAGCATAATCTGTATTGACCGTTCTCATTGCCTATTATTTACCAACAGATTTTCTTGCACGTTCTCTTGCACCTTAGTTACAGCTTTTAGTTATTTTATTTTTCTCTTATATTAGTAAGGGATTATAAAAGCATTGCATTGCTTACAGTTTGGAAATATTGATATTATTATTTTTCTTTAATTGATTACGCTTAAGTACTTGGCCTAATTAAATAATTTGAATTAATTAAATTTTAAGGTCCTACCAAATCGTGAGCAGCCTAACACTATTTAATTGGTGTGCCTATATGTTACACAATTTCTATGAATTTGTTCGTGTAAAAAATTTAAGTGTAATTTGTTATTCAACTAATAACAATATTTTAATATACTAACTCAGTCTGGCTGATCAAGGACTATATAGCAAAGTTGACGATGACTGGTCAAGTAATTCTGTCTAATTACGTATGACGCGTCCTTGTTGGTGCGCTAACTTTCAATTGTTGCATACATTCTGATTACTACTGTTATTTCTATTAACACTTAGCGCTAAGGTCGGCCTAACATCATCATCGGTATTAGGGGAACATTTGCTTTAGAATACCGGCAGAGTACAACAGTACTTACTCCCTAGACTAGATATCGTAACAGGCTACCGAAACCGAAACCCGAAACTCACTAAGTAAATCAAATGCAACAGGCATTCCCGTCGCGTAGCTACGCTTTGTTACCACGCCTGTACGTCGCGGCAATTGGAACAAAATTCCCACTTTCTTGGGTAGGTCTGAGCCTAGCAGTAGACTGTTTATACCTGCGGTGATGAAGATTTACATTTAATACTATCAGACCAATCCTTCTAAAAAAAGAGCGATCAGATATTAAATATCTATCAAATTCTAGTCCGTCTCATTAGCATTTGGACTTAAGTAACTTTGTCAACAGTTGAGAAAGTTACGTAAGTTCAACGATCTCGTAGTAGGAACGTTGGTTTCCTTACCATAGGCTATTTTCATCTATCAACAAAAAAATATAACATTATGTTACTTGAATAAATAATAACGTGAGGAATTGAAAAAAAATGTCGTTATTCCATAAAAACCTAAGATTAATTTTATATTTCAAAATTAAAATCCGAGTTTTATTATCTGTAAGTCACGTGACCGAAAACACCGTCCACCATGTTTTTTTCCAGAATGACGTCACAAGCACTAAAATATCTAAATGTAAACAACTGACTGTGTTCCTTAATTTTTTACTTTTTTTGTGTATAATTCCTTTTATTTTAGAGATTTTGTATTTTATTACGCTACTTTTGCATAATTAAACATGGACGTCGGATTTGTAAAAGCCGAAAGTACTAATTTACCGAAGATAGATGCGGTAATGATTACAAACTTCTTTGCGTGTAATACAGATTTCTTTTCTGCCGAATGCAGAAATATAAAAACAGCTATGTAAGTAAATCTTTCTATTACTTTATCACAACAATATCATTTGTGTGATTCATAGGTGTAATTCAATGAAATTTTCTTATTTTGAGGTTAACAACATCGTTCGGAATAGTAATAAATAACTTTTCTGGAGTCTTCAATGTCGAATTCTTACAATTTAACGCAACACACCAACGATACGGGTTATAGAAACTCATCTTTTTATATAAATAAAAACAACTCAACAAAGCCGACAAACTCAATATCGTGTCAATGACAAATGTCAATTTGAGGTTACAATATTTTAGTACTATTGACGTCACCAAAATGGCGGATGGTATTTTGGCGCGTATATTTTACGACAAATTTTTAATATTTTTTTTTCGGCATAAATCGGTCATATTTTGCTGAAATAAAAATTATAATGAATTATCAGATATATACGAACATTTAAAAAAAAAATGAAGAAATTGGAGAATAGCCTATTCCTACATACTTATGTCTTGAATTGTATAAGAGACAGAATTATTTAAGTACTAAACATAACGCACATATTATTATTAATTACACTTAATAGGGAAAGATCTGTCTCCTAGAGTACTGGTTTACTTAAACTAGGAGGCAGAGGAAAACCGTTAGCTTTAAGCATGGTATTCTAACATGTTTGTGTATAGAACTACTAAAAATACGACTGTAAAATTATCATATTTTTCCTTGTCTATCGCAAAGTTATATGTTAGTATTCCAAAGGACGATAAGCAGAAATTGTCGCAATTTTGATACAATCAAAGCAAACAATGTCATCAAAGATAACTAGATATTATCAATATTGATTATAATTGATCTTAAAAAACAACAATTGTTTATGAGATACGAGTAAGTCTGATAAATTTGTTGAAGGAAATAATAAACCTTTTGTTCTTTAAAGACAAGTTTCCCGCTCTTACTCCATCTTGAATTCGTTTAACAATTTTTCATTTCTTCAATATATGTTTTAACAGTATTAACGAAATTTCTCAACCAAGGAGACGGAGGACATTCCAAGATGAATTATCTAGAATTCTTTGTGTGTCAATAGAATAGTTCAATATGAAATACTGACGGGGTTATTTTTCTTCCGCCTGGGCGCGCCATGTGTTCGCCGCGGTCGCACCGCCATTTTGTGTTTGGCAGCCGAGTGCGACAGTGGCGCCACCCCTGTAGGTGGTTCAGAAGAGTCTGGAAGTGATAAGAAGAAATATCGTGGTTATTTATGAATACATTACAATTGGTTAGGAAAACACATAAGTAACATTAGTTCATTATCCATTTATTTTTGTAAGTCAGAATCCATTATTACAACGTTTACAAACGTCAGTAAGTGTGTTGGTGTGTTGGTTACTAATTACATTTCCTAAAGAAACATGTGTTTCAACATTTTCGTATTAAAACGAGAGAAATCAATTAAAATATGTACTCGTTATTTACTTATCGTTAAAAATTACTAAAATATTAAATTGCGGACAAAAGTTAATTATATAAACTTCAATAAATAGACGATAAATTCTTACGTGTGCCAAAATTTCATCCAAGTTTTAACAAACTTTATTTTTTAACATTAAGGGATACTTATTGTAAGACTAGCTGATGAGCTAGGCGTTGGGTATCGAATGGGCAGATTAGAATAGTACCACCCCCTCTACCAGGTATCGTTAGGGGCGACTGAGGTACCTGAGCCGGCACATAGCTGTATATCCATCCTTAACAGCTTATCTCAAATATGCATGTTGACAGCAGCATTCATATAGTATAAATTCACTCTAGGATTACCACCACGCTAGCCAAGTGCGACAATTATTAGTAACATTCCCAACAGTGGATATGGTGATGATGATGAATGGCAAAATTCGGCGACTTTCCTTATAGCTAGTGAGGGAAATCACTCACTGTATAGATCCGACTGGTCACTCCTGGCGGAGTGATCGTGGGAGTGATGGTGGCCGCTGCTGCTGTCCTCCTCTATCTCGGAGGAGCCGACGCTCAGGAGAGAGCCGTCGCTGCATGATGACTGCGATATGCCGGCGTGGTGCCTCTGTGGAACACAACACACTACTGTTAGGATCCAACTTGTTCTATTATTTTATTTTTTAATGTTATTTACTTCAATTTGTCACCTTTTGACATTCAGCAATAATTGTATCAATTTGCAGTAACTTTTTGCGGCCAAATTCAGTGACTTATCAGGCATAAGTCCAGAGGCGTTTTTCTTTTTAGTCCTGAAAACGTAGTACCTTCGTACGTAGTTTCCTTTTTTATCAGGTCTACAGAAAGTTCGTTGACATGGTTTAGGAGTCGATTTTTGTATCTGGGCGTTACTTTCATAATTTCTCCTCTTCTATCTTTTTATTATTCTTAACATTTTAGACTGAAATCTCAGTAGTATTTTTAGGTTGGACTTAGCTGCAGGGCCGCAACGTTGGATTCCATACGTCTAAGTTATTTATTCTATTATTCTAGCTTGGAAGTCTCAAGACCTGAATGAACTCTCAAAAGCGCTTCAGTCTTCAGGGAAAGGAATCTCGACAGACTTGCTGACTTGAAGATAGATAATGGTTTGCGATCTTTTGAATCCGTGCATCGATAAGTGTTCAAACCATAGTACAAATTATAGTGACAAGAACAGTCTAAGTCTATATACAGAGGGGTCCTGAAAAAACAAAGCTATTGTCTTTAACCCAACGAGACATTACATATAAGGAATACAAAGACAAATGAAAGGAATAGTAGACCAATCTACGATTGTCGACACGTGATATAGAACTCATTCAAAGGTCGTCTGCATTGGTACCTCACTCTCACCTATTTCTACCGCCAAATAGCAGTGTTCGCAGTACTGTGTTCCGATTTGAAGGGTAAGAGAAGCAGTGAAATTACTGAGACATAATATCTTCAAGTCACAGGGTTGGCAACGCGCTAGTGATATCTTTGTGATATTACGAGCGTCTAGCTTACTCTTACGCGGACTGTAATAATAAAAAAACACCCTCCTAACAGATGGGTAGAATGCTCTAGCATCCGTTACAACCCCGTTCTTATACCGTAATTGCCTGAAACGATTCCTTCACTCTGAAACAACTATAGTAGCAGAAATCCAAGACCGAATATTGTTTCGAATTCAATTCAGCAGCCTATTTTCAACCTACAAATCAACAAGATAAAGTTCTATATCGGCTTCTCTCAGGCATATCATTCTTCACACTTACTGAAGTGTAACCAGTTATTGTGAGGATATTTCGACACAAACACCATATTATATGTATCATACCATAAATGGGTCACCAAGCAGTGCATTTGGAGTTTCCACAATAAGATGTGTTTGCCGACCAACGGCTGATATGGTCTGCTGGTTTTATAGAACGGTTGGCTGATGAAAATGTGGGCGAGTGTGACCTTCAGCTGTTCATATGCGTGACCCCTTGCAGTTGTTTGGCCGAAACATTATAGAGTAATAGAATTTATCGGATAACCGATACTAAAACCGTATCCCATAGGTATTCTAGTATTACATCTATTCTGACAGAGAGACACCAAATATTTGTTTGATTATAAACTGTTTGAATAATAGTTTAATCTGTTATATTTCTTTTTATTTAATTTTTTTCCTTAATTATCCATTTTTGTGTGATTGCTGACAATTGACATAGGCTGCTTTTTATACCGGGAATAATGCTCTCGTAGGATTGAATCTCTTTTATTCTTAACATAATCATTACAAATATGAAACATCCTACATGTAATCAAATGACCCAGTTAATGACGTAGAGACATGTAAGGAGATCTAGCAGTTGAAAAGTTTAAAATATTATTACTTAGCTTAAAAAAATTAACACTTTTCTTTCTGTCAAATAGTTGATTTAGAATGTCAACAATAATCTAAAGAAATCAGATCGAGACTAGCAACGGAACGGGATCAACAGGATAATATCTGGACGAAGTCAGGGCGAGCCGCTAGTGATGTATATGTATGATTCTTCGAGTAATATCCGTAACCATTAGTTGTGCGGTAACCGTGCATATTCGAATGTTCGTGTTTATAACAACTAATATTTAGTTTTAAATGTATGTATTGACAATGTCATGCGAGACATCAAGAATTCAATTAAGAAGCTATATTATCGTATTTTATTTTTATTTGAGCTAATGGGTACATAAATAATGTATATAACGCAGTAATTTCTGTACATAACCGAAATAAATCACTTCCGCTTGAATTATTGTTTTTTGATAATCGAAATAAAAAGAAAATATTTATATTTGAAATCGTTGGTTTTTTTGCGTACAGCAATTTATCCAAAGATAGTTAAATAAATAATAAAATACCCAGGGGATTATATATTGACTTGAATCCGAGATAGGTCGCTTAACGCATTTCTATTACGGATTTCAAACTACAAGGGATTCATCATAAGACTTGCATGAGGTAGACCTCATACAACAGTACAAAGGTCATTGGCATTAGTACCTCAATCTCTCCGCCTTCTTTCTACCGCCAAAAAGCAGTGTTTCCGTTAATGTGTTCGACGGGTAAGAGAGGCAGTGAAATCATTAGTGACAAAATATCTTTAAGTCACAAGGTTGGCAACGCGATAGTGATTTCCTTGTAATATTACGAGCATCTATAGACCGCAATGACGCTTACTATCACGCGGACAGTAGGATTATATGTCGACCAGGTCTAAAAAATAAATATATATTTTTAACTTCTATTGATTGTAAACGTTGCAGTTCCTGTATATAGCGAATTATTTATGGTTTTTTTATTCGTAACGTAATTATTTTTAATCTACATACAAATAAAAGTTTGTTCAAAATAAATTCGAGCCATTACCTAAACAATAAAGTTTTCCATTGTAAATATATATAACCTTGCGGCTAAATTAATAGGTCATTAACAATTAGTAAAAAAGTTATCAGCAAAGTCATCAGGTGCCAGCGGTGGATGCAAGACTTGCATCCATTAATGGTCTTGCTTGCTCGCGTAATGATCGATACAACCTACGTTATAAATCAGCCAGTACCGGATATGTGCGCGGTGCGCACGCGCAGGTAGTGCGTCGGAACAATACGTAACATCAGAATGACCGGACTATTGTACAATTTTGTTGTTAGTTTTTGGTGTATCGCAATTTTATAGGTACACAGACAGCTATAGGAAACATCTCTCAACTGATAGTAAACTCTAACACATGCATATTGAGTTCAAAATTGGTTGACATTTCTACAGATGCATAAAGATTAATCTGTCACTAGCATTGCCTGCGGTTGCACTCGCCTGCTCCGGTTTTCACGCGTTTCTAGAATAGCGTTTATTATTTTCACTAAGTTTATTCTTTTGTTTATGAAAACATCACTATATATCATAGGATGTTTGCTATCATCCGTCAGTATACGATTAGTTAATTCTTTTTTTGTTAAGCTTGCGCAACGTACAGACAATATACATTTAGTTTATAACAAGAGCTGCTACGTTTTTGTTAAAAATCTAATCTTTTGCAAATACATGAAAATATATACAAAAACTAGATGGCGCAGATGGTAGTGATCCTATTTTGTTCGTGGGTTCGATCTCCACCCAGAGCAAATACTTTATGATGATATTTGTGTCTTTTTTTGTGTCTGGGTGTTGAATATATTTAATTATTATATTTGTCCTTTGTTGTCTGATGTCCGTGACATCATATCTGAGCATCTTATCTGAGTCACATCAATACAGTTTAAATTAATTGATTTTTTTCAATCAATAAATATTAATCAATAAATAAATCATTTTTACAATCAATAAAAATTATTTATTTCAAACAAGAAAGCATCAATAAAACTCTACTTGTTACATAAAGTCATGTATATAAGTGCATTATATACTTAACAACCGTTATCCAATAAAAGCATTTACCTAATCTCAAGAGCGGTGTGACACGGACGTCAACGATTCGAGTGTCACCAAGATTACAAAGTAAGGAATCATAATCATACGAGAGCAGCGTGAATTACATTTATTAAGGTTGTATATAATTAAGTACATTAGACCATATTAGACCATTAGGCATAGTAGTAGAATATTGGGACGTGCCCGACACCGTTGAAATAACTTTGTAAATCTGGGAACTTCCATACTAACTTTGCTCTCCACTTTTACCCGTGTAAGGGGTTTTATACGACTTTTAAAGAAGAAAAAAAATAAGTCACATGGCGGTGAATCTACTTGAAACAGCGAAGGTCAATTGGTCAACAAGCATACCGTGAGGCAGCAGCTGAGGAGAATTGAACCTCCCTCTGTGCCAGGTGTCGTAAGAGGCGACAAAGTACCAGAACTGACAAATGGCGCTATATCCATCCGGGGCGTCCTCATTGCGAAAGCTGCGTTTTGAGATTAAAAACACGCTTGCTCAGCGCGGCAATTTTGGGCAAAATTTCGCAGTCAGTCAGAATCTCCAGCAGTAGACTTCCAAAGGCTGATATGATGATATTGTAAGCAATTACAATGGTTACATAAATAAACAAAATTGAAATGAATTTGATAAAAAGAAATTCTAACTAGCGGCCCGCGTACACTTTGTTTGGGTACATAGTGAAATTTTATACTGTTGACCTTTAAATTATCTACCTATGTGTTAGTTAATACATTTGGTTATACATAACTCTCGATACCGGTGATTCCAATTAAACCCGATCCAACTATTATAAATACAACAGAAAAATAACTGCCCAATTTGGTGCAGTCGTTACGCCTACGAGCGTTCACATTTAGACGATTAATCTTTATGTATATAGGTACTACTGGAGTGACACCGTTTCACTCTCGTGAGAATAACAATAAACGCGCTCTTTTTTGACCCTGCGTTGATATGTCAGTATGTAAGTTTTCCCTTTTACATATATATAAATAGTCAGAAGTGATAAGTATCGGGTAGACATTAATATAACTATTTTAAAATGCTGTTCTTTTAAAACGATTTGAAATAATCATTCAAATTTGAACCGTAACCCAACCAACTAACCTTGATATTGGCACTGATATACTTTCTCCTTGGCGGCCTCTTCACTGGCACCTCCTCCGCCTTGGTCATGTAGAGCATCATTATCGATATAAACACTACAGATAGCACAAGTCCGAGATAACAATCACATCATAAAGTCTCACTTCACTTATCTTTTATTTGTACATATTACAACTAAAATAACTAATATATTCACTAACACTATGATTGTTTAATACTATTTTATCTGTGGATTACATGTAATTTGGTGACATTGGCCATTGTAATTGGATTACAATTTATCAATGTCATTTGGAGAATACATACGAGAATATTGTTTTAGAGCGATGAATTTAGTTATTTTATTGTCGTGAGGACCCTAAAGATAGCGGAATAACGTTATTTTGCGTAGTTTATCAAAGTAAGTAGTGTAGTAAGTTCTACACTGCTGTGAAGTACCAGCAGAGTAGAATACAACTTCCCTCCGTATCAGGTGTAGCAAGAGACGACTAAGGTACCAATACCGGCGGCGGTATATTGGAAACAGTACCTCTAATGCACAGGGCGGGGGTGGGCAGCATCCACGTCGCGAAAGTTGCGCTCTGCGAATGCTAACTATGCTTGCGTAGAGCCGTAATTATGGGCATAATTCTCCCTTTCTTGGAGAGGCCTATGTCCAGCAATGGACTTCTAATGGCTGATATCATGATAATGATGATGTGGTCAGGAATAGGTAGATGCATTTCCGTCGTAAAGTTGCATTTTGCCACGCCTGCCCTGTGTAGTGTTGGTATAGTGTATAAAAGGGTTACCCTGATCCAAAGAATAAATAGGGATAAATGGGTTCAATAAAGTTCTATCACTTTCATCACTTTAACTAAAGCAGAAAATTCAAATTGATTTTATGGTTCCTTTTGAATGTTATCATTTATTTTAGCATCATCATCATCATACCAGCCATATAAAGTCCACTGCTGGACATAGGCCACTCCAAAAAAGGAGGTATTGAGCCCGTAATTGCCGCGCTGGGCAAGCATGTTAACAATTGCAAAGCGCAGCTTTCGCAGTTAGGATGCTGCTGCCCATCCTCGCCCTGTGCATCTGAGCTGCACTATTTCGGATGGATATACCATCATCTGTTCTGTTACCTTAGTCGCCTCTTACGACACCTGGTGCAGTAAGAGGTTCTATTCTACTCTGCCGGCACCTTTTGACAGTAGAAGGATGGCAATCGCAAGTTTTCTTCTGAACCTACATTCTTGATCATTACACTAAACGCATTATTTAATAGCAAATGAATCCTTACCGAAAGTAACACGCTTATTTGAATAATATCTCGTTTCTTAAGACAGATAAACTATCAGCTGATACGAGTATTTGATTAACATGATATGAAGGTGCGTCGTGTGACCTTGTTTTAATCCAAGTTTAAACTCTCAAGTATGTCGGACCCGATGGTGCAGGTAGTGGGTTTGATCTCCACCCAAAAGAAAGATTTATATGATGATATTTGTGTTCGTTCTGTGTCTGGGTGTTAGATATATGTATTTAAGTAGTATATTTGTGCTTCCTCTGTTGTCTGGCGTCCGTAACACAAGTGCTTCAAGCGACTTACCACGGAGTCAGGTCAATGTATGAGATGTTGTGGGAATTTATTATTATTATTATGGCAATACAAATAACTCGACCGACGGTACTAAGAGGACATTTGAAGGAGTTGTAGGTCAATGAACTAATTTCCCTAATCATTTATGTAAACAAACGGGAGTCCTAACACAAGCCATCGTTAAATACATATTCTAGTTAACTTGAATGATACAGGTTTGGAGTACCCTCCACCAATAATAAAACTACTCTATTAACGACTTTAAAACCGGTATATTTAACGTTTGACATTTTTTGATTGACGTTTCCGAAACCGTTCTGAAGAAACGCGCTTGCCCAGCGCGGTAATTAAGGGCAAAATTTTCCCTTTCTTGGGGAGGCCTATGTCCAGCAGTGGACTTCCAATAGCTGATATGAGGATAATGATTATTGTGAGTCGTGAACACGTAATTGTCAGATAATATTATAACCTCAACAAAGTAAATACAAATTGCAAACAAAAACATATCACCAACACATTTGTGTAATTAGGTGGTCGGTTGTTAATAATAGAATCATTATCGTGCAAAGATAAGACGAATGCTTGTAATAATCAACAAAGAGCGATATCTTCATTGTTTAAAGATAAGTTATTTTTTTTTATATCCGGTAGAATTAAAGCCTTATTTACTTATCATGTTTAATATTTTATTTATAAAAAGAAATAAATAACTTGATGAACTGTCTGTTTTCATTTAGTCTCGGGGAACAGGGAAAACAGAATGGTGCCTCGTGATAGAGTCTCATAGTTATAAAAGGCGACTGAGTTACTGAAACCCATGGATAGTTTATCGGTAACTTATTATAATATTTTCTAACATTAACGCGTTCACTACTCATAATAAAACTACTATTATATATAAAAAAGGTACGATCTCTTGTCAATCTTAAGAACTGTTGCTGAAAGGTAACCGAAACGTCGTACCATAAGTGATCCTATCTCATGCGCCAGGGGCCGTGGGTTCGATTCCTACTCAGACAAATATTTGTATCATGATATTTGTGTTTTTTCTGTGTCTGGGTGTTAGAGATATGTTTAAGTAGTACATTTGTTATTCCTCTATTGCCTGATATCCGTAACACAAGTACTTTGAGCAATTTACTACGAAGTCAGGTCAATATATGAGGTGTATACAGAAAAAATAATAAAAATATTATAAATCTGAACAGTTTGTTTGTTTGAACGCGCTAATGTCAGGAACCGCTAGTCCGATTTGAAAAACTCTTTTAGCATCGGAGAGTCCTTTTATCGTCGAAGGCCCCCATAGTCAATATAATATATATAATAATTCAATATAATATTCCACGCGGACGAAGTCGCGGGCACTACTTGTGTAAAATAAACAGAGTCCTTTATTATATATGAGTAGGCAGTGAAGTATTAAATTCTTGATTGCAATTAGTTAACGGTTGTACAAAATAACAACTTAGGTTGTCCCGCCTAAAACCTGAGCTAAGTAGATTTTTTTCTAGTAAATATTATCTTAAATATAATTGCGTTTTTCTATACACAAATATCGTAATTAAGCAGGAATATCTTCTATATCGATTCCTTCAAAATTGTAAATGTATGACACTTGAGTGTTTCTAGGGAATTGTCTAGAACATTGAAGAAATTGCGCTGATTTCTCAGTACAAAAAGAAAACTAGGCAAAGTTCGACGAGTTTGCTGAGGTCTCGGTAATACAACGGACGTGCTGTCAATCAGCATGGAAAAGTCGCACCGCTTGAACCCTGAGACGAGTTGATTTTTTCTCTAAAATATAACAACAAAAAACTTGCGATAATTTAACACGTGGTGAATGAAATCAAATTACAATCGCAAAGTTATTTAGTGCTAATGAACAATAAATTTCACCCAATTAATAATTCATACAGTGGGTATTATTTATTGCAAACCCACAATTTAACTGTCTGTTACCTTGGAACGCGATTCCATGTGTTCGCCTTGGGTACACTTGCGGACAAATTAACTGTACACCCCATGTATTTACTTGCCATGAAAGATTATAGATTTTTTTTACATCTCACACATTGACTGACTCTGATATAAGCTTGAAGCACGTGTGTATCCGACAACAGATGGATTAATATATATTACTTATATACATACATTCATCACGCTTGTAATATACCTCTCTTACCTAACTCGCATTAGTCTTTCCATACACGCTCGTTTATTCTTGGTTCTTCTGACCTGTGCCTTCTTTTATACTTGGTTCGTCTTTAATGTATATAAAACCTAGACACAGAACCCATACAAATTGTTGTGGACAAATACCAATTCACCATATAAATGTATGCTCTGAGTGGGATCGAACTCACGGCCATTGGCGATTACTACCATCTGCGCCAACAGGCCACTCAACAGTTGGTACTTGCTATTTCCTTTCTATATATGTTTCGTTATGTTTAATGACCATTTTAGTGTTTAATCATCCTAGTCACTAGGACCTAGTGTCCCCTGTTTAACAGAACTTAAAAATAAGTCCTTTCTATATATCTATTTACTCCAAAAATCTTTCATAATTATTTATAAGACCATCAACCTTCATGGGTTTTTAACCACAATTGCCACGTTAAGCAGGCGTAATGGCAATTCCATTTCCCTTCTGTTAAATTTAACTACTTCAGGTAGATATACCACCATGAAGTTTTCCCCATTTTTCATGAAGAAGACCCCAGTCGCCTAAGCTACCTACACTTATAGGATTTCTACTCTGCAAGTATCCTACGGTTTTAACTATGTCTAGTAATAACATCAGAATTACGGTGTTTTATATAACCTTAAGCAAGTTTCAATATTTTCTATAATTAACGATTATATTTGCGATACGTGTTTATGTAATTATTCATTTAAACTTAAGTAATATTCGCTTTAATTACGTTTTTTATTGCCACATGAATGGATACTGGTAAATTGGATTTAATTACCACTAAAAACGGTAGCAGCCATTTTAAAGCGCCTAAAAAATTTAACTTTCATTTTTCCGTTTGCTGATAATAATTTCAATCTGACACAGTTCGATTTTATTTACTGTCGTGTAAATGGTCAACATATGAGTCTTAAAATGGATTGGCACGAACAAAGCGCGAGAATGTAAAGAAATAGATTATTAGTTAATAGATTTATTTATCTATTTGCTATATGTATACATATAGAGTGTACATATAGAGGATGGGCAGCAGCATGCTCATCGCGAAAGCTGCGATCTGCGATTGCCAACACGGTTGCCAACAGTTATGGGCAAAATTCCCCCCTTCTTGGAAGGAGAGGCCAGCAGTGAACTTCAAATGGCTTATGATGATGATGATGTTACATGTAGAGGAGATGGATGAAATGAAACTAATCACCGAAGGTATTTATATAGCTAAGGTTGAAGGAGGTTGAAGGAGGTACTAATAGAATATTAATGGATAAGATAGAAAAAAATTAGGTCTTTAATCTATACTAATATTGTAACGCTGAAAAGTTTGTTTTTGATCTCAGGAACCGCTTGTCCGATTTGAAAAATTATTTGTTGTTTTGGATCGTCCATTTATCGAGGAAGGCTACTATATCCACAAAAATCACTATTCTACGCAGTCGCATAAACGAAGTCGCAGGCACTGCTAGTTATATTATAACTATGACAGGCCCGATGGCGCAGATAGTAGTGATCCTATCTTTCGCGCCAAAGGTCGTGGGTTCGACCTTAGCACTAGACAAATATTTATATGATGATATTTGAGTTTATTCTTTGTTTGGGTGAAAATATATGGCTTAAATTTTATATTTTTGATTCCGCTGTTGTCTGACGTCCGTCACACAAGTGCTTTGAGCGTTTTATCTCGGAGTCAGATCAGTGTACGAGATGTTGTGTGAATTTATTATTAATCTGACTAAGTCGACAAACAAGCATGTACCCGAGATAGTAAGCGTCACGGCAGCCTATAGACGCTCTTATTATCACAAAGATAAAGATATCACTAGCGCGTTGACGCGTTCGCAAACTGTGACTTGATATTACGTCACATAGGCTAATATCTTCAATGACTTTCACCCTTGGAACCGGAACACAGCAATGCGAACATTGTTGTTTGGCGGTAGAAAAAGGTGAGATTGAGGTACTAATGCACACGTTGACGTTACATGAATATGTTCGAGGTCTACCTTTAGGAAGCAAGGAATGAATATCTGACGAAACGTTATTATTTTATGGTAGTTATTAACTTTGGTTTTGCCTGGCAGTAAAAATGCAAACAATTTAAATCTATAGAAAAAATATTATTTACTAGAAACAAGACAATTTGTCTCCGGCTTCAAGCGGGATTTAAACCTACATCTTTTCCTTGCCGGCGGACTGCAATACCATTGCATAAAAAATAAGAATAATACATTAAACTACTAAAGAATATGTAGAGATTTAAAAAAAATCAAATATGCACGGTGGTACCGGCGGAGTAGAATAGTAAATCTCCCCCTGTGCCAGGTGTAAGAGGGGGCTGAGGTACCAGAACCGACAGATGGCGGCATGTCAATCCGTAATAATGTAGCTCAAATGCACAGGGCGATGATGGGCTGCATCATCCTCTTCGCGAAGCTACGCTCTGCGATTGCCAACCCGCTTGTCCAGCGCAGCTATTATGGCTGTAATTCCCCCTTCCTTGGGAAGGATTCCTGTAGAGGATTACCATTGGCTGATATATGACGGTGTAAAATTATATTAAAATAAGACAGAACATCGGCAAAACGATCACACGATTGTTTTGTCCTTAAGTGTACAGGCGCGGCGAAAGTCCTCTCGGGGTAGTTGCAAATTAAATATACACAAATGACGCAACTAGCCGAGCCCGGCCCTGCTATTCTCTCCACCGCGGTATTTCACACTTTTTACTAGAAAGTCCACTATTAGATATACACCTCTCCAAGAAAGGGGGATTAAGTCCACATTTGCCGCGATGGACAGGCGCGGTTGCAGTCGTAGAGGGTACCCCTGCGACGAGTATGCTGTTACAAATCTCCGCCCGGTTGTATTTGAAAAGCGCTTTTTCAAAAACTACATGAAATAAATTTTTATATAAATGGGCCTATCATAGGCACTTTTAAATCGTCAAAATCGGATGGATATACCGCCATCTGTCACTGCTAAACCGATTTTAATTAATATATGCTTACTTTGATATTGAAGTCAGCAAAAACATACGGTCGGCTTAATTATAAATGTAATACACAGCCTATAGACAGTCGTGTCACCACAAAGATACCACTAGAGTACCACCTACCTTGTGAATTGAAGAGACAATGTCACATTTGCCCAATAATTTCACTGACTCTCTCACCCTTTAAACCAGAACACAGCAATGCGAACATAGTTATTTGGCGGTAAAAATAGGTGAGAGTGAGGTACCAATGCAGGCGACCTTTAACCTTACTTACTGTGTACAGTTTGATCCAATTTGAGAGATAGAATAGTTTGTATCTCAATTTATAGTCGCTATGTTTGTTTTATGATAAAAATAAAGTTAAGAGACAATGTCGGGTGGTTCAGCTAGTTAAAGTATCATATTGTAGTAATAAGAGATCGAAGTGATGTAAAAGATGATGTTGTGACAACAATAGAGAAAGGAATGTTGACATGGTTTGGACGCGTAGGAAGGATGAATGAAAATAGAATAACTGCACAAATATATAGAGAGGAAGTGAATGGACGAGTTGGTATAGGACGACCGAGGCGAACATATTTTAACTAGATATAAGAAGTATTAAAGAAAGGCCAGGTCAGAAGTACCAAGAATAAACGAGCGTGTATAAAAGGAATGTGAGTAAGGTAAGCGAGCTAGGTATGCCAAGATCCTAACAAGTGGAGATCCATAGTTTCTGCCTACCCGGATGGGACAAAGGCGTGATGTATGTATTTAAAATTCCTATGCTGATACCCGTAACATAAGTGCTTTAAGCTACTTATCCCGAAGTCAGGTCTAGTAAATTAGATGTTGTACAATAGTCAGATTATCATACCAGCTATTGGAAGTCCACTGCTGGACATGGCCTCTCATAAATAGGTATTTTGCCAATAATTGCCGCGCTGGGAAGCGTGTTAGCAATCGCAGAGCGCAGCTATCGTGAAGATGATGCTGCTGCTCATCCGCACCCTACGTATTTGAGCTATAGTGGACATACCGCCATCTCTCGGTTCTGGTAATTTTAATCGCCTATTACGACACCTGGTACAGAGGGAGGTACTATTCTACTCTGCCGGTACCTCACGGCACACTGCCCTCCTGTGTTGATACCCATAACAGAAGTGCTTTGAGCTAGTTATCTCAGAGTTTGGTCCAGAAAATAATATTTTGTACAATAGTCAGAGGATAAGAGGCTAAAAAACCTTTGCACGAAAATACAAAGTCTTTCTAAACGCCATCAATGAGTTGGTCTCTATGCATAATTTGGTCCAATCCGCCGATATGGGTGTCGGAAGAGGGGAGATCAATCCTGTCTCTCGTGAGTGTTGCAACGCGGATGCGACGTCTGTCTGTCTGTACACACGATTATGTTGTTACGTTGTTCCCGTGGTATTGCTACCACATACTTTTAATACATATAATGTTGTAGCAATATATTGTACATACAAAATAACATACGTTCAGCGGTCTGCGAGATTAAGTCACTTAAAGCACTTGTGTTACGGATATCAAACAATAGAGGAATTACAAATATAAAATCATTAGATATGTGCCTACTTGTAATTAGTCACAGAATTGCATCATACATTTGCACGCGGTACCATACCCAAATCTAAGCCACGTCTTAGCCTCTGTAATAGTTACCCGTCAAATATACAACCAGTACTTTATCGTTCGTTTAATTTATTATCTGAAGAAAGCGCCTACGGACGTCAAAGATACATAAACAGCTAGACACAGAACAAAAATAAATATTTTTAATATAAATATTTGTTTGCATACAAAATAGATCATTGCCTCTTTTATTTGTCAACAAGAGTATGGGAATTGTTGATTATTGCACAAAAAATTAAAATACATGAGGTAGACCTTATACAAATGTCGTCTGCATTGAAATCTCACTTTCGCATATAGCAGTGATCGCATTCCAGTTTGAAGAGAGAGAGAGAGAGAAAGAGAGAGAGAGAGAGAGAGAGAGAGAGAGAGGCAAGTCGAAAGGTTGCAACACGTTAGTGATATCCTTGTGATATTCCGAGCGTCTATAGGCTGCAGTGACGCTTACAACAAATATCACGCGGACTGTATGCTTGTTTGTCGACTTGGTATAAAAAAAACTTAATAAAATATCTTTTTATCTAACTTTTATATTTAACTATGTTGCAAGGTCTATCCTGAAGATAGATCTCATTCCTGAAGATGACAAACTCTTGTTATGCTCTGACAGCTAATTAACCAAAAAATCGCGCAGCTCACTAAAATTTATCAATTAACAAGCCTATCTCCTATCACATACATCCATACAAACTTTCGCGTATATAATATTAAGGACATACCTTATATATTAACATAGATAAAAACAATATGTATGTACATACATAAATACTCACATACAGTGACAGATAACACGCGCATAGTGAAAACAATTGAACTGAGAAAGTATAGAAAGCGCGCGGGGTTCAATTCATAACAGCCGGCATAAATAGACCCATTCAACACAAACACAGCCAAAGAGTGTGTGGACCAGAGGCAGCTCTGGTTATACTGGAAAGGTGTCTCGATTTTCCTCGAAGATTATTCAAAGATTTTTCACTAAGCAAACAGATGTTATGTCTAATAAGTTTTAAGAGATAGTGCCGTGGTTTAAGCGTAGATTTGAATAAAAGGGACGCGCGTTCGATTCCCGTTTAAATACATTAAATCCAATTTAGTATGATATCGATACATCACAAGACAATTTTTGTTTTCTTAAAATTAATGTCAGGATAATGTTATTTAAAAAAATATCTTTATTTTTTAATATATAAATAATTAACATTACATCCTCAAAACAAGCAGATTTTTTTCTATACTATAGATTGACTAATAAAAGAGGACCGATGAACTTTATGACCTTTCAAACAATTTGCCAGGTCTGCCTTGTGTTCATTTGAGTTGCAAAGTTTTAAACCTTGCAGCTCAAATGCACAGGGCGGAGATGGGCAGCAGCATCCCCATCGCAAAAGCGATGCGATTTCTAACACGCTTACCCAGCGCGGCCATTATGGGCAAGATTCCCCCTTTTTTTGGGGTAGCCTATGTTAAGCAGTGGACTTTTAATAGTTGGTATGGTGATATGATGTCATTTTCCGAAATCCGAACTATATTTATGCAAAATTTGAAAAGGAATGGTTAAGTTGATATAGCGTGAAGAGGGAACAAACAAACTTTTAAACTGTTAGTTGGCATAACTCCCTTTTGGCCTATGCCTCCCAAAGAGGACATAGGTCCTCTAAGAATACTGGGCCTCTTACAAAGAAAAATTTTCCAAACATTAATCTAACGCGCGCGAAGAAATTAAAACATGCCAAATAAAAACGATTTAAATAACATAACGAGTGATATAACGAAACGTTTCCTTCCTGCGTTGTTAACGAAACGAAAAAACGTTATTTTACACGGCGCTATTACTAATCCACGTCTGAAATAATTGTAGGATAATTATTTCTTGTAATCGTTAACAGCCGTGAGGTACCGGAACCGACAGATGGTGGCATATCTATCCGTAGTGTAGCTTAAATGCAACTGGGAGGGGATGGGAACCAGCATCCCTGACGGACGTGGCAATTATGAGCAAATGTTACATTTGCTGAGAGAAGCCTTGGACACAGGCTTCTCTCAGGCAGTGGACTATCTACGGTTATAATGATGATGATGCTAACACACGCTATACAATTCATTCTATGAATCTTGTAAGCCGTGTAGTACCGGCGGAGTTGAATAATACCTACATCTCTTTGTACCAGGTATCGTAAACGGCGACTCCAACAGATGGCGGTACATCCATCGGAAATAGCGCAGCTTAAATAGAGTGGGTATGGACAGCAGCATCCTTCTCGCGAAATTGCGCTCGTTGTACTGAATCATACATTTAACATCCTGCCATTTAACAAAAAAAAATGTATAACAACAAGCCAAGACAAAAAGTAGCCGTTCATAAATGAAAGTCCGTAAGTGAGGTAGACAAAGGTCGCCTGCATTGGTATTTCCCACCTATTTCTATGGCCCAACAGCAATGTTCGCTGTGTTCTGGTTTAAAAGATTGAGAGACGCAGTGAAATTACTAGGTAATGTGACATAATATACTCTAGGCACAAGGTTGACAACACGCCAGTGATATCCTATATTACGAGCGTCTATAGGCTGCTGTGACGTTTATATTTGTCGACCTGGTCTAATGAAAGCGAAGATTTTCTTCACATTAGCTCGATCAAAACCACGGGGCACAACCAACATGTATCAATAACAGAGTAACATTTATCACCAAACAATGGCCTGATTAAATAAAACGAATAATTTATTATCAATGAGTAGTTTCCCGAATCCCTGACATATTTAATATTATCTACAGGATGTGGGGGAATTGATGCGCTAATTGTTATTTTCAATTATTTGCGCGGCAATTATGGGCAAAATTTCCCTTCTTTGGAGGCTTGTGTCCAACAGGGGACTTCCAATGGCTGATATGCTGTTGATATCTTTATTATTCATTAGTATTAGTTACTAACTATAAATGCGAAAGTAATTCTGTCTGTCTGCCTGTCTGTTACGCTTTGATGAAATTAGGCACAGACAATCTTTAGCCCTAAGAAAGGACATAGGCCATTATTTAATTCGAAAAAAGCGTTGTAAGGGGTCGAATGGGGGGGATGAAAAGTTGTAGGATCATCATGAATTTGAACACTGAAGTTTGTTGATATATTGTAGGAAATAATGTGCAATACATAACAATGTATTAAACTAGCCGTTGACCCTGACTTCGTTTGCTTTTTAAGAAATCGCTGTATGCGATAAGGTCATTTTTTTTCATTTTAATAATATGGAGAAAATGTTTTGTTGGTTTGTTACTAATTAACTTAAAACCTACTCAACCGATTTTCATAATTATTTAACTACATTAGAAAGTTACATCTTCGCTTATTAATGAGATGCAATTTTAATATAAAATTGTACATACAATATTTGACTTACTTTAAAAAATATTTTACTAAGAGAAAGCTACGTTATTAGAAAGTGACATAAGCTATGTTTTATCCTAGTAAATTCTCAGGAACGGTGACAACGCGGGTGAAATCCCAAAGCCCTACGACTCTTATATGTTTATGTTGTGATATTACGAGCATTAGGCTGCCGTGACGCTTTTGCTTGTCTGTCAACCGGGTCTAATGAAAAAATGCTTAACTTTAAAGTCGTTATAGACGGCTGAGGTAACGGATCCGACAGATGGCGGTATATCTATCCGAATATTGAGTAAATCAATCGCAACAAAGTACATCTATGCTACAGCTGATTTGATGTTGATGAGAGACTTTGCAATTGTTCTTATCCTCAATGCCTGATTTCTGGCGGCAAAATCAATTCGCTAATACATTAAAAACAACTAAGACTGTGCAATGGTTTAAGAATCTTAGTTAGCCATATCAAAGGCCTTCACCTGAAACGTTGCTACACTCGTTAAACGCCCAATTAACAACAGTTTTTGTTTTAACTCAATTTAAATGATTTCGCAACTAATCTATCTATTGTGGATTACCGCTCGTTGCGTTGGATTATATTTCGCAAGATCCTTTGTCAATGCCGGGCTCGCGTTCGGCATACGCATAGATGATAGCAATTAATTTTGAACTATACATGTAAGGCATAGCGTTTATTATCACTTGACATAATTTGACACATTTGTATAGGCTGGAGTTTGACACATTTGTAAGCCGTGAGGTACCGGTAGAGTAGAATAGTACCGCCTTCTGTACCAGGTGTCGACAGATGGTGGTATATCCATCCGAGACAGTGTAGCTCAAATACACAGGGTGGAAATAGGCAACTGTATCACCGTCGCGAAAGCTGCGCTTTACGATTGGTAGAACACGCTTGCCCAGCGCGGCAAACATGTGCAAAATCCAGGGGGGATTTTTTTGCCAATGTCCAGCATTGGATTTTTAATGGATCTGTGAACTTTTGCTTTTTTCGCACGTTTCAGTGTCAAGCTTTCTTGTTTTACATAGACGGTAGCGCCACCTAAATAACCGTGGCAGTGAAAGAAACTAGTTTTGACATTTCTCTTTGAGAATGACATAGGCTGTTGACTTGTGTGGATGGCATATGTTTTCGCCCATTATTCAAGTCACAAAAAAGCAAGCATTATTTTATGAGTAATATTTTATTATAAATTAAAAGTCGTTACCTCTTCTACGCGTAAATATATACAATTATTTTAAGAAAACGTAAATTTTTATAATCATAGTTTTTTTTAAATTAGTCTCGGACATCAAGAAATTAAACCACTAAAAAATATGCCAATTACTATAGTAATTTGGATGACTGCAGCAGCAATTACAACTTTCCATTTTAGTATTATTTTATATTACCTCTGTATAAAGTATCAAAAGTGAAATTACAACAATATATTACAAACAAAGAATATGTTGTTATACATTCTTCGTGGCAACGCGACTTTTTTCTTTAGTTCTATGTCTATTTGAAAGTCTCATTTCAAATGATTTATCTTATTTAGAGATAGAAAACCTCCTTTATGAAATCGATACTCGTTTGGTTAAAACGAAACGGTTTCGCGAAACACGATATTTTTCATACGAACTTTAACAATGGCACTCCTTCGAGCGTGCAATTAAACAAGAATTTATAATACTAATTAATATACTGATATGCATGTAGTCAATTTACAATGCATAACTTTCTCTCTTATTGCATATCCAAAAATATCACAAATGTGCATAATATAGTTAGTTATCTTGACAACCGCATATCTCAAATCACTTCTTGTTCGTTGCAAATAAGTAATACTAACTGCTGTCACATGTTAGTCTTACTTATAAGAATAGAGACGTACAATAAAACACGCTTTAAAACAGCATTTATGCTCATATATGTAGCGTTTCTTTTTCCACTTTAGCCAATTGAAGAGTTGTGACGTTGTTAATGGAAACAAGTGCGCCGTATGAATATGCAACACTCGCATTTATCATTCGTCTGCATTTCTATATAAATTTTACGAGTCTTAATAAACGATCGGCAGACAATTTTTAATATATTAACTAGCTTACTGTCCGCGTGGACTTCACTTTCTATAGGGGACAGGGGGTAGAGATCCTTCTACAGGTTTAAAATTATTTACTTACCAAATATCATTCATGGGCTTACCAGTTAAGCCGTGATAGCGTCACAAACAGACAGATACGCTTATATTATGGATTGACTATATTAGTGAGGATATAGTTATTTTTAATCTGTTATCTAGAATTATGTATCGATATAAATCAAGATATTGGACAATTATACTAAATTGTCAGGCATTCATATATTATTTTAATTTTAACTTAAGTAAATACCACATTTAATTGTGACTCTTTAATAAATATATTTCAAATATAGTTTATTAATGACACAAAACAAAGCACGCATACTATGCACACGCAATGACAAAAAAACATAATTGTCCGTCCATAGCCCGTGAGGTACCATAAGGGTAGACCAATACCTTCCCCTGTCGTAAAAGTCGACTAAGGTACCGTTTATGGCGGGAAGAGCGTAGCTCAAATGCAAGATGGCGGGCAATAATAGGGACTATTTTTATATTCTTAGGGAGGTCCATTAGTGGTTGTCTATTGAAGCTTTGTTAAATAACTTAGTCATTTAATGTTAGCCTTAAAGTAACCGACACAGCAACATGTATGAAAATTAGTAATTTATCGGGCTTCAAAGCCAACTAAATTTTTCTAATGGTTCTTATATAAAGTTTATCTGTTTGTTCGTGCTTCCACGGATTTGGATAGCGAAATGCGGATAGCTTGCACCGTGGGAAAGGACTGTCCACTTTTGATATTAAGTCTAATATTAAATTCACTTGAATGAATTCGCCTCCGACGTCTGCCTGAACTCCCAAAAAACTACCGAACCGATTTTCCACCAAGCGAGAAGGTGAGGCTGTTGTTAAGTGAGCAACCCTGCGCCTGCGTGCCTCGCGACGACGCCCCCGCAGGACCCGACCGGGCCGACAGGCTCGAACGGCCGTCGTTGGGGATTGAAGTAAAATTTTGCAAAATATGACAGAGTGAGCCCGACCGCGCTAGGGTAGCTGGTTATGGCTAGTTGAGGCAAACTGCACGCGTTTGACGGCGAACGCGGTGTACCGCTTTACGAAGAAGTGTGTGTGTGTGTGTGTAACTCATCGTGGAGTGCCAATGAGAGGGCAAGAGAGGGACGCGTTGGAAGCTGTTATTTTATCAGGCGGGTCTTCTAATACTTGACTCGGTCTACGATGACGGACGTGAAAAGGAAGGTTTAAGCGTGTAATTGATTAATGTTTTGTGTAAATTAGTGATAATGTTGATTGCTGAAGGTGTCGGAAGAAATCATGACGATTGGAGTGCGTGAGGCGTAGACAAGTACAAACGACAATTGGACATAAGAATTCGACTGCATCGTGTCGTTTACGAAACTGGCAATATTTTCTTTGTAGAAAGACTCTTTGATCTTTTAGCTATCGAGTGGAATAATCAGTTGCGAATGTACTTATAATAATAAAGCTGATGCAATACCGAACTGGCTGAATAGAAAAGTACCTCCCACTGCACTAGGTGTCATCAGAGGCGACTGAATCGACAGATAGCGGTATCCATTAATATAAGGTAATATCCATCCGAAACAGTGCAGCTCAAATGCACATGGCAGGGATGGGCAGCAGCATCTCGGTCGCGATATCTGCGCTCTGCGATTATTAACACGGCAATTATGGGCAAAAAACTTCCTATCTTGGAGAAGCTTATGCGCACAGAAGACCTCCAATTTATAGGTATAGTAAGGTATGAATAACAAGTAATCTTCATGTATAGAAATTTCGTGACTTTTCGTCACTGAACCGATTTGAATCAATGTTTGCTGTGTACAGTTTGCTCTTACTTAAGAGATAGGAGAGTTTATATCTCAATTTATAGTTGCTATATATTTCTTTATAATAAACATATATAGTCAAGACAGGACGTGTGTCGGGTTAGCTAATTTCATCATCATCATCATGTTTCAATGGAAGTCCACTGCTGGATAGGCCTCAAGAAAGGGGGAATTTTGCCCATAATTGATCGAACGATCCTCACCCAGGACAATTTTTTATTTGATAATGTATTTGAACTGTGTCTGGGTATTAAATATTTACAATATGTATTTAGATTTGTAATTACTCTATTGTCTTATCCGGAACACATCAAGCGACTTCACTCTGGGTCAGGTCAATTAATGAGACGTGGATAAAACATTTTTTTTTTATAATTATACCTTTCATAGATAGTATAGTTTTATAATTCATCGAGTATAAGTCGAGTACCAAAGCAATGCGAGCAAAGATCGCATTGTGCGGACAAAAACGTGGGACAGCAATAGGTCGGGACACTTTCTGTTTATAGATTTGCTCTTCACTAGACTCCGTCTGCGTTTCTTTGACTGCCACTTCTACCTATATATATATATATCGGTATGAAATCTACTGCTGGATATATGTACTGACATGCTACTTAATAGTCTGCAAGTTCTTGGTCAAAGAATGCAAAACACCCAAGGTTATGCATTCCCGCGCATGGAAACGAGGCAGGTTCAAGCCCCGTCTGTAGCTGTAGACAAGCTGATTTTTTTCTAGTAAATATAATCAGTTCCGGTACCTCAATCGCCTCGAAACCTGGTAAAGAGGAGGGTACTATTCTACTCTGCCCGTAAATACTTAAATTTAACAATTATATAAATGCTCGAAAATTCTAGTCGTTTCCAGGAACGTGATTTGTACAAAACTAAGTAAAGCCGCGGATAGAAGCTAGTCTACACAAGCGCGAAACAGTGCAGTTTAAACACTACAGGGTAGAGATGGGCAGTAGCATCATCGTCGCGAAGTTACGCTCTGCTATTTCCGGCAATTATGGGCAAAAATCCAAGTCCAGTCCGACAGTGGACTTTCTATAGCTAGTATGATGAGTGAGGTACCAATGAAAACGACCTTAGTATAAGTTCTACCTCATGGATAGGAAGAAACAAAGTAACCACAGTAGATGACAATTGAAACATAAATACAAAATGGAGAAGTGTGGCCGACAGAAGCACCGCAATGTCGTATTTTCGATGCCACGTTTAGCGGGATTCTTGTAATCTTTTTAGTGCGCGTGGCTGACTCAGCTCACGTATGTCATTTGCGTTAACACTAGACCTAGGCTAGTCTAAGTCAAACCGTAAACAACGGGCACTTGTTCACCCTCATCTAGTTCTCCCGCCAAACTTCAATCATCATCATCATATCAGCCACAGGATGGCCACTGCTGGACAATCTCCAAGTGATTTCTAATAGGATCTGTGTCTCCATTCTAGACGAGAAAGTGGTCTCCATTCCAGAACCTTACGACTCCATGTAATCCTTCGACTTAACTTTAATGCATTGCCTACTGTTCAGGGTAGAACAGTAATTCCCTCTGTACCATTGTGAGCATCGAATCCGGTACCGGAACTGGTAGATGGCGGTACATCTATCTGAAGAAGCGTACGTCTCTAATGCATCTTCGCCTGGGAGTACTCAAATCATATGACTGACCTGATGGTGCAGATGGTTGTTATCTTATATCATGCGCTCATGAACATTTATATGTAGAATATGTGATTGTTCCGAGTGTTAAATGCGTTTTAAAATATTATATTAGAGATCCACCGCTGTTTGATGTCCTTAACACAAGTGATTTAAACGACTTTTTTCGGAGTCAGATCAATGTATGAGACGTATTTATTATTTTTATAGATGACAACTTGAGTGAACTATCTTTGTAACGCCTTAATATACGACTATACGCCCACCGTATGGTATTGACTAATTAGATTCATCAAAAGAGGTTGCTATTTATTGTTATCTATTGTAACAAAAACGTTTTAAAACGTAATTACACAGATACAAAGTCGAAATCAATACGACCGAAGCTGGCGAAATTTTATACTAAAAAGTTAAACAATATTTTTTATTTATACGAAAATTATTTTCGTAACGTATACGAAGCATTGCAATTAAGCATTAATTTTGAACAAATTAGCGCATATTTATTTTTTAAGCTGCTATATAACGTTAATTAATAACGCGAATTGTTAATGTATTAAGTTATTCTGTACTAATATCATTCTTCATTCGAATAGAGTCTAATGATTATAGACATTACTGAAGTATAAATATTTTAATTGATTTATTCATATTTTACTTGAATGTGAAGTCATTAAAAAGTAATTTTTTACTTAATTTTATTACGTTAGTTTATACCTAAATGAAATAATGAGATTCATATAAAGAATATGTTTTTGAAAACATTGATTTAAATTGCTTGACATTAGCGTCATATTTATTTATATAAAGAAATTTTATTATGAAGGTCTAAATACTTCACTCCTAAGTTAAAGAACTAATTTGATATCTTCCAGCAAAAATATCTATATGCATTATTTTTCCGTACGTTGTTCAAATATAAACAGATTAGTTTTAGAAAATTCACGACAAGCTGTGGTTTTCGTCATAAACGTACCCAGATAACATATTTTTCTGTTACTTTCTAAAACAATATTATCGAATGTATATATATGGTGTATTATTTTAAATCGTACCACAATCCAAAAATCCACAAGCACAAGTTTAAATAACAAAGTAATTAAAACTTCACAAACACACCACTCCACAAATTAAAACTTTAGCCTAATTTTATATAAAAAAGCCTAAAAATAAAAGAGGTCCACAACTTTTTAAACTATTACTTTTTTACCGTCACGTGTTATTGTCTCGCGTTATTTTTTAATCGCGTCCGTTACGCGCTAAAGCCGAGCGGAGACTGGCAGTCTGTGGTCGCGGCTTCTTTGGCGCAATTCGTACAGTGTGCGAATGCCTTAATTGGAAATGTTTAGAACTCTTTGCTGCGAAAACCGAAGGCTTTATATTATCTGTGATTGTGGGCGGGAGTTTTGACGTTTCTATTTGCGTTAAGTATCACACAAACTTAACGCAAAGGCGTGAAATAATATTGTTAAAATAAACGTCATTGTGTACCTGTACTTGTGAAGTTCTTGAGAATAAATCGATCTTTATACCGCGGTGTTCTTGACTTGTGGTTACAGTGGAGTAAGGCTGTACATTTTAATAAGTATGTAGTGCAAGTCCTGTAGAGGAACATTAAACTGAAGTTCTAATATACTTTTTGAAGCCGTGAGGTACCGGCAGAGTAGAATAATACCTCCCCCTGTAACAGGTGTAAGAGGCGACTAAAGTACCAGAACCGATAGATGGCGGTATATCCATCCGCAACAGCGCATCTCAAATGCACAGGGCCGGGATGGGCAGCAGCATCCTCGTCGCAAAAGCTCCGCTCTGCGATTGCTAACACGCTAGCTCAGCGCAGTAATTATGGGCAAAATTCCCCCTTTCTTAGGGAGGCTAAAATATACTTATGACTGTGATTCATGATCATTATCATCATTGTAGCCATAAAACGTCAACTGCCGGACATAGGCCTTCCCAAGATAGGGGGAATTAACCCATTATTGCCGTGCTGGGCACCTGTGGTGACAATCGCTGAGCGTAACTTCGCGACGGGAATGCTGTTATCTGTACTCGCCCTGTTACATTTAAACTACACTGCTTCGGATGAATATACCGCCATCTGTCGGTTTCGGTGCCGCGCCTCTTACGACACTAATACAGTAGAAGGTACTATTCTATTCTGCCGGTACTGAACAGCCAAAAAATATTGTGATTGTTCTATATTAAAACATAACTAAAAAATAAAAACGAATGCTAGAAAAGTATTTTATCAAATTATGCTCACTACAAGAGTCAAACGTGGACTTGATGGATACCAAACTCTTTACGGATATCGCACTCGGGATAAACTCAGGTCGACTTCTGGTGACTCTTAGGAGCCAATTAGACATTTTATGGTAAAGCATTTTACTGTTTATAACCTGTTACTTGTTTATTTGACTCGTTGAAATTTTAAAGCTATTCAATTATTTTTAGTCTACGATCATCCTTATATATATATATTTTTAACAAGTGTACATATTCTTGCATTCAGTAGAAAGTATTCTGTCGTAACCTAAATACCAATTATACTTCATTGCCGGTTCTAATATGAAATATATAACTTTATACACATGAATATTAAATAGGTATGTTTTTTATAAGTATATTATTTTTATGTACAAAAAAAGAAAATATTCATCCTTTACATCATTTCATGAGCAATACAATTATACCAATGTGATGTATGAACATAATATAAATATGTTTTAGCTGACATAGAGAGAGTACCTGCAAATGAGGTGTTGACGAATTAAATCCTTATCACCGACCCGAGCCGCAAGGTAACGGCAGAATGCCGTGAGGTACCGGCAGAGCAGAATAGTACCTCCCCCTGTACCAGGTGTCGTAAGACCAAAGTACCAAAACAAGATGCGCAGCAGCATCTCCGTCGCAAAAGCTCCGCTCTGTCAACACGCTTGTCCAGCGCGGCAATTACGGGGAAAATTCCCCCTTTCTTAGGGAACCTAATGTTGTCTACTCAGACGTCAATTCCAACGATCCAATAAGCGACTTATGCCTGATTGTACCTGCGGCGGGCCCGAATGCGTATTCGGTGGTGTTTTTAACTTCTACCCTAAAGGTCGTGTGCTCGATCCCTATACAGGTCAAATATTTATATGAAGAATATTTGTATTTGTTCTATGTCTGGATATTAACAATGTATTTAATTAACATATTTTTGATTGATCTGTAGTCTAATAACAGTAACATAAGTGCTTTAATCGATTTATCTTGGACTCAATACATGAGATGTTATGTGTATTTATGTAATATTATTTATTGTAAATTGTTTAAATGACTTTTTCGACCGCATCAGGTCAACAGGGTCGCCAGAATTATTTTTAACACGTTTAGTTGGAGCATTAAATAATCTAAACCCCTCTCTAAGTCAAAGACTTCTTTGACGTAGAAGTGTCGTCACAAAGAAACCATATCAAGGGTATTGCTGCGTAGTTCGTGACGTCTTCAATTATTCTATCGATCACGTTCCTCAAACTCTAACAAAGTCGCGTGTTAGAAAACATAAAAACTGTAAATTTTTTATATGTTAGATTTTTTTATGTAACATATAAAGACTAATTTCAATGCCATTTGACCTTGACAACTTTCAACCCTAGAAAAAGACAAACATAGACAACTTTTGATTGTGAACTAAAGATATTAGATCTCATTACCGAGTAACTTCACAGCTTCTCCTGACCATGAAAGAAAGCTATCTATTATTTAATTGAGGTATATTTTAATGCTAATGTCACAAAAAGAATAATAGAACAAGTTCTCTTAAGTATTTGAGATAGATTTCTTCTAAAGGTAGTCTGCATCGATACCTCACAGTGAGTCTACCGCTAAATAGCAATGTTTAATGGTGGATTCCTCTTTAAAGCTGGTAGTGATCAGCTTTGTGTCAGCACATGAATCTTCAAGTCACACGGTCGGAGGCGCGTTAGTGATATCTTTGTGATGACACTAGAATGTATATGTATGGCTATGGTGACGGGAGACCATTCCGCGACCTTCCCATCGAGAGCTCGTTTGTAAAATTTCACAAAACAACAGCTCATACATTGACCTGTCTTAGTGATAAGTCGCTTAAAGCACTTGTGTTGCGCACATCACACAACAGAGAAATCACAAATACACTACTTAAATACATATATTTCACACCCAGACACAGAACAAACACAAATATCATCATATAAATATTTGCTATGGGTGGGAATCGAATCCACGACCATGGCGCAGAAGATAGTATGCAGATTAGTATGCAGTATTAAGAAATTCCTTGATAATCGCAAAAGAGTTCTTATATTATTGTTTATAACTAACTGGAGCGTTAATTGTATTAAATTTTATTATAAAGTATGAGGATTTTATAGTTGGATCATTTTAAAGGCAAGAGTGAACGGACAATTTCTGAGATTGCGTGTTCCAGATCACATGTTCGCTTTCCATTGTTATTCTTAAATGCACTAAAAATCAGAATATAAAATCGTATATGGACTATTGAAAGTTTGTACGTTTGAATCAGCTTCACGCGAAAACTGCTGAACGTATTTTAACGAAACTTTACAATGCTTTAGCACATACATAATAATAACACTATAGCAATTATTATATAGTATAAAACAAAGTCATTTCTCGTTGTCCATGTATCTGTACTAGAACTGTGAAACAACGCAACGGATTTTGATGCAGTATTTAAAATATATCGAATGGTTCAAGGAGGTTATATGTATCATACATGCGTAATATAGAATAAAAACTAATAATCATTTCAAAATTTTCAAATGATGTCGTAACAAACACTTTTTTTTGCGGTTACATTGCAAACGCAGACAGTATAGTATACCTTAAAAAGGTCGACAAGGACAATTCCGCGACGGCATATGTCTATTTATTTATTTATTGAACTAAATATTACGAAATGTACAAATGGCGGACTTAATGCCAGTTGGCATTATCTCCCAATCAACCATTACACGAAACAGTCTATCTGTTGGGGATAACCCACATTAACTATTTTTTATACTTATTGTATCCGATAATGTGTACTGGATCTACGAAAAAGAAATGTGTTGACGAGTGTTATTGAAAGCAGAACGCTCATAGATATAAATATACGCTCATAGAATAATAAAGAAAAGGGTCTACCTTTGGCCGCGTTCGTCTGAATCTTTCAACATATGGATATCACTAGCGGTAGAATATCGCGTAACATTACCCAGTAACACAAGGTAGATTACAGTAAGGAGAGGGAGGAGCCTATTTAACATGTTACATGAGGTAAACTACATTAAAAGGTCGCCTGCATTGGTAGTTCACTCTTTCCTATTTTTACCGTAAATGGCAGTGTTACTGGGTAAATGTGGCATAGTATCTTCAGTTCACAGGTAGTCATATTCTTGTGATGAAACGAGCGTCTATAGGCTGCGGTCACGTTTACCATCAAGCGTACCGTATGCTATTTTGGGGGCAAAAAATATATCGCATAATCTTTTGGTAGATTTCCTTCCGAAGTTTTTGAATTTACCTACATACAATCAGAAGCCTTCATTTTAATCGCAACGTGGTGTTATGTAGCTTGTGGCCTTCCTCGACAAATAAGCAATCTAGCACTGAAATATTTTTTCAAATCAGACCAATAGTACGTCAGATTAACGCGTTCAAACGAACAAACTCTTCAGCTTGATAATACAAGCATAGATATATGTACGGTGTACAATCGAGTTTGAAAGATAGAATAAAGAATAGTGTACTAAAGATGACATTGTGACAACAGAGAAAGGAATATTGTGATGGTTTAGACATAGAATGGATAGATGAAAATAGGACAACCGCACAAATATATAGAACGGAAATGAATAGAAGAGTTGGTAGGACGATCAATGCGAATCTCAGCCAGGTAGAAGAGGTTATTAAGAAGGGCCAGGTTAGAACCATGAATTAACGAGTAAAGGAGGCGAGAGAGGTCAACGGAGGACAAGATCGTAGCAAGTAATATCGTAGTATCAGAGATCCATAGTCTCTGCCTACCCTGATGGGACACAGGTGTGATGAATGTGTGTGTACAACCGTTACCTGGTACAAATAAATAGGGGTGATAGTGAGTATGTGGGGTTGTTTTGTTATGTACGTGTTGTAACGTCACTGCGAAGCCCGATATGGCAATGCATATTTGATGAAGCCTCCGCACCGGTCAAGGTTTCCCTATCGATCCTGTCGTACAAACGAGGTAATGGAAGTTCAAATTCAATACCTATTATTTTTTACTGTATCGTGATTTTCACTTTAGTATTGTTTAGTTTGCATTAATTAATTATTTACGCAGACAAATTGTGACAAATTTCAATAAACAATCATCAAAATCACCATTCCAGCTGTTGTAAGTCCACTGATGGACAAATACCCCAAAGAAGGAGGAATTTTGCACATGATTGCCACGCTGGGCAAGCGTGTTGGCAATCGCAAAGCGCAGCTTTCGATACAGTAATGCTGCTGACCATTCTCACCCTGCACCGTTTCAGATAGGTATACCGCCATCTATCGGTTCCGGTACACCTGGTATAGAGGGAGGTACTATTCTATTCCACCTGTACCCTTTCTTGGCGAGGCTTATGTCCAGCAGTGGCTGGTATGATGAAGATAATGATAATCCAACATATATTATTACCTATAGAATATTTTTGTTGGTATAGTAGATTATGAATTTGCAAACCACGCGAGTTAATTTACTTTTGACATTTCATAAGATGTATTAATAAAATTAATATTAAAATTTATAGGCTTATAAATATCACTATTAAATGTTGTAATAACAAAATCGGTCAAGTGTTGTAGGCACAAATTTCATGTTAAATTAATCCTTGACCAGGTTTCGTCACGTATGTATTGCTAAAATCAATGTCAGAGATACAAAATATATGTATACTCCACAAGCCGACCTGACAGACGTTGTTCTGTCGTAAATTGAGATATAAACTAATCTGTATCCAAAGTTGGATCAAACTTTACAAGGTAAGAACGTTTTCAAAAACGGTTCAATAGTTTAGTGACACGGATTTTTTTATATTTAAAAAGATAACATCCCTTATTTATTTAGCACATCAATGATTATAACATTAGTGTAATATTTGCAGTCTATAACAGTCTTAATGTACAATCAATTAAGCTGTGAGTTATCAGCAGAGTAGAATAGTACCTCCTCCTATACCAGGCGGTATATCCATCTGTAACAGTGTAGCTCAAATGTACAGAGTGAGGATACGCAGCAGCATCCTTGTTGTGTTTGCTCGGTTTCTGGGTGTTAAATATTATATATATTAAATAGTAGATTTGTGATTCCTCTGTTGTCTGGCATTCGTAACACATGTGCTTTAAGCGACTTACAGCAGAGTTAGATCAATGTATGAGATGATAAATTTAGAGGAAATAATATTAAAAAAAAAACTATAACTTGTTGCTAACATAAAATAATACAAATCTTGGTTACTTACTTCTATTTTAGGTAGCGGTGCCTTTTTTTAAATATACCCTACTCTATGTTACTCGTTAAATAAGTAGCTCTCTGATGGTGAAAGATTTTTTTATATCGGTCTAGTAGTTTTTGAATTAAACCGTTACCAACAAACACAATCACATATTTTCTCTTTATAATATTAGTATATTTATATATTAATAATGCTACTAAGGGAAGCAAGAGAGGTATCCCAAGATCGTAACAAGTGGAGATCCATAGTCTCTGCCCACCCGATGGGACTCAGGCGTGATGTATGTATGTAATATTAGTATATATATACAAACGTTAATCACATGAATGATTGTTCTGGATTCGACCATATCTAGTACTACATTAAGTCATCCTTCCAATTAAATATCGATAAACAAAACATAAATAAAAATTAACGGAAAAAATGAATCGCATTATCTAGAATTGTTGACATCACAATTGTATCATACATTTTATGTTTATTTTTGCGCGATATATCAAAGATAATTTCTTTCTTTTTAATCTGGAAAGGCGATTGTTATCGATTGATAAGATTATTCCATCGAATGCGAAGCGTGATCGATTTACGTAACATATGTCAGTTTCCTTCACTCTACACAAAATGGTCACCGATGCACATTATTTCGTTTTACGTAAATGCAAGCTGTAAGTAATCGATATTACAGTGACATGATATTATAGACACATCGTTGTTTGGTAGAACGATTACACAATTCAAACAAATCCTATTTTTTTTTCCGGACGAACCTATGGCTTGACTACTCAGTCGTGAACTCCAGCGCCACCGAAAATGGAGGGCGGGACCTCTCATAGATGAGAGGTCCCGCCCTCTCTTTGCGATGCCCGTAATTATCCTGTGTACCCCGCGGCCGCGACTGCGCGTTTAGATACGGTTGCGCCCGCTAGGCTCGCGGGATCTGAGCGGGATCGACGGAGATTGCCCGAGGGCGCCTCTTAAGGCTTGACCTAGGCTCGAGCGGCCATCGTTGGGGGGTGAATTTAATTATCAAATTCAGCAAAAGATGACAGACGGAGTGAACCCCGAAGCTCTAGGGCTGCCGGTTATCGCTTGTAGGGGCAGGGATTGCACGCGTTCGCCGGCCAACGCGGTGTACTGCTCTATTATACGAACGCATGTGCAGTGTCAATGCTCGTGTTGTGCCAGTGGATGGCGGGAAAAGGCTGCGATTTTCGCGGTAATTTTATCGGGCGGGTCAAACAAATCCAAACTACGACTAAGGAGTGTAGTATACTTGCTAACTAAACAGACGTTGTCTGTCTTGTGTGCAAATTTTATATATAAAGATAGTGTAATCCAAATAAAATCAAACATATTTTATTTTTAAATGTTTCTTCGTCTTTTTAGCATAACAAGGGTTGTTGTTATTTTGTAACGACTCGATATAGTCAAGAAGAAAAAATTACAAAGGTCGTGGGTTCGTTCCTCAACAAGGACAAATATTTATTAGATGATATATATGTTTGTTCTGTGCCTAGATTTTATATATATAGTGATTCTTGTGATATCCGTAACAAAAGTGCTTTCAGCGACTTATCACGAACCAGGTCAATGCATGAGATGTTGTGGGAGTTTATTTATTTCTATGTGTTAAACAAACTTCCGTGTTTATTATTAGTAGGATTCTTTAATTAACATTTATTAAATCAGTGGATGAAACTTTAATCCTTCTTACCTGATGACAACACAAACGCTGGTTGCGTTCAAGTTATTTGAGGTAATAAATCATAATAATGGTTTTCCTTATTAACGAAACGGGAGTTAAACTTTAATAGTTAACTAACTTTAATACTATATTTATTGTTAACATATTGTTATACAATATTGCTACTTTTATTACCCAATAACACGCCTTGTCAGTGTTTTTGTGTCCTGTAGTTGGGGGATAACCATGCATATTAATATGATAATACTTATGTGGATGAATATGCGTATTTATGTGTGTGTATATGAATATATATAGTATGTCTGTGTTTCTATATATACATATACATTGGTATGTAATAACATATTTGTTTCGAGTCTGAATCACATGCGTGTTGTATTGTTATTTGTTACTTTTCTTTCTCTTTTTTTGTAATTAGCCTAGTTATTTTTCAGATTAATATATTCTAGTCTAGTCTAATATAGTATCTAGTAGTTACGTTTACTGGCGGTGTTATGGGTACCTCGTAATGTACTGTCATATTGTATATTCAGACGATGTTTGCGGGGTCCCCATGTAACTGTTAGTGACGCTACATTTGCTTAGTTAGTTGCAAGTCAATGCCGCCACGGCATAAATAAGACAACACTGTAACCAGATTTTTCTTGTTTAAATGTGTACATTCGTTACATTATTTCTAGTGCATATTCTTGCTAGCTGTCCTAAATAAATCAATTAACTAACTGATTCGTTGCGAAGTATTGAATAATGTCTTTGTAAAGAAATATCAAATCTATCCCACGGGATCCTTACACTTCTCCAGACCTATGAAATTCTGGAAAGAGCACAATCTCCATCTACAATATCTAAAGAAACCGTATCGAATTCATAAAAAAAATAGTTCAAAAATCAAAAGCGTGTCCATGAAGTATGATTTTGTTCTAGTAATACACTTGTAAGGATGGCGGTATAGCCATCCGCTTTAGTGTAGCTTAAATGCACAGGGCGGGGATGAGCAACAGCATTACCACCGCGAACGCTGCGCTCTGTTATGGACAAAACTCCCCCTTTCTTGGGGAGGCATTGCTTCGTTTTAGTTTATAGTGTAAGAGAGCCAGTTTACAATGTTGGCGGCACACTCGTGATATCTTTGTAATGACACGACTGTGGTCACGTTTACCATCAAGCGGACCATATGCTTGTTTGATGATTTCATAACATAAAAAGATAAAAACGAATCCAGGACCATTGGTGGGAGAGACACTATCGAATGCGTCAATAATATAAAACCAATTAAATCAGCGTTCACCGGGAGCCGTCATGCATAGAATAACCACCGCTAATGGAATTTTCAACATAAGTGAATACACCGTTATATTGCAACCAAGTGTAAACAATGGCGAAGTGCAATGTTCTATGGGACCGAATGTAGGGACCACTAGATGGGGTACATTGCCTAATTGTGAAACTATCAGCGCAACGCGGTTTTACTCGTGTAATTCCTTATCCCGTGAAAATATGGGAATCCAATAAAGCTTATGTTACTTGCTGATAACATAAATTTCTAATAGTGAAAGAGTTTTTGAAATCAATCCAGTGGTTTTTAAGTTTATTCGTTACAAACGAACAAAATTTCAAATGCCACATTGACATAATAGTTCAATTTTAGGTAGTAATAATAGTTTCGGGATCTCTTTTGTGTTTTTTTTTTTGGAAAATAATGTTACTTCTAAAGAATAAAACTTTCTATTATTAAAAAAAATCAAATTCGTAGTCAAAGAAGATTTTGTGCCTATTTAATTACAAATAAAATAACTAAACTTTTCATTCTTTAATCAGAGTATTCAGATTACGTATTAATACATCATGGGTTATTGGTACAAAGTGGACGGACAATCTGTGTTCCCGAGGGATAGAGCTAGTTATTTCTTAAATTTTACAATTAATGTCAGAAGATCATAGAGGCTTGATTACGGATAAACGCCAGAAACGCGAAATACGCGCGAATTAAGTCGTGGATCGAAACCTAGCTAATCAAAAAGCTATTAATTTGAATAATATGATTTTATGAAGCATCAGCTCTGGTTTAACAGGTCTGATGTCACGTTCTTTAGTGCTCCTGTCTCGTGTACCACGCGTCCTAAATTCGATCCCCACGCAAAACAAACATGTATGATAAAAATTAGGTGCCTATAAGAAGAGGCTGGACCTAGTATAGGTACTTAAGTATCTAAATGTATTTTAGTTTAAGTTTCCTTTTGTTGTTGAATAAAGTTATTATTATTATTATATTTGTGTTTGTACACACAGCAACAGTTCATCCTACCCAAGTTTGTCAAAACTTCGCAATCGATATTAATCTAAAAAAGCGAGCCATTGAGTTCAATTTTGACTGTAAAGTATTCATAGATTTGGGTAAGAGGATTGTTGTTTACCATACTATCTCACTGTTAAAATATGTCATCATTCCACCTATCGGAAGTCCATTGCTGGACATAGGCCCTCCACAAGAAAGGGGGAATTATGCCCATAATTGTCGCGTTAGGCAAGCATGTTGGCAAGATAAAATACTGTGCCTACATACCTGTATTAATTTTATATTTTTATTGCATCATCTTTATGAACTCATCATGCAGCCATGTATGTTCCAAATATTTAGGACAGATTAATCACATGATCATTGCACATCGATTTGCACTCAAGACTATTCCCTAACTTGTAAATACGTTATCATAATAATGTGTCTTTAATTTTTATTGATTAGCTATAGAACTTACTCTTTGTATAACTGTTGAACGAACCACATAAAATATTAATCAACAATTGTTCGTGTTTTCATCTCAAGGAACACCTACTCAACACCTTAATGCTTCAATACATATTCAAGAATTATATTTGTGATTCCTCTGTTGTCTGATAACCGTGCTTTAAGCGACCTATCACCGAGTCGGGTCAACGTATAAACTGTTGTGATGTTAAGGTTGAAAGTTTGTATCGCTTCTAGCACGCAAGAGGTGCCTATCCGCGCGAATACACCGCATTGTGTAGTCAGATGCATCGGTGAAAGTGCATGTGTGTCGAGGTCTATGTATTATGTAGTGTTTGCTAACTCGTCATATAGCTGTACATATACTGATCCGTCCGTTATATACTGATCTCTTTTATATATAAACATAAATAGGCACGTGACTTCACCAGGTTGTTTTCTTTTTGCCAGCGTAATTTAGTTGTAACTACCGTGTGGTGTCAGCAAACCAGTTACAGCTGGTAGAACATTTAAATATTTTTTTTTAAATAACATTATCTTTAACTTTGAATTGGTTAAATATCCCGCATGAACTCGAACCCAGGTAGAAAAACATCAAAACCACACACAGTGGTAATATGACATCATCATACCAGCTATCTCTCACCTGCCAACAGTGAGCAGAGGCAGAGTAAAATAGTACCTCCCACTGCACCAAGTGTCGTAAGAGGCGACTAGGCGATAGAACCAACAGATGGCGGTATATCCATCCGAAACAGTGTAGCTTCATGCACAGGGTGGGGATGGGCACCCACATCGCGAAAGCCGCGCTCTACGATTGCCACCACACATGTCATGAGGAGGTTATGTCAAACAGTGGACTTCCAATGGCTGTATTGATGATAGGCTGCAGTGACGCTTTTTATAACGCGGACTGTAGACTTATTTGGCGACCTGGTCTAATAAAATGTAAGTAGGTACTATGTATGTACATGTACTTTCATTATTTTTTTTCTTCTTGCACCTCTTTGGTCCCGTTTCTTCTTTGACTAATGGTTGCCTGGATAATACCACTGGGCATTAAGCCCGCCTTATGTACATCGTTTTTTATATATGCAAAAAGTTAAATAAATAAGACAATTTGCATACAAAAACTAGTCAATACAGCGTCGTACGTAATAAATACTTGATATCAATGGATGTAATAAAGATACAAAATATATCAGGGATTAAGAACATGGCGGACATTTTGATATTGCAATAACAATAATCCGTTAATTGTTTATCGTGAACAATAACTGCAGTAGGTATATATCGGTATTAGATAACCTAGGACTCGTAAATGGTACCTCTTCAAATAGCCACGAGGTACTTAAAATTAATACTGTTTATGTCTCTTCAAATGATACAGACTTAAATAGGACTTAATAGGTAAACCCCTAATATATCCTTACTAATATTAAAAGAGGGGATGTTTGTGTGTTGGATGTATATTTGGGACTCATTCACGTAACGGCTGTATCTGTAGTATGGAATCACATATAGGATATTTGTTATCCCAAAAACATGTTCCTATGGGATAATCCTGTTTGCATAGTAAAGTTAGCATGGAATAACAAGAGTTCCTTGCGGATGCGATAAAGCTATTGTTTTCTAATTAGATTAGCTTTTATCCGCGAAGTCGTTAGAAGCCGTTAAAAGACATAGGCCTCTCCAAGTGAGGAGGTCTTTGCCGCCATGGGCAAGTGTGTTGGCAATCGATGCTGCTGCCCATCCCCGCACTGTGCATTTGAGCTGCACTGTATCGGATGGATATACCGCCATCTATCAGTTTTGGAACTTAGTCGCTTCTTACGACACCTGGTGCAGTGGGAGATACATACTATTAATTTATTACTTCTACTAACTATTCTAGTCTGCCGATACGTCACGGCAAATATAAATTCTTATACAAATAATAATTAAACTTAATAAAAAATCAATCCGAAAAAAGTAGTTGAAAGATTTTTTATTGAAATTAAAATAAATTCACAAATCAGCTGTAAAGTAATATTTCAGGCATGACATTCAAAGTTTATATGAGTTAAGGTAAAGAGGTATTGTACCCAAAAAACTATTCCACGCGTACGAAGTCGCGGGCACAGCTAGTATTCAATAAGTACGAAAAAAAAATCTTTTCAAATATAGGCCAAAGTTACTCCATCAGGGATCAAAAAACAGATTTCCCAGTCATCAGTCTAGATACTCCAATGGTTAGATGTATTAGCTACATTATTTAAAAGAAATATTGAAATACTTACTTACAAACTTTCGCAATTGTATTTTTAGGTTAAGAAAGTTACGACTTGATTGTTAGAACAGCCCCTAACACTAACGGCATTAAAAAAACTGGCTTGTTTAAAAGTAAAATTTCCTTCTTCCATTCAAGCCTTTTTACATTCATAAGATTGTCTTACATCTAGAATAACTAGATGTAAGACAATCTTATGAATGTAATGTGTCTTATGAAGTAATAACTTCAGACGCCAAATGTGTTGTAATTTGGTAAAAAGAGATTATGTCATAGTAAATATATATTCAGAATAACAATATAAATAAGTAATAATTTAATATTTATATTAAGTAATATATTCCTATTATACGAGTACTTTGTCACACTAGGTTGCACCGTACAGAGCCATCTATGATCACAGTCGTGAAATAAATAGCAGCTGTTGCCGCAGTCGCTTGTTTTATCCAATTAATTTGCACGAGTTACACTAGATGGCGTTAGCTGTTTTGATATGCAACATGATACCAGTTTGTATAAAGCTTGATTTATTTTTTAGTCATATCTCATTATATATATTTATTAATGGATAATAGAATTCCATATAAAGATCCCTTTTATTTAAATTAAAGATGTATAAGTTTAGTATGTTTTTTATTCGCAATGTTTTTATTATAGTTTAAATCTTTAAAAAGCTGCATTTATTATGTCTATATTATACTTTTGTCGCCGTTGGCATTAGCATAAGCATAAGTTTTGCATCTTTATTATATAACATTACGTTGTAGAGTGCTTTTAGCATGACATTTGTCCGAAACGGATCGAATCAAACAAAGAACTGAATAAGAGGTCAAAAACAACATCACCTTTACATAGCATTTACCTTGTCAGCCTTATCAGTGGGTGGCGAGGCGGGCGGGCTGCGCGGGAGTCCTAAGTCTTCGTCATCGTCGCTCGCGTCGCCCCTCCCCCTCCGTCTTACTGCCGCCACTAGCTCCGCCTAGCGGGGAAAAGATATAACTTTAATTTGACATGTTTTGAAAAGCAACTAGCGCCGCTGAGCGATATAAAATGTAAACGTTAGAATATGCTTTTCAAATCGTAGGTTGATCAAATTTTATATGCAGCTAATGATAAAATTAATAAAAATTATTATTAATAAAATCACTTTTCAACGGATTTATACAATTTATATCTCATATTTACATATAATATTAACGTAATGATTCCCTAACGGCGATATAAAATGAACGTCGAAACAAAATGTAAATACGAGATGTAAAGCGTTTAAAGGCCGTTGAATAAAGGGTTTTCTTATAAATAGTAAACGCATAAAATAAGATAACACGATAATTATTGATATTATAAGATTTGTTTTGCCAAATAGACAACAGTCTAGGGTATGGTTTAGGACAAACAATTTTAAAATAAAACGTTGATATCAATTGAAATTGAAAATGAATTAATAAACATGGCACCTGAAATCACATTCAAACATACAGTATGAATGATCCTAAAGGGCGAAAGTTGAACAACATCACTAATAAAATTAAATTTTATTAGTGATTATGTTAAAATAAAATTAACAAACGGAAACGATAACATATCAATACGGGCACGCGCCTTCCTTCCACCTTATCAATATCAACAAGGATACAGCAGAGTAATTGTTTCATAATCTAATTACACAAAACGACGCATCTTAGGTACTTTAGACCAAGAATTACTATCTTTATTTATACACTAATTAATGCTGTAGTGAAAATTGGTGGTTTAAAATCTTGTTCTTGCAATTTCGTCATATTAAAATCTCAGTATGATTACAATTTGTTGTTGTCGTCTTCTTATAAAATATATTAAAAAAAATATATTTGTTTAATAACACTACAAAAAAAGTATTATTGATTGTGTTTCTGTTAGAGTTATAGATATAGTTATTAAATATGAAATTGATTAAATTTAGAATACTTAACAATTAAAATACTTAACATTGCAGAAAAATAATAGCTGAATATTTAATGTTTTTTAAGGGCTTTGCATGAAGATCGCCTACAAAACAATAGATCTAATCAAATATGTAACAATTTCACCATTAATTTTGAACTCAACGACCCGCGTTTAGGATTTAATAGCTTTGTGCAGCTTGATTTGTCGCCTTGTGTACTTAATATTGCTAACTATTTGCACTCATCTATGTTAAAAGAGGACGAACTATTTTTATACAATTTTACCTCTAGAACTACGCTTAAGGTCAATTGCGATAACGCATGCACATGTGCTCAAAATACTTTAAAAAAATTATGTAATCAAAATTATACATTTAAAAATGTATTAATGACCAACGTTCTTCTTTCATATGTAAAGTTAAAAATATGAACTTCTCAATAAAAAGTAAAATCCATATAATGGAGAATAATATCTAACAAATATAGGTATAGCAAAAAAAAAATTATGAAAGGACAAACGCAAAGGTTTCAAGATAAATAAAATCATTTATAACGAACCCATAGCCGGGCGATCTTCCCTTCTGTCACCCAACAAAACCTCCGCTTCCATGTTTGACTCATAACACAAATTTCACTGGCACTTGTAACATTACATTATTTATTTAACACTGGAATAACATTTTCACTTTTAAATAAAACTGGAATCCACTGGAAACGCGAGATGTCACTTTTAAATTAATTTATAATTATTTTTCACAAAAATCCATTAAAAAGTAACACGTCCACCCAAGAGCCTTGTAATAAAATAACTAATTCTGACTCAATTATTATTCATGTTCATTTGGAGGTAAACAAATGATTAATAAGGTACGATAAATGAAGGAAGTTCGAATTAACAATGTGTTTTTGTTGTATTATTGGAATTAGTTGGAGCAGGTAAATGTCCTTAATTCCTCGTGCTCGGGAAGTTAAAAAATGCAACACTCTTTAATTTATGAAATTGATTTAAGTAATTTAAATTTAAACATGAATATAAAAAATATAAGAAAAAATTAAAAGTAATAATAAATATCAATGTCAAACCTGGTATTTGACCATAAAAGAATAATAGTTAGACAATTTTAATACGTATATAGATAATAAACTTGTCGGAACAGAATTGCATTTTTACACTGTAAATTGAGTCTGAACTAGGTTAATTCTTAGAACCTCATTAACAAAAAATATAAAACATAACAGAACGAAAACTTAAAATGTATTTATAAAAGAGTTGTCGACACATTCGACATTTAAAAGAATGTCAATACAATATTGGTATTAATGAAGCGTGGGATAGTCAAGGATAGACGGTTATCTTTGCTAGTGACTAATCGAAAGCCGAATATCTTAAAACACGGAATTCCATACAATCGGAAGAAATGTCCCAATACAATGCCTTGAGGGATCCTTTGTTCGGGCCATCACATCTGTATTCGGAGAAACTTTGTACTCAAATATGATGTAAAGAATACCGTAATCGAATGCAGGCAAAAAGGATGACACGGTTTTAAAATCGCGATGCATTTTCGAGTGACCCACCTTATCAAAGGCGTTGCATAAATCATAACAGTCACTAACATTTCCGATTTTGTAAGAACCGACAACAATGGGTGTGTATCAAACTGTCTCATTGTTATGCCAAAAGAGTTTCTCACTTGGGACCGTTCGGTGATGCGCAGATCTAAGTGAGACTTCTAAAGAATGTTAATAGGCTAAAGAAATTATTGTTATAACGTGTTAACTGACATAGTTTAAGCGAGAGATAATATGTGAGAAGTTGGGCTTATATGATATTTGTCATTCTTATGTAAATGTTTTTGATCGTATATAAAAAAAATACCACCGTCCGTACGTATTTTCCTTTAGTCCCAATAGGGAATTCAGACATTGAAGTCTTAGTAAATCTTTGTCTTAAAAATAAAAGTTAATCTTTGTAATATCACAGATTGATCAAAAGCGAAATCATGTGACACCAGGAAGTATTATTTGACCTTTTCAAATGTTATGACATATAAAACTTACGACATATATTTATACATAAATCTAGGAGGAAATGATATTACATCCAAACTTGATATTGTAATGATATTTTGACGGGTCGGATAGTACATATTGTAGTGAACCCATCTTATGCCCCAAGGGAATACTTTGTTCTGTGCCTGGGTGTTAATCAATGTGTATTTAGATAAGTCACTGAGATAAGTCGCTTAAAGCACAAGCGCTACAGACATAAGATAGCAGATTAACCAAATAAAATACATATATGCAGCAATAAAACATAGAACAAACACAAATATCTTTATATAAATATTTGTCGTAGGTAGGGATCCTACCCACGACATTTGGAGCAAAGGATAGGACCTATTTGCGCCATCGTGTCCGTCATGGAAATGTATTTTTGTTTGTTAAATAGAAAACTTCCAGACGTTTTCTAGGCGCCATTCATGCATAGTTATTTATTAATATAATCCTCTTTTATAAGATATACTATATTTACATAATTCGAAACATGATATCGTAACTTCACAAACAAGTTTTGTTAAAAAACTTGGCAAACTCAGAGGAATATAAATAAATATATTCGGAAATGTTAAAATGGATTTTTTTTATTATCAGTTGAATTATATAAGGCAAAGGCAGAGATCGGATACAGCCGATCTACAAATATTTATGCAGAATACAGGGTCGCATTTGAATGTAACCGTTTTTGGTTGAAGGCTAGAGACGTAAGTATTTCCTATACGTAGATAGACTAGTAACATTTAAACTCAAATGTAAGAGTAAAAAAATACCTTTGTTTTTGGTATAATTGACATCCAAATTCGTGTAGTCTAGAGTTTGCTTGTAACCCATAGTTGTTAAGTAAACGTTTCTTCATATTAGCCATTGGAAGTACACAGCTGCATAATTAGGATCAATTAGACTCCCCTCCAAAAAAGGTGCTAAAATATTTGCCTATAATCGCCGGACTGGCCAAGCGTGTTCGAAATAGCAGAGCATAACAGCGATGCTGCTGCCCATCCCCGCCCTGTGAAAGCTACACTGTCGGTACCTTGGTCGCCTCTTACGACAGTGCCTCGCGGTTTGTCTCGCGTTGTTTCCGTTTCCGTGCTGATAAAATTACATGAGGTAGACCTCATACAAAGATCGTCTGCATTTGTACCGCACTCTCATCTATTTCTACCGCCAAATTAGTAATTGCAATGCTGTGTTTCGATTTAAAAGGTGAGAGACGGTATTGAAATAACAGGGTTATGTGATATAAAATCTTCAAGTCCCAACGTTGGCAACACGCTAGTAATATCCTTGTGATATATATATATATAGGCTGCAGTGACGTTAACTGAACTATCACGCGGAACGTATTTGTTTGTTGACCTGGTCTAAAAAAGTAAGTAATTTTCAGACAAACCTTCATAAAACAAAGAAAATAAGTTATTCTGATAGGCTATATTGTTGTAAAGTTTTATTGAAAATCTATTCAATGTTTTTGCTTGAAATAGTAACAAACATACTTCTCTTAACGGGCCCATTGGCGCAGATGGTGGTGATCCTGACTTGTGCGCCAAAGGTCGTGGGTTCGATCACCACCCAAGACAAATATTTGTGTGATGATACTTTTGTTTGTTCTGTGTCTGGGTATTAAATATATGTATTTAAGCAGTATATTTCTGATTCCTCTTTTATCTGATATCCGTCATACAAATGGTTTAAACGGCTTATCACGAAATCAGGTCAATGTATGAGATGTTGTGGCAATATATTTATTTATTTATATGTGTTTAACTTTCGCGTTTACTATTGGTAGAATTCTTTAAATAATATTTATTGAGTCAGTGTATGAAATTTAAAGCCTTTTTACTTGATCACAACACGAACGCTGGTTGCGTTCAAGATATTTGAGGTAATAAATCATAATATATGTTTTCCTTATTAACAAAACGGAAGTTAAGCTTTTATAACTGAAACAATAAAGCTTACAATGGCGTGTATTGTGCCATATATAGGTTTAAAATAAATAGGCGATCAAATGATCGAGGCGTTTCTCATTGGTCGCAGACAACTTTGTCATCCTCATTCTAGAATTTTCTAGGTATGCTAAAATAACTATAGTCAATTCTAATAATGTGTCACGTATTATTTTCAGGTTCATTATTTTGTTGCTGTTGAATAATATCTTGGTCAATTGGCTGAACATTAAATGATTAGGCATTTACAACTTTTGTAACCTGCGAATTCACACGCGTGGAAACAAAAAATAATAATAAGTTCCCACAACATCTCATACATCGACCTGACTCCGAGATAAGTTGCTTAAAACATATGTGTTACAGACAACAGAGGAAACACAAATATAACACTTAATTAGACATATTTTACACCCAAAAACGGAACTAACAAATTTAAACAATCTGTGTGTGGATTGAACCCACGACCTTTGGCGTACAAGATAGGATCACTACCATCTGCGCCATCCGGTCCGTCAAAACGTCGGAGTTGCGCGGCCGGTCACAGTGAGACAAAAAATAAATCAGGAAGATATATGAATGTGGTTGAGTTAAATCTCGTTAAATACCTTAATTAATAAAATACAAGTTTGATGGAGGTTGTTAGATGTAATTGGCAAAAAAAGTGTATTACCGAAGTGACGAATTGGTGTGTTTAGTCAAGTGATTAAAGTTTGGTAGTTGGGATAGAATCGATAGCCGGTTCAATTGCTTGCCTCCGCTCGCTACGTCAACTAGTTTTTGAGGTTATGGTCTTTTAAATGCAAAAGTCTGATTGTTTAATGTAATTTAAAAAGTTAATTACCATTACTGCAAAAAGCAAAAAGCAAAAATATCTATCATGATTCTAAATATGTTTTTAAGCATTATATTTCTGATTCCTCTGTACTTTGATATCTGAATAATCTAAAAAAAACATTTTTTTAATAGTATTGGAGTCCATTATTTAATCGATACACTAAAAACCTACGATATTTAAAAATATTGCCATTGAGCATAATATTTATTCCGTGGAAGTAAAGATGCTTTTTTTTTCATCTTGCCATAGCGCCGGTCCATGGAGGATGTCAAACGAGATGTGAACCGGTATACCGAGTGACATTTTGGTATAACTTTGATCAACGCGCCGCCTAATCATCGTAAATTGTGACTAGAATACTAAACTATATTATATAAAGGAACAGTGTTGCCTTCCTTATATATATACATAGTTATGTTATAAAATGAACCAAGAAATGAACTTTCTGAGTGGAATCATGTTTTAATATTGCGTCACCATCGAAATTATTTGATAATAACAATAATAAATTCCCGCAACATCTTTGTCAACATTGACCTGACACCGCGGTAAGTCGCTCGAAGCACTTGTGTTACGGACACCAGACTACAGAGGAATCACAAATATACTGCCTATATACATATATTTAACTCCTAAAAACAGAACAAACGTACATATCATCATATAAATATTTGCTCTGGTTGGAAACCCACGATATTGGGCGCAAAAGATGGGATCACTACTAACAGCGCCGTTGGGCACGTCGCAAAAAATATAGAGCTTATATAATTTGATGATAACGTTACTTATCATTAGTGAAATAATGAATGAAATCAAACGAGTACATTTTAAGTTTATTCGTTGCAAGCGCACATTATAAATCTTGCCTCGTTACATAAACTTTAGGTGTTTATAATTTATATATTTGAGATATATAATCTAGCTTATGTTATATATATAACCAAATAGCTGTGCCCGCGACTTCGTCCGCATGGAATAGTTTCTTTGGGTATCATACCTTTTTAACTTAACTTATAAAAAACTTTGAATGTCATATTTATTTATATCGAATCAATAGCCTTAAAATATGAACCAAGCTTCTAGCTCTAAAAATCAGAAAAAGATGCCTCACGTTTCTTCCTCATTTTTGTTTCTTTACAACCCCTATGTTGAATTAATAAGTAGCCCATGTACTTTATCATGCTCTAGACTATATGTGTACCAAAATTTAATTTTAAATCGGCTTAGTAGTTTAGGCGTAATTGTGAAACAGACAGACAGAGTTACTTTCGCATTTATTATATTAGTAAGGCAGTAAGTATCTAATGTTTGAGTTAAATTGTAAAAACAAACAATGAAATATATCCTCTTTAAAATGTTAGTATAGTGACGGAACATCCGTTACTATACTTAACTACCTTCGAGTTTAATCCACGTACCAAACTTCGTTAAAATAAGTTCACCGGCTAGGCCGTAAACGCTTAACAAGTACGCATTTTTAATTTAATATGCGATTAGGTATTGTTTTTCAAATATTATCAAACTGTCTCAGGTTCACAAATACATGAATTTGTTTAATACAACAAAGCTGTGTATATAACATGCACAAATATCGCCAACAATACTTCAGACAATTATATATTTTCCTACTAGTAATAAGTTATAAAATAAACCTATGTACAACTACCATATATAATGCTAATGAATCAGAGGAAATATGTCTGTGTGTTTATTTACCCGGAAAATCTGTAATATTCGACGCTAAAAATAATTTTTATGAAAACTGCGGCGGACCTAACAGTTTATAATAGTACATTTATTGTAAAATAAACAAACACAAAATTAACACTACAAATTATCTTTCTGTATAACCGGTTAAAAACGCATACAAGATTATCTTGAGATGTTACTCGGTATTACACCAAGTACCAGTATATTGCTGTATTTTTGATGGAGGCAATTATCACTTTTTATTAAATTTTCACTTAATTTATTATATGCTATACTAAATGTAGACATCAAATAAAAACAATGACGTAACAAAAAAATAAACAGTATGGCGTAACGACATCTGCCAATAACTGCCTCACAACTGTCAAAAGCATGCTTACATATCTAACAAAATGAAACATAAACATTACCAAAAAGACTTTAGTCGCCAGCAGCCAAGCCAAATTCCAAAAAGTCTTTATAGCTCCAGACAAAGAACGCGCCATTTTTAAAAACAGAACACAAACAATCGAACGCACCAATATAAAAAAAAAACAACTAAAACGTCACTCTTCTTTTTTTTACCACAAAATAAAGTTGTGACCACACATTGCCAGTGAGACGCCCAAAATACTGGTTAATTGTTAGAGTACGCAGATGGGAGAATTTTGGAAAGTCAGCGCACAGAGCGAGACGGGCCGAGCATTGAGTTTAATATATTGCGGTTGTAAGGCTGAGAGTGCACTGTGCGATCACATCCGTGTGCGATTGGTTCTGCCGAGTCATTTAGGTGACTTGTCCTTTACGCGAGTTTCGAAATGGAATGGAATTTGAAATACTAGAGGACGGTGTGTGTTTTTTCTGTAATGTTTACAATATTTATGATGATACGATATTTTCAATACGATGCTCAATTTTCTAATTTCAATCGTAAACTTAAAAACGTGCTCATGTATTTTTTATGTCTTTACAATCTTTTTACATACGGACATTATAAAATTCAATTTAAGATTTATTTGTCAGGTAAAAGATACGGCGCTGATTTTGACGGCACTTTCACTGACAAGATGATATAAAAAATAAAGCGAAATATAAACAAATGGAGATGTTTCAACAGCATTGTTTTTCACGCGGGCGAAGTCATGAGAATTTAGCTCGTAATTGCCGCGTTGGACAAGCGTGTCGGCAATCGCAGAGTGTAGCTTTCGCGACTGCTGTCCATCACCGCCCTGTGCATTTGAGCTACACTGTTCCTTTTTTTTTTTTTTTTTTTTTTTTTTTTCGGAAGAACCTAGTGCTGGACTACTCCGACGTCAATTCCAGCGCCACCGAAAAAGAGGGCGGGGCCTCTCATAGATGAGAGGACCGATGCCCGTAATAATCCTGCGTGCCCCGCGGCCACGACCGCACGTTTAGCACGGTCGCACCCGCAATGGCTCGCGAGATTTGAGCGGGACCGACGGCGAGACCGAGGGCGCCTCTAGAGGCTCGACCTAGGCTCGGTCGCCGTCGTTGGGGGTTGAATTTACTACGAATGAATTAAAATAAAAACAAGAGAGGACGGACAGATTGAGCCCGACAGCCCTAGGGCTGTCGGTTATCGCTCGTAGGGGCAGGGACTTCACGCGTTCGCCGGCGAACGCGGTGTGATGCTCTGTTATACGAGTGCATGTGGAGTGTCAGTGGTTGAGTTGTGCCAGTGAGAGGGCAAGAAAGGGCTGCGAGTTGCACGGTTATTTTGTCGGGAGGGTCATCTAAGACGTGACGCGGTCTACGAGATCGGGCGTGTACACTGTTCCAAATGGATATACCGAAATTTGTCGGCTTTGATAGCCTCTTACCTGACACCTGGCCCAGGGGGAGGTACTATTTCACTCTGCCAGATAAATGATATAAATTGTTATTGTATAAAACTTTCAATTATTCAAATATATATATATATATATATATATATATATATATATATATATATATACGGCATGCGGCAATCAGAGTCGTGAGGTACCGGCAAAGTAGAATAGCACCTCCCTTTGTATCAGGTAAGAGGCAACTATAGTACCAGAACCGACAGATGGCGGTATATCCATCCGAGACAAATGTAGCTCGAATGCATAGGGTGGGAATGGGCAGCAGCATCCCCGTCGCGAATGCTGCGCTCTACGATTACCAATACGCTATCCTAGCGCGGCAATTATGGGCAAAATTTCCCGTTTCTTAGTTTCTTGGGGAGGCCCATGTCCAGTAGTGGACTTTCAATAGCTTTAATGGATACGGCATTAAATATTTACAGTCAACATTTATTTTCAACAAAAAAAACAGTCACAACTAAACACAATCTATAACTCTACATGTGACTTAATTAATTTGTGTCTATGATCTCCTAAAAAAAATCTATATCAATAAAACTAAATATTGCTAAGGGCTAAGCTGGAACTGCGCGTCAGAGTCAGCCAGCAATAAGTTAGTCCGAAAAGAAAAACTAGAGAATTGCTTAATTTTTTTTGGCCAATACGTATTTTCCTTACCTTACGTAATGGATACGGAAAATTTTTATCACAAGAAAAATACTGACAGTGTAATCCAATAAACATTATACACGCATAAGTTTGTAAGAATGTATGTATGTATGGATATGTTTATATGTGTTCGTTACTCTTTTACGCAAAGGCTACAGAATGGATTTCAATTAAACTTTTAATTTTATAGCTTAAATATCGGAGTAACATATAGGCTATTATTTATAAAGGTATGTACAAAATATAACGACGAGTGTTGCTTGCACCTTTAACGCCTGCCAAGTTTTATCGGCAAATCCGCTTAGCGTCGTGTTTAAGGTGCAGACAGTTTTTCAATATCTTCATATTTACTATTATTATAAAGCTAGAGTTTATTTGTTTGTTTAAACGCGTTAATTTCAGGAACCGCTGCTCCAATTTGAAAATTCTTTCAGTGTTACATAGTCCATTTATCTAGGAAAGCTATAGGCTATATTTAACTATCAAAGGATTCGGGATCCGTTTTAAAATAAATAAATAAGTCCAGAAAATCAATATACCCCTCAATATTTTTATTCTACGCGAACGCGCGTGACGTCGTGGGCACTGCTAGTTAGAAATATAATTGAAGCGTCAATATCAAATAGCTTTTTAAAATAGGCATATAAAAGTATGTATGTACAACAGTACATATAATAAAAAAAGCTTTTTAATTTATTGTCTGACTGTTGAAGGCAGACTGATAAACGGCTGGACTAATTTTAATGGAAATTTCACTAGCTATAGCTCAGTTATGCCCCAAGGAGTAGTTAAGGCCACTTTTTTATATCAACTTAAGCCCGATGGCGCAGTTGGTAGTGATCCTATCTTGTGCGGAAAAGGTCGTGGGTTCGATCTATATCCAGGCCAAATATTTATATGATCATATGTCTGTTTTGCATCTGGGTGTCAAATATGTGTATTTAGGTAATATATTTGTGAATCCTTTATTGACTGGCGTCCGTAACACAAGTGCTTTAAGCTACTTTCAACGGAGTCAGTCATTGTATGAGATGTTGTGAGAAATTATTATTATTATTATTTATTGTTCGCACAGAAGTGACGCGAGTAAAACCGCGGGCGCTGCGAATCAGCCGTAATCAAACGCTTCTTAAAGTGCGCTGTGTGCGTATGTCCGTGTGTCTACATTATTTCGCATTTTTTTTACTATAATATACTCACACGTAAATATCGTTATTTAAAGTTTTGTTTATCATCATTATCATACCAGCCATTGCAAGTAATGACCCTCTCTAAGAAAGAAGGTTCTATGCCCATAATTTCCACGCTGGGCAAGCGTGATGGCATAATCGCATAGCGCGACTTTCTCGACGGGGATGCTGTTGCCCATTCCCGCCCTGTGCATGTGAGCTACCGCCATCTGTCGGGTCTGGTTCCTTAGTCGCTTCTTACGACTTACCAGGTGGTACAGAGGGGAAGGTACTATTCTACTTTGTCGGTACCTCATGGCTTTTCGTTTAGTTATCTTTAGGAAAATTTCGGTTTATTTAACGTATTTGTAATAAAATAACCGTCTTTGTTATGTTCTGATCAATTAGTGTATTTACGACGGGCCTGATGGCGCAATTGGTAGTGATCCTATCTTGTGCCGTGCCGAGGGTTGAGGGTTTGATTCCCACCCAGTACAAATATTTACATATTGAATACGAAAATGTATTTGAGCACTCTATTTCTCATTCCTCTGTTGTTTGAGATCCGTAGCACATGTGTTCTAAGCGACTTATTTCGGTGTTAAGTCAAAGTATGAGATGTTCTGTCAAAGTATGGATTTAATGCAAATGTCTGTTTGTTTGTAACAGTTTACATGGCAACAATATTATTAAAACTTGTTTTCACGGACAGAGCCACGAGTAGAAAGCTAGTTTTGATTTATATTTAGGTATCTAAAGGCGAGAGAAAGGGTATACCAAAATATTTTCGTACACATATTTTTTTTATTTTAATAACAATAAAATATGAGGTACATTTAATTAATAATAAGGTACATTTTTATATGTACTCTACTATATACAATGCAATTGTTTTATCGTTTAATGTCTACAATAAAATTAATAATAGGCAATTGATGTCTACATATAAATAAAATAATCATACAAAATTACTTCAAAAAAAATACTCTAATCGGTTTTAGACTTAATAATAAGTTTGATATGGTCAAATATGACATTGAAATGATCAGCTAATGACCAATTGAGTTAAGTATAACCAAATGCAGTCGACTAAAACTCATGGTAAATTTTCCGACCAATCCGTGAAACTCCAGTGTATTCCTAGCCTAACTAGATTTACTTTCTAAGCATGATCTTATAAGAGATCTCAAGCCTTTTATACCGTAATTATAAGCATTAACATAAATACAAAATATATATATATATATTTTTAATAAGCATTACAGCTAAACATTACCTATCATTACAGAACAATTAAAAATTGCATTAATTCGTTTGTCTGTTACCAAATTTACGTCGCGAAACGTATTACGTGGATAATGGTTTTTGTAGTCCGCTTTTGGGTACCGCAACGTTAATATGCAAACGTTTAGAAACATAAACTTTGTCACAACTAGTTTTTCGTGCAGTTCCCTTTCTGGTGTATGAATGAGCCTGCATTAAATTTAGTTTTATATTTTAAGACCCGTCTGGTGCCGGCAGACTAGTATAAAGTAAGCCTAATATATATGTTAGATGACTCTTATGATTCCGTAGGTCATCAGGGTCATCAGTGTTATCAATATATAATACGAAATTTAGTGCTTCATATTTTCGATTTATTTTATTTATTATTTTTGATGACTCGAAAGTGATTGTGGAGGCCTACCTGAAAAAAGAATATTTTGATTCGATATAATATCTCGTTTTTACAATGTAATCGCAAAAAAACAATGTCTATTTACGACACCGCATTACAACCTAAGTCTGTTAGGTAGTTTTGAAGATTTTACATCTTTAGGGACAGACAGACAGACAGCAGCAACTCTGTTTTGTACTATGTAATGATGCATAAATATAAATTATTATATTAAATAGCAAGCTGAAGATCAATGGACCCACAGCACGCAGAACTGACCATAATAAGATAAAATACCGGCAAGCGCACTGTAGGACGTCCGTTCATAAGGTGGGCAGACGATCTGACTAGAACCGGAGGATTATGCATGATGCAGGCCACATACAATCGGGCGTTAATGTCTTGAGAAGACCTGTGTCCAACATTGGACGACCTATGGTATAATACGTGAACCAGCCATCGACGACATCATTAGCGACTAATCCTGAGTCATATTTTTAATTTTCAGCATTTATAATAACTATGAACTCTATGAACTCTATGAACGGCTTTTAAACGCGGTTCATTTTACTTTTAACAATTTTACTTTAACGTTTCCGTTACCTTGTGACAACCGTTCCGTTACGTTTAAAGCCGTTAAAGGAGTCATTTTATTATGAGTACTGAACACGGAAATATTACAAAATATGTTTTAGTAATTTTTAACATCCTAACAGTTGTTTTTAAACGGTTTTATACTATGTTTTAGTGACTATTATTATGAGTGATAAACCAACTACAATTTTAAAGTCCATTAAAAATGCCAATAAATTACTAAGGACGTATGAGCCGTCGCCCTTCGCCGGATTGAGAGGAGAAACAAAACGTCAAATGGGCGTGGTCAACCCACACTTAACCGTTTTCGAACACCACTCAATGTCAGCAAGTACACAAACAATGCATGCACAGATAATCCGCATACAAGGGATAACAAAACACACCTTTTACAAAATCACACCCACCTTGCGTGTACCAAGATTGTTATTTCTATAGTCTATCTATTTCTTTGTTATGCCTTTACGGATTCACCGGTGAAGTAATTTAAAAGAAATTATACTTTGTTCATGAGACTTTTTTATACAAGAATTGTGCCGTGAAGGTACGGACAGAGTGGACCCTATCTCTCCCTGTACCAGGTGTCGTAAGAGGCGATTAAGGTATAGGAACCGACAAATGGCGATATATCCATGTAGCTAGCGGAAACAGTGTAGCTGATATACACAGGGCGGAGATGGGCAGCAGCATCCTTGTCGTAATAGCTGCACTCTGCGATTGCTAAAATGCTTGCCTAGAGCGGCAATTGTGGACACGATCCCTATTTCTTGGCTGGTTTTTTTTTATTTCTGGACGCTTATTGCCTCCCTGCGCTGCGCCGGCGTGATGGTTATCACAGAATGAAGCTTCCCGATGGGTACGTTGCAGCCTATCCCCGCCTTATTGCATTTAAGCTACGCTGTTTCGGTTCCGGTATCTCAGTCCAATTAATCATACAAATTTTACAATTAGTATGAGTTTTTACATGTTGTGTTTTTTTTGTTTACATAACGTGTATCTATATTATCGATTGCCCAACCGCCCAGATTGTTATTTTAATTTCAGGTTACCATCTGTACATATTCATCAGTGGTCAAACTTCGGCTTAACACTAAACAACATGAGTCAGTGTTCAGACCGCAGTAAAACTATATCGTGCTATCGGAAAATTGAACCAGATTATTATATGAAACGATATATTTTATGTATCAAATACACAATCGAACTTCGTCGAGTTGAGATTCAGAGCATGCTTTGTTAGCTTAGCGCAACAGTTATGGTTATTTTTAAATATTCTATTTACTTCAGCAAATATGGTATAATATAATAGTACCCCCCCCCCCCCTGTGCCAGGTGTCGTAAGAAACGACTAAGGTATCAGAACCAACAGATGGCGGTATATCATTCCAAAATAGTGCAGCTCAAATGCACACGGCGGCAGCGTCCCCGTCGCAAAAGCTGCGCTCTGCGATTGCCAACACGCGCCCCATCGCGGCAATTATGAGCGAAATTCCCCCTTTTTTAGGGAAGCTATGTCCAGCAGTGGGCTGTCAATTGCTGATATAATGATGATGATGATGTAATATGGATACTGTTCCCATAATAGTAAGCGTCCCCGCAGCCTATAAACGCTCGTAATATCACACGGATATCACGAGCGCCTCGCCAAACCTGTGACGTAAAGATATTATGTCACAACACCCAGTAATTTAACTACCTCTCTCACCCTTTTAACTGGATAACAGTAATGCAGGCACTGTTGTTTAGCGGTAGAAATAGGTGGGAGTAAGGCACCCGGTGACCTTTGTAGAGGATTAGTAATTATATGAATAAGAAAATTAATTAAAAATATTAAATAGTTAGAGTAATTAATATACGAGTTTAAAAGATTTTGTAGAAGTAAATTTCGTTTAGAAATCCTTCATTTACTTATAATCTTTTTTAATAATTAATTACCTGACTCCGTGATAAGCCTTGAGTACTCGTGTTACGGATGTCAGACAACAGAAAAAATACAAACATAATAGTTAATTACATACGTAAGAATGGTGGGAATCGAAGTTGGTAACAACCAATAGAAATACAAATATGATATGGTTATTTTAAACAAACATATAGACAGACTTGTAGAACTTTTATTTATTATAAAAGGGAAAGACTTCATTAACTGTTTGCAAAAGATAAACTCGAAATACACAGAACACATTTTAGACAAACCTATATTACCATCGAATATCATTGGCCATTTATATATATATATATATATATATATATATATATATATATATATATAAATGTGTCTGTACGTCTGTTTGTTTGTCATCTTTTCACGATCAATCTAATAAAATAATAAATGATTCCAACAACTTACTCTATGGTAAGTCGTCAAAAAAATATTTGGTCTGGATGGGAATCGATTCCACGACCCTTGACGCACAAGATAGGATCACTACCGTCTGCGCCATCGGGCCCGTCGAATGTAATAATAGCTTAACATTGTCCGCCCGTTTACCGATTAAGACCGAGAAAAGTCCCCTTACCACATACTCTTAACTTCTAAAACAATTCAAGTGAATAAAGCTATGTAACATGAACATAACCGTAAAGTAACCGCTAAGCATGTCTCACACATGAGCGCACCCAGCAATGTATACTGCAGCATTATCATTATAGAGTACGAGACTTTACACGTTCAGGGGGTGATCGTCATATTCATTGCTCACATAGCGTGTGCCCATCTCATTACTGCAAACTAATTAAATATATTGTATGTATTTTTATATAATTACTGTCAGTTCCAGCAACATACACTTTCGATCCATCTTGTAAATAAAACATTGCATAAACTCACACAACATCTTATGTGTATGTATCTGTTACGGATACTAACACCCAGACTCAAAATTAACACGAATTTTCATCGCATTTTTTTTGTCTAATATATATATATCTCATCTCAAACTCATCTCTTCCGTTATATCGTTTATTTTAATACTTTTTTTATATCATAATCTAAAAATCAATACGCTATTGAATTTCAAGATTCTCTCCGATGCCCACTATCTACTTCCATGTACAGTTTTCTTAAATTTTAAATAATTTTCTTAAATTATATAATATACGGCATGAAATATTGACACTACCGCCTGCATTAGTAACTAGCAGCTCCTGTCTCCATCGTCTGGACTTTATATTACATTGCATCTCAAGGGAACTATACCGGGTTCAAGGTAGGTAGGCAGGTTCAAGTAACCTGCCTTTCCTCAGGGTTCAAGCTAACCACAAGCCAAATATCATCGAAATCCGGTCACCGGTTAAACCGTGAAAGCGTACCAAACAGACAGACATACTTTCGTATTCATAATATTAGTATGAATAAATTAACGTTCACGTCGCGTCATATGTCTGTACATATGTTAGTGATAAACTCAATATTTACCAGAGGGATTTTCATGCGGTTTTCACTAATAGATAGAATGCTCCACGAGGAAGATTTAACTGTATAATTAATTATCGTGTTGCGCTAATTTACTAAAATAACACGACGGTTGTCAATGTTGGAAAAAATACAAACTGGGAACTTTTATTGGGCCTGCGGTATGGCGGTGTGCTAATTAATTTTGTCCTGTAAAAATAGTTAGATATTATAATTAACTGTAAAAATTATTTCATTTCAACATTAGAAAATGTCTGCCTTATATCTTTGAAACAGTTTAGTTGACGTATGTTAAGTGACTTCTAATCGACATGATCGTATCGGCTGACATTTGACATCTCGTGACCTAGTTTTAACCACACTTGAAGCACCTCTCGACATTCTATATTTCAGACGTAATAATCAGAATCATAAATTTTAAAAACAATAGTCCATAGAAAGTCGAAATAAAAGATATATTACAATATTTAACAAAATAAAATAAACAGCAGATATTGATAAATGTGAATTTTTAAACTCCATTAGCTTCGTAACGATACAACTTGACCTGGCTTTATAGATAATGGATTTTCTATTAAGTTCCAAAAAAAAAAAAATGATATCCATATTAAAAAGCTCTTTACAGTGCTTCAGATGAATCACAAGGATAAAAATATAGCAGCACCAATAGACAATTTCAAGCACAAATTAAGACACGCGTAATGAATCATCCACAAACACATCAAGCCCACACGGAACCTTGACCCCGTGACTTTTGGCCGAGCCGAACACAAATTCTATGGTAACTCGAAATTAAAAAATAAACACAGGCCACTTCACTGTCATTCGATTTTTGAAAAGTGCGAGCGCGCGGGGTGCAGTCGTCCGCGCGCGGCGATCGCGACTGATACATCTGCACGGATAGAAGGAAAATAATGTGGCAAAAAACGAGTAAAACACACTCGTGCTCAGTGCAAATGTCCGACTTATAGCCACGAGAGCAGAACCGGCCACAACGGTGCAGATTCCGAATGCCTCATCGCTAGATCTCGACTTATCAAATTTCGCTAGACGAACGTCGGAACGGGTTTGGCAATTTTTTTAATGATACGCGGACGCAGACGTAGGCTTTAGGCCAAGCCTAGTTGTTTTGCATATTTGAAATTGGAACCGTTGCGTGATTTTACACTAAACAACAAAGTTTGATTTGGAACTGACAACTGTATTTTTATTTTTAAGATTATACGTATGTCGTCCTTGACCTGGCGTATTGTGTACCTCCTAAAATAAGTAAATAGAAACTGCAGCTTAATTTGATTTCCTGTGAACCAGTACTTAGGGGGAGCAATCCATTACGTCACATAAAGTGGATAAGGAATCGGAACAGGACAACGCAAGCACTACTGTTTGTCGTTGATAAGTCGATTATAATATATTGACAAATATATAGTAATTACTGAATATTAATAAAATATGTATTAACTACTCATTAATACGCGAAATCATAACATAATTTCAAAACGCCGTATAAAACGTTTTTACACAAGATACGTAAGTAAAACATGTATAAATATAATTGAAACCATTGTTTACTGCTTAAAGAGGCTGATATTTTTTTTAAATTTTTTACTTAAATAAATCTAAGCTTATATTACAAACAGTCACTTTTTTATAAATACTAAACATAAGCCAGGCCATGGGTACCAAGAATAAACAATCGTGTATGAAATGACTAATGCGAGTAAATGAAGCGAGAGAGGTATGCCACGATCGTAGCAAGTGGAGATCTGTGGTCTCTTTTGTATATGTATGTATAGCTCAAATTCACAGGGCGCGGATGGGCATCAGTATTTTCATCGCGAAAGCTGCGCTCTACGATTGCCAACACGCTTGCCCAGTGCGGCAATTATGGGCAAAATTCCCCCTTTCTCGGGGAGGCCTATGTCCAGCAGTGGACTTCTAATGACTGATATGATAATGATGATTATAAAGGCATTATAGGCTATATTATATTTAAAAATAAATACAGATTCATTCGGATTTTGATTAAATTTTACATATTGTACCCTGGGAAAGGCTACTTTTAATTCCAGGCGAGTTCCCGCAGGAACCGATACAACGTAGTCTCAATTCGCGAGCAAAGACAACCTACTGTATCTGACTATATATTTTATTTGAACTAAATATAATAGATTTCCGTGTCTGTGGTAAGAGGAGGAATTGAAAATTAGAAGAAAAACAAACCAGAGATACAGAATAGCGTATTTCTATGCATAGAATAAAAATAAATGACAAGTTGAAGAAACTTTAGATAAGAAATGCAGACTATTTGCTTTTTGAGCAAAGAAAACGCTCAATTGATGACCTCTTGCGTTACGGCATACACACTACAAAAACAGTTATTTAAAATAAAAACCACTCTTCCGACATTTCGGTTTCCTGGTTTGTCAATCACAACAACTGACAAACGAATGACAGCTATGTCAAATGGTTGGACGCAGGCCTCGCCGAGAAAGGGGAATTTTGAGAGGCAAGCAAGGTGACAATCGCAGCGGGCAGCTTCGCAACGAGATTGCTGCTGCTCATCTCCGCTCATTTGAGTTACGTATTTCGAATGGATGGATATAAATTTACTAAGCCTCAGCCGCCTCTTACGACACTTGGTACAAGTGGCGGAGGGGGGCGGGTTCTATTCGTTCTACTCTGCCGGTACCCCATGGCCACAAACATTTCTTACACGCCTACATTTCACGGGTTCGATGGCGCATATGGTATTAAACCTATCTTGTAGGCTAAGGGTCATGGGTTCAATTCCCACCCAGGACAAATATTTATGTTTTTGTCTGGATGTTATATGTTGTCTGATGTCCGTTACGCAAGTGGTTCCATCGACCGGAGGCAGGTTAATGTATGAGATGTTGTGTGAATTTATTATTTTTACATTCATTTATATATTTTATAGTCACATAACACGGAAATAATTTTCTCTGGATTAGAAATAAGGTAACTAATTTATCGAAATCTGTTCAAAATAACATTTTTTACTTACGATACAGCTAAATTTGCTTGACGTTTATAAAAAACAACAGTCATATAAATCGGGTTGTAAAGTCGTCAAAATAGTTTCAATATATATTTTTTGTTTCATACAATAACCTGAATAACGTAGGGTTGGCGACACGCTATAGATATCTTTGTGATGAAACGAGCGTCTATAAGCTGCGATCACATTTACAATCAATCGGACCGTAAGCTGGTTTGCGATGACTCGTATGATGACTTCATAATCATCATACGAGTCATTAAGAGTCCACTGTTGGACATAGGTCTCTTCAAAAAAGAGGGTATGTTGTCTATAATTGCCGCGCTGGGCAAACGTGTTGGCAATCGCAGAGCGCAGCTTTCGCGACTAGGAAGCTACTGCCCACCCCAGCACTGTACCTTTGAACTGAGTTTTTGCATGGATGTACCGCCATCTGTTGGTTCTGGTACCTTGGTCGCCTCTTACAACACCCGGTACAGGGGAAGTATATAATATGTAAGGTTAAGGAAATTTAATTTAACTCATATGAAATTTACATTTCACTTAGTGGGCTGAAGTATGTACTTAATCTTATTTCACTTAATGCAACGGCGAGCAATCCACACATACATACAATGCTTATTTCTTATTTTTTAACATATGAACAAAATAAAAACCTACCCCCAAAGAGAACATGTTTTCGACATACAAAGTAGCCTACGTGTACCTTCAGATTATATTATCAACAATCCATGTGCTCAATTTCATCCAGATTGGAACAGCCATTCAAGACATTCGTCTGTCTGTAATTGGGAAAGTATCGCTGGATTCGTTTGATGAATAAATCTGCGATGAGACAGATACATTTTCACATTCTTGTACTACTCAAGCAATATTTCTTCGACTGTTTTAATTACAGAAATATATTCGCTCTATTAATTCTAGAATAATCTTATTAATTAAACATTAATTAATTATTTAAGATTTTATGAAAGGAACGGAATTGACTTCAGTCTTTATATAAAAAAAAGGAATAAGAGAATTATCACCATCACCACCATCATACCATCAGTTAGTTGACCACTGCAGGACATAGGCCTCTCCATGTGAGGTAATTTTTTGACCAGAATATCCTCGCTGGGCAACAGTGTAGCTCAAATGCACAGCGCAGGGTGGGCAGCAGCATCCCTGTCGCGATAGGGACGCCCTGCGATTGCCAACACGGTTGCCCAGCGCCGCAATTATGGGCAGCAGTGGACTTCCAATGGCTGGTATGATGATACCCACATACTACAACATCTCATACGTTAACCTGACTCCGAGAAAAGTAGCTTAAAGTACTCGTGTCACGGACACCAGACAACACTCATCACAAATTTAATACTTCATTTCATATATTTAACACCCAGGCACAAAACAAATATCATCATATAAAAATTGTTCTGGGTGGGGTTCTTACTTAGAAAACGTCTGTGCCATCGGCCAAATTTTTTATTTCTAACCCTTATTACAGTTTAGGCTCTGCGTTGATATGTCAGTCAGTCAGTCAATAAGCTTCTCCGTTTATATATATATGTAGATAAGGTTTCAATTTATGACCTAATGTCTTGCCCTATTAAGCGTTACTAATCTCAGAATTGTATGAATCATGCCCACATACTAGCCGCGTCCATAAATAATGTTATCGAGGAACATACACTCAACTGCAACCGATATTGAACTTCAGACGGAGTAATGGACTAACAGTGGCGTTAGTCATGCCATAATAACTTCAATTAGAAGCGTGGATTACTCATTGAATTGTAGGTATTCGCATTTTAACACTAGATGGCGCTAGTGGAGCTCCAAATATAGTCTCTGGTTATTTTCGCGCGGGAACTATTTACGGTACATTTAAAAGTTTTGCGAGAATAAGGTTATATACATGGAACACTGGCCAGTTTAAAATTTTTTGAAAGCCTTATAATTTTTTTAGTTTTAGATTGTTTACTTAATTTTTTTTGTTAAATGACGAAACGCGTGTTTTCCTTAGCAGAATCTAATATGGAATGTGATAATTGTAATTTAATGTTTCAATAAATGTTTTTTTAATATTTAAATTATATACAATAATAAATTCAGACGACATCTCATACGTTGACCTGACTCCGTGATAAGTAGCTTATATAGGATTGGAGTTATGGATATCAGATAACAAAGGAATTACAAATATAGCACTTAGATATATATAAATAACACCCAGACACAGAACAAAAACGAATATTATCTATATAAATATTTGCTCTGGGTGGGTATTAAACTCAGGACCTTTAGCGCAAACAATTTCAAAGTTTAATTTGAAAAGCATTAAGATAAACCGTAATGATAAAAATAAATCAGATGAAGAGAATGATCCCATCATCCATTTGGAATCTCCATAAATAACAGAACGCCACGAAGTATGCATATGTATTGCATCAAAATGATTTATAAACATGGCGTACATTTATCGTATTGTTTATCGATGATACTGACTGTTCGACTAATGGATCCTGCGAAATCTAAACTTATTTACTTATAAAATGATATTTCAGATCGGCCCAGGCCATTTTTTAACTTTAAAAAAATGTGTAGGTTCTCTTTTTTATGTTATCAAGTCAGCCAACAAGTATACGGTCCGCTTGACTGCAGCCTAGTCATCACGTCGCTATCTTTGTGAACTGAAAATACTATGTCACATTTACCCAGCAATTTCACTGTCTTGCTTACACTTCAAACCAGAACACAGTTATGCGATCACTGCTATTTGGCGGTAGATATAGGTGAGTGAGGTACCATTGCAGACGACCTTTGTATGAGGTCTAGTAAAAATCGAATTGTAAGTGGCTTTTTTTAATGTTTGTCGCAATGACTTGGATAATTCAAAAAATAATTTTATGTGTCATTTTGATAAATTACAGACGTTCTAATTATGACACGAATTTTTCAAAAGTCTTTCTAAATATTGAAAAGCATTATACGCCTGTTATCTATTCTAATATTGTAAACAGGAAATATTTGATGTTTTTTATGTTTAGTACGATTAAATTTAAAATCTAGACTAATTTCAATTATTCTTTTATTATTAAAATGCTACATTTTATTTTACACATTATTATTTTTTATTCAGCTATGGATCGTTGTTTCGATTTTAACTCAGAACAAACATTTATATGATGATGTTTACATTCGTCCTGAGTCTGGGTGTTAAAAATATGTGTTTAAGTAATTACATTTGTGATTCCTCTTTTCCGACGTCTTCCGACGTAACACAAGTGCTTTAAGAGACTTACCACGAAGTCAGAACAATGTGTGAGATGTTGTGGGAATATATATAGGAGCGGTAGAAATTCGTCTGTAAAAAGTTGAAAGGGGGAATTTTGCCTCGCCTAGACAGGGGAATCGAAAAAATAGAAAGGGGCTTGCAAAATTAGTATAAAGGTTATATAAATTAACGCGGATGAAACCGCGGGGCATTTTTTTCATATAAAATATACACTGTAGTAATAGTGAACTCATTCAAGTGTCTTCTTGTCGCACATTATCAATAAAAGCACACAGTCATCCAGTAGAAATTATCGGACAACTAAAAAGTGCCGGGTCATGATGTTGGTTTGTTTCACGTCGACTCCACACCGGTTGGCAATTATTGTACTGATGTTTTATTTATCCTTGCGTGTAGAAAGTTTTTTCAAAGGCTGCACACTCTTCCTTCATAAGTATTCTAACAAAATCTCATTATACATTAATCAATGTTTGAATTTGAATTAGGTCAATCAACCTGACTCAAAAGTTAAATAAGGTGGACCTCTTTCAGAGGTCGTCTGCATTGGCACCTCACTCTCACTTATTTCTACCGATAAATAGCAGTGTTGGTATTTAATGTGTTCCGGTTTCAAGAGTGAGAGAGGTGGTGAGATTACTGTTTACATATGATATTGTATCTTCAGTTCATAATGCTGTGGTCATGTTTGTGTATGCTTTTTTGCTGACTTCGTAAAAAAAATAGTCGCTTTAGGCACTCGTGTTACGGACATCAGAAAACAGAGACATCTGAAATGTACACACAGACAAAGAACAAACACAAATATACATAATACAAGATAGATACAATACTAAATCATAAATAAATTCCCACAACATCTCATACAATGACCTGACAAGACATAAGAGTCACAAATATACTACATAAATACATATATTTAACACCTAGACACATAACAAAAATAAATATCATCATATAAATATTGGTCCTGATGGGGATCGAAACCACGAGCCAGCAGACTAGTATAAGGTAGGCCTCAATTTTATGTTAGATAACTCTTATGATCCCGTGAGGTCATTAGGGTCATTAGTATTATCTTCATTACAGCCATTGGAAGTCCACTGCTGGACATAGGCCTCCCCGAAAAACAGAATTTTGCTTGTGATTGCCGCACTGGGCATGCTTGTTGGCAATCGCTGATTCTTTTGTTCGATCTCCGCCCAGGACAAACATTTATGTGATGAAGATTCGTGTTTATTCTGTGTCTGGGTGTTAAAATATGTACATAACACAGTAATATTTGTAAGGAATGTTTTATATTTGTAATATCCGTAACTTGTTTTACGGATATTAGGCTACGAACTACTTATCACGGTGTTTGAGATAAGAAAGATATTAGGCAAGTATCATTATATACGACTCATTCTTTTGATTGCCCGATCGCGCATTCGGTATTATATCTTGAGCGCCAATCTTTAAATGGAAAAAATCTGAAAGAAAACAGTAAGGTAGTTTGAGGTGTGCCTATGTTAAAATTATAATCATAAAATAAAAATATATATATAATACAGTGGCCCGACGGCGGAGATGGTAGCGAAACCTGTCTTGTGCGCCAAAGGTCGTGGGTTCGATCCCCACCAGGACCAATATTTTTATGATGATATTAATGTTTGTTCTGTGTCTAGGTGTTAAAAATATGTATTTAAGTAGTATATTTGTGACTCCTATGTTTTATCAAGTCAATGTATGAGATGTTGCGGGAATTTATTTATGATTTAGTAGTGTATCTATCGTGTCGTAGTAGTAGCGCCAAGAGTCGTGAGTTCGATCCAATCGGTGCAAACTTTTATATCTAAAATATGTGTTTATTCCGTGTCTAATACTTCGACATCATCATCATACCATCCATTGTATGTCCACTGCTAGACATAAAGGAAGGAGGTTTCTTACCCATAATTGCCGCGCTGGGCAATCGTGTTGTCAATCGCAGAGCGCAGCTATTGCGACGGAGATGATTTGAGCTACACTGAGAACCGACAGATGGCGGTATATCCATTCGAAAAATGGATATACCGTCATCTGTCGGTTTTGGTACCTTAATCGTCTCTTACGACACCTGTTGTAGTGGGAGGTACTATTCTATTGTCCGTCTAGATGTAACATAAATGCTTAAAAATTTTTATCGTCGTCAGGTCAATGTATAGGCTGCTGCAAGATATATTTTTATATTTCTCTGTTGATAGGATGGACTCACCCGGTGCGAGGTGGCGACGTGGGCAAGACCGTGTGCCGGCGTGGGCCTCTCGTCGCTCGACTCGTCGCCGGACCGTTCGCCGGTGAACACCGAATCGTGAGACACCGATAGCCCACTGCCGTATGCACCCTCTCTGAAACAAATAAACAAAGAATTCTTATTTTTATATATCAACTTCATTTTGTTATGACTGGACCTGTAGCGCAGATGATAGTAATTGCGCCAAAAGGTCGTGTATTCTATCCTCATCTACGAGAAATATTTATATAATGATATTTGTGTTTGTTTTGTGTCTGGGTGTTAAGTATTATATTTTTGTAATTACTTTATTGTCTGCCGTTCACAATATAAGTGCTTTGAGCGACTTGTCTCGGAGTCAAATCAATGTATGATATGTTGTGCGAATTTATTTAGATTTTAATTATAGTTTATTTCCGTAAACTTAAAAGATTCCTTAATGAATGAGATATAAACACATGGCAGGTAAAAAGCGTACACAGCTCATCATAAAAAAAAATTAAACGTTAAATAAAACGCGGTTTATTTCTCTTTACATTTTTTTGTCAACACATCTTGAGAACGGTAGCCGCAATGTATCCGAAACGGCAAACATAAAGTGTAAAAAGTTTAATAAACCGCACTTTAAGCCTTTTCAAAGCCTTTAATAAAGTAGTTTTAATTATGAGAAGTGTACGCGTAAATATTTGAAATGATCAAAAAGCTAGTTCCTTTAAGAAGTCAAGCAATTGCCATTTCATTTGAACTATTGTTAATTAAAACTTAACACAGAAGGATGTTATTGTCTACATTGAACTTGGTATTTACACGATAACACAATAAGAAATAATTTATTTTGGCTACGACTTAGCTTTTCGTTCCTCGTTGGCTTGCCTATCTGAATATTGGCACTGACAAGAAAGCCACGAGCGATCAAGCTGCTAGCAGAATTTTAAATCTATGCATATATACATATTTATAAAATTGGAGTGTCTGTATGTCATATTAAAATAACCGCTTTCAACTACGTACATATGAATGTATATACGGAGACATTCTAAAATATATTTTTTTACATATTTTGTCTGTCTGTCGGTTTGTTTCAACTAATCTCTGGAACGGCTGGACCGATTTGGACGCGACTTTCACTGGCAGATAGCTAATGTAATGAGGAGAAACTTAGGCTATATAACATCACGCTACAACTGATAGGAGTGGAGCATCAATCAAAAATGTGGCAACACCGAGCGAATAATATATGTTTTGAGAAGAATATGCTGCCCAAAGTGACTATTCTACGCGGATGAAGTCGCGGGCACAGCTAGTAAATAAAATATATACTAAGAATATTTTGTTTTGTGGTTAATTCTCGTACATTTATGTTACATAGAAACATAGGCAACATTATACATAACAACAAATAATGTTCATTTACAGTGAAATACGAATTGATATATAACGGATCCGATGGCGCGTTGGTGAAGCCTTCTTTGGGCGAAGGGCCAAGGTTCGAACCTAGGACCCATGTCGTGTGGCTGGGGTTCGAACCCCACCCAGGACAAACATTTAAAAGAAACTTGCATTGTGAGCAAGGAACAAGCTATATTTTATCCGTATAAGGGAAAGAGAAGTTAGCGGAAAAAATCGCGGGAAGCTCCTGTTGTATAGAAATATAATTGATCTAACATAGCTTTAAGACAACGGTTCGTCAGCGCCTTCGCCGGTAAGGGTTCTTTAGCACTAACTAAGTATTGATGGAATCTTTATCAACGCCAGTATTTCTTGTAGGTTCCTTTCTCTTTCCTTTTGTGGCTCGTGTAATGATGGTGTCGGATGAGGTAGATGACTCTCATAGCCCCGTGGGGTCATCAGGGTCAACAATATTAAGAGTATGATATAATTTAGTACTACACATTTCTAAAATAAAATTGTTTTATTTATTATTTTGACGATTCGAAAGTGCATGTAATGGGTCTACTTAAATAAAAAATATTTTGATTTAAATATTGTTTAGTCGAAATACTAACTTTCTCCTCGCATGTCGTTCAGCATCAAGCAACTCGCTCGTAGAGCTGCTCTTGGGGTCAGGCGAGGATGCGCGCGCGCCGCTACCCCGCCTCTTAAACATGCGCCGGAGGCCCCGCAAGAATCGGCCCGTACGCCCTTCGCCTGGAATGCAAATGTTACCATTATTATAAAGGTTTCTCTATTTATTTCTAAATGGGTCCATTTTTGTGCTCACCAAAATAACATTTATAACTTTAGACTAAGTACCGTTGGTAAGGGTTACTACGCTCTCACCTATTTCTAATGCCAAATAGCAGTGTTCTCATTGCTGAAGTGCAGTGAAATTACTGGGTAAAGCATAAAATGCTGAAGTCACAAGGTTGGGAACGTGTTAATAGTCCTTATGACATTACGAGCGTCTATAAGCTGCGGTGACGCTTACTATCACGCGGAATAAATGCTTATTTGTCGACCTGGTCTAATAAATATATATATATAGGAGAGAAAACTTAGAGGGGCGTGCCTTCGTCAGTGGTCTAGTGCCCCCAGGATGTTGGGATACCGACTTGAAAAGTTGTAAATTGAGATTGTCTACTGCGTGAGTCTGTGTGTTATCGCATCGGCCATGACATGCCAGAGGCCAGGCCCCCCCTCAATTTAACCCGAGATACGCCAATGCAGTTACGTTGACCCTCAGGTTAACTTTGACCACATATTTTGCCGTACTATTTATATATATTTAATTATAAAATAATATTCACACAACAACGCACACGTCGATCTGATTCCTAGATAAATCGCTCAAAGCACGTTACGATCATGGAACAACAAATATAATACTTAAATGCATCTTCTTTACATCCAGACACAGAACACGCAGTAATATCATCATATAAATGTTTGTCCTGGGCTGGAATCGAACCTACAACCCTGCCCCTCTGCGCCCTCTTTGTTTGGAGCCTGGAGAAGGTTCGGTTTGTTCAAAAAAAAGATCGTATGACGAAGTGACTCGAAATATAGAAGAATATAAAAGACAATATTAAGACACATTCATAAGAAAGAGATTGTCTGATATCACATTATATAAATATTAATATTTAAGACATATTAATTAATATGTCTTAAAAGCACGGATCAATCTTAGGTCACAGATATGATACCGCTTCCAGACATAAGCTGTCAGGACCAAGAGACTTATTTGTCTATCACGAACTCTTGGGTAGGAGGACATATCACTCTCTATGTAGAGTGTCAGCGTAAAAATTGTACGCTAATATAGTTTTTTTGGGAATAAACTTATGCTGGACTACTCAGACACGAGGTACCGGCAGAGGAGAATAGTGCCTCCCTCTGTACCAGATGTCGAAAGGGGCGACTAAGCGTATCCGAGACAGTATAGCTCAAATGCATAGGGTAGGGATGGGCAGCAGCATCCCCATCGCGATAGCTGAGAAAGTTTCTTGATAAAGTCTATGTCTACCAGTGGACTTCCAATGGCAGTAATGATGACGACTCAGATATCAATTCCAATTGGAGGTATGGACGAGGCCGCTTATTAATGAGTGACCTTATGCCCGATCCTACCCGCAAGCCCCGCGGCGTCGGCCGACCCTGCAAGAATCGCGGGATCGGAGCACGTGTTTGTGAATGAGTCGTACAATAGTGAGTACCTCCCGCTGTATCAGGTGTCGTAAAAGGCGACTAAGGTCCCAGAACCGACAGATGGCGGTATATCCATCCGAATCAGTGTAGCTCTAATGCACAGTGTGTGGATGGGCAGCATCATTTCCACCGCGAACGCTGCGCTCTGCGATTGCCAACACGCTTGCCCCAATTATGGGCAAAGTCCCCCCTTTCTTGGGGGGCCTATAGTATGACTTCGAATAGCTGATATGAAGATAGTCAAGCATAAGTGAATATACAAATGAGTTCACTACTAAATGAGTTCTACTCATTTTTTAAGTTAATAATTAATATAATAACATTCGACAAACAAGCATACGGTCTATGTGATGATAAACGTTACTGTATCTCGTGGATATCACTTGCATTCGCCAACCTTGTGAATATGTCACATAATTTTACTGGCTCTTAAACCAAAACACAGATATTTGGCGGTAGAAATAGGTGAGAGGTACTATAATCTGGTTGAAACCTGGTACGGGGATTATTGAGTTAAGAGTAACACATACGCTACTTTTTATTACGAAAACATGTTAGTGTGGGACTAATTGTTTGAGGTTACCTCCAGTCATAGTAATCTACTGAAATAAATATACTAAATGACATATATCTTGATATCGAATGAACCACTCTTTTCATTGAGTGATGTTATGCTAGATACTAAATGAGTGTCATATGTCTTGATCTCCAACTAAATATACCACTTTTTAGCCTTTAGTGGTATTGCGTATGTGTAGTGTGGTGGGCGTACCATGGCTGTGGTGGTGTTGGTGCGGCGGGCGGTAGGGCGGCTCCAGCGAGCCTTCGCGCACGCACGACATGAGGCTCGCGCCGCCGCCCGACATCCGCTCACCGCCTGTAACATAACACAAACACATTGATACCAAATACATGGATGTCACATACTGGGCCCGCCTTGACTTTGTTCGCAATAGCAGGATCAATGAACAATACCTACGGAGATTTGATTTCGTACCTGGGCTACCTACCCCTATTTGTGGATGTAAATTTGTTATGCTCTTTTCTATTTTATTAGACCAGGTCGACAAACAAGCATACAGTCATTGATTACATACGTGATTGTAAGCGTCACTGCAGCCTATAGACGCTCGTAATATCACAAGGATATTATTAGTATGTTGCCAACCTTGTGACTTGAAGATATCATGCCACATTACCCAATAATTGCACTGCCTCTCACACCTTCTAACCGGAACAGCAATGAGAACACTGCTATATTTGTACAACATCTCATACCTTGACCTGAGTTTGTGGTCGCCAAGTCGCTAAAAAGCACATGTGTTGCGGACGCCAGACAATAGAGGAATCACAAATATACACAGAATAAACACAAATATCATCATATAAATATTTGCCCTGGGTGGGTATCAAACCTACGACCCTTAGCGCAGAAAATAGGATCACTCCTTACCATCTGCACCATTGGGATGGGCCCATTTTGCTATAGAAATAGGAGAGAGACAGATACAGAGTCTGGAGGTATCTGCATTTATAAAATACAATAATTCCATTAAAAAAATGGTCGGATCTTTTGACTGCTGCTCGTGAAAAAGTTAGTTAGTTTGATAGGAGCGATTGCGCATTCGATAGTGTTGCTATCTAGTGTGCCAAGGGTTCGATTCTCGACCAGGGCAAATTACTAAAGGATACACATTTGAGTTGGTTTTTCTCTAAATATACACTCATTTACAGAAAAACGGGCGGTATTGATATTAATTCTTCTTTAAAAAAATACGGTACCAAAATTATTTCAATCATTTGTACATGGTGTTTAAAACAGTATGTTCTAAATTCGAATTTTCGTTTGATGCTCGTTTTTACAGAAAACTACTTTTTATCCTACATTTTTGGTGCGAAATTCTAAAAGATAATATCGGTTTTTATAACTTTTAGTCAATTTATATGAATTAATTTCATATTCTTAATTGTCAAATTAATAATGTTAGAGAAAGTAGTAAAAGCTACCAAAATTATTGCGCTGCTCGAAGAGGGTTGCAGCCAACACTTCGTGGCTCAGAGGCAAAGTGTGAGTCGCTCGACGATTCAAAGGACCTGGCAGCGATATCAAGACATCGGTTCCGTCAAGAGAAGGCCTGGTTCTGGAAGAAAACCATGTACCCAACCATGGGATGATCGTTTTCTTGTGAGTCGCGCATTGAGAAATCGCAAGTCGTCGTATGTGGACCATAAGAACAACCTCGAAGACGTAAGAATGTGCATATTAGTCTATGGACGGTCAGGAGGAGGCTTCTCGCGGCTAATATACGCAGTAATCACCCGGATCGCGGCGCTAAGTTATTTCGTGAGCACAGAGTTGCCAGGCTTAGGTTTGCTCGAAATTGTGAGTCATGGACTCAAGAAGACTGGATAAGGGTATTGTTCTCCGATGAAGCCAGGATATCTCTGTTCGGTGAAGATCGACGTTGGCGAGTGCTGCGAAGACGAGGAGAACGCTTTGCAGAGGCTTGTTTAAAAGAAATCACACTTTATGGTGGGGGTATGGGGCTCTGTTATGTTTTGGGCAGGAGTAAATTCAATGGATCGTACAGAGTTAGTCTTCATTTAAAACAGCTCACTGACTGGACATCGATACATAACGGAATTTCTAATTTCTCATGATAAACCAGCATTAGCCGCTTTAGGCGAAGACTCAATTTTTATGGACGACAACGCTCGCGCCCACCGGTCCGGCGATGTGGAAGCGTATGTGCAAAAGGTCGGCATTCGTCGTTTGTATTAGCCAGCTCGAAGTCCCGACCTCAATCCTATAGAGCATCTCTTGGACGTTCTGAAACGACGCGTTAGATCAGTACGACCGGCTCCGCAGACCATCAGAGAGCTGATAAATGTGCTTACCGCGGAATAGGAACGTATTCCGCAAGCAAGTATCCGGGATATCCTCGCTAGCATACCAAGACGAATTCAAGCTGTGAGTAAAAAAACAAACAAAAATCTTTGTTAACTTTTACTTCACGAGCATATGCACTACTGGCGAGCATACACTTAAAACCCATAAATGTTATCAAAATTTTATAATAATACTGACGAAAACGATTATTTGCTTATTAATTTACAAAATTGTGAAAGTAAAACTACCTATAATTATCAAATAAACCAAGAGATTTGAAATGTTTCATTGCTTAGGTGCCCGTTTTTTTTGCAACTGAGTATATTTAATACTCAGGCACAGACCAAGCACAAATATCATTATATAAATATTTGTCCTGGGTGGAGATCGAACCCTGAAGATGAACGATGACGTTAATAACCAATCACTCACTCCGCAATGACCGAGTCATACCGAACATTAAGCTTCATTCAATAAGTTGATTACATTCCCTTCTTAGTCACTGTGAAAGGGAATGCGTCGTTTCCCGGAAATTTCATTAGCAATAATACGTTTGTTTAATATAGGGCTGGCAGATAAATGAAATCTTTTTTATTTTCAGGGAAGTTCTCAAGTTCTTTAATCTTGATTATACCGAGTCCAAACAGTTAAAAAAACAACAGAAAACAATTTATTAGATTTGGCGTAGTCGTTCTTGACCTATGCGTAACACGATGATACATTTTAACATTCATCATCCAGCCAAGAAAGGCGGAATTTTCCGCATTGAAGCCTCTCTGGGCAAGCGTGTTGGCAATCGCAGAGCGCAGCTTTCGCGACGGGGATGTGCATTTGAGCTCCACTGTTTCGGATGGATATACCACCATCTCTCAGTTCCGGTACCTCAGTCGCATCTTACGACAAAAAGGGGGAGGTACTATTCGACGCTGCTTTAAAACGCGATTTGTTTAATTTCTTATATGTTTTTCCATACAAGATCGAGAAAAGATTATGTGTCAGAATTTAAACTTACAATTACAAACTACATAATTATTTATTGATTTTTAGTTTTTAAATTGATACGTTCGCATTCCCATCCACGCAGTACGTGCTGACAGTGTCTTGTTGTCCGTCACTGCTGCGATGTTGCCTTATCTCGAGAACGGTTACTGCAAGTTGACGGAACGAAAAAAAAATTCCGTTAAACGAGTAGTTTCAATATGAGTAATAAACATAAAAATTTAAAAAGATTGAATATTTCGATTTTGTTAACAATTCTGATTGTGTTTATTAATTATTATCAGTATAAATAAAAGTTTGAACTTTTTTAAAGATAGATCGCCGTGGTGCCCAAACTTAACCGACAGATGGCGGTAGTGTAGCTCAAATGCAAGCTTTGGATGGTCCGTAGCATTCCCGTTGCGGAGCTACCTTTTGCGGTTGCCGAGTGCGGCAATTATGGCAAAATTCCCTATTTCTAGTGGAGGATGTTCAGCAGTCGATGATCAATGGTTGCTCTGATGACGAAGATGAAAAAAATATCAGTAATGACAGACGGTTCAAGCAGTTATGCGAATATTCAAATGATATCCGAGGGTTTTTTACACTTCTGGTATATAGGTTATGCCTTTAATAAGTAAAAATTATAAAAACAATAAATACATACATTGACCTGACTCTGAGATAAATAGCTTAAATCTTTTGTGTTGCGGACATCAGACAACAGAATATAATAAATAGAACACAGAAATACATATAAATTACACCCAGACAGACAACTATCACAAATATTCATCGTTAAAATATTTGTACTACGTGGGGATCGAACCTGCCGTGGGTTCATCGCCACCATCTGCGCCATGGGGTTCGTCAAATTGTAACACTTGTTTAAAACTCAAATGAGAAATATTTCAGAAGGCGTATGTGGCAGCCCTGAAGGAGATTTGAATGTAATGTAGGTACGACCTCATAAGCCCTAGGCTAAGCGTAGTTTAAGACTTATGGATTATTCACTCAATGCCAATAGCACTTAGACTGGGATCAACGACTTGAATAGGTAAATATACTTACACATCTATATATAGAAAGACGTGAGCGAACTTTCAATATAGTATAACATCTAAAAAATATTAAAACTAGCTTTTACCCGCGGGTTTATCATTATAGCTATTGTAAGTCCATTTCTGGAAATAGATAATAAATTTCTCCTATCTTCTTCTCAGGAATTTCACCCATGATTGACGTGCTGAGCAAGCGTGTTGGCAATCTCAGAGCGCAGCTTTCGCGACGGGGAAGCTGCTGCCCATCCCCGCCCTGCACATTTGAGCTGACTTATTTGCATGGATATACCGCCATCTGTCGGTTCTGGTACCTTAGTCGCCTCTTACCACACCTGGTACAGGGATTGGTACTATTCTACTCTACCGGTACCTCACGGCTCATAAATCAAAGTATGTCAGAGTATATATATATACTACATTGAACGCCGGACTTCATTATTACAGACTGAAGCTGAAGGCCAAACGCTCAAGACTTAAATACTTCGAGAAATTAGTGTCAGATTTACATGAAAATCATCTATAGATATTTAGTTATTAGAGAAGCCGACACATACTTCTAGATGGTTATTTTCAGTTTAACTCTATGCGTTACTAAGAAAAAGGGTCTTGACAGACAGATAGATAACAGAGTAATGAACGAAAAATCAGTCACACACAGTGACACGCAATTTGCATATGCCATCACTTTACTACAAACGCAAAGTCAGAAACAAAGATTTGCACTATAGTTACGTATTGTAGAAAGTCAGATTTAAGTAAGAGGAACAATGAATCAGCCATATTCGAAATGAATTAATGTTATGAAATCCATCTTCATACATTGCCGTGAGGCACCGGCAAAGTAGAATAGTACCTCCCACTGCACCGGGTGTCGTGAGAGGCGACTAAGGTACCGGAACCGACAGACGGCGGTATATCCACCCGGGACAGTGCAGCTCAAATTCGCAGGGGATGGGCAGCAGCATTCCCGTCGCGAAGCTGCGCTCTGCGATTGCCAACTCGCTTTGCCCAGTGCGGCAATTATGGGCACAAGACCTCCTTTCTTGGAGAGGCATATGTCTAGACACTCAATAGCTGCTATAATGGTGATGATCTTCATTAATTACATAATGAAGTTAAAGACAGGGCCGTGGGGTATCAGCAGAGAGCACCTACTTCTGTTCCCTGGTGACTGAAGTACCAAAACCAACAGATGCTGGTATATATAAAGAACCGGCGGGGTTGGATAGCAGCATCCTCGTCACTAGGCTACACTGCGCGTTCGCCACCAGGCCTGTTCAGATTGAAATTAGGCAACCATGTCTTGGTGTATATTTTTTTACATACTAGCGACTTTATCTGCATAGCCTTCAACTAATATCTCGATCCGCAACTAATTTGGGTTGAAGTGTAAAATTGTAACAAATACACATAAAGACAGACAGACAGACAGATAACACATACTTTCATATATACAATATTACTACTAACTAGAGGTAGAACACATACAAAGGTCGTCCGCATTACAACCTCACGGACACCTGTTTTACTGACAAGTTGTTTTCGCATTGCTGTGTTCCGGTGAAGGGCGAGAGTGGCTCTGAAATTACTGGGTTCAGTTCAAATCACAATTTGGTAACACGCTGGTGATATCATTGTCATATTACGAACGTCTATAGCCTGCCTGGTTACTATCACGCAGAATGAATGTTTGTTTGTCGACCTGGTCTAATAAGAAAAAATACTGTGATTAATAATAATATATTCCCACAACATTGACCTGACTCCGAAGTAAGTCGCTTAAAGCACTAGTGTTACGGAGGCCAGACAACAGAGGAATCACAAATAGACTACTAAAATACATATATTTAACACCCAGACAAAAAACAAACACAGATCATCATCAAATAAATATTTGCTCTGGGTAAGAATCGAACCCTCAACCTTTGGCGCACAAGATAGGATCCCTACAAACTGCGCCATCAGGCTCTTTAAAATTAATATCATCATCATCATCATAGCAGCCGTAAAGTGTCCACTGCTGAACATAGGCCTCCCCAAGAATCCCCCCTGGAATTGCCCATGATTGCGCAGGGCAAGCTTAGTGGCAATCGCAGAGCGAAGCTTCGCGAAGGAAATGCTGCTTCTCATACCCGCCCTGTTGTATTGGAGCTACATCGCTTTGGATAGATATACCGCCATCTGTCGGGCTTTATACCTCAGTCGCCTCTGTCGACAACTGGTACAGAGGGAGATACTATTCTGCTCTGCCAGTACCATACACACAAAATTAATATATATTCTTAACATAACATATATTATAATAAAAAGATATAAGATAGTGAATTACCGACATAACGAGTTCTGTTCAGCAAAGAACGTCGATATACAGTTTTTGAAACGCTTCATTAAACTACTTTTCGGTTATCTTTCGGTAACCATCTCAACAGTGACAAACATTTTTTTAAAAAGTGGCTTTATTACAAGCAGTGAAAGCGTAAATGTAAAAAGAAATTGAAAGTAAAAAAATCTGTTAAAACATATGATGGGGGTGAGCATCCCGTCTAACGGGCCCGATGGTGCAGGTGGTAGTGATCCTATATTATGGGACAAGGGTCGTGGGTTTGATCCCCACCTAGGACATATATTTAAATTATGATATTTCTGTTTGTTCTGTGTCTGGGTATTAAAAATATATACCTAAGTATTATATTTGTGATTCCTCTATTGTCTGATGTCCGTAACACAAGTGCCTTAAGCGAATTACCACGGAGTCAGGTCAATATATGAGATGTGCGAATTTACCGTTGCCAGCACGCTTGTCTACCGTTGCAATTAAGGGTGAAATACCTTATTTCTAAATTTCATGTCAGACGGCTGATACTATGATAATTATCACTTTAATATTATATCTATCATATTTATGTTATGTATAACTGATTGTGTATGTGAAGAAATAACTATAATATAAGTGAATAAAAGAAGGCGGCAAAATTTTGGGCGAAATTCTCCTAGAAAAGAAGGAATTTTGTCCATAATTGCCATCCCTACCATATAGTATTTAAGTAGCGCTGTTTCGGATGGATATACCGCCATCTGTCTGTTTTGGTACCTTAGTCACCTCTTACGACAGCTGACACAGAGGGAGATACTATTATACTCTACCGGTACCTCACGGCATGTTGGACATATTACATTTTAAAGCTTGGTGTACAATAAAGTGAAATTTAACAAGATAAGGTTTCAAAATAACAGAATATACACACATACAAGTGATAAATAAGATTAAAATGTAAAAGAATTGATATCATGATTCTTTCACCAAATATTAGTAAGTATCTTATCACTTTCTTTACCCAACGAAAATCCTTTTCTCCCAAACCATTTAGTGAGTTTATCAAACTGATCTAATCAATCTCATGCTCCAAGTAATAATAAATCGTAAACCAATGTATTTATGGAACATAATTGCTTGTCACACGTTATCTACAATTGAGGGCATCAGGAATCCCGTGAAATAAGGGAGGGAAGTCTCCCATGGCACAAGGTCACGGATGTTTATATGCCACAATGCACGTACGGAGAGTAAAGTAATTGCACAGTATACATTTAATTTTTAAATAAATTCATACAACATCGTATGCTGTGACCTAACTCCGAGATAAGTGGATTAAAGTACATGTACACACTTGTATGTTACAGACATCAAACAATACAGATAGCACAAACATATCTCTTAAATACATAATGAATACCCAGACACAGAAGAAAGATATTTATCACATATTATATTGCCAAATGTGCTACAGACTCAAATAAATCAAATTGAAGTATCTGTTTGCTATTTTAAATCAACAGCTTTCCACTGAACGCAAAAAGTATATACTGACATCATCTTCATCATACCAGCCATTAGAAGTCCACTGCTGGATATAGGCCTCTCCAAGTGAGGTTCTTTGCCCATAATTGCCGCGCTGGGCAATCGTGTTGGCAATTGCAGAGCGCGGCTTTCGCAACAAAGCTGCTGACCATCCCCGCCCTATGCATTTGAGTTGCACTGTTTCGGGTGGATATCCCACCATCTGTCGGTTCTGGTACTTTATTCGCCTCTTACAACACCTGGTGCAGTGTGAGGTACTATTCTACACTGTCGGTACCTCACGGCCAATAAGTATATAATGCAATTACATAAAACAAATCTGTTCCGGCTAATCTCTAAAACGGGTGGAACTATTTGAACGGGACATTCATCGGCCGATAAAAAAACTAAATACCTTAAAGTGAGTGCTGTCACTAACTAAAATTGGATGATATTTCATTAGCATAATATCAGCTATTGGAAGTCCACCGCTGGACATAGACTTCCCTGAGAAAGGGGGAATTTGCCCATAATTGCCGCTCTGGGCGAGCGTGTTGGCGATCGCAGAGCGCCGCTTTCGACGAGGCTGCGGGGTGGCATTCTGAATCGACGGCTGACAGAACCTTAAGATTCTTCTATAATAACCAACCGCAGCCTTAGCTTATGATGTCTAGAAAACCGGAACACAGCAATGCGAACACTGCTATTTAGCGGTAGAAGTGAGAGATGAGAGTAAGAGCCTCAATGCTGACGACCTTTGCACGAGGTCTTCCTCATGTAAGTTCATTAACTGTTATAAACTGCATAGTGATATAAATACCAAGGACATTTTTTTACTACTGTGTATTGAACTGTGCCGTGTCCGCGTTAGCCAGGGTCAAGGTCATTGGCTGGATCGATACGGATGCTGCGGGGGAGCGGGACGGCTGCCAGAACAACGGCGTTAGACAAGGACGCGAGAACGTAGGGGTAAGTACGTTTTTCTCTGCAATATTATATTAGTTATTGATGTAGATAAATTGATGTTTCTGTCTTTTCTTCGCTGTAAAATATGAATATTGTTAAAGAGACAGAGATCTTTTTGTATTTACATTTAGTATGTACTTTGTTATATATATATAACAAAGGAACGATAAGAATGGATAAATTTATTATAATTGCCCTTTATAAAGTAAAGATTACGATGAACCTTTATTTACTTACCTTGGGCGACAAGGATCTCTATCTCATACGTTTAGCTGACTCCGAGAAATCACAAATGCAATACTTAAATACATATAAGTTACACAGAACAATTTATAACAATATAAATATTTGTCACAGGTGGGGATCGAACCCACGACCTTAAATGCACAAGATAGGATCACTATCATGTGTGCCATCGGGAACTTCAGGATTAAATATTTGATGTTGTGAGAAAATCCAATTCGCTCGACACCACTGAGATGGTTAATAAACTGTGGTACAGAGATGAATTAGGCATGAGATAATGAGATTTATCATAACCAGTATTTCATCGGGGTTCCATCTGTGTTAGTAAAAAAAATACCAACTATAATTAATGCTCCGTTCCTATTGGTCAATGCGTGATGTCATCTGCCGTGAGGTACCGTAACGTTCAGGTGTCGTAAGGGGCGATTAAGGTACCAGAAGCGATGAATGGCGGTATATCCATCCAAAACATTGCGGCTCAAATGCAACGCGCTCTGCGATTGTCAACACGCTTGCCCAGCGCGGCAATTATGGGCAACACTCATCCTATCTTAGGGAGACCTATGTCTAGCAGTGGACTTTCAATGGCTAGTATTAGAAAAGTTAAAATAAATTTCATACAGCATTAAGCATGCCTCAATAAATGGACACAAATATTTATCCAATTTGAACCAGTAGTTTCTCAGGTAAGCGCGCGGCAATTACACTCTTAAGCTACAGAATATTTCGTGATATATAATACTGTCGTGTGGTACCGACCGAAAAGAATAGTAACTGTTCCTGTATGAACTGGGCGGGGATAGGTAGCAGCATCCCCGTCGCGAAAGCTATACCATGCGATAGCCAACACGCTTGCCCGGGGCGGCGATTATGGGCAAAATTCTCCTTTTTTGGGGAGGTGCGGTGTCCTATGTCCAGCGGTGGACTTCTAATGGTTGATATGATAATAATACTGATGTACTTAAAATTTAAAAATAAAAATGTAACAAGAAAACCCAGGTAATAATAGGTAGTAGGTCGTAGGTATTCAGAATGAAGTTACGCGAAAAGAAAAGTAAAAGATCGTATTAAGTCTTTGTTCATAAATTCATGGCCGTCTATTAAGACCTTCTCTCGTTAATTCACACAATACTGTACCTTAACACCCTTGTTTTAGCAACGCAAATTATATGGAACGTCCTGAAGTCAATGTACGGTTGGGATGAGTCAAAAGTTAGGGTTGCCACCATTCTAAAATAATAATAAATGCACACAACATATCATCGACGGTCATATATTCAATGGTCTTAAGAGACGACAATGTGCAGGTTTACAGGAAGAACAAAACAGAAAATAAAACCAACGAATTCTTTAATCCTTTTTTATATTTGAAAAGCTATTTTTTATTATGTTTAAGCCGTTTTAAACAAATATTATTGAAACTGAATCCTCAAACAAATAACAAGTACAAACGTTCACCACCTATATTGTGAGAACAAAAATAGGCAACTCGAAGTTCTAATCCTGCGCATACGAAGTCGCGGGCATCGCGTAGTAACAAATAACAACAGTTCGTTCAAAGCTTTTGGCAACCCTATGCCAGCGTGATTGTATGAATTGCACCCATTTGGTTCAGAGAAATAAGATATCATACTTTCTAGAGCGATGACATTCGTAAAATATCCAATATCTCCTGACGCCATCACTTAGGATATCTTAACGTGATTCGCTCATTGCAAAATAACGCAATACAAAATGAGGCAAACGTCAAAAAGAAAATATAATTATTATATTAGCCATTGGAAGTCCACAGCTGGACAAAGAACATCCAAGAAAGAGGAAAATTTACCCATAAGCGCTGGTGAAGCGAAACACCCAGGACAAACATCTATGAGAAACATAAATAAAGAGACCAGTGCATCCTTTTAAGCTTAATGAAGCCTGTGCCAGATGTGCTGTGTGTGTGTGTGTTTATGTGTGTGTGTGTGTGTGTATGTGCGTGTGTGTGTGTGTGTGTGTGTGTGTGTGTGTGTGTGTGTGTGTGTG